>JAGKQL010000005.1:3037768-3156266 GCA_018398635.1 Cyprinodon brontotheroides | reverse complement strand
TGTACGTCCATTTCACCCACTGAACTATCGTTATTCATCTACGACAATGGAAATTTTTGTAATAAGTGGTGACAACTTCATTTTTATTTTACTGCCTTTTGGGTTTGAAATGCTGTTTGTGATGATTTTATTGCAGACACCAATCATTTTTCTTTGTTTTTCGAGGGTGGGGTGTATTTTGTCTTTTACAAAAAGCGTCTGGCACGGTTCCGGCCAGACATTTAAGCACCCTCCAGGGAGGAATTAGTTGGTTTCCTTGCACAGATCTGGTTTTTAATCACATTAACAATCCACCCACCATTAAAAGCCCCCAAATGAATGACATCCATGCCCATGAGGAGTTTCTGCAGAGGTCTGCCTGGAAGCATGACATAATGCATGTTTCCTGTACATTATGAGGAGATGGAAAGAATCCTGCAAATAAAAGCTTCTAACTAGGAAGGTGTGTGAATCATTATCTCCATACACACCCATGCAAACACAGAGACCCATAAGGAGCATTTTCATTCCAGTAAGGTGCAGTGTATGATAACAGAGACGGGAGGAGGAGGAGGAGGAGGAGGTGGAGGATAGGGGCTGACTGGCTGCAGAGAGGCAGTGATGTAATGCTGATAGCAGCATCACATTTGTGAAAGAGCATCCATGTTTCTACACCCCCCCTGATCATTTAGGCACCACAGATCAATGCCACGGCGGGTCTCAGCAGGATGAATGACACTGCTTCCACTCCACCAGGTCACAACAGTGAAATCTCTCAATGCTGATCTGTCAGCAGCAGAAACAATCCCAGCAGGGTTTATTCAGGTGTCAGCGGCTCGGTTCAAAGCAATGATCAAACGCCTGGTGCGGCGAAAATCAAAAGTGGAGGAATAAACAGAAAAACAAACAATAAACGTTCTGCTCCATTAAAAGTCTCCCTCTGTGGGGGTAAAAACAGGCTGATGGAGGCATTGTTGTTTCTCACCTGCACAGAGCGGGGCGCAGCGGCTCCACAGCAGACCTATCAGCAGCAGCAGCAGCGGCTCTGTGGGCCCCATGGTCCCCTCAGGATCAGGGGCTCCGCGCTCCGCACAGCATCACGGACGCGGCGAAGCTCCAGCAGCTGCTGTCAGCCGCCGGCTCCGCGCGGAGGAGATGCATTGTGTCCTTTGAAGAGTCAAGAATGGAAGCAAAGGTCAAGGTAGACAGACTAAAGCACGCGGCGTCCGCTTTGACTCTTCAAAATAAAAGCTTCCATCTCTTCAAATTAAGAGCACGTGATTACATCTAAAGCTTAAATTAATAATTTTCTCTTTATAGTTCATTTTCTCACAAAAGTTCATTCCAACCTCACACTGTGTTGCATATGGGGAGAACACTGAAAAAATAATGCAACAGTTTTTGGCATTTGGCATACATACAGATATATATATACAGAAGAGCTATATATGTATATATTTGATCTCTTTTTATTCTTATTTTAATTTTTTAATCTTTATTATATTGTATAGTTGGATGTGTGTATATATTATATAAAACTGTAACTGGAGCGTGTAACAAAAGTAATTTCCCTCTGGGATTATTAAAGTATTTCTGATTCTGATTTACTTAATCATATTTAGTTACTTTAACAAAATTGTTTTATATGCATATATAGGCTATATAAATTCACTTATTATGGGTATGTTTCTACTCCCTTCCTATAACTTATTCCTATAAAGAATTATTAGTCTTACGTCTACTTGTAGGATCACCTTCCATATGGCTTCACACTTCTTCCAAATAACTTTACAAAGCTCAAAAAAACAACATCCCTACAGCCTGATGCTGCCACCACTGTGTTTCATCATGGATATATAATGTTTTGCATAAAGTAAAACAAGTTTCATTTTATCACATATTTAATACAGCCGTTGCTCAGTCTGTCTGTTCAGGTGGAAGGTTATTTCAAATTTAAAAATAAACCCACTTTTAAACATATCTATATTGTGCCTCCTGCCTTGGTCTTCATGATGTTTAATCAAGTTTTCTAGAGGGGTGAACCCAATCCAACTTATTCAATACAATACTGACATTGCAGCTTGGAGAATTGACCCATATTGACCCGATAAGATATTAGCATGAATCCTGCATACTTTTATTATTTATTTTCTACTGTATAATGTTAGAAAAGGCTTTAAAAGAGAGAATTACTTAGACAGCAGTCCATGGTGGGGAGGTGAGGGGTCACTGTTTGTAGGAGCCTGAATTTACACTGTGATTTTCTTGGTATACGTTATGGTTAATGTTTTGAGGGCAGCAGTCCATGGTTGAGGGGTCACTGTTTTAGGAGCCTGAATTTACTTGATTTTATTAAATATTATTGGTAATTCATACTAATTTGGGGAATTTGTATATTTAGCTATTGTGGGTATTTTGTTATTATTTTCATTACTTCTTTCGTTTAAGGATGCATACGTTTCACTTTTTAAGGATGATGCATCATGGGAGTTTTTGGGTTGTTGTGTATCTCACAGAGTGGAGCCAAATGGTTTTTTGACCTCTGTCATCCTTATTTTTTGTATGTATGTTTGGCACCTATTTATTCTATCTACTCACTAAAACATTTTTAAATGCAATAACGTCTCCGTGGATTTTTTTTGGACGAATCATCTGGACAACTTGTCTTTGGAAATGTTAAGGGCTGGGATGAAATGTCTTTAATGGAGGGAAGAGGAGCGCCAATGATCCTCTCTGCTGTTCTTACTACTCTTCTCACTTTCTTCCAGTCTGAGGCGCTGCAGCCTCCACAGCACACAGTGAGATGGCTGGGCTCTCCTAATCCTCCTCAGGAAGTACATGCAAACCAGTTCCCTGTAGAATAATAGTTAACAACTAAGGGTATGAGAACAACTGACCGATTTAGTATTAATCAATGGTAAAGAAGGTAAAGAAACTTGGAGATTTCACATGCAGGCCGATATAATCCAGTATTAGTTTTTCAGCTGAAATTGGACCGATATCTGTAATCAGTCTCAGATCAAGATACCTGCAGTGTTCTAAACTCTGAGGTCTGAGGACAAAATTATTTAAACTGAGGTAAGATTTCACACAATTGTTAATTATAAACCACTTTTTGATGGGAAAAAAAAGTTATTTTCCTTCCATTGTTTTTCATGTCCCTCTGTCGTGTCAAATAACACACAACACTTTGAAGTTTGTGGTTGTAAAAACCACCAGTTGCATGAAAGATCACAAAGCATTAATTCTTCTACAAGCCACTGCATCCATTAAGCATGATTTCATTTCATTCTCATTTTTTTGAAATTATTTCAGTTCAAGTTACCTTAAGAGTGAGCGAAATTCATAAGCAACATGGTACCAAAATAAAGCATACATTTTATTTAAAGTATAGCTTGTTTAGCTCAAATAAAATTAACCTGAGCCAATAGAGTAGAAACCTTTATGTCGCACTGCTGCCCCCATGTGGTTAAAAATATGACATCAGGGCAAACCCTCATTTCTACACAGACCCTATAATTGATATTTCACTTACAATACTTCAATTTGAACTGTTGTTTGTGGAATGTTTATACAGCAAGTTATGCTGTATTATGAGTCCCCATGAAAGCCTGGGTTCTCCCAAGAATATTCAGTGTTTCACAATGTATTTTTTTTATTGTAAACTAACCTTGTCTAGGAAACAAACAGCTAAGCAGTTCTTAGCTGTTTTTAATATAAAAAATGATTGAAGAGAACACAAACAGTCACAGAAAAAGCTGGGCCCATAGCTAAATCTAGGAGAGAAACAGGACTCAACACTGAAATCCAGGCCTAACGCTATCACTTATGATGGAAGTTGTTGATGAAAGCAGCACAGCTGATCATTCCTTCCAGGATGGTGTCACAGCCAAAGAGAACCAAACCAGATAGAGCTACAATGATGAGGAAAAGCAGCGAGAACATAAAGCTGAAGAAAGAAGTAATGCAGATTTGGTGGAACAGAGGTAGAATGAAGCAGAATGAGGAACAAATGCTTTAATGTCTTCAAGCGTTGTTAGCCTATAGCAGCACGTAGAAACTAAAAGATAACCCGAGCCACTTTAACTATAAATTTTATGAAAAGGGAATGTTTTAAGCCTAGCCTTAAGGAGCTTCAAACCTTATCAAGGTGTACCTAAGAAAGTGTTAGTCATGTATAAGAAAATTTCTCTAGATGCAGCTAAATAGCAATGAAAAAATAAAAAAGTATAAATTATGAAACAGTTTTATGAATTTAACAGTTATGGATTTAATTTGTATTTGCTTTATTTTTCCAAATGTAACAATTTAACCACAGATTTACATGTTCAGATAATAGTTTTATCTGTGTACATTTCATGACACAGCTTCTTCTACTGGTTTTACTTGTAGTTCTTCAGTCCTCCAGATGAGGGAGCTGTTCGCAACTACTTATTAAATTAGATCGATTGGATCACCTGTTTCGATCTATTTCCGATCATAATCCTTCTCTGATTATCACATGTCACCCATATGCACCAAACATCTCGGCCACATGTTATTCTCCTTTCCATAATAAAGAGTAACCTAAAACAGTTTTATCCTACGTAATGCGCAACATTTTTTTTTCAGTTTCCTTTCTACATTTTCAAAAAGCCATTATTTGAGTTTATTTTGAAGACATAGATCTGTGAGCGTAAGTGTGTGGTTGGCATCCTAAACGCCAAAAAAACAACACATTCAGCAGATTAAGGCTGGGGTGAAAAAAAAACAGATGATTCACAAAAGGCACCGCTGGGATTCGAACCCAGGATCTCCTGTTTACTAGACAGGCGCTTTAACCAACTAAGCCACGGCGCCACTGATGTCACAAATCCTGAATATAAGAGACAAAAACACCTCACCCACCTGTCCTGGTTTATTGATAGCTTACAGAGATCTCTGAGCAGATTACTCGATGTCTTAGAAGTACATTTCTTCATAATTAATAATTATCTGACATATTCAACGTAATAGTGCGAAGTACACATGATGACCTCATTCAGCTTCTGTTTAAAGCTATTTTAAGCTGAATTCGCTTAAATAACTAACATATGACTAAATAGTCACGGCATTTGCTTTCGCAGCTACAGGTAGCAACATTTCCTTCATATTTGTCTTAAAACTGCACACATTTCCAACAATTATGTGGCCTGAAATACACATTATCACTTTAATTAATCCAGGTTAGATATTCAAAGGCTCATTTACTACTATCTCAGGATTATTTTGCTTTTTGCAGGAAGTTTGTTCCACATATATAAAACTACAACAAAAGGGGAAAAATACCTTTTTGCAATAATCATAATCCAAATCTCCACTGAATAGTTTGGATTATTATCTTCATTAATGACCTTGGTGTTTCTGAACAGATTATTCAGCTCCTCTGCAGCCTTGAAGGTGAAGCTGGTCCTCCCATCTGCTCCCTGTAGCCTTCCTGTTCTCTTTGCTCTTCCTTTTACCTACATATTATGAAGGGGAGGAAGCCTACTTTGCAAATGTTTATTTTCTTTTTTCAGTTAACTTTTTAATGAAATCTTGACCAATGTTACAGTCTACAGCCAACCTGACCTTTCTCAATATAAATTATATAAAATGTGTTTTATGTTCTAATAAAGAATAAAGAAAATCATCAACCAGTAAAGGTCCAGCGACATTTTTGATTATGTTACTTTAAACAGAATTTAACACTGAAATAAAATGTTTTTATCCATCCATGTTATACATTGCATCTTTAAATAAAAAATATATATATTTTTTGTCAAAACGTGTTTATTTAAGGAGAGAGCAGCAGTCGTTCAGTTTGGTATACAGACAATTTCCTGATTCCCATATTAAACACCTGAACTGAGCGTTTGTTATTTTCTTTTTTTCTGTCTTAATGTTGGCAGTGGGCTTTAGGCTGCCCTGCAAGGCTTTAAACCTGGTTTTAAATGGAGACTAAGCCATTCTCAAGCACATATCAAGGAAGCTCATTTTTGAGCCTGGATCCAGATTTGTGTTGATTCTGTTCATGTAGGGAGAATCACTGCTTCACAGCAGCAGGTTGAGCCAAACATCCTCTAAATGTGCAGGGTCATCTTTGACTTTCACTTTTCTTTCACCAGTTCACCGCAGTTCTTCCAGCAGTCCACACTTTCTCTGCTCTCGCCGCTCATCGTCTTCTCCTTCTTTCCCATCGCCCGCTTGCGGCGATGGGAAAGAAGGGCACAAGTGAAGTTAAACATGGTCATCTGTAATTTATGTCTTAAATCAGGTTGGGTCCGAATTAGCCAGCACGTGGGTCCGGACTGCGATCCACGAATCCGTGACCTCCGCTCTTAGATATGGTTAATCCTTTTGATATTTTCTTCACCTCTGGAATATTTTAATGTGACTGATCATTTATTGTAAAAATCAAGGTCCAAGTTTTCTGGAGGCTCATGTTCAAAGTAGGGATGCACGATATAATCAGCCTTAAAACTGAATATCAGACATCGGCCACCCCACCGATTATTTGATCAGCTTCTTCTGAGTTTCTAAAGTTTCTAAAAAATACTTCTTCCTCAAAAAAAAATTTTTTACAGGCTTAAAACTTCTAAAGACGAGGAAAAATATTGATAGATTAAAATATCCCAATATCTTCATATGCTGATATATTGCCATTTAAAAACACCATATCAAATCTCTTTTACTAATGAAATATTGCTATAATGTCATCGCTTATGCTACGAAATCCCCCGAAAATTCACCAAATTTTGCCATATTTTTATATGTTGATATATTGACGCGGTATCGACCTATTTTCTAGTTTGGAGTTTGTAACAGAAACGATGATGAAATTTCACGAGATTTTAAAAAGTAAAATAGATCGATACCATGTTTATAAAAATCAATTTGATATCAGCATATGAAAATATATTTGAATAGATAATTTTTCAAAGTGTCAGAAATGGATAACAAACTGCTATTTTCAATGACTACTTATTTTTTGTCCAGCTTTAACATCGGTATCGATATCGGTTATCGGCTACATGAGTTTTAAAAATATCGACATATCGGATATCGGCCAAAATCCCAATATCGTGCATCCCTAGTTCAAAGTCACTGAAGTAACAGGACTGTGTAGTGTCCACTTACAGTTAAGATACCAGTGTCCTAAAATGGCAAACTCCTCATCAGTTTTTTTATTTATTTTTTATTTATTTATTTATTATTATTATTTTTTTTTGGGGGGTGTGGCATGTCTGTTTTTCTCGGGGCGGGGCGGCTGGGTGGGGGTCCTGCTGGCGGCGCGCCGCTGGTGTGTGGGGGTCCGGGCGGCTCCGGCGGGGGGTAGTGTTGGGGGGCCGGTCTGGGCGGGCTGGCTGCGCTGGCTGGGTATTCGGGTGGGTTTTCCCTCCTGGAGGCATGGCGGGCTGCTCTGTTCCCGCTGATCGCGGGCGGGGGGCTGCGGGCGGGTGGGGGGCCTGGAGTGGCTATGGCGCGCGCGCGGTGGGGGGCCGGGCGGCGGAGCTGCTCTGGCCGCGTGTCAGGCCTGGTGCGGGCGGCGGGGGCGCGGCGGACGGGCTGGGCTGCTTTGGCTTCGTCCGGTGGGGCGGCGCGGTTCGCTCCGCTCTGGCTTTGTGCTGCCCTCGGGCTGCTGGAGGGGTGGTTGCGCCGGCTGCGGTCCTGCTCTTCTTGCGGTTTTGGCGCCGGGCGCTTTTTCTGCTCTCGGGCTGATTCTGTGCGCGGTGTGTTTCGTTGCGCGCTGTTGGCATCGGTCTTGGTGGGGTGGGGCTGGCTTTTGGCCGGGGCGTTTTGGGGGTCCCGCGGCGCTCGCGTCGTTCGCTGGCGGATGCGCATGGGCCCGCGGCCGGGGCGGGCCGCCTGAGTGTTTTCCTGGGTGGTGCGGTCGCGGTGGGTGTTGCGGGTCGCCGGGCTTGGTGCTGGGGGCGGGGGCGTGTTTCGGTGCTCTGTGGGGCTGGGGCGTTTCGGTCGGCGCCGTGGGGGGCTGGTGATCGGTGCCCGCCCTACTTCGGGGTGGCCGGGCTGCCGGCGGGGCCCGCGGACTCGTCCCCGCTGCTCCCTCGGGCGGCCGCATGGCGGTGGCTGGGGCTTCTTCGTGGGCTGTCTCTCCTCCTGCCTTGGTGGGGTCTGGTTTCCGGGGCTGGCCCCGCCTTTGGTGCCTTCGCTTTTGGGCGCCTGGGGCTTTGGGTCTCCCGGCGCTGGACTCAGTGCTCTGGGGGTGCGCCTCTCCAGCTCTCCACAACCACTATTGAGCATTTTTTTCTATGGTTAAAACTTTACATGCACAAGTTCACCCTCACAAACAACTACAGGTGCTAGGCTCCAGGTACTCAGAGATTCACTTCCAAACAGAAACCCCACATTCATATCTTCAGGGTAACACAGAGTACATGTCAGACTTAATAATACTACTTTAGCTATAGTTTCAAGGTGTTGCTTTATTGTATATCTCGTACCGTGTCTTTTGGTTGTGTTGTTCTTTTTTTTTTTTCCATCTCATTACAGGTGTTGAAGCAGACTGAAAATGTTTTGTCATTGTCTCCTTCCTATCTCTTCTTTCTTTCATCTTTTGTCCTGTTTTTCTTTTTCCTTCTTCTGTTTTTCTGCTCTATTTACATTGCAGTGTCCATATGAACTGTAAAACTCCCCTGCATAATTATAATAAAGCAATTTATATACATGAAACAAGTGGAGCAGTATGGCAATTGCCATACCGCTACACTTGTGAAAGTAAAATCTGTTGGGCTCCTTTTGGCATCAAGACAATTATTCTAATTGCCACCTTGCCAGACAGGACACTGTAAAAAAAACTCATCAGTTATTGTTCTAAACCACAAAGGAAGCCAGATCAAGCAAACCGAAAGCAATAGACCTCATAAGTTTATACAAACCTAGAAGTTGTTGCATATCCCAGGAAATGAACTAATGCATGCAGGACAATTAAGCAGATTTATTACCAACAGGGTGACTGGAAAAGCATTAATTCACAACAAGCTTGGACAAAAACCAAAACTCTTTGAAATACAGCTCATTCACAGCTACAGTATTCAGTTCTTATTCTTTACAAATATTGAAAGAAAAAAAGATGCACCAAACATGATATTTCAACAGTTTATTTCACAACTTCATAGACATTTCTTAAGAAGAGTGCTGCTTTACTTTATGCTCGGTAAGTGCGAGAACCAAAGCTCCTTTACATGCAAATGGTTTCAGCACAGAAAACAGACTATAGCAGGGTTGGGGTTTTTTTTCTCCATTTTACTAATGATTTAATGTTTTTTTTAAAAATCACAGCTCAGAGTGTAGCAGTTGATGAAGCTTAACAACAACCACTTGAATGATATACACAACCAAATTTCTCCTTGAATTAAAATGTAAATAAAGAAAAAACACATAAAAATCCTACAAAGAAAAAAAAAAAGGTGTAAAAATCAGAAACGAGTCCTACAAATGTCGCTGAGTTGAGTCCATGAATCAATGAGAAATAATAGTTTTGTCACATCGCTCCGCTGCTTCGCCTGTGTGTGCATCGGTTAGTTCTTAAATTAATGTAAATACTATAACAAAAATGCAAGTCACACACTCTGCAACCAAGAAGCTTTTGTTTCACCTTCTCTGGATGCTCCCATTAAATGAGAGGATCTGACAGGGTGGGTTGAGGTAAAGGGGAGGGGCATCAACTTATTTCTATATATATATCTTAATTTGTATCTAGGAGCAGTGTAATAATCTGGCTACCCATCAGGCCACTTCCTCAGACGCAGATCAAAAGATTTCAGCACTTGAGTAAATGACATGAAGTAGCAATTACAAGGTGCACCATGTACTGGATTCTATGTCATTTCAGGCTCACACACCTCCTGTCAGCTCTTCAACTTATGCATATGTATAGATGCGTGCATGTCTGAAAACAGGAGATTACTGATGGGCACATTGCACACCCGGCCCATGATGGCCGCTTTCGTCGTCCGAGCTGTCGTGGTACGCTTCTCTGCGGCCGCCGGACGATGAGCCCTGGCTGGCATCGTAATCCTGCAGGTCCACTTCCTCCGTGTCGCCGGTGATGATGGGCGGCTCCGACCGCGAGGGCAGCATGTCCTCCAGCTCCTGCACATGGAAAACACTCATGAGGGAGGAGCTTTAAACAAATGACATCAAAGGAATGGTTCCCCATAATAGCAGGGAGGGTTTGTCACCAACACAAGCTCTAGCTCAATAGATGTTTTCTTGATAAGACTACCGTATTATTGCTTAAAACAAAACATGATACATCTAATTTTGCCTTTGTTTTCCAGGCTATTGACCCCAAACTGATGGAGAGATGGAGTGGGATCCCCCTAATTATATATATTGTACAAAAATTGGGCTCTATCAAACTGGTCCTATAGTCACTCTATCACAGATGGACTCATGTAATGAAAGTCATTATTAAAGTATTTCTCACGCTGATTCCTGGTTGATGGGACAGGTGTTGTGAATGAAACGGTGTCCAGCTTGAAAGAGCTCCTGTGTGTCGCTGAATGTTTGCATTGATGACTGAAAGACATCTTCTGCCTCCATTTATCTGTTTACTACAGCAGAACTTGATGTTAACCATCGCCCGATCTCCCGGGGCAAGTCGTTTTTATTGTTGGGAGAGTACAAATTTAATTTCATTTGCCCGCCGGGCAAGTGCTATGATCGCAAAAAAATGTATTTATCACTCAAAATTACTTTAAAATCATAGACATTCGATGAAAACTACCCAGAAGCATTGCCGGCGCAATTTTTCTGACATTAATCTCAGAATTTCGACTTTTGATCCTCAGAATTCAAACTTTGATCCTCAGAATTCTGACTTTTGATCCTCAGAATTCTGACTTTTGATCCTCAGAATTCTGACTTTTGATCCTCAGAATTCCGACTTTTTTCTCAGAAAAAGGTAAAAACCCTTAACGCCAACCCCTGTACAGTGTGTTGAATTCATGTTAATGTGGATTTAAAGATATTTCAATTAGTGGAAAAAAATGCATGGGGAATAATAAAAAACAAAGTTTATTCAAAGAAAACTTTCCCGACCCCCATGCAGTACAGTCGCGGACCCCTGTTGAAGATATCGGCCTTAGTTCACTTTAAATAATTATATTTTCACAAATATTCAAAACATGCTATTTTTGTTTAACTGCATGTTTACGGACGCTGTAACCTCTGAGACCAGCGGGATGCCTGACATCAGCAAATAGATTTGGAATATTTCTGTTCCAGCTGAACTGTTGGGGGGGAAAAAATCTCCAAATCATGTCATGATTTGGAGATCACATCGCACCGATAACACCAAACCAAAACTACTGTATATTTGCACCATATATAATTTATCATTATCTATTATAATTTATTAATGCTCTTAACTTCCATTTCAATGCATTTTTTGCACCATGTTTTTTCTCCCACAGTTTACATTTGATCACTGCTAAACTTTATGGAATGGAAACGTTCATTTATTGTCAGAAAAGCTGTACTAAAATGTCTTTTTGTACTAGGGGTGGAACGGTTCAAGAAATCCACGGCTCGGTTCACGGTTTCGTGGTAATGGTTTTCGGTTCGGTATATGTTGAGTGTTACCCTGAAATCCCATAAAAATTAATGAAATTAATGAAAAAATCCCCAAAAATTAATGAATTGTAATTCTATTTATAGTAATGATCCGCTTGAAACCATGGATCATTTTCTGCATATTTTGCTGCTTTGAATTTAATCATCTGCCCTCCTACGAATTCCAAGGAACTCAGAGCAGGAGCTGACGAGAGGAACAGTGGGAGGCTGTAGGCTTTGCTTTTGAGCAACCGGTTCCCACAGGCGCCTTGGCCAGGGCGGAGCGCTGAATGGAGTATGTGGGATTTCGGGGTTAGCCTGACATGTTGGTCATGTTGCTGTTAGCATAAACAAAGCACGTGTTGCACAATGCTTGCACACTGTTGCACTTTTATCCACAGCTTTCCTTTCGCCCGTCATCGTAGGTCACTCCTAAATGCAAAGTGGTCCCATACAGCAGACCTACTCTAGGGTGCTGCTGGTGGCGTCTTCCAACTCTGCTGTTCTTTTCCCACTTTCGCCTATACCCACAATACCTCCTCCACAACAACTGATTTTTTTTCTGCTACACTCGGCTATGCTACGCTGCTTAGCTTCTTCTTTTCTTCTTGTTTTACTACTGGTGGTTGGCTTTGGTCGCAGTACCGCCTACCTTCTGCTCCTGGAGTGTAAACGCTTCCTCTATGAGAAAAAGAGGCAAGCGCGCCAGACGAATCTAAACACACGCTAACCGAATCGAGACAGTCGAACCGAACGGTTCGGGACGGTTTTCATAAACCATTCCATCCCTATTTTATACAATTTTGTATTTTGTTTTATATACATGTGTATACAAAATGTCCAAGTCTAAAAAAAAGAAATCCAAGTCTAACGATTGTAAATTTAGCAGCAAATGGGTCATTTTAATTAAACAATATTGTAATCCAAAGAGTGCTTTTTACAGGCTGTGGTAATAGATTGAGGTACTAATGTCAGCTAAGATGAGTTTAGGAAGCATTAGATCAGCAGTAACCCACTAACAATGTCTCAGATTAAATGCTAACAAACAAAAACCGTTAAACACAGACTTGAGTTTCCCTTCGATCAAAATCATTTTCTGGTGTCAGGTTATGCAGAAATCATTACTTGTTAAAAAAACGGAGGAGTTTTCATGCAGGACACCAGCCTGGCATGTTTGACTGGTTTCTCTGCTAAACATAACATATTATAAACAAACGAGTCACTAAACGGGCTCCTGCTGACCAAACCGTCATGCTCTGGAGGTCATTTATAACAAATTTATCAAAAATACAACCAGTGGGGATTTATGTTTTAAGACCAAATACTGAAAATCCAATATGTACTGGAGAATTAAAGAAGCAGTTCCAATTAAACACGGATAGCAGAAAAAGGAAAGAGTAAATGATGTCGGATTAGAAGATAAAAAGGGTCATACCAGCAGCTTCTCTGGGCTGATCCAGTTGTTTTCCGGAAACTGGACATCAAACTTGATGAACAAGTCACCTTTCTCAAACGGGTTTCTGTATTGTGGCATCCCTTCTCCCCGCACCACCCTGACCGAGCCTGGAAGAGATGGTGATCGGTTAGAACAACATTCAGCATCATTAGTCAGTAGGGAATATAAACGGAGCACTCTGAGCCCATTTAACTTATTGATTTATTGATATAACACCACAGCACATTTCTACTTGTAGCTCCTTTCTTCAGAATGCAACTTGATTCAGAATTAAGAATTAAAAGATAAAAGTCTGACCTGGTTCGATGATTTTTCCTGCAGGATATTTGACAACAATCTGTCTTCCATCCAAATGCTTCAGCATGAACTGGAAGCCGCACAGCGCCTCCACCAGCCCGATCTTGTGAGTCATAGAGAGGTCATTTCCTTCTCGTCTAAATATCTGAAAAACAGAAAACATGACTCGTCAGAATTATGAAAAACACAAACGGGTCTTTTTAGAGCTGCTTTCACTGCAGACAGAAGCGAAGCTCACACACTGGAGAAACTGAAAGATGCAGCGTTTTCAGCTGGAACATGACGGGAACTAATCTCGTCCTCACTTTGATGTTTGGTTTGAAGTAAACTAAAACTGGATTATTAGGGTTAAATTATATTAGGGAGAAAAATTTTATTCACTTTGCAGCATCTTCCTAACTTTGTATTAACTGGAGAAAAAGACTCAACTGAAAACCTTCAGACTGGTATGGGTTACTTGGTCCAGTACAACTGTAACTAATGTAAGGGTTAAAGTAGATTATGGAAGTGGAAGCTAGAAAAATCATTCCAGAGCTGCTGTTAAATACGGGCCGTTTCTCAATTTTACTAGAATGCGAATACGGACTCGTGTCCTCGCCAAATGCGTTCTTCAGAAGAACAGAGAAAAAATTCTGGACTTGGTGAGAACGGGAGTATGCAGCAAAAATATTGGTCACTTGGAACAGAAGCATACTGATGACATCACCACATGCTAAGTAGCCTGGTAGACCAGACTAAATGTGAGAATTAAATGTTGTAATTTAGTCTGGCCCCGATGGATGACACGTCGGGAGATTGTTGATGAGAACAACCAGTTGTTTTCAAAACCATAATCTGTGCCTATGTGGCCAACGCGGCTGACCAAT
Organism: Cyprinodon brontotheroides; assembly: GCA_018398635.1. Lineage (NCBI taxonomy): Eukaryota > Metazoa > Chordata > Actinopteri > Cyprinodontiformes > Cyprinodontidae > Cyprinodon > Cyprinodon brontotheroides. Next base: position 3,142,091 of record JAGKQL010000005.1, on the reverse strand, counting down.
GAGCGCAACTGACTGTGGCGATAGGAAGCGCGACAGGAAGCTGGTGGGGGAAAGCCGAACAAGCAACCTGTCGGTACAACAGTGAACACGTCCTTCTTAAAATGAATGAGCGTAGAGCCTCTTCCTGCTCCTGCTTTCCACAAAACCCAAAGTCTAATCCTTCCAGAAACTGATTCAAAAGCTGAGTCAAAACCAGAACTGTTCAATAGTTGCTGCCATCTTCCTTGTTGTGCTTTCTCCAGCGTTGTGCAGTTTTGTCATCAGTCACACGCTCTCTGGAAACCCCGCCCTTTTTGCATCCAGAAATTCAAAACACATCTCTGCGTTGTGATTGGCCCGTCAGTTCTAGGGCATGGGGCATTGATCGAGGCTAGACCACTCACAGGAAAAAAAAATATTTTGGCGGCTGGTGGGCGGGGGCTAGTTTACCAGGCCACCTCCTGTTATTAATAGTCTCCAGATCAGTGCAACACTGGTCCTAAAAGGCTGCACACTGCTGCATGCTATATATGTTTCCAAGCTTTCACACACCTGTTATCAATTGATAGCAGATTATCAGGCTTTGTTGAACTGCAATCATCTGGATCAGGTGTGCAGCAGCTCAGAAAACATCCAAAACACGCAGAGCAGTGTGCCTTGAGGACCAAGGTTGAAAAACACTACTGATTTAGATAATAATAAATTCTTACTTTTTTCATATAGTGGGGGATTAATAATTAACACAGTAAGTTAAACACAAATCAAAAGAACATTTTGCCAAATAAAACATAAATATCGCAATCAGAGCGTTGTCCTTCACACACGGCTACTCAGAGAGAGGGACGCTGCAGACGGGCTAACGTTAAACTCCGAGCTCCGTTGGTTGCGGGGTCTTCTCAACTCCAGAAAATACATTTTTTATTACGCATTAAATCAGTAAATGGACCATATAGTGACAGTTAAAAGTATAATATTCTTGCCTCAAATGATCTTAAAACATACTAGGCAACAGAAAAGAGAAATTCTAACTCAATACTCTGAGCTCTGTGAGCGCTCCACTGGAAGCTGCTGCTGCTGCAGTGCATGCTGGGACAGCTGTCAATCTCAGGAACGGACAATTCTGCTCTAATGCATGCTGGGTAAAGAAGGAGGGGCGAGAACAACATCCAGGGTTGTTTGTTCTTAGGTCTGCTGTTCTTGTGAATTGGAACAGTACTAGTGCTGAGGCCGATGACGTTTCACGAGCACACGAGAACTCACAAGTAGACATATTGAGAAACGGCAATAGTCTCATACAATTGAAGTCAGCTAACAAAGGTAAAATTGATTCCTTCTCAGTAACATATGTGCTCCATGGTTGAGTCAGTGATTGGTGCATCTCTCAGCTTCAGATAAATACAGCTGCTTGTATTCTAACATTAATTTAATCATTTCCAGACATTTTTAGCTTCTCTACTTTGGGTTCCATGTTTTAATTCAGGAGTCGTTTTCCAATTCTTTCCTTTAATTTGCTTTTAAAGTCCTTCCTTTCCGAGCTGCAATATCCCTTCATCTGTCTCAAAAGATGAGTTCAGTGTTGGGCAAGAAGTCAATATTTCTATTGCAATATAATCTTATTCATTAACCATATGACAAAAACTGCAGACATTTGAAGCAGATGCATCTTTACGGATCATAACAGAAGCATTCATGTTAGTCTTCCTCCGAGGAAAGGTAGCGGTACACTCGCACTCACAGCCCAAATGAGTTCAATTCACACAGAGGAATTTAAAGTTCAACGTTCTTCTAAATTCGCCTTCACAAACACAGCAGGTCATGTTTTTAAAATGACACAAATAAAACTACTAGGATAAAAACGATGGATTCTCTTACCTCGTGGTCTTTTTCCTGCAGAACAAGCACTATGTCTCCAGGCTCCACTCCAGGCGCCTGGTCAGCTTCTCCTCCGAAGGTGATTTTCTGCCCGTGCTTCATGCCTTTGTCTACGTGGACCTCCAGAATTTTCACCTCCTTCACCACCTTTTTGCCTTCACATTTTTTACAACGGTCTTTCTCGCTGATGACTTCACCTGGAGTGGATTCAATTAAAGCAAAGAGACTGTAATTGCAGTTACAGTTAAGGCTAAACTTTACAAATGTCTCTCAGAACTAATCAATAAAAGACAACACCAAGGCCTGGGTCTCACCTTCACCATTACAATCGGTACACACAGACTGCATCTGTTGGACCATTCCTGGGGCCAGCTGTCGGATCATGACGCGCATGCCCCGCCCCCTACACGCCGTACATTTCTGGACTGCACCCGTCTTGCCTCCTTGTCTGCAGAGATAGATGTATCAGAGCGAGTTAAACACCAAAGGGCAGCAGACACCACAGTGATTGAACAATGATCAACTTACCCATTACAGGAACTACACAGGACATTCTTGCTAAGCTGTAGTTTTGTTGTTTTCCCATTGTAAAGGTCATCCAGCGACACTCTGGAGAAAATGTGAGGCATTAAGGAACCTGGATATACCCCCAGACGCATCGCAGCACAGCTGATTGATTTCAGGAGATTTAACCTACTTGAGCGGATGAACCATGTCCTCGCCTCTCCTTCGTCCTCCGTTCCTGGAGCGGCCTCCCTGACCGCCCATGAAGCTAAAGAGGCCACCGCCAAAGATGTGGGAGAAGATGTCGTCCATCCCAGGGCCACCCCCGCCTCCTTCCCGCAAACCTTGTTCTCCATACCGATCGTAGAGCTCCTTCTTCTCAGGGTTAGTGAGCACGTCGTAAGCAAAGCTGATTTCCTTAAACTAGACAGGAAAGAAGGGAAAATAAAAACATTTTTACAAACATTAAATCTGAACAGAAGGACTTAGAGAGCAAATAAAAATACAAAAAAAAGGTGAAATATAACTATATAGAAAAAGGGGTCATGTGAATTTGGCGCTATATAAATAAACTGAAATTAATTGAATAAGGCACAATAAAGGAAGCATTTTTTTAAACTGAGTAAACAGCACATTATTACGGTTATTTTCATAAGAAATAAGAGATTGAACACCAGAAACAACTGAATACATCACATCCAGAAGTGTAGGAAGCAAGCTCAATGGAATTTAGCTTTTTTTAGCTAAGCAGACTAAGAACAAAGGTTACTGAAAAAAAACGCTGTAGATCAAGATAAAATAATGGAATCGAGAATTTGTGGCCACAATCAAAGGAGGGGAAAAAAAAAAAAAACAAGGGCGCCCTGCCTACAGCCAAACATGGTACTGGGGGTGTCATGAGGTACTGGGTGGGTTGCATGAGTGCTGCTGGCTGTGGGGAGCTTCAGTTTCCTGAGGGAACCATAAACACCGCCATGCACTGTGACACAGCAAGGCAGAGTGAGAGAAACCAGGCTGCAGGACAGGATCGCTACATGATAAAAACCACAAACACGGCGCCAAGATGGCCACTGCTTTGCTAAAGCAACAGAGGGTACAGGCGGCGGACTGATTCAGTAAGTCTGCAGGCCCGCATCCAGTCGAGTCTCTGTCTGTCATCCTCTAAGAAAAGGTTTAGGTACCAGCAGTTTAGACAATAATGTCTGTTTTATCTTGAGGGGGAATTAGAAGCACTGTTATACAAACTATAGAGAGACAACTTTACATTGTTTTAATGTGTCCCATCTTCAGAGGACGTAATCTAACACCTTCAGATGTGTGAGGGGCGTACTCGCTGTGAGATGCTGCATTTGGATTATGACAGCATCAGAATGAGGTCATTTTTTGTTTTACACAAACAAAATTAATAGCCTTTGTTTTATCTCACCTGTTAAGTTAAAGAAGAAAAGAACTACATAAAAAAGAAATGCTGCGAAACGAGATCCACTCTGCTCCACACTGTAGAGCAGAGTGATGTAATCTGAGAGATTAGCGACTTAGATGAATGACTCTGGATACTAGAGTTTACACCAAGGCTCCCCTTATAGAAGATTATAGATACAACATGATAATAATCTAAAAATTAACTTGTGCAAGAGGAGCAATATTGTAGAGTGGAACTGATGCCATTTCTAAATGCTTCTTAATTTTGTGTCTAAAGGATGGTTTGTAGAACAGAAAGGTTTCTGTGTATGGAACATTACAGCTCTGAATGAAATGTCTATATATCACAATAACGAGCATTTGAATAAACATTTTTGATTATTTTAGCTCCAGTGATAGAGGATTATCTTTTTGTTTGAATTCCTAATATATAAATAAACCAATAGCACTTAATTTTGTTGCAGCTATATTTTCTGAACCAACCTAGTTTAATAGATCTTTCCAACTTTATAAAACCACCAATTATCATAGCATCACTATGAAATAATGTCATGGCTATGAATTGATCATTGTTGCTTAAAGCCCTTTTCCGACGGACAAAACAAAGAATGCTGCATAAATTCTTCACTTTAAAGCTGTTGAGTCATTAGCAAACTAAAAACGTCCCATGATTAAGACATTTTCAAATGCAACCCATTTAATCTCCATTAACCCCAACAATAGCCACATAAAGGAACAATACCTACATTGATAGCTGCCGATTTAAATCAGTTTTCTTTCCACTCTCCTAATAAACTGTTAGGAAAGGTGGCTATCCTAACAACACCACATAACATTCGATATTGACTCTGTTCAGGGGCCGAACCTGCTTGATTAAATAAGATCCAAATGAGATCAGGACAATTATACCAATGAGGGGCATTTAATATAAATTCTTTAGAAAAACAACAAAAAGACAGAGGTACATATATGAGTGTTGACTAATCAGATCAGTCATTACACCCTCTAAAGGGAGGGCCAGCCACTAAAGGTCCTTGCTGAAGATGCTGGTTGCTCACAAAGTGCTGTATTGAAATACATTCATATACATTTGGGCTGACGGAAAACGGTAGCAGGAAAGAAAATAACCCAGAAGCCCTGATTGTAAAGCATTAATCCATTTAAGAATTTGGAGGGGTTTCAAAAGGAATGACCATGATCACACAAAGCCTAAACATCGGCTAAAAATGTGGTGTTCTTTTTGTCTAGCCAGTCATAAAAAAAAAGAAAAAAAAAAAGACTCCTCTGCTGATCAATTTTATGGAAATGTGGAGATATTATAATTTAAATTTCCATATTGACTGCAGGAAAAACAACATCAGCAAAGGTAGAGGCCACCTTTAAGTAGAGTTAGTTCCTCACACCTCAGCAGAACCACAGCGTGATCGCTTCTATGCCATTAATAAAAATAAATTATTAAAGAGGACAACAAAATAGGGATTAGATTAAATGAAATAGTGGTTAGATAAAATGAAATACTCTTTAGAAGCCATACATCTTTGTGTAACAAATTATGTTCCAACCTGAATTAAATGACTATTATAATTTTTTTAAAGGCACTGAATTTGGGGTTCCCGTTATTTGTAACTGTCATCAAATTACAGTCAAAAAGGGTGAAAATATTCTAGTCTAATAAATCCATATATGAGCCTTAAATCCTGAAATGAGTGATTGGAGGAAGGATAAAGCTATCAGCAGGTGTTTACCTTGTCGCCAGCGTTAGGGTTCTTGTCTGGGTGATATTCTTTAGCCAGTTTCCGGTATGCCTGCAAAGAAATACAAAAAAATTATTTTAGATTGTGGCGATTTGTTTTTTTTTTCTCTTTATGAACGTTTAACCTGGAACCTCCTACCTAAAGAAAGCTTGTTTACGTAATCACACGTGCCGGGATAATGAAACCCGGCAAAAACCCACATCTATCGTCATTATCTTAGATAATTATTAATCTATTTCTCTACCAGTTAAGGGCGGCGAAGTCTTCTGGTCAGCTTTTATATACCTATATATAAATAGAGTGATAATTAGGTTTAAAGTGGACCCTCAAAATGTCTGACAAGTTCGCAGCTAACGAAATTGGCAGAAGGCTAGTTAGCATCCCTTTATGAAACCTAAATTGCTCCGTTAACTCTGTTAGCAGCTTATTTATTTGTCCGAAAAAATATAAATAAAATACGCCGATATCACCTCTACAATTAAAAATGAACAACTTAGTATCATATACGGAATAACTGAATATTGATAAACCGGAAACAAACGTTCTTAGCTATGCTAGTTAGCCTGCATGTGGATAACGCAATTCAACGTGACATCAGGTATTACGCCAACAGGTTTAGGCTTTATAAGACGCCAGAAAACATACCGACATAGATTCAACTTACACACAATAAGAAAAATTACTTAAATATCCCTTATATTAAGAGTACGTTGATTAATCTGCGTCACTGGGCTATAAAACGCGATCACTTTAGCTTAACCAAAAACCAAGAGCTAAGGTATTCGTAGATAAACTCATAATTCTTAATGTTCTATTAATATCCGAAGCAGTTTAAACTTTACACCATCGTGGGGAGTCGAAACATTCCGTACTATTAAGTACGCGGTTACTAAGACAACGCCAAGATTTCAGGCTAAAGCTAACGTGAGGTCAACAATTATCAGAACAAGAAGCCAATAAGTTAAATTACAAATTGTGATTAAATGACCGAGTTTTTTAAGTGAAAATAATGGACCTCGCTGCGCATGTGTGGTCAATTATGACCAGAATTTAGATAGAATTTGTAAAAATTAAAAGTTACAGTCACATCGTCACAAGACCTTTCAGGCCATTTAATATGCTAGCAACATTAGCATGCTAGGCTACTTAAGGCTAGCATTAGCTTAGCAAACCATTTCCTGGTTCTAGAAAAGAAACAGCCTAATTTCTAGGCTTTTCTCGTATACCCTGACCCCCTCCGTTAGATTACCTTCTTCAGGTCATTTTCAGTTGCGGACGGAGACACTCCAAGGATGTCGTAGAGTTTTGTATCGACAACATTGGCCATGGTGTTGCTTTGGATGTTGCTTATACAAGGAGGAGGGTGGACAAAGAGAAGGAGCCGGTGGAAAATGTTTTCCTCGTCTTGAGCTTCAGTTTCCGGAACGTTGGGGTCTCTTTCTGCACACTGCTGCCCCCTCGGGGCAGGGATGCGAAATTACATGTTGATGTAGGATTCATGGGAGCCAGAATAACGTGCAATAATTAAAGGCAGTCAAATTATTTTCTATTTGTCATATAGGTAATCCACCAACAACGTTTGGGAAGAGATGTTTTAACAAATATTTTAACAATTAAACATTTATATTACAGTATGTTTGTTGTTGTTTTGATCTAAATGAAGTAAGAATATTTTTATAAAGAAACCTTAATGCAATTTAAAGTTTAACAGGTGTACCCATGAGTCTTTCTAGAATTTCTACAGTCCAGGACTAAAGTTTATTTCTTTTATAATCTACTCCCAATTTAATGCACAGTCACTCATGATGAATTGCATCAAAGACCCTGATGCACTGTCACATTTTATTGTGGATCTTCTTTGTAAATATGCAACATATCTAATATACCCATTCCTAATAGACTAGTGTTATATGTATCATTGCATTTTAACATTCTCATTTCCAAAGAAAGTAAAATCTTTCTTGTGTCTGATTTATTTTTCAAGGATATTTTTGAGGCACTCATCTTAATCAGGCTTGAGAATAATTTTAATCATACTTTTTTCTTTCCTCATCTAGTTTTGAGGTTATAATGTCCTTCAAGCCATTGACTATATCCACTTATCTTTGCAGGGTTGTGGGATAGCTGATGCTTATCTCCAGCAGTCACTGGGCAGGAATGCCAATCCATTGCAATGCAGAGGCCTACGGGAAAATCAAACAAGTTGCGCAAATTCACAACCGAGAGCATGGTAAAAAGGAGGATATAGTCTATTGTGCATGTTTTTAAATGATTTAATAAAGATAGAGTTCTTATATGTTTCCATTGCATGCAAAGAAATAACATGCAAACCTCACACAGGAACCCCCAGGCAGAATTAATACCCAGAAGCAGTTCTGTTCAGCTAAATAAGTAAAACTATCAGTGGCTCCCCAATGCTTAAGGAATATCTTTTCACATTTCCAAAGACTTTGTCTGATACTATCATGCTTTGGTTATTGTTCTGTTTGGACTAATTACTCCCACTCCATGGTGCATTTCCTTTAGTCCCTTCCAGCCACCATTTAGCACCATAACTAGCTCAGGCTGTTGCAACTAACTATCTGCAAGGCTTTCCACCCGTTTCCCTCCCTGTATATACCTCACTCCCACTCCACCTGCTGTCAAATAACTAGATTAAGATCAGGGCACATGGGACCTAACTCAATATTACATATAATTGGAAAACGTGAACTGTTGCCTGAACAAACTGTTGCTTGCCAACTGCCATTAAAAATCAAGAAGAAGAACACTTCCTGTCAGAATGTAAACTAATCAGTCCGCTTGTTTGTGGACCCAGAAGTTTGTTACTCACCTGTTCCTGCCATTAAGTCTTATTTGAAACACAGCAGCTTCTGGCTATAATGGTCTGGACAGTTGCAGGCCACACGTCTGACCTTCTGGACAGCATCAGACAGCCCCCCTTGTTTCCAGGACCTGCCTGCACCTTCTCTGCAACACCCTCACCCTTTTCAATAAAATTTTAAACTGTCATACTGTGTCGGCTTAAATTACTGGGTTCCCCATAAAAATACAAGACATACATTTAAAAAAAATATGACGATGAAATGTTTTTATTCATTCAATTTTTTTTTAGATTTGAAAGCTCAGTGGAACCATGCACAGGTTACAAAAACCTGGGGTCATCTCAGATTCCAGTCTCACCTCTGAACACGTAGGGCCTGGAAGGGATGCCAGCATTAAAACTCCATGTCTAGTATAAGATGCTAGACAGCAGCACCACCAACTATTCCTACCACCTGGCTCTGTGCTTACTGACTGAGCCCCAGGAGCTAAGATTTGGCAGCTGACAGTGAGCAATGGGGCGCTCCAACAAAAACCAGGCTCAGAGAGAGTGCACCAGTCCACTCTGATTAGGATCAGCACATTGCTCTTCATCTGTGGTCACCGTTCCCATGAGTGTTTTAGTTAGAGCAGGATCACGCTAAAGTAAGATGCAGGGTTTGGAGCTCCTCCTGCAGATGCTAGCCTCGTGAGACCATCCATCCTGATCTACGCGCGACCTTCAAGATTTCACTACCGCTAATCAGTCTGGAGACTCTCCGTTAAAGAAAATTTGGAGCCGTTCAACCAAGCGAGCGTCCAATCAGCACGTTAGCTTTGAGGCGGGTTGAGGTGTGAAAGCGCTAAGCGAGGAAAGCTAGCGACAGTTCAGTCTAAAGAACATGGCGGCTTCAGCCCGATGAAACTAGCGTTAAGCGTGGCTATCGAGCAAGTTTTATGGGAATTACAGAGTATTTCTTCACTGAAAGAAGAAGCAAAACACTGCTCTGGAGGCTTTTCTCAGAGGAAAAGATGTTTTTGCTCTTCTCCCAACTGGTTTCCCGCAAGAGTAGCCTGGCTTGTGGTTGTGTTTTTAAATTAAATCAGCTCTGTTATGTCATATGCTTCATTGATCTGATTGGTTTTATTTGGCCCGTCTATCACCAACATAGGCCAATCAGCTAACCAATATATTCACCCTCTTCCCAAAATTACTTCAGCGGAAGGTTTTCCAGATGGATATGCGGAGCAAATCCATCTGGCGGAGTCCAGGGTTATAAGATATGGGGGACACATATGAAATATATGACTGTTATTGCAGTTCATTATAGTTGGATTAATGTGGTAATTCCACTAGACTGACTAACGCTACTAAACTATCACTAAAGATAAACTAATCTGATCTTTTAAAAAAGAACAAAATTAAAACAATCTATCTATCAATTTCACTTGCTGGTTAAACATTACTGATGTTTTTGCTCTTCTCCCGGTTTCGGCAAGAGTAGCCTGGCTTGTGGTTGTGTTTTCGTCGTTCGTTAGTCATCATATGCTTCGGATTGATCTGATTGGTTTATTTGGCCCGTTCTTATCACCAACATAGGCCAATCGGCTAACCAGTATTTAAGCCCCTTCCCAAAATTACTTCAACGGGAAGGTTTCCAGATGGATATCTTGGAGCAAATCCATCTGGCGGAGTCAGATTTGGCAGATGCTGCTGAGGTCTGTAATGGTAAAGGAAGAGCTAAACTAATTCTTAATTTATCAGTAGGTCCATGTTTCAGCCCTCATCTGTGGTCATGAGACATGGACCATCTGTGAAGAACAGAATAATAAATAAAACATGAACCCTACCTTTGACATATAGAGGGGAGAGCTTTGCCCTCTGATCCTCTGCATCCAGATGAGACAGCTGAGATGGTTCAGGTGTCTGATAGGCGCTGCCCTTTAAATCAGGGATATCAGAATCCAGCACTCAAGGAACACTTTAACAAACCCGAATCAAATAATTAGGACTCTGGAGAACTTGACTAAAATTAAAGAAGTAATGAGGCTGTTTAATACATGTGTGTTGGACCAGGGAGATATCAAAAGGTCATTGGATACAGGTGCTCTAGTAGTTTGACTTCCCTGCTGTTTTACACAGATTCCACACAGAGGAGACCCAGAGGGGGAACAGAACCTTTGAAAGGAGTTAAAATTCACCTCTGGCTGCTCCTACCCAGAGCCTTTTATGTAGCTAGCTTAACTCTAGATAGAAAGTATTAGATCTGTCCTTCTATGTTCCTTTTGTATATCTGCGTATATCCTTGAACTTACACAGAAAATGTTGCAGTGTTAAAGTAACACTTAAGAATACATTTGGTCCCGCTCTGAATTAGTGTGGGTGTATCGGTCGTACCGCAACTACGATGGCAATACTTGCTAGTTCTGTTTGATGTTTCATCCTGTTCAAAGGGGTTTTTCGTCTCCACTCTCGCTGAATGCATGCTCATTGTAAGAGATTGTTGTAGTCAATGAGCAAATTCCAATTTAAATCTCCCATCATCACATGCTCTTCCAGAAGGAGCAAATCCTGCAGACTCAATAACTGGATGCATTCAGTTGGTTTTCATAAGATATAAATCTTTGGATCAATCTGACCAAATGATCTGCTTTAATGATCATCTTTGGATGGATGGATTGTTTGGCAGCATAATCAGTACTCAAGTTGAGGGGGGATGAGAGGGGGTGGTATCTCTCTTCTTAAAAACATCAGAAAAATCATCCCCATTCTTAATTGACCATCGCCCATCCCATCCCCTGTGACATTTTATCACTGAATGTGTAACATTTCTACTATATATTAACAGTAACGACAATAATATTTCCATTTAAAAATATGGCGGGCTTTGAGCTAACGAAAGTAGCCTGAGCAAAATAAATTAAATCAAAAGAAATTTTTTTGATAAAACTTATAGTCAGAGTGGCTCAGGTTATCCTGAGCTATCTCTATGGTTATGCTGCTATAGGCTTAGATCAGACTGGAGGAAATAGGGACTCCTTATTTCATCATTCTACTTATGTTCTATCTTTTATTCTCCAACTCTGCAGAATCTGTTAGTCTCAGTGGGAAATTTGTCCTCTACATTTGTCCCTAACTATGTAGGGGCAGTGATAGCCATGCTAGCTATGTAGGGGCAGTGAAAGCCATGCCAGTCCGGGGACTGACTGCTGTTCTACTGTAAGGTGCCTTGGTCAAGGTCAATGACCGGAGTACCTGACATGCAACCATCATACTATGTATATTGCTCTAGGTTAATAGGACTATATTAATTAGGCTATGCTAGGTGACCAGACGCCCCGATTTCCTGACTGTCCCGCTTTGGACCACCTGTCCCCGCCAAAGCTGTCCCCGAAATGTCCCCGCATTTTACCGGGCAGCTGAAAAATGCTTAGCGTGTAGACTGTTATTACGGGTAGAGCTGTTTCGTGCGCAAAATAGGTATTACGGTAGCTGGTTGCGCTGTTGATAACATAAAGATAAGGAACAGAGCGCACCACTAGAAGGGCGGCAATGATCCTTTTGGATGTCAGCTGCCATTAAAACACAAAAAAGAAGAAGAAGATTTATCACTTTAAAACAGAAGAAGAAGAAGAAGTGGAAGTTCGTTTTACAACCTGTGGCAACTGATGGGGAGCTATGCTGAGTGATGGTAAGTGTGTTAATCAATTTATTTTATTCTGATCGGGCTGATCTTGTGATGAATGTTTGGTTTGTGTCCAGGTTAAAACAATAATAAAAAAGTAAGACAAGACCACGAAGTTGAGGCATGAGTAAAAGACGCTGGGTTAAATGTAGCAAAATGATTGAAAAACTCCTTGTAAGGGCGCTATAATCTGGTACGCTGGTTCTCTAGGGATCAATTTCAACAAGGGTTTGTATAAAGATGTTTTGTGAGAATGGATAGGTGACCTTTAGTTTTATATTTCAGATAGGTATTATAAGTAGAGTTATTTCAATTTGTTTTGATGATTTCTGCTGGTTTGTGATTTATGAGCATAGACTTCCAGTTTTTCGGTGTGCTTTTTTTACTGCTCAGTTTGGATATATATGAAAGTTCCTTGTGAAAAATAGGAGTCAGTAACAGGAGAACTGAATAAGACAAGATCTACATGATCTTAGAATGATGGAGGAAGAGATAACCACCTGTTTAATGTTCATTTATTATGTGGTTTTTAGCTTGTAGCTCCTAATATTTGTGGTAAATTAGCATTTTTAGTATTTAGATGAGATATTAATAATAATAAGTTTTCATGTTGCACATCACTAATTTTTTTTTTTTTTGGAGTGATTTTTGATTATATAATGTCTCTATTTTTAGAATAATGTAAGATTGATGCTGAGGAGGTGAGGAAGAAGATAGAAAAGACAGAAAGGAGATTGAATGAGAGAGGAGGGAAACAGGAACTCTGATAGAAAAAAACTTCGGTTGACAAGAAGGGAGAAAATTTACTTTGAGGGAGTAAAGCAGAGGAGCAGGCAGAAGTCAGTCAGAGGGGCCTGAAACAAAGCGAAGGTGGAGAGGGAAGAAAAACAGACAAGACTGAATGACCAGATGGCTCTTTCTCAAAGAAGAGGAAGTGTCATTTACGGAGAAATTACAGTCAGAATTTACAGGGAAGTATATATGTATATATTATTGCTGGAAATCAACTATGGACTATTCTTGGATTATATACATTGTGTTGATGTTAAGCCTATTCTGCTGTTCAATGGTTAAAAGCTTGTTTAAAGATATTTAAAAAGGTTATTTTGCTTTTACTTGCTATGTCTTCTCTTATATTATTTTACCCAAATTACCAGGGCCACTGCCTCGAGACCCTGTTCAGTTAATATTTCTGTTTTCAAACATTTAAAATGTATAATATGTATTAATAAAGTTCAAGTGATAAAGCGTTGACATGATTTGAGTGATAAACTAACTTATTGAGTGATGTACTGTGCAAAGTATGCTGTTGAACACAGAGTGGCTGTATACTCAGGTTAGTAGGAAAAATGAACCTGCTACTTTGAGACACACAGGCCCCTGATGTGGCTAGGTGACAATTGCTAAGAAACATATATGAACCTTTACCTGCAGGCTTGACTGCTACTACTTGTTTTTTTTATGTTAATGAAGAAAAAAATTGCAGTTCTTATAGGTATGTACAGTAGATGTAAACAGAATAAGTATTTGTTGCACTTTTTTGAAGAGGTGGGGGAACTCTGTAAACAACAGACAGCCACAGGCATAGAATCAATGTTTGTATTTACTTTTCTAAATTTCTTTTCATCATGTCACTCTCCCCTTAGGAGGCGGCAGAGCTCTTTGGGCCCGACAAAATTGGAAAGCCCTGCTAATGACCCTTGACACCCCTCCGCCTTCCACCCCCACCACTTTTGCCCCAAACTCCAGAGACACAGTTCTGGTTTCTACTAATAACACTATTCATGTTATTAATCTTAGGATACACCTGCTAAACGTTTGGAAAGGCACATTCCTGGCTTTTACACTTGATTTTTGTTGTTTAAATATTAATAATTATGTAAAAATATATGAAACCATTACTGTCCCCGTTTCCTAATTTCATCTCGATAAGATGTATTGATTTTTATCCACGAGCAAGAAATGTCCCCAGATTTGATTTCAGAAATCTGGTCACCTTAGGCTTATATTGCAGGCATCTACCATCCCCCTTCTTTTCTTTTTTTTTTTTTTTAAACAACTAGACTTCTCATCATAATGATCAAAAAATCCGACAGGCAGCTTATATAACACACCCATTTTTATAAAGGAGATTTATTATAACAATATGAAATAAACCTTGTCTTTAAATTTACTATGAAAAGCATAAGGATCTGGGTTCCCTAAAGATAAATAAAAAAAGTGTTTCTTGAACAGTCACACTTCTGAAGTTATCTTTCATCTTTTAGAGATGTTATTTCCCTCATTTGAGAGCAGTTAAGAAAAAAAAAAAAAAGTTTTACTTCCCTTCCTCCAGATGGAGTTTATGTTTGCCTCCAGGTGGTGCTGTTGCACCACAATACCATTTTTATTTCATGTAGTGTGTTTTTCTCCCCCCCACTGTTAGAGAAATCCTTTGGAAATGTGAAAAAATCACACAAGAACATACATTTAACCATTAAATCTGCAGAATCACCAGGGAACCATGTAAACTGGTGATAAACAGCTGGTTAAACTGGACTCCTCTTTACTTTGATCCTGCAGAGATGTGTGTATGCTCATGTATATTCTCTTAAAAATCAGCTTTTAACATGTGAAAGATGCAGCTCACTAATATCCATCATCCAACCATGATATGATGCTATGAGATAGTGATGTCACGCAGAGATTTCTGAGAGGCAGAAGACCACATCACCAGAGTCACAGGGGCCATGTTTGAAGGTCACATGTTTTTTAAAGGGTGCCCCGAGCTTCAGCCTGGGACAAATACATCATGACAGCACAGGGAAGGGTGATGGGGGGGCGTTTGCATGCAAGAGAGAGACAAAGTGGAGAGATGCTGCGAGGATTCATTCAAACGTGTGACAGTCGAGAGGATGTGCGCTATCTCAATTTATTTTGCTCATAAGTGGAACTGGATTTTGTCAGCCTTGAATCCCAAGCATTCAACCAGCCTCAAACAATTGAGCGCAATAGATTATCCCAGGAGCATCTTTGCATTTTAATATCCACCACAGCATAATGTAAAAAAAAAAAACTGCGTAGGCTGTTTTTTTCTTCTTCTTATCACGGTGTGAGTTTTACCTTGATGAGCCATTTCCAACACACAGGCTGTGCTTTGTCTTTATGTTTCTTGTTTACAGTGACAAATAAAAGACCTGCTCAAGGATGTGAGTAAGTAAGCTCTCATTTAATCGAAGAGAATGAAATAATACAACCAGTGGTTAAAATCAAAGAATGAGTCTAATACAGGCTACATCTGTCACTCAGGGAGAAAAGCTTGTGCTTGTTTTACACACTCAGGTCGTGGAGAGAGAGAAAAAAGAATAATTTTCTTCCATTAAAGATGAAGGGTTTGGGATTGTTGCTTTTCTGACCTGGATACCCACAGATAAAACCCTCATATTCCACCACTATTAATCCATTTCTTACCCATACATCACAGTCTCTTCAGGTCCTGAGAAGAAGGTGACGCGCACCCCCTTATGTGTGTATGTGGTTGCCATGGAAACTACGTCATTATTGTGATATAACATTGCAATCATTATATTTAATCAATTATTTTTCCGCCGTTGACTGTCCACCTCTAGAAAATCACTGGAACAATAATTGAACATATGAAAAAAAAACAAAAAACGTAAGAAGCCAAGCATCACCAAGAGGCTGGATATAGTCTGGTTTTAACAGTACAGTACACACTGACCAAAAAGACAAATGTAAAGGATATAAATTATTAGAAGATGCATTATAGATCATATATCGTATATTTGTGCAATGGAAGGTGAACGAATGCGACAGTCAGTAGCGTGTCTCGGTTCTGTCCCACGTCTCCGGAGCTACCAAGCACCCATATGGAGAGAGGTTTGGCTCTTCATGCGAGGACGTTTTCCAAGAATGGAAGTTAGAGATTAAATGAGTGTAAAACAAGTGGAGAGACAGGACGTCTTTATGCCGTCTCCACTTGAAGCCCCGCCCCCCAGTATCAAAAAATGAGTTGTTTGGTCTATTTTCATGTTACCCAGGTGGATCTAAAGGCTCTTTGTGAGTTTGAGGGAGGTCCTCGAGGGATGACCCCAACAAACGAAAGGTTACTTAAAGACGAGAGGTGTAGGGGGAAGCAGGGGTGGTTGGGGACACAAGATTTTTGTCCTTCTGTTTTCTCATCATTCCTTCTAGGAAATGCAAGGTCTGCTTCTATGCTTTGCCTTTCTGCTTCTAGAAATCCATGGATATGGAGCGCTGCTGTGGGTCAACTATGGTGGTGCTGTTACGGGCGCTGTTGCCCCGGACGCTGAGGGTTCCACAGGCACCTGCCATCCCAGGACCGATACCTCCAGCTATCCCGCTGGGCCCTGCCATGCTCACTCCCCCCATCATGCCAGCCATGGACACTCCCCCAGTGATCCCCACTGCTCCTCCCATCCCTCCTCCAGCAATTCCTGACGCGCCGCCTCCTCCCATCGCTCCTCCACCAGTTGCTCCTCCTCCCAGTCCCATCGCGCCACGGCCGTAAATCTCGCATGGTATCTCCTCAGTGACGCGGTCCTCGATGACCTGCTGGTCGCAGTCGTGAGTCTGTGCGTGCTGCTTGTAGCCATAGCAGCTCTTCTTGTAGGTGGAGGTGGAGTTGAAAGTCTTCATTGGAGGCGGCTTGGAGAAATCGTTGTGGTAGGACAGCTCCATGGAGCTCAGGGTGGTTCTGCTGTGCTTCATGCTGCCGCCGGCAGTAGCCACGGAGCCTTGGGAGCCACAGTGGTGCTCATGGACACAGCGGGACATGGTGGAGGAGCGACGGACCTTGTGGAAGCTGTCCAACTCCTCGGTAAGGTCCCCTAAGTCTGAGGACATCTCCTTGTCGCGGAGAGAGAAGAGCTCATAGTGCGGTGGGTCGAAGACCTCCTGGAATCCAGCCTTGTTGAAGACGCCTGGTCGCCGAGCCACAACCTAAAAAAAGAAAATTTAGACCATTAGGGCTTCAAATATGGAACCATTTCACGGTAATAGAATAGAATAGAATAGAATAGAATAGAATAGAATAGAATAGAATAGAATAGTATCGGCCTGAATCGGCCTTAAAACTGAATATGGGACATCGGCCACCCCCACCCATATTTAACCCGATATTTGATCAGCTTCTGAGTTTCTAAAGTCTCCAAAAAAAAAAAAATGCTACTACTTCTTCCTCAAAAACTTCTTTTTTACAGAGACTTAAAAACTTCTAAAGATCGAGGAAAAAAAATATTGATACATTAAAATATCACAATATCTTCATATGCTGATATATTGCCATTTAAAAAGCACCATATCAATTCTTTTACTAATGAAATATTGCTATATGTCAGCGTTATGCTCACGAAATTCCCCGAAAATTCATGAAATGTTGCCATATTTTTTATATGTTGATATATTGGCGCTGGTTATCGATCTATTTTACTAACAAAATCTCACAAGAATTTTGCAAAATATCACGAGAGTTTGTAACAAGCAAAATCGATGAAATTTCACCAGATTTTTAGAAAATAGAATCGATACGCCGTTTTTAACATCAATTTGATATCAGCATATGAAAATATATTTGAAATATATTATTTTTTCAAAGTGTCAGAAATGGATAGCAAAACTGCTATTTTCAATGACTACTTATTTTTTGTCCAGCTTTAACATCGGTATAGGTATCGGGTTGGTAAACTACATGAGTTTTCTAAAGCATCGTATTATCGGATATGGCCAAAAATCCCAATATCGTGCATCCCTAATAAATATAAATAATATGAATGACGGGAGCCACATATACAGATTATACAGATTATACAGGAATGTTAGGAAAAAGATTATATATGTATTAGCAAGGGTTTATAATACAAGATAAAGACTTTGAAAATGTTATAATATTCCACATTCAGAATACAGGTTAAAAAAACATCTAAAGTCCTTGAAAATGTCTTTTAATTTCAGCTAAATTTCAAACAGATAGAATTCAATGTTGAGAATATAGAGTTCCTGAAAAAAACTGTAAGAAGCATTTTAAAATCGTTTTTAAAACTCAGTCAGGTCTGCTCTATTGCTGCGCCTAAAATAGGTCAAACCTTTTTATTTCCGTCCCAAAGTCCTTACATTTCAGGTTAACATCTCAATATCCATTTTTTCTATCTCTCTTCTTCTTTCTCTTGAATCCCAGTCAGTATCAACAAATGGCTGCTCACACTGAGCCTGGTTCTAATGGAGGTTTTCTTCCTGTTAAAGGGAGTTTTCCTCTCCACTGTTGCTACAAGCATGCTTAGACTGAGGATTGCTGTTGAGGCAATAAGTCGATGCAATCATCTGGTTTTCCTTAAATAAAAACTTTGAACCAACCTGACTGCCTGATCTGGTTGAAGAATGTCTCTGTAAAGTGCCTTGAGATGTGTGGTGAATTGGCGTTATGGAAACAAACTGAACTGTATTCATTAGGGGTGTCAACAATAATTGATTCAGCGATGCATTGCAATGCGGGGGGTATGCACTTACTTGATTCAGCATCGATGCGGACAACGTGCCATAATCGATTATATGTCACTGTTTGTTTTCTGGCCTCAAATGGACAAGTTGTGAAGTTTCAATTACTTCCGGGGGCATACCAACAACAATCAAGATGGCTGAGGCGGAGGGAGATGACCGCGATAGACGGGTAGGCCTAATTAAAAATGCAGCAAAAGCTTGGAAAGCGGATATCTGGGCACATTTCAGATTTTACGAAGTCAATGGGATTTTCATGCATAGCAATGCATCGTAGAATCGAATTGAATCAAATCGTTACTTGGTGAATCGTAATCAGATCGAATCATGAGGGCAGTGCCAATGCACACCCCTAGTATTCATTGTCTCCCCCTAGTGGTCTGGAGCACCACTAGGGGGGATAATTATTCGGTGCAAATTTGCAGCTTTTCTTCACTTGCAGCTATGTTTACTACTTGCATATTTTTTTTTGCATGTCTTTTTTTGTGTGTTAGCATCATTGACGAATCTGCAAGTTTCTTGTTTGCATCATGTTTCCATACATGTAGTTATTTTATAATGTTTTTGTGTTAGACAATCTAATTTTGGAGTTTGCAGGACCTTTTAAAATGTGTTCTCTCATACATTCTCCAATAAGCTTGTTAAATCAGGATGATGCTGTTTTATATATATATATATATATATATATATATATATATATATATATATATATATATATAAACAAATATAAAATATTCTAGATGTGAATAACACTCTGACATGCAGTATTGTTAAGTCACACTAAGGTTGGAGCGCTAGGACCCGAAGAAAGACCAAACACCCCAATGCCAGGAGAGAAAAGAAGAATCATATCTTCATCTTGGAATAGTTTTGTACCCTGATATATCAGCAACATAAATATAATTTCAAATTGATACCAAGAAGGTCTAAATATGCCTTCAAATAATATTTGTTTGATATGTAGCGTTTTTAAATGGAATAAATGCTTTTTACCTTTACTTAAATTAAACCTGTTAAACAAGTGAAACTTTCCATTCTATCACTAATAAGAAAACAGCAATAATTCCACCCACAGGCTTTGCAAAGATGTTACATTTTCATTAGCTCTACATCCCACAGATATGACCGTTTTCAGTTTTATTTGTTTTATCTTTCTAAATTCAGTTAAAACTGTTAGTCTTTGAATGCTCTGAGGATTTCTTTACCTTTGTTTTATAAACTAACAGCAAGACGACATCTTCTTAATCACAGGAAAGCAGACGAATTCTCATAATAACTTCACCAAACCTTGCTTTTAAATAATCTGAACTGTCTCTTTAAAAAAAAAAAAAGATAGATAGAGTTTAAGAGGTTCTGTTTTTAATACATCTGGTGTCAAATACAAGGAAGGACTATTTATTATAGCCTTCTATCTAGCTCTCCGGGTCTGTAGGGCAACCTTCATGACTCGAATTTAGGGCCAAATTAAAGAATGACTCACCTTTTTTCTGGGCTGCTTCATTTGGACCAAAACAGAGATGATAAGAAGAACAAGAACTATGCCTGAAGAAATGCCGATAACTGTGCCGTGGGTCTTGGTTATCTGATGGAAAAGGCCCTTGGAACGCTTCTCTGTAAGAGGGTGAGACAATAAACAAGAAAAAGTAAAAAAAAAAACATTAGGTGATGTAAGAAGGTATTTTTTTCCTCATTGATTTTTTATTAATATAGTTTATTATCTGATTTATGATAAAGTAACCCCCTTCTAAGGTTAATTCTTGCGTGTTCCATATTTGGTGGCATAAGCTGCCATTAAATGTTTGTGACAGCTGGGATTGACTCTTTTCCATCCCTTGGGAGGAAATATAACCCACTCTTCTTTGTGAAGCTGCTCTCATTCAGTCACATTGGAGAGTTTTGTACCATAAGAGTCTCTTTTAAAGGTCAAATCACGGCAACATATTGGTTTGTAACCCAGACTTTGACCTGGTTCTCCAAAAAACTTCACTTCAATTGATCCTTTATCAATCCAGAGGTTGGTTAGCGCCAGTTATTCGGATCATTGTCCTGCTGCCTGATGGCTGGACGGCTTCCTGCAGGATTGTTTTATAAAAAAGCAGAATTCATGACTCAATTGATTGATTCATCCAGGACCATCAAAGCTGTCTTTCTGCATGACGCTGTTGTTTCTGGTATGCAGTTTATTTTTTCTTCTTTCTTAACCTCTTACACCCTAAGGGGGTATAAATAAATTCCTGCCTGACAAAAACACACAAAAGTAAATAACTTATAGCCTCACAGCTATTAGCTTTAAGAAGAAACTTTTGGTGCGTCTGTAAAGGTAAGATGTCATAGATTGGTTTTCTGGTGTCAGCACCATTGTAGCTTTGACTCTGCCTGAAATATTAGGGACAAAATACAAAATATTTTTGCATTTTTTTGAACCTCGCCAAAATTTTCTTTGAAATAAACATTGCAAAACACTACCAAAATATTATTTATAGCACAAAAAAAGTAGTACAGACTTTTAAATCTAAATGTTGTGTAAAAATATACCAAATTTGGACTCAATCAGATGAATCATATTTATTTTAGAATGGTATTAGTGAGAAATTTCTTAGGCGAGAGGCCATTTTGGCACATTTATCCATAAATGTCACCAAAACCTGCCAAAATGTGTTTTTTTACATCAATACTGGGGGTTTGTTAAAATTACGAGGTCACAGTAGCAGCTGGACCCACCGGTGGGTCCCGTAGGGTTCTAGGGGTTAATCTATTTTGATCTCTTCACTCGACAAAATCTTTTCCTAGAAGTTATTCAGGTTGTTTTCTGGGCAAATATGAGAAAGGTCTCTGGCCTTTTTGGTGGTTTTTGCCTTGAATCTCTCCCATGCATGCCAATGTGTCCTGGCCCAATCTTACTGATGAGTCAGGAAGGTGTAAATGAAAAAAAACAAACAAATAACGAGTGAATCAAGTGCTACACTAGATGTTGGTCTAGTCTCCCCGGATTGGTCCCCAGACCACAAAACAACCCAGCATGCTGGCATTGGTGGAATGTTCACCACCTTTCCAGGCTTTGTCCATTGGGGGAAAATGGTTTCCACTGTGGATTAAGCCTCTGAGCTGTAGAAATGGCTTCAGAACCCTTTCTGCAGGGACAGTCAGCAAGTTTATTCCTCATAATTTCTTAACATGTTAATTAGGGCTGTCCGGTTCACGGGACGTATGGGGTGCCTCCAAATTTGCATCCTCATGCTGCCTCCATGAGGCTATTTTCCATAATAGGCGAGTGTTGGCCTAGTTGATAGGGCATAGAGCTTGGAATCCTAAGGTTCTGGGTCTCTTAGCAAGACCCTTAACCCCACGCTGCTCCCCAGGCACCCCACAATGGCAGCCCACTGCTCCCCAAGGGGATGGGTTAACCTCTTAAAGCCCACCGGGTTGCCGGCGACCCGATGGATCTTAAGTGGGGGTAATATTTCAGAATGCATAAAATTCCACCGGTAAAATCTTTACCAGCAGGTGGAGCCAATTGCGCCCAAAAGTTCCATACCCCACAGCTCTGGAACTGTTATAGCTAGAGGTCGGAAATTATCTGCATTTGTGGCTGGCATTATGTAGAACACATATGATACAATGAAACCTGCTTTTTCTCAAGAATATCTTTATTACTGCTGTTCAAAAAAGACCTATCATTTCCGAAAATAAAAAAACAACAAGTTTGAGTCATATTTGAACTGATGCAGCTTGGCATGTGTTCTAGTCACCCAATTTTTCAATATTATATATTAGGAAACTAGAGGTTTTTAGCTTTCAAATAATGTATTGCACTAATTTGGGCTCACAGTTACTTATTTGCTTTTCCATTTGAGGTATGCAAAATAGGTGAGGATTACCCAAAATGAGGTGGATGTTAAGAGGTTAAATGCATAAGTAAATTTCTCCAATGTAAGATCAATAAAGTTCAATTCATTTTTTTATTATCGTTTTTTCCACCATTGCAATGGTTTTATATGGAAGGCCAGACTCTCCTAAGGGTTAAAGATGATCGAATTATGCGAGAGGTTTTGGTGATGCGAGTGTGGCCTGTTAAGCCAGACATACACTACATGAGTTCTGGCCTTTTTGGGCCAATTCTCCAATCGTTTGAGAGCTGAGTTTCAGCCTCATCATGCATCCTACGTTGTGTTGTATAAAGGGGGTAACCAGGGGCGATTAGCCTCTCACCATCACCTCCCAATCAAGAGTCATAAGGGGCTGGGCATGCTTTGCTCGCGCCGTGGTTAGCGCCTACTGTCCGGAAAAAAAAATCCTCGTAACGTCAGAAGAAAATCCAACATGTTTGAAATTCAGAGCGTCAGGCCGTACAGTGTAACAACATACATAATGTTCCGTGAACTTTTAAAACCTGCAAATTCATCGTACAGTTTGAGTTGTAGCTGAGTACAACACCTGAAAATATCGTAAAGTGTTTGCCCTGCGTTAGCAGGTTAAATGAGCTAACTTCATGTTCTCAGGTCAGCTGAGGCATTAACTCAGATTTCTAAATTGTAAATCTTACCTCGTTCTTGATTAAATGAGGAGGTTATGTTGCTTTTTCACTCCGATCACTCAGATTTACTTTGTCTTATAGTCAAACTAGTTTTATGATCTGACAGACAGTGACATAAAATGCAGAGACAGAGGGAGTCTGATGCTTTTAAAGTAGCTGGGTGCCATTCCGAACTTAGTCCCGCCCACAAAGTTTGAGGTCGGGGAAGTTCGGTCTGGCTCTGCTCCATAATGGCAGTATTATAGCCCACTGTCAGATCCAATCAAATTGTCAGGGCGAGGGCTTTATAATGATGATGGCTTATAATCAAAACAATAATGGCTGCCCAGCTGGAGAGTTGAGGTGAGTAGATTCTGCTATTAGGTCTGTTCACAGAAGATATCAACAGCAAATTAATTTTAAAAGAGGAACAGAGAAACACGATCAAGGCTCATGGTACATTCCTAAAAACTGCAGCTTTGATTTTTGTGGACAACAACTATGCCTCAGCTAGTTGTTCTTATTGGTTTGTAGGTCTATCCAATTGAGTGCAAAAGGCATTTTTTTCCTTGGTTAGATTCGAGAAACCGGCCCCATAATCCACAGCTCTATGATGCAGCATCAGACTCTCATATTCTTACTAGAATTGAGTAGGACTACGTCCTACATTTAAAGGACTGTCGACATAAACTCCTGCTATAGACATCAATAGAAAGCAGAGTTCTAATGGTCACCTTTGCAGTGATTTTCATCCCATGGATAGACACAGTTCTGAACCCCATTGCACACCAGGGTGTTGTTGATACACATGTTGCTGTGGCAGAAGAACGTATTGGCTGTGCAGGGAGCTGCAGGCAAAACACAAACAGAGAAAATGGAATTTAGCAGAATAAATCTGAATAAAAGATGACTAGAGTGTGAAAAGAACCGGAAGATATTTTGGGGACAATAAAACAACATTAACACTAACAGATACATTAGCAGTAGAAATCTCCTGGGGCTTCTAATAAACAACTAATTTTGTGTTGTTAGTAGAAATGCTCAAGGTCCAATGGAGACAGTGAACACAAAGCCACAGATCATCATTTCCCACAGAAGGAATATCAGAGGATGGATGAAGAGAGGGGATGGCAGCTTCACTGAACTGCAGCCATCATGTCAAAGGAGTCTGATTCTGGGGATGGACTCAGGCGGAGGAGAGAGTGAAGAATAGCAGGGAGACCGATGGCAATTTCAGAGAAAGGCTTTGGAAAAGAAGAGAAAAGCAGAGCTGGTAGAAACGCACATGGTGAGGTGCTGCTGGTCGGCCGGGTGCAGAGAAAGACCTCATTAAAGTCACAGTCAGAGTGTTAACGCCAGGATGGCAGAGACACAGGTGACTGGCGATGCAAGGATAGGTTGTTCAGTCATCAGCTGAGATAAAAACAGGCAAGGTGCAGTCTAGTCATTTACTTTCAACCAATGACACTTTTTTTGGTTAAAGGGGACTAGAGAAGTAACTGGGAACAGTGGTTTGTGTTTTTTCCCCATTTTATTAAAGAAAACAGCCTGGTACATGCCAGCTGCACCTGGTGAAATCTATTTCAGGTAAAGTAGTTCACCAGAGAGGGATTTATGCAGCCTGGTTTTTACAGAAAAACCTTTTTGCCTGGGATGGTGGCGATCTCTCTGTTTCTATTAGGGTCAGGACTGAAGATTCCCTAATATCTCTTTGCACAATAAGATCAATGCTTTAAATTAAGGGGGTCATGCTGTAAATTAGCTCTACTTATTGTAGCTCTAAGTTCATGGGTGGGCAATTGCAGTTCCTGAGGGCCGGTATCCTGCAACTTTTATATGTGCCTTTCGTTCAACACACCTGAATCAATTAATACGATGATTGTGAAGAATCTGGAGGATTGACTGAGGAGTTAATTCAACCATTTGACTCAGGTGTGTTACACTAAGGGTTGATCTAAAAGCTGCAAACTGGAATTTCCCACCCCTGCCTAGTTTTATGTTTAGGGATTTTTATCTGCTTGAAGGTAACACTCGACAAAATCTTCTGCATCCTTTGACAGATTTTCTTTAGCTTCCCTGCTCTTGTTAAAGAAAAGCCTCTCCACAGCATGATGCTGCCTCTACCGTGGGGTGGATGATTACATTCTGGGTGACGTATGTTGTAGTTTTCTGCCACACAGTAACCTATGGGCACAATGTATCTGTTAGGTTTATTCAATGATGATTATAAAATTAATGTATGTATGCTTATGAAACATTTGAGCAACGGGATGCTCCACTGTGTCTTGTGATTCAGTCAGGAGACCATCCTGCCTTGTGATTCTGGTGGAGCATCCTGTCTTTATGAACTGATCAATTGTTTTGTCAGAACAAACACTGTAACCATGTGTTATGTTCTGTTAATAAAAGATGGCTGCAGGAGGGGATTCTGAGGAAAAAAGCTTGAAGTTGGGTTGGGCTTTTTTCCACTCCTGCAGAAGTTGCTTGAATCTCTTTCCTGTGTAGACTCAATTTCTCTTTTACAAACCTACATTTTTTTAACCTAACAGTATCTGACCTTAATACTGTGTCCCTTGGTCTTCATATATATAATCACTGATATCTCTCACAGGATTCACTTTGTGAGCTTTCATGATTCAGCTTTGTGAAATTTTAATGTTATATGCTGTAGTTTTTTAGTTGTAACATGTAAAAAATGGCGATAAGGGAGAGAAAAAATTAAAAACAATCTACTGGACTTTGTTTCCAAGTTTGAAGATGTTTTTCGCCCTCCCATCCAGGAAGCTTTATAAATTCAAAATGACAGGAATAGAGTTGGTAAGTTCATGGTTGGTATACAATAGCCATTTTAAAGCCTTGTTTTTGTTTTGAAAAACATGCTAAATGAAACAGATGAAGGGGTCCACCCGAGTGGAATGAAGTCGCTTTGCTTCTTTTGTTAGTCTGCAATGCTCCTCATACCATTAAGTGTCTGGAAAGGTCGGCCGTTAAAGGAATTATTGGCCTGGCTGAGGCCCCGCCTAATAATAAAAGACAAGGGGAAAACCCTAAATGCTAATATTTTCCAAAACGCTTGTCGTAAAGACGGAGACGCTAAATAAATGTGATCGCCCACACGAATGCATGAAAACGCCTGCAAAATGTATGCCAGGCCTGTAAGTGGCGCTTGTGGTGCCAAAGCTGTAAAAAATAGGCGACGCTAAATAAGTTGGGCATGCTACTATTATTTATACATGGTTGCCCCAAGTAGTCCATTTTCGTGGTTCCAGTCAAATTCAGGTGCTGAACTATGTCGTCGATATTGCTCTGCTCTTCCTGGAGATATTCCAGAAGAAGAAGATTCTGTTGTAAGCCCTGACAGCAGGGTGAGCAGCATGAGTAGCAACCATTCAACACAGTACGGCCACGCGTTGTTGTGGGATACTGTGTCGCATGCGCAGTTAGGAGAGGCGACGCTTATGACGCATACGCGTAAAAAATGCGGTTAGAGTTAAAAAGATGGAAACGCGGAAAACGGCGTTTCAAAAATCTTCCCACTCTGAAAGGCTGAACCACTAAAAAGATTGTTTGCAGCACCCCCGAAACGCCGCTTCTGTATGGTGGATGAGAGGTTGGTTTGGTGAAAAATTTGTGCGCGAGGGCCAGGGCTTGACTTCATGTGGACGGGGCCTGAATTAAACGAGGTCCTCGCTCTTCCTTGTACAGAGGCTGGGGCTGGCGATGAAGTGGGATTGTAGGTTTTAAAAAGCTGAAATCTGAGTCCATCTTTCTTAACATATATGGCTTCCTTCACGCCCCTCTCAAACCACCTATTTTCTTTGTCCAAAATGTGAACAATCTGGTCCTAATATTGTCCTTTGTCCACAAGGTGTCAATGTACCCCAGAGTCTTGTCCAGAGGAGGGCGCTCTTCAGTAAAAAGGGACCATGCATCTGTGGAGAAGTTGTTTGGTTTCTCCAGTATAAAGATCGAAGCATTCCTCACTGCATTGAACTGCAGACACCACTCCACTCAGATTTAGTATGGGGGTGTTGCCTTTCAAAACAAAACAAGGCTTTGTTGGGCTACTGTATAAAACCTCCAACTCAACAGTGGATTTCAGTACACATTTACATTTTGACTTGAAAGCTTCCTGGATTGGAAGCGAAATGTCTTCAAACTTGGAAACAAAGTCCAGTGGATTGTTTTTAATTTTCTTTTTTAACATATGACCTGACTATGACCTGGATGGCTGAGAATCTTCACCAGCGTTAGAATAAACCCTGTGACTTTACTCTGTTGTTTCATTCCAGATCTAAACCTGACAATCAATGCAGCAAAAAAAAGCTGCATATGAGTCATTCCGTGTCCCTGCATGCTTTCCCTGCCTCCGTGTTAAACAGCTTTGACACGGAGAGATGAGGTAGCGTGTCCTTTCCGTCGACGTCTCACTGAGCGCAGTGGAGACATCACTCCCATTAAACCTTCAGCACTTTAAAACTCGTAACACACCGTCTCTTAAAGCACGTCTGCAGCTCCTCAACCTTTCACCACGCGGCGAGCAGCTCCACTAGCTGTACTCCAGCGACGCTGTGTATGTGTTTAATAACGTCTGGCTTACATCTTGTAGGGGCACATCGAAGGTGATGAAGTGCGAAGGGGAAAAAAACACAACATGTGGCAAAGATTAATGGTTTCCTCTGACCTCTGAGCAAACTTTGATCCAGTCGCTGACTAACCAAATAAAGTTTGGGAGTCACTGGCGAGCTTTCCGACTTCCCAGAGATCAGCTGTGTGACCAGAATTAATGAGGGCCCAAACGGTCTTAAGGGCTCTTTGAGTAATAAAAAAATATAAATGCGTGTTGGATTTGGAAGCTATTAAGTTCTGCCTGCAATAGTAAGGGCTTTACTGATGAAAATAACATTAGCATTCAGGCAGGGCTGAGGATGTGTGCAGGAGAATGATGCAATTAATATCTCAGCCTATTCAGGCATTTAATGGAAATATTACAGCCTTAACAGGAACGTGTTTCTCTGGGTGGCGATTTCTCCTACTTCGTGTCACCTTTGACAGCAGTTGTTTGAAGCCTTTTTGGCTTTTTAAAAGCGATAAAGCTTGATTTGTGATTTCTATTAACCCTTCTAAGCTTTTGCTTTCACCAAAAATAAATTAAATAATTCCTTTCTTCTCGCGGTGAAAGTGACCCGTAACGAGCCCAGTGTGATGCTCTGACCGACCGGCATATCACTGAAATATTTGCAGCTTTTTGGTTATTTAAAAACGCTGAGGTGAATAATTGGTTTTCTCATATCTAGTTTTTAAACATTGCGCATATTAATTAGCTTTCTTTGCTGAAACGGCACTTCAGTTTCTGTTAATGACTGCTTATGCAAACAGAAAGCACGACATAAGACATGAACTGAATTATGTGTCTGTTTTTCTCTGTGTGGGTAGATAGTGTGGCAGCTGGTGGGCTCTCTCTCTCTGTGTGTGTTAAAAAAATAAAGGCATCAATGCACCATTTTCTTTAAAGCATAAAGTCATATTTTTCTTGACAAAACAAAGGAAAATTAAATTTAGCCATCTAGCAAATTTTGTCATTTTACAATCACAAATTGAAGTGTATTTAAAAAGAATTTTAGGTGATTGAAAAAATTAGAAGATAACTGGGAAGTGAAAGAAAAAATATAGATGGTCTAAAAAGTGTTTTACATATTACAATCTAAAGGGGGTTGTCAGCATCTGAGTCAATACTGTAGTATCTAATGACATCATTAGAGCTTTTTCTAAAATTTTAAGGATTTCAGTGTTTTTAGCTCCATCCATCTTCCCAACAAATCTCACAAATTTTTATGTCCCTTCCGAAGAAAAGCTTCCCCACAGCATGATGCTGCCACTGCCATCACTCTGCCTCACTTGGAGGTTTTTAGTTTCTCTCACTTTTGTTCCCTAGGTTGAGAGTTTTATGACCTATCTATGCTTTAAACCTCTCCATAACTCCATTCCTGAGTGTTTTGCTCTTCTTGATGTTAATTTGGTCATGCATTGGAAAATATATAAAAATTGAATATGTAATAAAATAAAAAATAAGTGCATTTGTTCTGGATTGAGGAGGTAAAAGAGAAATGTTGCTATTGCCAATTGTGTCAGGACTCCTGTCTTCATGTGTTTGTGTTTTCTGTGTTTGTTCCCCTTCCTCCACCAGGAGTGGTTCTGGTTCTGGTCCTTCACACACACCTGCTGATGGTTTCCTCATTAAACGGAGTGTTCTTGCTGCTGACTGCCACTACCACCAGAGTGTTTGCCAGTTTAGGTACTCTAGCCAAGCTGAGTTTTGCTGAGTCACACTGAGTTCTGTCAACCTGAGTCGATTTTTAACATTGTTTTGTCTTTGCCTCTCGGCAGGAAGTCAATCCTGCAAACTGGATTTTTCAGACCTTCTCTCTGGAAGGATCAACGGAAGCTGGCTGAACTGAGCTGGGTTTCAAACAGGAGGTTTGGATCCACTTTCCCAAGAGATCGCTTGAGCTTCACACACTGAGAAAGGGATTCATCTCCCACTCACGCACTACCCGCTCAAGTACCGCGAGGAAATCTGATACAGTCAGTTTCTCCGCTCACCTACAAACAACCTGATTCTAGGTGTAAACCCTGTTCCACCCCTTCAATCAAATCAGACAAACACTGGAACCATGGCACATGATGACAGGAGTCAAGGATTCACCAACTTCTCTGGAAACGTGAGTCAGCAACCAAATCCTCTTCTCCAAGTTCACAAGTCAAATTTCCCACTGAGCCTGAACTAACCGCTGTGCCTTCCCCTCACTTTTCAGTTCAGGTTGAGCAGTGTTCAGAGCAAACACTTCTCTCTGTATTATCTCTTCAATAAAACCTGTTTTCCCTGGTCTCCCTGTTTGGTCTTCTGCATGGGTCTGAACTTTAGTAAAAATCATGACAAATTGAACAAGATGATTTACACTTAAAATAAGAAAACACAATTGCATTGTCTTATTTCAAGTGCATATTGTCAAATTATCTTATTTTAAGAGTAAAAATAGTCATTCCATTGGCAAAATCTCATTTACCTTACTCTAATTAAGGGTAAATACAATTAATTTAAGACTTTTTTTAATTAGTTCTAGATCATTTTTCCAGAGTGTTTACTCTTATCTAAAGAAACCCCTGATGTTTCTACCAGCTTTGCACCCTCTATAGACTTCCTGTTTGCTCTTTCTTCTTTGCTACATTTCTCAAATTCATACAGGTGTCTCTGTAGAGATCAGTTTAGTTTGGATACAGATATATGTTGATTAAAACCAGTGATTCCCAGAGTTTGAGTTTAAGTTATTTGAATAAATGAGCCAATAAATGAGCCAGAAGAATTGAAAATGTAAATATTTATTATGCAATGCTGAATTCTATTACACATTACTATAAACAGCAACAAATCATACAACTGCTTTTTAAAGATAGATGTATTTGGTTATTTGTGCTAAATACGTAATATACTGGAGTTGACTTTTCTCTTTGTTTGATTCCTGGGGAACAAAAGCGTTTCTTTAAGCCAAAGTAGGGCCCAGAGAGAAAATCTGAGAATTGACTACATGTTGAACTTTAGCTCCACTCGTATGTTCTGCTAGTTATTTAATATTATTTGTTATTTTAATATTATTAGTGAAGTTTCCGGTCTAACTTTTTTCCGTTTTCCTAATTGTTTTTTATCCATTTTTATTTTACTACTACACGCTACTTGTCTTGCCTCAATACCACTTCAATGTATTTTCCATTTTTTTCTCATGTACATCATTGTTTTGTCACTGAAATGAGCTATTTAAATAAATTCACCTTGTCAAGTTCAGCTGGCATATTTCTTTGGTATATTTTTCTGTTTACACACATTTTGCTCAGTTTATTAGTGAATGAAGTCCTTCATGTATATTTACAACAACAACTGACCTACAATACTGTGCATGTGTGCAGAGGGGTAAACAAGGAAGTAGCCAATTGCAGCCAAGACTATTCAGCACCTACCAAGCAAAGTGTATTCATATAGCACAATTAAGTACATGGACAACTAAGATTAATTGTGGGGGGAAAAAAATATTCCAAGAGAATAAAAATCTAAGCTGAATACAAAGAGGAACATCACATTTTCCTACATACGAACAACATGAGTAGAATGAGATGCTGCCAAATGCATTAAAGATTACATGCCAGATACATACAATGGGTAGATAAAAGATAGATAGATGAATAGATAGATAGATAGATAGATAGATGAATGAATATAGATAGATAGATAGATAAGATGAATACGTTTATATACATTTGCAGGAATGTTTGGGGTCTATTTAGTTGTTGCCACCTGGCTAAAGGAGTTAATAGAGTGGCTAGTAAAGACGCTGAGGCATGTTTATGTCAGCTCATCGCGCTCAGTGCTAAAATTCTATTTAGGCCCAAAAAAGGACAATCAGAACCCTATCAAGATGGACGCTTGGTATAAACTTATTTTATCATGTTCAAATGGTTTTGTGTAGGCGTAAAACCTGAGTACACACCTTTAAACGTCTGCCTCAGTTGCAAGTTTAGTGTCACTTTACACTTAAAAGTGTGCTACCTCCAGTTGATCACTTTCCACCAGGTTTAAGAGTTGTGAATACTTTTCTACGAAGTACTTTAGTTCTGTCAGTTCTCTTACTGCTGTCTCCTGTGATCAGCAGTCATTATCATCATTATACAGGTCAAATGAGAGATAATAATCCTCAGTGAATCACGCTGAAAAAGGCGCCACTTACGGTCGACATAGGAGGTGAACAGCATGCGAAAGCGGCTCAGTCTGCTTTTCTCATCGGCCCACATCCGTATGACTCCCACGCCGTTGTCCAGCATCAGGTCGTTGGCTACAGTGCTGCAGAACTTGGCCTTAAGGTTCTCGATGGCGCTGCTCCCGTCGTACACGGCCACAAAGTTCTTCTTGCACTCGTTGGAGTGTTCCATCTGGTAATCCATGAAGCGCAGGTAAATCTGTACAAACATAGGAGGTTGCAATTAAGTCTGTGGACAACAGAAAACATGCAGTTCTTCACTTTGCCTTTATTTTTCATTTATGTCAATTTAACATGTTTAAAATACTTTACTGCTGCTGTGTTGATCTTTCTACATGACTCAGTGACTAAAGAAGTTATATAAGCTGCTATAAGTGATCTACTTTTCCTTCTGACATGCATGATGTTTCTGAATGTTTATTTGCATTCTGAAGCAAATGTTCCCATAAAATGCATCCATCATGACAATGAGGATCCTTGATTCCTGTTGTCTTGATTTAACGAAGTAAATATTTTTACAGAAAAGGCGCCAGAACAGAACTTCCCTTCAATAACAGCAATTACTGCAGGTGGTGATGACTTTGACTGTTTTGGGGTTTTTTAATTGTTTAGTTTTGAAGGTAAAGGTAAATATTTATATAGTTTATATTTATGTTGTGGGTATGAATAAAACGGTTTGAATTTCATTAATTTTGCTCATGGATAATCAGGATAATCCAAATCTGTTGGTTGTCTTAACTGTAAAGACGATTTCATTTTGTTTTAATATGGTGTGCAGGAGGTCAAACAAAAATGTAATTATGTTTTCCAATGCTGTATACATTTGTATAATAAATAAATTTAAACAATAATTTCCATAATAGCCATAGAGATCAGTAGTCATAAGGCAAACAAAACCAAAAGGGAAAAAAAAGTGGCGCGATGACAGAAGAACAAACAAAACTTTCATCATCAATGGTGCATTTTTGGTGTGTCTCAAATATGCAGCCCACCAGCGATGCAGATCCTGGACAAAGGGAAAGAAAAAGGAAAATCACACCGCGGAACGATGGTGACCAGGATGTGGGATTTCACGGTTAGAGAGCTGGATGAGTTCCTGCTTGGTTCCTTATGGATTCCTCCCAAGAAACACGTCCACCATAGAAGATTCCTTTATGAGCGAAACCGCGTAGTAAAGGGCGGTGAGGCAGTGCACAGTGAGGGCGTTTGCTTTCATCATCAATGTGGAAGGATTGCCTGCATTTTTGCTTTGTAATGAGAGGTTGTCAAACAATAAAAAGAAAAATTTGGAAAGGCATTTCCAGGGAAAGCTAAATATGCAGCCCACCACCAAGTTGGGGGTGAGAGAAAAAGTCTGATTGCAGAAGTTCTGGATAAATTAGAGGGGAGCGCAAAGATAGATTTAAGAAGTGGATTACATCTCCAAACTCCCACTGCTGCTGCTAGTTTGGTTGCAAGGATTTCAAACTGTACACAGATCCAACAGGTAGAGCTCTGATGCAGGGATGTGAACTTTCTTCCATTTTTCCCCAAATCCTAAAAATATAAATCACACCAAGTGAACGAAATGCGCTTTTGGTGATGGAGGATGTGGCGATTTCACGCTAGTTAAGAGAGCTCTGGTAACCTTTCTTTTGATGCAGAAATATACAGTTCCTGCTTGGTTCCTTATGACTCAATCAACTCCTCCCATTAAGAAACACATGTCCACCATAGAAAGATTTCCTTTTATGCGGTGCACTTTTTATAATTTCATCAATGCAACAAAACCTAAACCTTTTAGCACGCTAAGTTGATAGATCAGTTTGTACATTTTTAGCGTATGCGAAAGTGAAATAGCTACGTGCTTTATATACACGCGAAACCTTTTGATAGAGATCCTCGCCCAGTGAGAACGTTTCACTGCTCCTCCACCTCTATGCTGCTATGTGAGCATTTCCTCCAGGGAAGAAAAGCATTTAATCATGAATACTTTATTACATATTTAAGCCCAAATAGTCCTTTTTCTATAGTAGGATAAAATAGACTTAGTTGCCATACGGGTACATTTTTGTGGCTCCAGACAGTTTTTTATTTTTAGTTTTTTTTGGTCCAATATGGCTCTTTCAGCAGTTTGGTTTGCCAACCCCTGGATCAGGCCATAGAGCTTGGAATCCTGAGGTTCTGAGTTAGAACCCACTCCCACAGATTGCCACTCTGGGTCTCTGAGCAAAGACCCTTTACCCCACCCAACTCCCCGGGTGCTTTGCACAATGGCAGCCCACTGCTCCCCAAGGGAATGGGTTAAATGCAGAGGTAAATTTCTGCAATGTGAGATCAATAAAGCTCAATTATTATTATCATCCAGGAGCAACAGGCTCTCTCAGTCACTGACTCGATGGAATCAGCTGGGTTTCCCATGATTTAAAAAAAATCAGTCTGTATGATTTGGCTAAATTAAAGTTCCCTGTTGTAGAATTGGTGCAAATTAAATAGATTTAATTTTATTTAAATGGGTGATATGTTACAAAAGAGGAATCCTTAAACCAGATAGATTTAAATGAACAACAGTGATGTCACTGAATCTCTGGCACATTTAGCACCCGGACACCTGTTTCCTGCAGCTGCTGCTATTGTGCTGCAGAGTGTCCTCTCTCCTCTGTTCTTTCTGCTTCATCTACCTGGCAGAAGAAGTGAGCTCCCCTGTTATATTGAGATCATCGTCTCTGCGGCCTCCAAACACTCAAACTGGGCCAGTGCAACGTATCCGTCAGGCTGAGGGAAGACAGAGCCATGTAGAAATGTGCACAATGCGTAAAATATTACTTACATTATGTGACACTTCATTATGTGATTTGGGTACATCTGTGGCTTTACACTATTTAAAATGGGCATTAATTTGGGTTCATTTTACAGCCAGTGAGCAAAGCAGGGGTTGGGATGAGTCACTTAGCCATGAGGGAGAAACAGAGCTGCTGTGAATCAGGGCTAGCCTGGCTGTGTTTGTCATTTCAATGAGGTTCCTCTTATCACAGCAAAAATATCGGAAGATGTCAGTGAATTTTTCACTCCTGGCTAAAAAAAACAAACAAGAAAAAAAACGACTTCTGAATCCCCAGAGGTTCGTTTTAAACAGCTGAACACTTTGAGACGATAAGAGAAAATTAAAAGTCCTTTTTGTGACAGTAATGTTTAACCAGCAAGTGAAATGGATGGATAGATTGTTTTAATTTTGTTCTTTTTTAAAAGATCAGATTAGTTGATCTTTAGTGATAATTTAGTAGAGTTAGTCAGTCTAGTGGAATTACCACATTAATCCAACTATAATGGATTGCAATAACTTTCATATATTTCATATGTGTCCCCCATATCTTATAATTCTGACTCCGCCAGATGGATTTGCTCCCCATATCCATCTGGAAACCTTCCGTTAAAGTAATTTTTGGGAAGGGGCTAAAAAATATTGGTTAGCTGATTGTGGCCTATGTTGTAGCGTCATGATAGACCGGGCCAAATAAACCAATCAGATGGCGATACTAACAGAGCGACGACGACCTAAGTTATGGTTTCAATTGATAGATCAAACTCTTGCGAGAAACCAGTGGTGAGTAGAAGAGCAAAAAACATCTTTCCTCTGGAGAAAAGCCTCCAGAGCAGTAATTTTTGCTCTTCATTCAGTGAAGAAATACTCCGATAAAACTTGCTCGATAGCCACGCTTAACGCTATGTTCTTTAGACTGAGCACTGTCGCCGCTTCTGCGTTCCAAATACACACCTCCAGCTCGCCTCAAAGCCAAGCTGATTGGGCGTTAGTTTGGTGAACGTCTCCAAATTTCTTTAACGGAGAGTCTCCAGACTGATCTGGCGAAAGTGAAACCTTGAAAGCTTCGTGATGTCAGGATGATGCCTACGGAAAAGGCGCTACATATCTTATGCTTTAAAACAGAAATGGAACGACCTTGTACATATGTTTTGGTTTTGCCGCTCAATATGTAGAGACTGGTCAGATATTTTTGAAAATTTGTCAGAAGTATTGGGTGAAAAATTCAAACCCAATGCACTTCCTGCAATATTTGGGACTCCCCCTCTCTTTAGGGACTGAAAGATATATATACGTTTTAAGCTAAAAGTGTCATGATCTGGCCTGTTTGCTCCTCCTTAATTAGTAATTCCTTTCACCTGTTTTCCCTCCCTGCCTCAATTATAATTTATTCCACTCATCTTTCCTCTGGTTTATATTCAGTTCAGCCTGAGCATTCAGGGCCAGATCATTACTAGTCTTTCTGTTAGCCTGTCTGTTAGTTTTTGTTCCTTGGTTCGTGTCCTGCGGATCCTAGCAGCCAGTGAAAGAGGGTTTTGTGTTTGTCTGGTCTCCCTGATGGAGTCCACTGTTCCTCCCCAGAGGAGTCCTCTGGAGTTTTGGCTCAATATGTGGGGAGGTTCAGTTTTTATCAATGTAAGCCTGGCTCCAGGGAGGAGACCAGTTTAAAGCCCCCCTCAAGTTCGGTTCCACGTCCTGTCTCGGATACCCTCTTCCACTGAGCCTGCCTGTCTGCACCTGATCCTGTCTGCTCCTGTGCGTGACCACCTGGTCATAAGCTTCTGGTCCCAGTCCAGACTCTGAACCCTCCTGGGAGCCTGTGGATGCCTGGAAGTCTGGATCCTGCCACCTGTTTCTGTTCCTGTCTGTCCTGTCTGTTCTGGATCCCTGACCAGGGATGGCTTCCAGCATGTCCTCTGGAACTGCAGCACTGGGATGGCCTTGGTCTGGACTGTTAAACCAGGTAAGTGACCAACTCAGATAATCTTCTGTCAGATGATCATTGGTCAGTCACTTACCTGTGTTTCCCCACTACATGAGTGGTCCTGAGGAGATAGGCGGTGCCTTCGCCCGCCGCTGCGTGTGTCTGCGAGAACATGTCGCTTTGTTTTGTTTATTTAATAAACGTTTTTGAGAACTTTCCTACTGACTGTCTCTCCTTGAATACTGGGTCCATCTTTCCCGGTTAATGACAAAAGAAGTTAAAGAGCTAAGTTAAAGGGGCAGCAAAACTTATTGTTCATATGTATCAGGGCAAATTTACAGAACAGTAGAGTAGGTAAAAACAACAGGTGCAGATGGGAAGGCTGGAGAATGACCTTGCTCCAACACACAGAAAAAGCTGATTAACAGGGGAGCAGAAAAGGCAGGAAGCAACTCCATTTTTGGAGATAGGAAGTAGGGAGTATGATCACTCTGTGGGACTGTCTGTGTGAATCTGTAAGATTTTCCCCTATGAAGGTAATAAAAAGAGCCAGTGTTGCAGAGGGGGTCAGAGTTGCTGTTCGCAGATGCGTGCTGCTGGCGCTCCTCTCCGAATCAAAGGCGAATCAAAGCTTCGTTTTCCAGAATTTTTTTATAACACTCCATCTCAGTTAAGTTACCTCCACTCGAATTAACGGACCCGGGGAAAAACCATGACGGTGTTTTTCAACAGGACACATATACTTTGGGTTCCTTTGCAAAAGCGAAGAAAGATATTCTTACTTTTTCCACCCACTGGCGAAACAACTGATTGTTTTGAACTGGAAATCTGTACCATCCTCACACATCAAGGACATGCTCTATTTTCTATTTTCTTTGATAGGTAGAAGTGGAATGTTTAGGAATCTTTGGGGACCATTCTTAGAATACGTCAACAAGTCTGATATCTCACTTATTCCTGACCCCAACGCCTAAGGGGGGCATGCTGAGCATGATTAGTATGCTATGTCTGGCTCTGGCTATGTCTATTTAATGATGTCTTATATTTAGCATTTGCTATTTGATTGGTAGCTTTTTTTTCCTTCCTTGCCTTTGTATGTTAGTCTGTTTTGGTTTGTATCTATGGGGGTTGATTGCTCTTCCAAAAAAAAAACAAAAACAAAAAAACTTACATTTATGTGAAATATTGCTTAATAAACAAAGTAAAAAAAAAAACAAAAACAGAAATGGAACATGTTTAGAAACGCTGTGTGAACCAGAGGCAAAATAACACATTAACTAGTGTAATTTTTAAAGCACTACAAAATATAGAGGTGCATATCCGATATGCCGATATTTCAAAACTCATGTAGCCGATAACCGATATCGATACCGATGTTAAAGCTGGACAAAAATAAGTAGTCCTTGAAAATAGCAGTTTTGTTATCCATTTCTGACACTTTGAAAAATAATATACTCAAATATATTTTCATATGCTGATATCAAATTGATTTTTTAAAACAACGGTATCGATCTATTTTACTTTCAAAATCTCGTGGAAATTTCATCGTTCTGTTACAAACTCGTGATATTTAGCAAATTCTTGTGAGATTTTTGTTAGTAAAATAGATCGATACCAGCGTCAATATATCAACATATAAAAATATGGCAAAATTTTGTGAATTTTCGGGGGATTTCCGTAACATAATGATGACATATAGCAATATTTCATTAGTAAAAGAGATTGATATGGTGTTTTTAAATGGCAATATATCAGCATAGGATATGATATTGTGATAT
Source organism: Cyprinodon brontotheroides (assembly GCA_018398635.1). Classification (NCBI taxonomy): domain Eukaryota; kingdom Metazoa; phylum Chordata; class Actinopteri; order Cyprinodontiformes; family Cyprinodontidae; genus Cyprinodon; species Cyprinodon brontotheroides. The sequence goes on along the minus strand of JAGKQL010000005.1, from coordinate 3,103,737 downwards.
TTTAATGCATCAATATTTTTCCTCGCCTCTTTAGAAGCTTTTAAGTCTGTAAAAAAAAGTTTTGAGGAAGAAGAAGAAGTATTTTTTTTTTTTTTTTTAGACTTTAGAAACTCAGAAGCTGATCAAATATCGGTTAAATATTGGTGGGGTGGCCGATGTCCGATATTCAGTTTTAAGGCCGATACCGATAGGGGGCCGATTATATCATGCATCCCTACTTTGAACTAATCTGAACCCCACTTCTTTGTAGACTTTTCAAGTTCTAATCACTCCTGCAGGGATGATTATTGCAGCATTATTCTGCATTCGACTGGCCTTAGATTTGGTAATCATGTAGTTAAAGTGTGTATTAAGTGAGATTTACTGTTTTAGTGCTTATGTGAAACACAAACCTATCCCGTTTTTCATAAAATTTTCACATGTTTAAATGCTAATAAAGCACATTTAAAAAACAGGCAGGGGTCAGAGGCAACATGCCAGGAGAGAAACGCTAATCTAAGCTCCAATCAGCAGTGGAACGCTCCGATCATTCCTGCATTTTATCAGCTCTCTTATCAGAAGGACTCTAAACCGTAGGAAGAGAACGACGGAACATTTAACACTTTAAGCAGAACCACGCCCACTCACACATGGAGATTTTACTGCATTACATTTGCCACTGGCTTAAAGCAAAAGAAAACTCCAACTTTCAGACATTAAATACACAGCAGCATTGGATAATGAACTTTGACCTGCAGGTTAAAGGTTTGACTTATTGACAAATTGTGGGAAACATTTATCTTCTAATAGGAATAATAATAATGGGAAATATTTAGCAGCAGGTAACTTCCTTAACTTAAAGTGCGTCTTTCTTTAATTCATTTTCTTCATCAGAGTAACTTTAGCCAACTGTTATTTATTTATTTATTATTTTTTTGGTTCCTACCAATAAAAACATTCCTGAATGAAACAACTTTTCGATAATGGGAAGAATGGGGATCAGTTTTGTCCTTTTTCTGCTGAAAGCAAAAAAGAAAAAAATGCTGTAAACATGAATGCTGCACAGAGGTTAGGATCCAGCAAAGTGTATGCATAACATTCAAGACATTTTAGTTACTTGATGCTGTGCATTTTGGAGGACAGTCCAAAATGTTGACCAAATAGTTTAATTAATGTTAGAGTCTTTGCTTAATCTCAGCATCAATGGATGGATGGATAAGGAATCTGGACTTGATTTAAATCCCCACATCCACAGAAAAATAAAAATGTGTTTAATCTTTAGGCAGTGAGGATATGAATGTTTATAGGTGATAAAATAAGACTGACGGTGACTCATTCTCACAGATCAAATCCCGCTGGTTTCAAGCTTTCCTGGTTTCTTTTTTAGATAGATTGTTATGGAAGCTGGGGAGTCAGGGCTGCCTGACTAATACGGTCCTTTGAGCTGACCTTAGACTGAGGGGGAGCCCTGATGGTCCAGATACAGTCCAGAGCATCACCAGGCTTAACTCGCTCTTCCTCCTCCACCTGACTGGAGCGAATAATCCCATCCCATCCTCCGAGCTCAAACTGGCAGTCTGCAGGAGGAGAGAGACGGGCAAAAGAGGTAAGAAAAAATGGATGAGAAACAGAAGGGAGACATGAAAATGAGGAACGGTTATGTTGAAAAAAACGCGACGCAATGGATTTCGTTTGGGAGTGAAAAGGGTTTAATGTTCAATAGAAGTGAGGACAGAAGATTATAGCAAATGACAATATATAGAGAGAGGAACAAAGACAGGGAGGGAGAAGAAAGATAAAAGAGGTGCATGCCCTTTCGCTGTCTTATAACTATGCATATGTGCGTGTGCGTACATCCTTTGCCTTCATGCACCATTACTGGCTTGTCAGGCTACGTTTGAACATCCTGCATTCACATCACACTCAGAGACAGCCTCCAGTAAGCTACCGAGCACAGAGAAGCTCGGACGCCATGGAGCGTACCTGGGATGGGGTTCAGCAGTCCGCCCACGTGCAGATGGAAATCAGGGTCTGAAATGATCAAATTTAGGAGGAACATTAGTCTCGGAGCAGAAACGGGTTAGCAGAGAACACACGATCTGGTCCCACCGAGCCGGGCCAGATAAAGCAGGTTCCTTTATCTCTCGCCTGATGGGAGACACTGATTTCTAGACACACGTGGTTTAGATGTAAAGGCTGTTAAATTGAGCTGCCACACAAGAGAAGCAAACGACGGACAGTCAGGAGCTTTGAAAAATTAAAGAGCCCATAGAGGCGATGGATGATCAAACATAGCAGAGATTCTTAGAAACTCCAAGGTCTGATTCTGCTGTATATATTAGGCTCTCGGCAGTGAAGGTTAATCAGATATAGCTCCTCACTGATCTCACTAAGCACCTTTAGAGATGCAAGAAAACAACCCCCTCTCCCTCTGAGGGGGCTTTGTGGAGTTCACCGCTCACCTGCGATGAAGGTGTACTGAATGCGGAAGCCGAGGCCCTCCAGCTCCTCGTCGCTGGTGAACTTGATCCACATGAAGCGGCCTGTGGAGGTGACGAGGCCCGGGTTGTTTCCTCCGCAGAAGCGATCGATGAGCGGAGAGAAGCCAAACGGCCCGTCACGTATTTCGATGTGATCAAAGCGACATTGGAACGACGGCTCGATGTAGTAGTTCTTGTCAAAAGCCAGCTGGATCCTTTGTCTGGGGAGAGCTTGGGGAAACATAGAAGCAACACAAAGAGGGAGATCAATGAGAAGAATCTAAACGAACCATGCTTTTGAAAGAAAGATAATCTGGATGTTTTATTTTTATTTTATTACAGATTTTGAAAATAAGTAGTAATGCGTCTGATTCTACTGTTAATTTTCAAAGTCAGCTTATGGAAAGCGTTGACTGTCTTGTGTAATCAAACTCAAATAATTGCATTTTGGTCACAGCAATAAAGCCTGAGAGTGTGTTCAATCTTTTGTAAGCTTTTTTTGTAGATTTCCATTTTCCTATCTAAAACTCACGGAAGAGGATTAGGGCCACTCGGAAAAATAGTAAGTTAATCTCGATTTTAAATCAGTATTTCAGTAAGTGCGTTTAGTATGGGAAAGTCAGAATTTGACTTTAATCTCAGAATTTTGACTTTTTTATTGTCGTAGCGTGTTCTAATTCTGGAGATTAAAAAGTCAAATTCACTTTTCTCAGAATTATGACTTTAATCTCAGAATTTTGACTTTTTTATTGTCAGAATACAGCCAGAACCCTGAGATTAAAAGTCAGAATTCTTGGCTTTTTTCCCATACTAAACTTAAAATAAAAAGAAAAACTCGCCAACGTGATTTTCACCTAATTATAAGGCTGACTTTAAAACGCTCTTTTTTCCCTCAAATGTTTCAAAAGCCCCTATGTGTGTTGTACCTGGTGACTTTTGAGACCCTCACCTCATTGAGGAGTATTTATGAAAAAGAGTGGCTTGAATGTGAGGAGCATTCAGGTGTTTTTCACTCACGTATCACCATCGCCAGCTAATATGTGACCTACGCGTGCCCATCTTCACAGCTGATGTGAAAACATGGGGAAACAAATTAACGCTGTGCTCGCTGTTATTCAACCGCTCGACATCGTGGTGTGAACCGACCCAGCAGGTGCAGCAGAAGCAGCGAAGTTTACATGCAAAGTCAATGGTTGACGCTGGGCCAGATAGGCGCAAGGCAAAAGGTCCCGCGAGCGCCGCTTTGAGCAGCAGGAGCCGCTACATCTGCCAACCGGGCTGCTGCTGCTCGAGATGGAAAAATTGGAAGTTTTGCTGCTGCTGGACACGCCGCATAGAGTGAACCAATCAGAGAAGCTGATCTGGGAGCTGACAGCGAGACAGACACAGCGCCCTGATGACATATGATATTAAATGAAAAAGGCTGGGTGTGAATGAGGAGATGGATGAAAGCGTGGCTGGAGGGAGGTGTATGTGAGGAGACCATCAGGTGTGTTTTTCTGACGCATCACCTCATCGCTGCGGACTCCATCTCACAGCTGATGTGAAAAAAAAAGGTGAATCAAATAACCGCTGTGCTCGGGCCGCTATCCCGGGGTCCGGATAAAGGGAACTTCCCACCTCCTCGGCGATCGGGTGTGAAGCTGCTGCTCAAAGTGTAAGGCTTCGCGCAGATGGGCGTGGGAGCGGCGAGTGGATGGCCTTCATACAGTGACTGACCACAGTTTCCTCAGAATAAGCGTGCTGGCAGCTACCGGGCAAGCTACATTACGCCACCGCTTATGATGGATTTCGCGGTGATGCTTGACCAACGCGGTTCGCTGGCACTGTTCTTCGCTTTTGCAAAAGCCGGGCCATTAATTCTGAGGAGCCGCTGCACCACGAAAGTGACTCTGACAAAATGTTAGAAGGGAAATTGGGCACGTCCGATTTAGCTTAGCTGTTTAATTCAGAAAACAGAGGATGATGACTTTTGATGGGTTTGATTAATACTTTGTAATAAATACATGAATAAAGCTACCAGTCATACTCAAGTTTTGTTCTGCTGTATTCTTTTTTAAATAATGCAGTAGAGGTATTTCAAAGGTAGTAGAGGACATGTACTAGTAGTATAAAAAACGCCCCTATAGTCCATTGTACTTTATGTGTGTGTGTTAAATACAGAAATGGGACACATAATCTGAGAGTGCGCCTTTTAGTCCGCGGCGCCTTTATGGTCGTGGAAAATACCGTGTAACTTTTTTTTTTCTTCCATAGTGGCCCTGTAATCCTCTTCCTGCACAAACCAGAGTAGAGCATAAACATAAAATTGGTTTGTATGTTTTGTTACATCTCCTGAGCCAATACTTTGCAGAATAACATCTGCAGTCTTTCAGTGTACGGCTCCTCCTGAATACCTCATATTCTATTTCCTACCTCCTATTCATAGCTCTTTTCCTTCACCTTCCGCAGGGTCAACAGTAAGAACTCTATCCAGGGTAGAAAAAGATCTCCAGATTTCAGCCTTACTGATGCCATTATGCAACATACATGTATATGAATGAGACTACAGACGTTCCAGAAAAAAAAATTAAAAAACAAAAGTTACAAAAATGTAAAAAATGGCTGAAACTCTTCATTAAAAAACTCAAAACATGGAGGTGTGCAGAAGTGTCAAGTAACAAAGTACAAATACTTCATTACTGTACTTAAGTACACTTTTTAGGTATCTATACTTTCTATTCCTTACATTTTTAAAACAAACCTTACTCGTTACTCTTTTGGCTTCGCCAGTTTAATGTTTATAAATCATTTATTTCCCCGTCATGTGCTCCATCCAATGCAGATCATTGGCTCCATCCACATCTAGTGAAAACTAGTGTGATTGGATGAGTCATATAACGCAAACACTCATTGGTTAGCTAAAGGAAATCCTCATCAGAAACAAGCAGGTGTTCTTTTTCAAACTGCTAACATGAATTGTCTATGCCATGCTACAATGTAGAATTCAGAAAAAAGATGTTGAAATGTCTGAAAAGGTCGGACACAGGCGAGTAAGCGTATCGGAGACCACCAACAAGACCTCCCTCATCTCCTAAGAATTTTTAGAAATCATCGAAAAATTGAGCTTTCAGCTCATATAGTGGCATCTGGCTGTTTTTAAAGGTTATTTCATACTTTTTATACTTTAAGTAGTTTTGGGAGCACATACTTTTTCACTTTTACTTGAGTAAAGAGTTAGGTCAAGTTGATACTTCAACTTTTACCAGGAGTGTTTTAAACTGCAGCATCTTCTACTTAAGTAACAAATGTGTGAACTTTTTTGACACCACTGGAGCTGTGTACGTTAGCATGTGTCCCACAGAGTACATGTGAGGAAGTAATGTATTCATGTTAAACCCTGCACTGAAAAAAAACTCATAAGAGTTACTTAAAAATATATATTTTAAGTATTTGAATACAAATGATTTAAGTCAAATTAAATGCTGCAATATAAAGTAACACTCACTGGCCAGCATCAAGTGAATATTACTTCCATAAGACGTATCTGTCTAACCATTCTCAATAAAGAATAATATCTCTACTAGATATTTGAAAAAAGGTATCAGTTATTTTTTGACAAATAATATATACCTTATTTGTCAAAAAATAAAAACATTAATGACAGACAACCTTCCACTAAGATTAACTGGAACCCACTGCTAATTCTTTACATTTGATGCCAGGTTTTCCTACCCTAAGATGACAAAATCATGAATGCATTTAGGAAAGCAACTTCAACTTTAAGGTGTTTACTTTTAGGGACAGTTTAAATCCATCCGACTCCAGGAAAAGTTTTTGGAAGACTTCAAAAGTGAAGCGCACAGTGGGAGGGAGGGTATGCCAAGTTCAGGGCATATATCAGTCCTTTTGTAGGCTTTTGCGGTACTGTTGCACCCTACCAAAATGACAAAATGTCGTCGGATGACCTCTTGCCCTGTGTGTGATCGTGTAACATCTGGACTGCTGTGAGCTACAGTGTGCATGCATTTCAAAGCGCTACATTTTTAGAGTAAAGATTACGTAGTATTTTTAGGTTTATGTACATACTGCTATTAAACATTTAAAAAGTAAAAGGAAATTTAAGTAAAACTTAATCTTTCCCCAAAATTCATGAATTAAATAAAACTATTTTACTTCAGAAAATCCAGTTTTTATTGATGCTTATAAAAAACAGAGTAAAAATTCTGATGAATACTTTAATAGAGTTTACTGCACCAAAAAGTCCTTTTTTCAGTGTGTGAGGTGGGCAGTGCCAATTCATCTTGTCATGCAAAGGATTATGGGAAACCCTATGACTCCTAAGAAGCAGATAGGAACGTTAGAAGGTCTTTATTCTAAAGGAACTATCAATAGGAAGCATCCTGCTTCCTCTTCCTACCTCCTTCCCCCGGCCAACACTAACCTAGAAGGTATCCTGGCGACTGCGGACACATTTCCACTTTGGCTTAGGAGACCAACAATAAGAGGTAATCTGAAGCTGCTGTGTCTGCAGCAGTTTGTCACAGAAAAGCTGCTCATTCTTATTTGCGAAGTGCTTCAGGTTCTTTCAGATTCAGTGGAGGGTTTCAGCAAATGTCAGTTTCAGATCCTGCTACGGTTTGTGAATTAATTTTTCTCCTGAACTTTGGCTTGTTTATTCTGACATATCAGGATTGTAAAGGCCAAATGAATATGCACAATTATTAGTTAATAATTCAGCATCAAATTTATCAGATAAATGTATTATACTGGAAACATTTTAGTTTTATTTAATCACATGTTTTGGTGAGTTTAGGCTCTATCAGGTGTTATTTATTACCATACCATACCAACTTTATTTATGAAGCACTTTATGCACCAGACAGGACCAAAGTGCTGTACACAATCATAAAATACAATAAAATTATAAAATATATAAAAAAAAGAGTGTAAAATACAATTATATACAAAGAGAATAAAACAAAGTAAAACCTCTCAAATTGTGCCAAAAAAAAAGATGAGTGTTAAAAGGGATTTATTTATTCTTTTATTGGAGCTTAAGACTCAAAAAACTGGTTCAGAAAAAATACACCAACGTCTAGTTAAAGCTTAGACCCGTAGATCCGTTTGGCAATACTTCTAGTTTATCATTAGAAGCAGGACTGGCTGTTTGTTCTTGTTTGTTCTGCTGAGACGTCAAATCTTCCATCAGTATCAAGTCTTTAATAGACCTTTTTTTTTCTATTTGCATTAGTTTGAGCTTCATCCTTATCAACTCTGACCAAGTTACATCTCCCTCCCAAAGTAAATAATTTACCACCTTAGTATTGGTTATTTTGGTCTCGTCAGATCAGATGTTTATTGTCCCAACTCTCCACCATAAAGTTGTATTGTAATGTGTTTGTCTTTTTAAAGGAATAGTACAAATTCCAAACATGATTAGCATTTTTCTACTCACCCCCATGCTGCTACGGGCCCACCGGCCTCTTAGGGGCCCCATCACTCATCTGACACCTGGGGATGGCTCCCTACTGCAACATGTTGACTATGGAGGTCTATTGTGCAGATGTAATGGTGCGAAAAATTCCACAAAACGGCTTCTCCATACTGCTCGTCCAATGTACCCTAAGAGTGGGTACTGAAACCAAGTCATTTAGAATGCTTTAGAGCCAGTAGTGTATAGGATTTCCTGAAAAGCGCGTACCTTTATACCGAAACAGACCATGAAAGTGCAGATTTCAGCAAAGAACTCATGCTCTTTCCTCAACACTGATGGTGAGCCGCTTGTTTCTTTTCTTTGCACACGTAAACAGCACATTTCTTCTCTAGCAGCATTATCGGCAGAGCAGAGCGGAATACACCTTTTAATTTGGTCTATTCCGTTAACGCGTAACGCGCCAGTGTTCAGGAAATCCTATAGTTCATTAGACGGTTGGTGCACCCACCAGGACACTTTGGAATCCATTGACTCCATATATGGGAGTGAATGTTGACACGCTTTTGGTGGAATCCAGACCTTAACTGCCTCGAACAATGTATTTTAGTATATTTGAATGTAGCGACAGATGGAATTATGGCAGTAATCCAGAGATGCATTTGAGATATCAAAAAGTACATAGAGTGTTGTTCAGTATGGGGTGTGTGTTAGATAAGCGATGGCTACCATGAAATTGGTTTTTGGAATGTCTGTAACATGTGGTGGTGCGCTGTCACCGAATGTGCAAGCCGGCTCAAGGTGTGCAGTCACTATTTTTCCGTGTGTGATGTGTGATCATATACTACTGAAAATTGCATAATTGTATCTTCTTGGCCCGTATCCTGAACTTTTATCGCTTGGTACTTCACATGGGGGACCCCCAAGATAATGTTGCTTAGGGGTCTATTGTTTTGTCGTTACGCCATTGCACCTGTCCACATGTTTTTATAAATAATTCAATGCAGTTTATTTCTATAGCGTACAATTACAAACACATGTCATCTCAAGGCACTTTACAGTTCAACCAGATCATCCAGTCAAATTGATTCAAAGTCTTCTATCTACGGACGAAATCAGTAGATTGCATCGACTCATTGACTCTTCAGCAATCCCTCACACTAAAGCATGCTTGTAGCGACAGTGTGAGAGGAAAAACTCCCTTTTAACAGGAAGTAACCTCCAGCAGAACCAGGCTCAGTGTGAAAGCCGACCTCATCTGCTGAGGCCGACTGAAGTTCAAGGAGACAGAAGCTGACTTTACACTTAGAAAATATTACCTACATGCAGACTTAATTTACAGCATTGGCGACTTTGAAGCAAATTTGCACTGATTTATATCAGATTCTGTATCACAGTAAACGGGTGTGAATACAGATAAATGTCAGATATAAACCTGAATCACCTGCAGTGCTAAATCAAGCCTCTAGCCCAAAAAACTGTTTGCACCAGAAGAAAGATCTCACTGCACATCAAATTTCTAATTTTATTGGTAAAGTGAAAAAGAAACATGCTCTCACTCGGCTGGACGTAAAAGTAGACACACACACACAGACACCGAGGCGACGTCTCTGACTCTGATCTGAAGTTCAGCGGTTCAAGCAAATCCGCACGTCTGTGTTCTGAAAGGAAGCGGCGCTCTAAAGCCATTTCCACCCCAGAAACAGAGGGCTGGGGGCAGCTGATGCCCTGCCACGGCGGATGATTCAAGGATGACGGGGATTAAGGGGAGACTTTCTGCAGCAAGGTGGGATTGAAGAGGCATACGCATGCCCAGAAAAAGGAGGACAAAGAGTGGAGTCAAGGATGGTTTTTCTATGAAATTGCGGCCAAATTACTGTAGTGATTTTCTTTAGTTTCTTTTGCGCCTGAGCATGCCCACTCCCCTTCTCTCTGCATAACTCGCACAAAAATAATGACAGAGCTTAAAACAGAAAGAGCAGAATATATAATCACCCAATCTATTTAGCTGATGAACTTGGGGACATGACACAATCAATGAGGCTCACTAACCACAAATTATGATTACAAATCAAACTGATTAACAGAGGCTTTTGTAGGAAAAGATCGGTGTGATCTGCAGGGCGCCAGGCCCTCTGTGATGAACCAGAAAACTGAAGCTGTGACAAAAGTCAAAGCTCTTCCGGCACAAGCAGGTCTGGGCCTGATTCGTCCACAGGTGGAGCACTTGAGCCGCGCGTGAGATCAATTCCCCCGCCGTAGAGGGAGGAGTGCACACATCTCATCTGCATAAAGAGCTGTGCTTCAGCATCACAGACAAACAGTTCATCAGCTCAAAAAAAAAAACCGCATCACCCAGACCCCATCACCTATAGCTGCTAATGATCTTTTCCATTATGCTTCCTATGTGCCTCCAAATCACTGATTGATGGGATATTTGAGTGAGCACTAAAGCTGACGAGGATGCTAACAATTCAGTGATGAGCCACTAAAGCCCAGTTCTGCACCAGATGTTCGACTCTTTTATGTGCTCTTCAATAAGCAAATCTTCTGGCACATCCTGAGCATAGAGACGAAAGGGGAGAGCTCTAAGCAGGCAAGAAGCCGGGGTATGGAGAGATAGCTCTTTATCATTATTCAAAGGGCTATAGGGCAATGACACAAACTCAGAATGGCTCCAAAAATAGAAATATATAAAGCTCATTGCTCTATGACAGAAAGGAATATCAGATCAGCGGGAGGTTAAATAAATGTCAGCTGGGCTGACGGCCTTTCCTAAAAGGAAGGGAAAGTGATGCAGCAGAGCAGAAAATGGCTAAAGGGATTACCTTCCAGGATGTAAACACACTCCTTGTTGGGTGGGTAGGTGTTGGGGTAGTTCGGTGACATGAACACCCCTCCATTGATGTTGCGGACCCACGTGCCGCAGTCGCTCTGGCTGGGGCTCTGGCCGCCAGGGTCACCCGGGAAATCTGAGGGCAGAGAGGGAGAGAGAGCGGGAGGAAGGGGGGGAGGAGAAGGGTTATTGAATCAGTAGATCAATGTGGTAATGATTACAGAGCAGAGCGACAGAGGAAGGGAGAGCAGGAGGAGAAAAAAGAGCAGGAATGGAACAAAATTGGAAGAAGATCGAATTTCTATCGAGGTACAAAATGTGCCACAATTCATTCAAATCTGAAATAGATAGAAAACTTCTATTTAAATGTAATTAATTAGTTTATAAATTAATTTTAAAACATTCATAAAAAAACATTAACAAAAAATATTCATTATTTGATCATTGAGGTTCTATTTGGCCCTAAAACTGGAGGTGAGGCTAATTCTGTTAATACTGATACCCTGTTGCAAACTTCCACAGGGTATCCAGTCAATATCATTTATATGGGAAGAGGATTAGGGCCACTGAAAAAAAAAGTTAACTGATTTTTAATTTTATTTTATTTTAACATTGGAAAAAGTCAGAATTCTGACTTTAATCTCAGAATTCTGACTTTTATTGTCAGAATTCAGTCCTAATTCTGAGATTAAAGTCAGTGTAACTCCTCTAGAGATAATCAAGGCTCAACGTCGTTCTTTTGGTTTTAACAGCCATTTATTGTGGACACGTCTTATAAAGCCCCAAAAATGCCGTCAAAACTAAGAAGGGAATTAGAACCCAAATTAGCTCAAAACAAATATAAAAGTTTACACAAATAAAGTCGTACCACATTGGCCGCATAAACTCCAGAGGAGTAAAGATAACTTATACAGCTTTTCTCAGAAAACCAGGCTTAAAAAACTAAGAAACTTCTTGAAGAAACAGGTGCAAAAAAAAAGAATTGTGTCAATCAATCTTCCCATGGGCAACAACGTGAACGGAACAAAAAACAGGTTCCTCCTTACATTTTAATGAGCTTTTTAACCAACGTACATAAACATAAATTTACTGAAAGTTATTTATTTATTTATGATTTAACTTTTAATTTCAATACTATTATGTATAAACTCTCGTTTTTAGCTAAATATTAGAATATTTAAATGAGTTGACTCTGATGGCAGCTACAGTCAGAATTCTGAGAAAAAAGTCAGAATTCTGACTTTTTTCCCATACTAAACTGAAATAAAATTTAAAAATCAGTTAACTGTTTTTTTTTCACTGGCCCTAATCCTCTTCCATACATTTAGGAGGAACTAAAATAAGATTAAATATTCTAGGAGCAAATTTATGGAACCGCCTGGATGATGAATTAAAAGGCTGCACCTCCTTAAAAACATTAAAAAGAGTTGCTTAAATCCAAAATTATAGACACATATATATATATATATATATAAAAAAAGAAGAAGAAATAAATACTTCTATTTATAAATAAATATTTCTCATAGTGATTCTACAGTAATGGATAATCTCTACAATAAAAGACAACAATAACCCATATTATTATGAATACGTAAATCAGGGAACACAAACTAAGACAATAACTATACTATAACATATACTTGCTCTAAGCAGGTATAAAAGGGAAAGGCTTTAATAAGTTTTATTTTTGCCTAAACCTTTTTGATCGGTGTCCATCATTTAAAACGGCATACATTGTACTGCTTTGAGATATGTTTGTAAATATCTGACGACCAAAATAAAACTAAAGTGAACTGAAATAGGTTTAATATAATTGATCTGAAGCTAAACCAATCAGATGTCAGCATCTGTTTCATTAGGTATAACTCCAGGTTCATTTCCTGGATTATTCATAATAAGGATTTTATCATATTTCTACATCCAATCATGTCTTTTAAGATTAGTAATACCTATTTCAAAATAATTGTTGAGGAAAAGTGGCACGTTTGGCACTTTGCAGCTTCGTTATAATAGAAGTCACGTCTAACATGCAAAGCAGTGTTCATTAGCTTACCTTTATTTCTCTGTGCCAGTGAAAAGCCCTCCTCTATTAGAAAGAAGAGTATCCACGCTGTAAAACAGAGATTGTACACATTAGTCCCATAATATTACATTATAGGTGTCAGGTCATCAGTACTATACTGAGGTCACTCAAACCGAAGCAGATATGTCGGATATCGACTGCAGGTCTGATAAAGTTTTACCTGCAGCAGCAAAAGTGGGGTAGATGCAGCCTTGGAAACCTGAGGTTCTGAGTTCAAGCTCCACTTCCACAGACTGCCACTCTGGGACCCTGAGCAAGACCCTTAACCCCACACTGCTCCCCAGGCGCCACACAATGGCAACCCACTGCTCTCCAAAAATGCAGAGAGTGAATTTCGTTGCCCTGTACTTGTGACAGTGCAACAACAATAAAAGCTGGATAAAGGAGTCCCTGGTTCAATTCCCAGCATTGGGTTTTTCCTACATCTTCTCGCTGTGCATGTGAGGATTCTCTGCAGGTACTCCAGCTTCAGTGGCGGAGCTAGATGGGGGGCCAGGGGTGGCTACGGCCACCCTTAGCCAATCATTGGCCAGATGGTGGCAGCACACTGGAAAAACGACTTAGAAATAACTAAAAATTTCTTAAATTAAGTGTATTTACCCTTAATTTGAGTAGGTAAATGAGATAGTTTTTCAATTGGAATGAGTATTTTTACTCTTAAAATATGATAATTAGATAATATGCACTTGAAATAAGACAATGCAATTGTGTTTTCTTATTTTAAATGTAAATGGTCTTGTTCCATTGGCAAAATGTTTCTCTTACCTCCTCAATCCAAGAACAAATGGAGCTATTTTAAGAAAAAAATGACTTATCTAGATTTTGTTTTTTTCCAGTGCAGTAATACTTTGAAGGGGATTGTTCAAACTTATTAAACATTTAATCTTCACATATCAACAATTACTTTACAACAGAAACACTGTTGTTAATTATGCACATCTATATACAAACTTTAAAGATGATAAATACAGAATTCATGCTCTTTTCAGAAGTGGATTTTGTGTTATATGGATTAAAGAGAAAATTATGTCTCTGCAAGTCATCTAGGAGTCTTCAGTGAAATTATAAATAAATAACTACTTTAATAAAACCTTAGAAATTCATTAAATGTGGATATTAGTATTTTTAAATATACATTTTTTGCTGAATGATTATTGATAAAAGTCGTTAATGACAATATAAAATATGTTTGCCCCAGAACTCAAACCTAAAAGAATTTTGTCCACTATACCTTTAATTTACACAGCATAGATGTTTAAATATATGCATCTATTTGTTAGCAAAGGCTGTAGGAAAGTATAGTTACCTTTTATTTAGATAATAAATAAATTACTGAAAATGTTTTGTCATTGTCTCCTTTCTATCTCTTCTTTCTTACATCTTCTCTCTTTTTTTTTCTTTTCTTCTTCTATTTTTCTGCTCTATTTACATTGCAGTGTCCATATAAACTGTAAAACTCCCTGCATAATTATAATAAAGCAATTTATATGCATGAAACAAGTGGAGCAATATGGCAATGGCCATACTGCTACACTTGTGAAAGTAAAATCTGTTGGGCTCTTTTGGCATCAAGACAATTATTCTTATTGCCACATTGCCAGACAGGACACTGTAAAAAAAAAAGATAACTAAATAAATATAAATATGGATGTTGTGCTTGTTCCTGTTGGAACAGCGTAGATTGACCCTGAGGTTCTGGCGCCTTTCCGCCATCTCTCAATGGTTACTGACTGGCCCCCCATTAGGATTTCTGGCCACGCCTCTGTCCAGCTTCCCCCAATGTTCTAAAAACTTTACTAGTTTACTCCGTAAACCATCGAATAATGCATATTGTAATTCTAAAAATAAAATTGCTAAGTGGAAAAAGTGAAATATTGAAAAATTAAGATAACTGTAAGAGATTTTTGCGCTTCAATTGGGTGATTTTTTCAGTTGCGTTGAAATACTTATATTTCACCAAACTGTAATGGAAACACTTTTCTCGCGTCACATGAGTCACATGATCTGCAACTGGACCATACACTGTAAAAAATCCAAATCTAGATAAGTCATTTTTTCTTAAAATAAATGCATTTGTTCTTGGATTGAGGAGTTAAAAGTGACATTTTGCCAATGGAACAAGACAATTTACTCTTAAAATAGGAACAACTGCATTGTCTTATTTCAAGTGCATTTTTATCTAATTATCTTATTTTAAGAGTAAAAATACTGATTCCATTGGGAAACTACCTCATTTACCTACTCAAATTAAGTGTAAATAAACTTAATTTAAGAAAATTCTCTTTATTTCTAGATCGTTTTTCCAGTGTACTGCCTTGCAAAAACACGACGAAGAAGACGGGAAGTAGATTGAGGATGATGATGTGGCAGATTTAGATCCGTGAGAGGAGTATTTTTTACTTTTAGTAAAATTCTACAAAAAATAATTCTAAATTAAATGTAAGAGTTTAAAATGAGCGCTCGAGCTGTAGCTAAAATATGGATATATATCATGTGTTTACATCCGGCACTGCCATTTTTTCAGTTTTCATATGAACAAATCTATTAATGTGCAATTTTAATTTTATTTGTTCATATTAAAACATGTAATAAGAAAGCTGTCCTCATACTATTGTTCATAGATGCTGCAGTTATGCAAACTACCAACAAGATGCATGTATATAGAGATACAGGGGAGAACAGTAGAGTGCTCAACTAATATACAAGTTTGTAGTTTTATCGTTATTTTAAACGTTAACTCCTAATAGAAAGACAAGCACAATGCAGCTCAGTCTCTGTGTTTCCTTTTCAGATCTCTAGGTCAATATCGTCTCTATTTTTAGGACATCCTTGAGAAGAGCTGTGACTGTTTGCACCACAATAGAAGCTTTCCATGGGATATTAAAATGTTGTTAACTAAGAGAGCTTCCAGTGTTTGAGAACGTGGCGTGCTCTGACCAGAGGCTGGCAACTACTGCACTACTGCTTCATCATGACTTAATCATTCTTTGAGATACAATTTATTGATGACATCTGGTAGGTCGCTGAAATTGCACAAGCATCTACTTACGTACCTGCAAGTGAAGGGAAAGCAACAACAGTAGTCATGCATGCATCAACTGACATGCTGGACGTGTTGCAGTAAAGTAAACCAAGGAAGAAAAGATTGATAGGCTTCAGCCATCCTGAAGAATTTATGTTTCTTTGTAGAAAAGCTTTCAAAGGGACAGAAGCTTGAATCATCAACCACAACGACAAAGCAAATTAATGAACATCAGTATAAAAACAAATGTAAATATGCCGGATTATAGCTACAAAGCTAGTTTTCATCCGTAGTCCCTAGGCAGACATAAGAAACAATATATAATATACAATATAAGAATCACAAGGAAATGTTAAGTGGTCACATGACTGGTTTGTTTTCATCCATAGTTTGAGTTGAGCTCTAAAGCTGATCAGTGTAGGGTTGCAGATGGAGGTACACCTTCGGTTGTGGCCACAGAAGTAACTGAGGCTGCCTCCCCTTTATGGGCCAGTTGGTTACCATGGAGACTGAATGCGGGCAGGTGAAGAGACCTGATGGCGTATCAAGTATTCCTTGGCATATTCTTGGACTTGCAGGTGCTTTGCCATTAAACATTCTCCTGCTAAGAATTCAATTCAGTTTATTTCTATAGCTCCAAATTCACAACACACAAGTCAGTTCAACCAGATCATCCAGTCAAATTGATTCAAAGTTTTCTATCTAAGGAAAACCAGCTGATTGCATCGACTCTTCAGCAATCCCTCACACTCCAAGCATCCTTGTAGCGACAGTGGAGAGGAAAAACTCCCCTTTAACAGGAAGAAACCTCCAGCAGAACCAGGCTCAGTGTGAGCGGCCATCTGCTGAGGTGGACCTTACTGGGGTTCAAGGGAGACAGAAGCAGAGATAGAAAAAGCAATGAAGCTGTAAAAGGCGGCCCGTCCAGGAAACACACAGCCAGGCAGCACGAGCTCACGAGCCAGCTCCCATGCCAGAGGATGAAGAGAGCATCCAGTTAGTCACAGTCAGAGAAACAGGACTACACTGAAAAACAGGCCGACCTCCAGCATCTATAAACAAAGGTGTTGATGGAAGCAGCACAGCTGATATTTCTCTCAGGGAAGGCGTCACAGCCAATTCTTTGATCCACTAAAACTTATAGAAGACTCTTCTTCAATGACAACAAAAGGAACCATTTTGTTTCCAACCACAAAAAAAAAACTATGTAAAAATAAGTGAACAATTCTTAAAATAAGTGTATTTACCCTTAATTTGAGAAAGTAGATTAGAAGATAGATCTCCCAATATAAGGAGTAAGTTTACTCCTAAAATAAAATAATTAGATATTACGCACTGGAAATAAGAGACTGCACTTGTCCCTTCTTGTTTTTATTGTAAATTGTCTTGTTCCATTGGCGAAGCGGCTCAGTTACCAGCTTAATTGAAGAAAAAAATCCCATATTTTAAGAAAAATCGACATTTCCGTTTCTTATAGTGTCGAAGGAGAAGCAAAAACTAGAACAATCCCACATACCAATCTACCAGTTTTATCGAACATATGACCCACTGCCACCTGAAAAATGATTAAATAAATTTTGGGCTGCTCAGTGGAGCAGTGGGTAGCACTGCTGCCTTGCAGCAAGAAGGTTTCTGGTTTAATTTCCGGACTGGGTCTTTCTGCACACTGGAAAAAACTATCTAGAAATAAGTAAAAAATGTCTTAAATTAAGTGTATTTACACTTAATTTGAGTATGGCGTAAATGAGATAGTTTGCCAATGGAATAAGTATTTTTAACCCTAAAATAAGATAATTAGATAATATGCACTTGAAATAAGACAATGAAATCGTGTTTTCTTATTTTAAGTGTAAATTGCCTCGTTCCATTGACAAAATGTCTCTTTTATCTCCTCCATCCAAGAACAAATGCACTTATTTTAAGAAAAAATGACTCATCTAGATTTTGATTTTTTTTTCCCCAGTGCATGCACTGCAAAAAACGATCTAGAAATAAGTAAAATTTCTTAAATTAAGTGTATTCACCCTTAATTTGAGCAGGTAAATGAGATAGTTTGCCAATGGAATAAGTAATTTTACTCTTGAAATAAGATAATTAGATAACATGCACTTGAAACAAGACAATGCAATTGTGTTTTCTTATTTTAAGTGTACATTTTCTTGCTCCATTGACAAAATGTCTCTTTTACCTCCTCAATCCAAGAACAAATGCACTTATTTTAAGAAAAATGACTTATCTTGATTTAGATTTTTTCCAGTGCACACTGCAAAAAACATCTAGAAATAAGTAAAAAATGAAGTTGAATTTCCTTAATTTCAGCAGGCAAATAAGATGATCTGCCAATGGAATGAGTAATTTTACTCCTAAAATAAGATAATTAGATAATATACACTTGAAATAAGACAAAGCAATTGTTTTTTCTTATTTTAAGTGTAATTTGTCTTGTTCCATTGGCAAAAGTGTCTCACTTACCTCCTGAATTCAAGAAAAAATGCACTTAATTTGAGCAAAAATGACTTATTTAGATTTCCATTTTTTTGCAGTGCATGGAGTTTGCATGTTGTTGCTGAGAATGCGTGGGTTCTCTCTGGGTACTCCAGCTTCCTCCCACAGTCCAAAAACATGACTGTTAGGTTAACTGGCTTCTCTAAATTCTCCTTAGATGTGAGTGCGTGAATGGTTGTTTGTCTTGTGACCCTTCCAGGGTGAGACAGCTGGGGATTGGCACCGGCACCCATCGCAACCCCAGCTGGGATAAAGCGTGATAGAAAAAAAAAAATGGATGGATAAATGAATTTGATTCTTGCCAAAGAAGGAAACTTTAACCAAACTATAGCCTACAACCTTAGCATGAAGCAGCTCTGGGCTCAATCCTTAGAAGAACACAAAAACTGTTCAGAGAGCTTTCAATCTATTTCAACAAACGGGTAATAAAATCCAAAATTTTGTTATCTGTGGCTCAAATGCAGTGATGGTTTTAGTTCTGCTTGCAGATAATTGGGCATAAAATATTATCTAAGAACCGGCGCATGAAAGGAGCAGTTCATCAAAGATTAATAGACATGGATGGCAGGATAATGGGATGAAGTTACGACATTAAAACCTATTGGATAGCTAAAACTGTGCAAGTAATGTTTTTTTAAAAGACAGTTTTAAAAACGCAGGTCAAAAAAAAAAAGGAAAAAGAAAAAAGGCAGCAGCCATCAGAAGCCTAAAGCGCCTACAGAATGTACCTGGGCAGGAGAGGACTTAGGGCAATCCATGAAACATGTAATAAAGAGGATAGGTTCACCGAGAGCGAGCAAGTCCCATCTTCTGACGCTGTCTTCTTCTGATAAGATGCTGCCGACTGTGTTCCCACTGAGTTTGTAATAGCTTGGCCCCCTCACACTGAATTAGAGAGTTGTTGAGTGGGAGCATCACCTAACCGCAGCGAAGAAGGACGGAGGAAAAGGGAGAAAGAGCGTAGTAAAGGCAAAGGACGACTCTCTAACTATATCAGTGTGCACCATGAATGAACTCATTTTAAAAATGCACACATATTCACGTTTCCCCCCCAGGCTCCAGGATCCTCATTAACTCTATCTCTATTATCTTGCAGTGAAGTGTGGTACGTAGGTGGGAGAATGAACCACCACAGGCACATTTGGAGAGCAGACCTCCCAAATTCAGCCACCAGCTCAACACATCTGGAAGCTCTTCCTAAAATCCTTTATTTAAATCATGAGCCAGCGTTCAAGATTGCTTGTAGCAAAGATGAACCTTAATTGAGAAAAAGTATTTTATTTAATTAAACTTATAGCAGATGCAAAATACTTTGCACACTGGAAAAAAATTAAATCTAAATAAGTAATTTCTTCTTAAAATAAGTGAATTTTTTCTTGAATTAAGGAAAAGTGAGACCCTTTGCCAATGGAACAAGACAATTCATACTTAAAATAAGAAAAAACAATTGCATTGTCTTATTTCAAGTGCATAATATCTGGATACCTTATTTTAAGAGTAAAATTACTCATTCCATTGGCAAATCATCTTATTTACCTACTCAAATTAAGGGTAAATACCCTTAATTTAAGACATTTTTACCTCATTTTGACATCATTTTTTGCAGTGCAACTTTGTCAATTAATTCCCGGCTAAACCGGATCGCAGACACTTTAAGAGATCAACTGGTTTATCTGGAGATAAATACATTTGTTTAAAGAAGAAAATCAACAATTAGTGAAATTTCCTGCTACACATGCTGCCTCTGTTCTCCAGCAGCTGAGATCATCATCATATCCCACTGGGAGAAGTGTTTCCTGACCTCATTTCATTTTCAAGAAGAAGAAAAATTACCGCGGGTTCAAACCGGCTATTCTAGGTCATGTCACTTCCTTTCTACATCACTTCTCACTTTGGCTCACAAGCTGAATTTAAGGCTGGGAAAAAGGCCACTACGGCCATCTGTCACAGAATGCTGAAACAGCTGAAGCTGCGGTCCTGATTATGGATAGCCGACTTCGCTTACAAACACACTCCATCTTTCAGGTGGCCAACGAGGTACACAATGGAGTCCCCTGAGCTCATATTATACTCACTGAAATACGTTTATTTTATGCACAATTAGAGACAGAAGAAGTGGATTAGTCAGTTACTTCATTTGGATGGGATTAAACTGATTTTAGATAATAAAGTAAAATTAAATTGTGTTGTTTTTGATCAGGACCTGTCATTTAAATCCCACATCAAAGAGGTTTCTAGAATTTCCTTCTTCATATGAGGAATATTGCAAAAATAAAGAAATATCCTGTCAGGGTTGATGCTGAAAACTAGTCCATGCATTTGTTACTTCAAAGGCTGGACTATTGTAGTCTTTACTATCAGATTTAGTCCACAAACTGTAGTCTAAAGCCTTCAGCTGATCCAAAATGCTGCAGCCAGAGTTCTGATGAAAATGAAAAAGAGAGATCATATCTCTCCTATCCTGGCTTCTCTTCATTGGCTTCCTGTTAAATCAAGAATAGAATTTAAAAATCCTCCTCTTCTCACATATAAAAGCCTTAAATGGCCAAGCTCCATCTGATATCAGAGATCTGATTGTTCCTTATGTTCCTAACAGAGCACTTCAGCTTCCTCAATCTGCAGGTTTACTTGTGGTTCACTAGAATTTCTAAAAGTAGAATGGGAGGCAGATCTTTTTTGGTTATCAGGCTTCCTTACTCCTGTGGAGCCAACTACCAGTTTTTAGTCCGTGAGGCAGACACCCTGTCTACTTTAAGGCTAGGCTTAAAACTTTCCTTGATACTGGTTCTAGGCTAGAGTGGCTCAGGTTATCCTGAGCTATCTCTATAGATTCTGCTGCTATAGCAGGCTTAGACTGCTGGAGGACATAGGGACCCCTTTTTCATCATTCTGCTTCATTCTATCTCTATTCTCCCACTCTGCAGAATCTGTTAGTTCAATCTCTAATGTTCTGCTCTCTCTGCTTTTTTCTCATAGCTTATGCTGATGAAGATTCTCAGTCATCCAGGTCATAGTCATTCTGTAAAAGTTCAAAAATATTCACTGGACTTGGTTTCCAAGGTTTTTAGACGTTGCGCTTCCCCTTCAGGAAGCTTTCTCAATTCAAATGTCTGGATCCGCAGTGAGTTTGAGTCTTATATAGACAAAGCCTTGTATTGCTTGGAAACATGGAAATGGAAACCGATGAATGGGTCGTTTGATTCCATTGTTAGCCTGTAATATCTGAAACCTGTCTATGATTCTGAAGGTCGGTCATTAAAGGGGGGATGGTCTTCCTGGAGAGGTAGCGCAAAACATCTTCAAATCTTGAAAACCAAGTCCAGTGGATATTTTTTGAACTTTTACTTAGAATCATAGTAGCTTCATCTGGTCTCTTCCTGTTTGGCTGTGACTCCATCCTGGAGAGAAATATCAGCTGTGCTGCTTCCATCAACACCTTTGTTTTATAGATGTTGGAGATCGGCCTGTTTTTCAGTGAAGTCCTGTTTCTCTGACTGTCTCTCCATCCTCTGACATGGGAGCTGGCTCGGAGCTCATCTAGCTGGCTATACGTTTCCTGGCCGGGGCCGCCTTTTACAGCTGCTTTTTTGTATCTCTGCTTCTGTCTCCTTGAACCCCAGTGGGCCTCTCAGCAGATGGCGCTCACACACTGAGCCTGGTTCTGCTGGAGGTTTCTTCCTGTTAAAAGGGAGTTTTCCTCTCCACCGTCGCTTTCTAAGCATGCTTAGTGTGAGGGATTGCTGAAGAGTCAATGAGTCGATGCAATCAACTGGTTTTCCTTAGATAGAAAACTTTGAATCAGTTTGACTGGATGATCTGGTGAACTGTAATATGCCTTGAGATTGCTTGTGTTGCGAATTGGCGCTATAGAAATAAACTGAACTGAATTGACAATTCTAGTAATTTTCCCCAATATTTAAATATCTAATTGCATCATATAATTCCTGCAGACACGTCAGCTGCACACCTGCTTCTGCCTCTAACCCGTCCTGTATTTAGATCTGATGTCAGCAAAGGAAGCAGGAGTTCTCTGCAAAAATACTCACCACAGCCTGTAGTGAACTAAGGTCATAAAGAAGCGATGCATACTCAGTTCAAGCTACTTATTGGTATTAAGAGGCATAAAGTATGTCCACACAATCAAAGGTAGCAACCTGGACTGCTGACACCAGCTAGGTTTGCTCAGTGGATTCATGAATCCGATGCCAGATTCAAACACCGTCTGCAGTCTCAGCAGAAATAAAGATTCATCAAACAAGGCTACTTTCTCCTGAGTTCTCAAAAGTCCAGTTTATTGAGGCTGTTTGCTTGTTGCAGCATCGAATTTCTGCTTTTGGTTAAAAGCTTTAAAAATCTTTTGTTGGTCATATAGTCTAGGCTTTTCTCCTCACCACAGCTGCAGAGACTGTTTGTCTGTTCCACCATTTTGACAGAAACCCCAGAGACTTGAGTGCATGAAAAATCCCAGGAGAGTTTAGATTTTTAAAAATACTTAAACACCCCTATGCTGCCACCAACAATCCTGGCACAATCACACTAACTGAAAACACATTATTTCTGTCCTCTGCTGTTTGAAGCAGGATCTATTTTCCTCATGGGAGACATCACTCTTTGCACAGGGTGTCACTATATCTGATGGAGCACAAACACTTAAAAAAAGAGGAAAACAGGTAGCTGCCATTTTCACCCTGAAACACGATTCTATTGCAGACATGGAGAGTTATTGGGGATGAATCTGATAAGCTTTAAATCTAAATTAAAAATGAAGTAAATTATAAAATAATGAAAAGGAAGTTCAGATTTATTAAATAGATACTCTGTTTGTGAAATAAAAAAAATATATAACTTTGAATAATTCTAGAAAATCTTAAATGTTTGCTAATGATCAGATTTAGATCTTTGTACCTCATAATAAGCATATTTCTACCTGTATGACCAACAGGGTTTATTACTTGAATAAACACTGGGAAAATAAAATAAAATAAAGAAATAAAATGAGCAGAAAATCTGACTTTAGGCAGTTAGAAGCAGGAAATGAGCCTTTAGGTGTGATTCTGGACATAAACAGCCGCTCAGCCTGATATTAGAACCACGAGCCCCACAAAGGCGCGCGCTTCAGCTGTGCGCTGCGACAAGTGTTTCACAGGTGCTGATGGCGCGAGACAGACCGACAGACAGACAGACCGACAGACAGACAGACAGACAGACAGACAGACAGTCAATGGCTGAAGCGGAGCGCGAGCTGTGGCGCGTGCGTCTCCGAGTAGCGTTTCCCCGCAACCAGGAGAAAATACGGACAAGTTAACTGATGTCGGAGCTCTTCTTTTATCTTAAAACCTCTTATTTCTATTTTTGTGTTTAGATAAGAATAAAATAAATAAAAATCTATTTGGATAAATTTTCCTGTTAGATATTCCTCTAACTCTCTGCTTTCTGCTGGGAATCTGACCTTTGCTGTCACGACTAAGATCTGGTTTGGCTCTGGAAATATTTTCTGTTTGTGTCAAATAATTATTATTTTTTTCTATTTATAATGCCACTTATCTAAAATGGTTCAACTCTACATACTTAGTTTGGAAAAATGTAAATGAAATAGAAAACTAAATGATTTAAACGGACCAATGAAAGCAGACTGTTTATACCAGCAGGTGTATCACTATATGAGGCTGTAGTCAGTTAAAAATGAAAAATACAGACAGTTTTAAAGCAGAAGGTGAAAATGAGAACAAGTTGAATAGATTTTACTGAAATAGATCCAGGCGGTTGCCTCATTGGGAGGCAGCGGCGCCTGATGCGCACCGCACAGCTTCTGCGCGTCTAAACTCACCTCTCCGCATTTCTTCTCCTGGTGGAATCCAAAGCGTCTTTCTAAAAAATCTCCCCTGATCGGCTCATTGTAAACGGATCCACGAGAGGATTTCACGAAATCCAACTTTCCAGCAACGGCAGCAGTAAATCCATCAGAGATGAAATGCGCGCTCCAACCGGCAGCTCCGCTCGGATGTGATGGGGAACCTGGAACTGGGAGGAAATGAGCCGGGCATCCCCCCCTTTAGTCCGATCCCACCTCAGATGGAGCGCAGTGGGGATGGTGAGGCAGGGCTGGTGCGCTCAGACAAGCTGCTATCCAAAGGACGCACACGCATTTATTGGGGATGGAGACAAAGGGAGAGAGGAGGAGAGGCGGAGAGACGCTCCGGGCTGAGTGTGAGGAGCGCTCCTCCTGAGCGCAGCTCATTTAAGCCGCGCTGCTGCTGCTGCTGCTTACATCAATGAGCGGCTGTCACCAGCGTCGTCAAGGTAGACTCAGCAGACAGCTTCACCTTCCGGTTTGCAATATTTACCTTCAAAAAAACGAATAAATTAAGAAGAAATTCAAATAAATCAAAATACATTTTATTGGTTCATTCCGGGAGCGATTCATCAATATATCAGAAATGGAAAAGAACATTTTCTATAATCAAAGAAACATATTTCCTACTGCAAGGCACCATAAATCACATCTCGACCAATACCTTCTTTAAATGTTTCCACATTTTTAATTTTAGATTTTCCAATAAGAAGCCCTGTTATGTTTTCATTACCTTTTACAACGTGTGCATTAATTATTAGGTGTTTTGAGGTTTATTACCAACAAATCTGTCCATCCAAACAAATAAAGGTTTTTGAACCTCTGATCTGTTCCAAGGAAGTAAAAATGAGGCTTTGACTAAGAGAAAAAATATGCATGCACAATTATTGGGGGAGTCGAACCTTTGCAAATTATCATGCAATTTATATTTAGAAAAAAAAATAAAATTTCTGACATTTTACAGAACAAAGGAAACCAGTACAGCCTTTTATCTTTTAACACCAGTCCTTCTTCTTCTTGATCAATTGATGATCAACTTTAAGTGTCGCAGCAAAACTCCTCCTCCAGGAAGTTGGAATGTTCTCTATTCCCACAAATCTCTTGTTTAAAACGGTCCATGAAGAAAAGTTCTCATTCGTTGGAACATTGCCTAAATGCACATCCAGCTTTAAAGATGTTGACATGTCTCAACCATTGAAGATGGATGTGTTTTGTCATCTAAAAACTGGCAGTAGGTAGAGGAATTGATTTAGAATGAAAAGGTCCAGCTATCCTACCTTTAATGATAAAAACCCCACAGCACTACCACTCCTCTACCTTGCTCTGGGCCTGTTACTGATCCATTGGTTTGGCTCAGTGAAATTTCAGCAGAGGTTCAGTTGGTTCTTTGCTGTGTCTTGATGTTCTAACTTGTTCAGAGGAGGTCAGGTTTCAGTCTGTCTCACTTTGGCCATTGTTTGTGTAGTGAACAGATCACACTACTGGGTCTTTCAGGAAGGTTAAGGTCAGCTCTGTGCTGGAAAAATACCCTGAACCCTACAATGCTCCATAGGGGCAACAAGCTGCTCCCTAGCTCGATTTGGTTAAACTTTAGAGAACATTCTTATTTTAAAAGTCATTCCTATTGTTCGCTCGTAGAGTTTAGTATACATTAGTAATGGAGGGAAAGGAGATCCATCCAATTTCTCCAACCTTTAATTAATAAATTGGCTCTTTTATTTATTTTTGTTTAGCTTGCTAACTTTGTTGACTATTTTAAGCATTTTGAATGTTTCTGTGGTCAGAACCCAATACCTGCCGCCTAGTTTGTTTCCCTGTTTCTCTGACTGTGACTTACTGGATGTGCTCTCTTCATCCTCTGACATGGGAGCTGGCTTGGCAGCTCGTCTGCCTGGCTGTGTGTTTCCTGGACTGGGCCGCCTTTTACAGCTGCTTTTTTGTATCTCTGCTTCTGTCTCCTTGAACCCCAGTCTGCCTCACAGCAGATGGCCGCTCACACTGAGCCTGATTCTGCTGGAGGTTTCTTCCTGTTAAAAGGGAGTTTTCCTCTCCACTGCGCTACAAGCATGCTTAGTGTGAGGGATTGTATTTGAGTCAATGAGTCGATGCAATCAACTGGTTTTCATTAGAGAAAAACTTTGAATCAACTTGACTGGATGATCTGGTGTATGGGAAGCAAATCTTTACTCACTATTTCCATTTTAAGAATGTGGCTGCATTGTTTAACTCATAAATAAAATTTACATTTCAAATTGAATTTTTGGTATGTATTTTCTGGGTACATTTTGAAAAATAAATCTCAAATGTCTTTTTCATTTTAATTAAGTAAAAGGATGAGCAGTGTTTTTAAAGAAGAAAATGAAAATGCAAACAGAATGACTGATTACTAATTTCATTTCAGTCAAACAATGCAGCCACATTCTTAAAATAAAAAAGCTTTTCTTAAAAATGCTTTTTCATTAGAAATATGGTAACGATTTGCTTCCATACTGGTGAACTGTAAAGTGCCTTTAGATGATGTGTTGTGAATCGGCGCTAAAGAAATAAACTGAATTGTATCGATTTGCTCCTAACATGGCTCAGATTTGTACTTATTGATGACCACTCCAAAAAACAAACTGAGCTAAACTCTATATAGCTAAGATAACTGTATTTTATATATTTCCTTATTCAAATAAATCAATTCCTTATTGTCATTTTCTGCTGGGTGAAACATAAGCTAAAAATAACCAAATGTGCCATTTTATTTATGGATAACACATAGAATTGCATAAAAATGAAGAAAAACGCCTGCTAGCACGTTCGACTGCATCATAGCTTTAGTTTGCTGTCAGCTGCAGCTCTTAGGACAATTCTCAGCTTCTACTACAGTAATATCTATTTTTATTACTCCCCATATAAACTTGTTCTTGACTAAAATATTTATCTTATTCTGCCTTAAAAGTGAGGATTTAATCCTAAAGCAAAGTAGAGGTTAGAAATTATTCCTGAACTTTTAAATAAGCTTGAGTAAATAAAAACAAACAAACAAAGAAAAGCCATAATGGGTAATAATTAATTTCCTTCATATTTCCCTCCTATGCTTTTACTTTTTAAAGATTTCCTGTTTTTATCGAGCCGATTTCTGCTCATCTTTATAACAGCTTGTAGTACCACCTACTTCTTTGTCCTGCCCCCACCCTCCCCACCCATGCTAGGCAGCAAACACTCACTTCAGACACGCTTACTTCCATTTGCAGCGTGGAGAAGGCTGACTCCCCACCCTGCATTAGTCTGTTTAGCAGGTTGGTTCCTGGAGTGTGGCGAGGGGCCCACTGGGATGCTCCCAGCTGCCTCTGGGGATCCTCTGGAAAATGAAAGGCCATTTAATTTCACTGATGCTGAACTCATTACACATTTAGATTATTCTCCTCCGGCTTCTTCACAAGCAGGATGTTCTTATGCAGCATCTTCAGGAGAGAAATGTGCAGAGGTAGCGGAAGGAGGACCTTGTTGGAAGCAATCACAATAATGCAACACATAAAGAAACTGACTTAAGCAGAAACCTTTATTCTCAGCCACAGTGAGTTAAACACAGTTAGATGCATAAACATTCATTTGCAAGCTGAATCCACAATACAAAAAATCACTTACAGTAGATACACCCAATTAGTTTAAAAGTGCAAACAACTTAGTGGACAAAAGATCATCCTTTAAAATAAATAACAGATCAATTAAGCTTTAAAACGACAAAACAAAAAACTATTTCCAGAGAAACGTTTGTTTCACTCAGCAGGATTAACAGTTTCTACACTATTCCCTCAGCCTGGATGCACGACTGTTACATCTCTGCAGGATACCCCCGTCGTTTTTATGCATTTTCACAATAAGCTGCGACACAATCAACTGGGAAAAAAGATGAATTTGCGCCCAGCAGACTGGGAAGCTGTTCCATCAGGTTAGGTGAGGCTGGAAGCTTTAACACACAGAACAGAGCCGGTTCTTTCGGTCAAAGCAATATGAGGCCATTCAGATCAGTTTAGATTCTCAGAAGAAGCCTGACGTGAATAAAATGTACAAAGATGAAAAGCAGTAGCAGTTAATATTACAGCCTTTTTAACATTTGACCCAGAAGATGCTTCGCTTTAGTAAACATTTTCCCCAACAAACAGGTAGAAGCAGGTTGCATGGCTGGCATTTAAATCTCAGACCGAAACAGAGTCAGTCGTGATAAATCGCTGCTTAAATCTTCACTGTAATCCCTAGAAGGATGCCCCCCCCCATGCTTCGAACACTGGAATGAATAAATCAAATGCAACATAAATATTTCACACTTTGCTCATTGACTGAAAAGGATAAAAACAGAAACTCTTTAGGGAACATAAGTGTGGAATTACAGGCCCCAGGAATGAGTCTGGGTCAAAATGAGTGGATGTTTGAAATTGTGGCCGACGGAGCGGAGGAGGAAAGGAGGCTCCTCCGTCATGCAGCGCTCCTCCTTCACATGGCGTCAAAATGGAAGCGATGGGCTTCCTGCCTCTTCTCTCTGTCGTCCGCTTTCTGAGGGACACAAAAACACAGAGGAGCAGAAACTTAGTGGATTGTTGGAATTTAACTTTTAAAGCTTCCTTCTGTAAATCTGTTTCTATTACACCCAAATTTTCCCGCTGTGGTGCAATAAAAGTACAATGAATCTATTATAGTCTCCACTAATGCAGTAACTCGGACTTTATCACAGGTGACTCAGCATGTAAACTCCAGGACTGCAGAACTCTGGTGTTTAAAATTAGCAAACTGTTATTTTGAATCTTGCTCCTAGAAAAACAGACCTTCCTTAAAAATGTTCTATATATCAGTTGATATCAGTAAAAGTGTCTCACATCACGACTCGTAATGATTCTTTTATTGTGCAGGTCTTGACCTTTGAGCCCTAAGAACTGATTTTTTAACAGAATCCAAACCTGGAGCAGGTTTCCTCCTCACCTCTGTATTTTAAATGAGCTCAGGCTGGAAAAAGGCAGCAGAGCTTTTTCATCTTGTTGTTATTTTTTGTTAGTTTTCTCTTCATGGTAGAAACATAACCCGAGACGCCGAGTCAGGGAGTTTCAAAAGCATCAGATATCTTGCAGAGAGGAGGTTTAACTGAGGTATCCTTTAAATTGTTCATGATGAAATCGATCCAAATCTGTCAGATTTCACAATAAAGAATGGTATTTTTTTCACATTCCTGGAAGGAACAGGTAGTCCCATCATTTTGATTCGCTTAAAATGGTCCAGCTCATTTCACTTAGGAAGCTGTTAATGCTTGTCTGAACTGAAGTCTGGTTTAAATAAGCAAACTGTTTGTTCTGCCCATAAAGGAAAGACAGAAAGCAAATATTCCACCCAGCAAATGAAAGGGAAAGTACACTAAAGGGAGAAAGAGTCGGTCCTACTAGTAAAAACAAACTTCCTGCATCGCCTGCTCCTCATCCTCAGTAGCTTCCTCCCATAGGAGCAGCTGTCCAGGAGGTTTGCTCTGCTTTCATAGTGCATTGTTAAAGTGAACCAAACCGGACTGAGGTGTGAAATTGACATTTCTGGTCGATTTAGGAAAGTTCCCCAGATAGTTTCATCAGGGGTGAGAGCATCCCTAATTATATTTTACAAAGCAAACATAATTTGTGGGACAAAAAATAGTTAGACTGACATTCATCGTAGGCGATGTTGACACTGCAGCCTGAAGTGAACCAAATCCCACATGGGACCCGTATCTGATCTTTTCATGACAGTCTGAACAGTCTGAAGTACAAATACTTAGTTACTGTACTCAGAAGTAGATTTTTCTGATATTTTTACTTTACTTTACTACTTATTTTTTATGGCTGACTTTTTACTTCTACTCTTACATTTTTACACAAATATCTGTACTTTCTACTCCTTACATTTTAAAAAAATTGGCTCGTTACTTTAGTTTTTGAATCATTTCAATGGAGTTACGTTATTATTTTTTCACGTCATCAATACCAAATTCAATCTAATTGGATGGGAATCTCACGTTGCATTTGTAGCACCACTACAAGATGAATGCGACAGATTCGGCGGTATTCATTGGCGGCAAATCATTTGCAGCTTGGTGGCGGTGGCGTTAGCATAGTAGCATGGGCCGACGAGATGATTGAAAATGAACACAAGCGAGATCTAGTCCTATTGGCAGACATCCATTTAAAATGTAGGCAGCGGCATGAAAAAAGTGGTTTCTACTTTTACTTTTATACTTTAAGTAGAATTTACAAGCCTGTACTTTGTTACTTTTACTTGAGTAAAGAAGTTTAATCAGTACTTCCACTTTTTACCAGAGTATTTTTTCTAACACAAGTATCTGTACTTTTACTCAAATGCGGGAAAGTGAGTACTTTTGCCATCTCTGTTAATATTCAGCAAAGAACACTATTCTGTTCAGTCTTGCCTAAGCAGAGGCGGGAAGAAAATTATCAACCATGGCTGACTATAGTGCAGAGAGTAGTCTTTCTTTTCGACCGTTCTTTTTAAGGTCAATAATTTACTCGAAACACAGCAGTCATTTAGAATGTTTTAGAGCATAATCAGTAGTGTATAGGATTTCTAAAATGCGTTCTGGAGATCTGAGGCTTCGGGGAAACTTTCGACTGGAAAATGGAGATGAAAGTCGCATTCAGAAAGGTCTGCTCTGCCGATAATGTCAGGGCTGCGGCCTACGGAAACGCATTGAGAAGAAATGTGCTGTTTACCTGTGCAAAGAAATGAAACAACACTGAAGAAAAATATCTTTAGGACTTTCAGTGTTGAGGAAAAGCAGCACATGAGTTCTTTGCCGAGCTGAATCGCGCACTTTTCATCTGGTTTGGTCTGCCGCGGTTTCCGTGAACTCGTGAGCGCGCTTTCAGGAAATCCTATACACTACTGTTTATGCTCTAAAAACATTCTAAATGACTTAGTTTCGAGTAAATTCTGGATGCTACCCTCTCAGGACACTTGGAATACATTGGACGAGCAGTATGGAGGAATATTGACCGTTTTTGTGGACTTTTATGGACCTTTCTGCCTCGAAGCCATAGACCTCCATTATTTGAATGTCAGCAGACAGCAGAAAGCCTCCCAGATCTCAGATGCATTTGAGATATCAAAAAAGTACTCAGAGTGTTGTTCAGCATGGGGGGAGTTAGAAGAAAATGAAGGCTAATCATGTTTTGGGTGTACTATTCCTTTAACTAATAGAGAACTTTTATCAGAAAACCAGCCACAAAGCACATTTATAGGTTTGGAGGAGCCGCGGCAATTCACAGCTCAGGTGGAAGAAATTCAGGACATCAATTAGTCCGTCATGATTCTGCTCAGCTCCTTTTTTGCTACCATCCATCGGGGAAACAAAGCGAATGTGGAAGATGGTGCTCTGGGCAGACGAAAGGAAAATAGATCAGGCTGGCATGAATACCAAAGCTGTGAAGTAAAAACCTCTCAGTGGGTGGGAGCACCATTCAGCATGGACAGGAAAGAGATGGAGCTAAGTAGAAAATTATCTTAAAATCAGTCAAGTAGTATGATTGCTTCTGTGGAGTAATGCCATAATATATCCACCTAATAAATGTTATTGGCTAATTTGTTTGAAACTTTCTCTTAATTCTAGTTTTAAGTCAACAGGTTCTTTGCCTATAAACAGTTGAAAGAAAACGAACGAGCATCTGGTTCGTGGAGAATTCCTGACAAACAGGCAGAGTTGTGTTTAAAAAACATCAATAGGTGAGCATTTCCCACCAGCATCACTGAGAGAAGCAGGAAGTAGGTATGATTGGGTAAGATGATGATGAATAAATCAGCTGTTTGACACACACGAGTAAAATGATGGCAAGCAGTTATATAAAATCTATTCAAGTATTATATTTATCAAAATATAATTTCAAAGTAACTGTGAGTGTAAAATATTTCATAAGATGCACCAGAAATGTCAACATGAGATTATTGTCAGTCTGAATGCTGCAGAGCTGAAGACTGAATTGGGCTTTGCCTCAATACGGTTGCAAAGAATCAGGACTGCAAATGAGTTCCCTGACGTCGGATTAGAGCAGCAGGGAGTCTTTTCAGGTCTGGAAGGAACATTTGTAACAACAAACAGCTTCCGTGTAAGTGTGGGAAAATTGCCTGGAGGAGCTCTTAGAAATCTACGATCCTTTTCTGCAATTTGGTATTTTAGCCAGTTGGAGGTAATTTTAACCACTTTGTATCATTAGCAACTTCAGCAACAGAAGGACTCCCGTTTTACAGTATGACTGTGAACATTATCATCAGCTCATGTTTTACTGTGATTGAGTTTACTTGCTTAGCACAGTGATTAAATGTTAAGAATGAAAAAGATGGCTGATTTCTTTATGCTGGATCAATTCAAGTGTTAGAAGCACATTTGAAAGAACAATATAATGAGGCTTACGGGCCTTAGAGGGATAGTTTAGGGTTTCTGAATTGCTAAAAAAATTACAGGGGACATAAACAACACAGTACAACTATAATCAAATGCAACTTCTGTGAAATCAAACTGTTCACTTAGGAAGTAGCACAGACAATCAATTTCACACGTTGTTGTGCAAATGGTATAAATACCAGTGGAAATTAGGAAGACAGAACACTTCTCAGTACAACTGCTTTCTGGCTGATGTTTTAGTCACTTTTGGTGTTTACATGAGACAGACTCTACAACACAAGTGGCTCAGGTAGTTGAGCTCATCCAGGATGGTTTGCAGTATCTGTTAGCATAGTTTCTAGAGGCTGGAGATGCTACCAGGAGACAGGCCCTAGGAGGGAAGTAACCCAACAGTAGCTTTTGTGCAAGGAGTAACAAGAGGAGCACTGCCAGAGCTCTGCAAAATAACATCCAACAGGCCACAAATGTGCCTGTGTGAACAAATGGTTAGAAACCGACTCCATGAGGATGGTACGAGGGCCTGACATTTCCAGATGGGGGTTGTACTCACAGCCAAACACCATGCAAGATGCTTGCGATTTGCCAGAGAACACCGGGATTGGCAAATTCTCCACTGGAGAATTTGCCAATCCTGGTGAGTCATGCTACCTCCATGTGCTCACCAGAGGTAACATGACTGCCATTAGGTACAGAGATCCTCAGACCCCCCGCATGCTGGTGTGGCTGGCCCTGGAATCCTCCTAATGCAGGACAATGCTAGTCCTCATATGACTGGAGTTTGTCAGTAGATCCTGTAAGATGAAGGCATTGAAGCTATAGACTGGACCGTCAGTTCCCCGGACCTGGAATCCGATTGAGCACATCTAGGATATAATGTCTTGATCCATCCACCAACGTCACACTGAACTGCAGACGGTCCAGGAATTGACGAATGATTTTAGTCAAGGCCTGGAAGGAAATTCCTCCATCCTCCACCTCACCTGGAGCATGCCCAGGTGTTGTAGAGAGGTCATGCAGGAAAGTGGAGGCCAGACACAATACTGAACCCCATTTTGACCCCTTTTAGGGACATTAAATCAAAGTTGGATCAGCCTGTAGTGGGTTTTTCCACTTTGATTATGTGTCTGACTTCAAATCCAGGCTTTCATTTGTTAATAAATTTAAATTCCATTGATGATTTTTGTGTGATTTTGTTTTCAGTACATTAAACTTTGTACAGAACAAAGTATTCAATGAGAAAAATGTCTTCATTTAAATCTAGGATGTGTTATTTGCATGCTCCTTTTAGTTTTTTGAGCAGTGTAATATCTCAGTGAATAGCTTCCCTGGTGCCCTCATTTAGTAGAAATCCAAATTAGCTTGTCTTGGAGGCTGAAGCTAACGGTCTTAGAGGAGGAATATTATATTTATAAAACAACCACCAATAACGCTATTTTTTTATTTTATTTTTTTGCAAAAGCTGATATCTGAGCCTCTAAATTATCTGGTTTTGGATTGTTCATTTATTACTCACAGGGTTATATTATCTACCAGCAGTAAAAACTCCTTTGGTGTTGATAGTAGCAGGTGACTTATTTAGAAACGATCCTGCAGTCTAGAACACATCAGAGACCATTTTACATGTTCTTTTTTTAGTCGCTGTTTCACACAGGAAGGATACTTCTTTGTGAATTCCTTTTATATTTAATTCCCATGATAATAACACCTATTTGTATAAAAACAACCCAATATGGCGATGAAAACAGTATTTGCAGTATTTCTGCAAAGTAGCTCCTAGCTTCAAGTCTTCATGAACAACACATCTGCATTTAAACACTGAGATTATAAAAGTAATTGATAGAACTCAATATCTAAAATCTTAACCATCCTTAGGGGGGTTTGTGTCTTTAAGAGTGAGATAGAAATAGGAAACAAATGAACAGAAGCTGAGTGCAAAAACAAAAACTTAAAATGAATTAATCGCCAGGCGGTGGGAATCTATTTATTTCAGGTCTGACTTGATCGGTAAACTTGTGGCTTTGTTTTTTGCTAAAATAGCTATTTTTGAATTGACTGCTTTATTCTGTTGAGACAAACCTCTCATCCCATCATGTCTTATAGATGGACAGTCAATCATATTAGCTTCGTTTACTGTCCTGTTAAACATAACTGTCTCTGATGATGCTAAATGATGATGTGTTTCATATTTAAGATGCCAAGCTCTTTCATGGGGCTGTCTGGACT
This sequence comes from Cyprinodon brontotheroides, assembly GCA_018398635.1. Lineage (NCBI taxonomy): Eukaryota > Metazoa > Chordata > Actinopteri > Cyprinodontiformes > Cyprinodontidae > Cyprinodon > Cyprinodon brontotheroides. Next base: position 3,068,932 of record JAGKQL010000005.1, on the reverse strand, counting down.
GTGCTCACTCACTTAGCTTTAGATGAGCGATCCATTGGGCTGATGCTGCAGTAATTGACCAGCCAATGCGTGACACCTAATATTCAACCTCAGCCTTGAATAATTATTTGACAGCTCTGCATTGATTTGTTCCTGTCGATAGATTTTATAGACACAGTTGTGAGTTTGTGTCTTAAAGCAGGTTGGTAGCTCCAGTGGAGCATCACTGGGATTAAATGTCAGCTAATTAAATTTGACCTGGGTGAAGATCAGATTGATTACATTTTGCTTCATGTTTTTAAACCCCCCCCTTTATCCTCATTTCCATTCCTTTCTGGCTTAGATGTATAAATTATCCTCCCTTATGACTGAAATACACAGGATTTTGCGCCAGAGCCCTGCTGGCTTGTTAGCCTGGACAACACGTCTTTACTCCCCTCCTGCTTCTGCCTTCTATCTGACTTTGTTATTAGAAGAGCAAATACCAGAAGCAGCAGAACAAACAGACAGAAATGCTAAATGTCAATCAGCTGTCTCCCCCTGACCCTAAAGGATGCCCCGTCGTAAGCAGGATGAGAGGAGATGAGATATGAGTGAGGATGTTAGCAACCAGCGTACATCACTCCTCCCCCATCTTGATTCTCTGGATGACGCCGGAGGTCACACCACATTAGCCCGTCTGTCCTGATCTGTGCCTTTCAGGTTTAGAGGCCCCAACCCAGACTTTTAAAAAGTGTGAATAGAATCTATTTACTTTAATGGGAGACGGTTTACATCTGAAATTCAAACGTGGGATTGAGGGATTATAGCTTTATTTGTGGGGATGCACGATATTGGGATTTTGGCCGACATATCCGATATGCCGATATTTTAAAACTCATGTAGCCGAGTAACCGAAGCACGATACCGATGTTAAAGCTGGACAAAAATAAGTAGTCATTGAACATAGCAGTTTTGTTATCAATTTCTGACACTTTAAAAAAATAATATACTCAAATATATTTTCATATGCTGATATCAAATAGATTTTAAAAAACGCGGTATCGATCTATTTTACTTTCAAAATCTCGTGAAATTTCACCGTTCTGTTACAAACTCTCTCGTGATATTTTGCAAATTCCTGTGAGATTTTGTTAGTAAAATAGATCGATGCCGCGTCAATATATCAACATCACTAAAAATATGGCAACATTTTGTGAATTTTCGGGGATTTCGTAGCATAACGATGACATATAGCAATATTTCATTAGTAAAGAGATTGACTATGGTTGTTTTAAATGGCGGCCTATATCAGCATATGAAGATATTGTGATATTTTAATGTATCAATATTTTTCCCCTCGTCTTTAGAAGTGCTTTAAGTCTGTAAAAAAGAAGTTTTTGAGGTAGAAGAAGAAGTAGTATTTTTATTTTTTGCACTAGACTTTAGAAAACTCAGAAGCTGATCAAATATCGGGTTAAATATCGGTAAGGTGGCCGATGTCCGATATTCAGTTTTAAGGTCGATAATCGAGCAGATGATATATTATCGCATCCCTAAGCTTTATGATGGATATACAGCATATAATAGACCAACTGTTCTTTCATCATCAGCTTATCAGTTAAAAGCTGTCAGGTTGAACCTCAGATATAAGGTAAAGAACAAAAACCAAATCACGCTTAAAAAAACTAAATAAATATCAATGATCATTAGTAAGTTAATGATTAGGCGTATGGATGATCAAAAGAAATCAAACATCAATGACTATGAAAAAAAATGATATCTCAAACAAAGTAGAAGCATTTGATGAATCTGGAAAAAAAAACAAAGAAATATCTCGCATAAGACACTAAAATTTTATTTATCTTTTAGTGCAAACCTTTTTGGGAAAAAAAAAATAAAAATGTCAGGGGAAGAAAATCACCTATACAGAAATATTACTTTTTAAAGGTGAACTCGCACACTCTGGTTCTTTACTATTTGTCACCTTGTGCTAGGTACACAAATGCTAATTATTAGTTAGCATTAGCATTAGCTGGTAACTGATCTGGTAGATATTATGCTTTAGTATAATATACATATTTCTAAGCCTCTTTGCATCCTGAAGTTGGCTTCAAAGTTCAAAAGCTAAAAGTTCACTCCTGTTTTGCTTCTTTTTTTGCTTTAAGTGGGATAAAGTAATTTCTCAATTTTTTCTTTGAGCTAAAATTATCTGAGCTTCATTTCAACCAACTATTTCTATTGGTGCAGAATGTTTGGTGTCGACGTTAGTATTGCAACCAAAGGTAAATATTTACATATCTTGAACCTGTTAACCTTTATCAAACTATTATTTATACACAAATCTATCTTCAGTAAAACATATCATTTTACTTCTGCAACCAATCTAGCTTTTCTGTTTTTTTTTTTGTTTTTTGTTTTTTACAGAATCTTGATATGATGAAACAGCTGCATATTTGACCCTTAACAAAATTGTTAGGTTCAAAAATGTAGGTTTGTAAAAGAAGGACTGAATACACACAGAAAGGGACTTTCAACGGCTTCCTGCAGGAGGGGAGAGACGCAACCCAACACTCCAACTCTCTCTCCCCCGGACCTCCTCTGCACAGCGGTTTTATTAACAGAACATAACACATGGTTACAAAACAGAGTATTGTTCTGAAAGAACAATTGATCAGGTCATAAGACAGGATGCTCCACTGACTGAATCACAAGGCAGGGTGGTCTTCTGATTGAATCATAAGACAGAGTGAAGCATCTATACATTAATTTTATAATCATCACTGAATAAACCTAACATAAATCACTGCCAGCAGAATGTCTGGTACCTTTGAAACTCATTTTACAATAAATTCAAATAAAACATTTTCTATCTTAACCCTTTAGAGCTGACCAGTGTTCAGTGAACCTGTGACACATTAGGATGTGACACAGGGGCCTGTCTCTAAGTGACTGGCCCCTAAGCTGAATGAGAGGCCATATTTATCTCATCAGCATGCAGGGTGTGCAGCATGGTAAGGGAAGTTAAACAAATAAGGCATCACCAGGCCCCCAAAACCATTACGTTAAATCTACCAGCCATGGTTATTTTAGAGGGATGCCAAGTAAAAGTCTTTTATTTAGTCCCAAAGATAAACCAGTGGAGTTTGACGATTTCTTCTGGACCTTAAACTGGAGCAGAGTAAGATCAGACAAAAATGTAGCTTTGGAGAAACAGACACATGAGTTTGTTGTAAAACAGCAGGAGGAAAAACACCTCATGCAAACTGTGTCAATATGGAAGAGGCTCTGGATGCTGTGGGGTCACAAAATGAAAAAGCTTAAAGGCACACTATGCAAACATTTTTCAGTTAATGTGTTCCATAGTGTGCATTGGATGATTAAGTGAGTCATTTCAGGTTGAACAAAGGTTTCGCCTACCCTGGTCGGTCCTGGCTACATTGTGGGGAAATACCAAGACTTTCTGCAATCATGGTGTAAACCCACCGCTAATCTCAAAGTGCTCAGAATGTCTTGCGAGTCGTCTTTTGTTTTTACTAGAACTGCTACTAATCTCCAGTTAAACATATGCCGCTGCTAGCACAGTGGTAATCTCGTGGGGCAGTGCAGTGCTGCTTTCACACCGGATAAAGCAGCAAAATCAACGCCTGCTGCTTCACTTTTGCTGCTTGTACCAGTTAGTTTCGGCTACGCTGAAGCGCTTTGTTGCCTGCCTGCGCCGGGTGCAAAGTCTGTTCGACGCTACGCTGGCTTCACTATCCTTTCTCTGCCTTGCAGCTATATTTGCTGCGATCGCGGGAATAAAGTAGTTTTAATATGTTTTGCAGTGAGAAAATACACCTGAAAACTTAATCAGTGCCGTCAGTTCATCAGGTGGATTACTCACATTCCGTGCTTCATTTTTCTGTCGCGAGCTGCCGTGTGTCCAAATATGGTCAGCTGACGCGCCTATTGTAGGTAGGAATCCCTCATCAGGCGCCTCTGGCCGGGTCCTTCAGGGCGCTGGTTGAAGCTTTTCATTTAAAATAACCCTAAACTGCAGGTACCAGGGATAATAAAAGTCACATATGCCCTCCCTGCAGCAGATTTCGCATTTTGTTGAATGCCAAAATCGCTAAGAGGAGTGATCATAGCGCTCTGATCATCAGTGCTGTGTCCTCCCCTGCCAGCCCTAAGATAAGCTTCGACATTAGACGCCAGGTACGCCGAAAAGTAGCAAAATTGGCACTTCTCCATCTCCAGCAAGCGCGGCGTTTCGGCGCCACTGCGCTTTTCAGAGCCGTGATGCTTTTCTTTGGTCATCTCTGCGTGCCCGCCTGTCCCGCTGGTTCAAACAACCGCGCCTCGGTTTGGACAGAGAATCCAGGACAACAGCGGTGCATATTTTCGACAGTGCATCTCTTTACCTCTGGGAGCTTCCCGCTGGAAAAGCAACAGGTGACCTCACTTGTTCAGCCAGGGAAACAATTCCCTTTAAATACCACTAGGGTGCTTTAATGACAGTTTTGGTAGCTTTAAGCGCCTGCCAATGCCAAATGTAACTTCATATTTCGGATACTATACGGTTTCTTCAAAACTGTTTTATAAGTCTGACACCTTTTGCATATACTTAATGGTAAAACTTTTGCTCAAAATCCTTATTGTACTTTACCAATCAGAACAATACCTGGATAACAGAGCAGAAGACTTTACAAATGCTGTCTTGACTTATCGCATAGTAATAAATTATTAATATCCCAAAATACATTTCTTTTTTTCTTTTTGACATATTTTGTTGTGCGCGCTTCTCAATTAGGAATTCAAACCAAAAAGTAAATTTCTGTTTTGTTTTGACCTCTTGGGATCGGGCTTTAAAGGGTTAACGCAGGAGAGCACTAAAACTGATTGTCATTTGGCTAGAAAATGGTTTAAAACATGTAGCCAGTCTACATGAAACCTGTTCTCAGAAGAGACAAAGTAGCATTGTCTTAACTCAGTACCCTGACATAAATGCACTATAGAGGAATTAGCCGGAAGCTAATATGCAAGACGGCCTCAGGGGGAATCCTGAACTGATCTAGAAAGGAATTTCCCTGTAAAAAGTATTAAAAGCTCAAAGAAAAGTGTTGATTTAAATGCTTTTTTTAAGAAGAAAAAAAAAAGACAGCTAAACTGTATGATTATAGATAGAATGTCCAACAATAAGGTCATTAGATTTAGTAGAAAAAAGCAGCTGAACTGAAGGTAAGCGTGTGACTAAAACTCAATACTTAACAGATTCCTCTAAGGAGTGTTGGCAGAAGTGCTGTGAGCGTCTGACACAGGCCTGCTTACTTGTGCCACACCAGGACCACCTGCTGCTAGTTTGACTCATTTTTTAACATTTTCATATGAGTTCTTTGTTTCGTACCCACCTGGTAAAAATACCCTCAAAACCTCTTAGATCCAAAGTCTGCTCAGATTCAGGCAGAAGCAGCAAAAACTTGAAGGTGGTGCTCACCTAACAGACAGACCAAAGACACCAATGATTGAAGCTGCTGTGACAACAAACTGTTTTTGTTGGAGAAGAATAAGAATCGTAGCGTCGAGGATCCATCAAGCTTTGTTTTCTTTACTTTTTACTTAAGACAAGACTAAAGAATAAAAGCCTCACAGAGAGGATAAGTAGCAAAAAGAGGATCCATGGATCAGTTTCTATCAACAAAAAGAATATTTTTATCCAAAAATCATTTCGAAGCTTAACCAGTAAAAAATGTCGAGTTCCTTAACAAAAAGGACTGAAAAGCTTGTAAAAATTTTAAGATATTCTGAATTCATTATAAAGCCATTATACAAAAAGTCCCGAGTTAACGTTTGACTAAGATTTCCGATCAGTGCAATTTATATTCTGTTGTAAGCACAGCATTGGTAAAAGCAGCTCAGCTTTGGTAGAAAGCTGGTAATAAATGTTGCACTTTGGATCAAATTAAAACATTAATGCAGATTTAAAATTCATTGGTTGCTCAGTCTATCACTGGAGTTTTTAACCCCACATGGTTAAATTTCCATTTCATTATTGTCTATTGTAGCGCTAAGTGGTGCCCATCTCCAGTAGTCAGTCTCTGGTTAAGGAGCAGAGCAACATAGAAAGATACATCATCTATGCACAAACACTTAAAACAGGGTTCCTACAGCATAAGGCAAGTTAAATACAAGACTTTCTTTTAAGACTTTTAATGCCAAATCTTGAAATAAATACTTAAGACCAAATTCACAAGAAAACCTGCTTGCGACAATAGCTTAGCAAAGGTTTATTTTAACATAAACCACTGCACTAATGTTTCAGATTTTGAAAAGCTTCCCATACTGGGGAAGAAAGCTAAAACACACAAATGACAGATATATTTGAACAATTATTTTTTAACTGAATTCACAAACTTTGTTTTAGCAGGGAACAAAACAAAATCAGTTTTAAAAGCCCCAACATAACCACTAGTGCTAAGTCTTTTTTTTATAGCCAGCTTTTCTTCTGTATCGCTTGACTTTTGTGTTTACTCGCGGCCGCGATGTGTGACTCCACTGCCTTAATTCCATCGTTCGAAGCTTGAATTACTTCTTGCATAAATCCACTGAGCCTCATGTATGTTCCCTGGTTTTAGCCATGGAGAAAACTCTTGGCTGGAGACAATTTTCACGATTACATTTACTACTTGCTCATATTTACCAAACAAACAGTTATTGGTGCATCTCCCAAATGTCCTCGGCACGCACAAGCGCTTTTATTGGTTCCTCGCTATCGGGAGACGGAACCAATAATGGCTAAGCTTTTATTTATTTTTATAAAAAATAAAAATTGTCAATTTTAACGCTTTATTTAGATTACAAACATAAATAAATCGTAATAAAAATAATCCTATTTATGATGTTTTAAAAATTAAGACCTACGAAAGACTGATTTAAGACATTTTTAACTACCAATTAAGACCTTTAGTTTTATTTTGAAGAATTCAATGCAAGACAATGCCTTTTAAGACTTTAAGGACCGAGGGAACCCTGTAAAAGCAATTTAGAAAGACCAATTAACCAGACATGCTTTTTTTATAGAGCCCTTGCATAAACGGGAAAATGTGCAAACTTCCAGGAATAACCTAAAGTATCTTTGTAGCTAATGGATTAAATGGATTTGAGTAATATTAAAAAGTTTGCTTTATGGGACAAAAGACAAAACTATCTATAGTAGGGTTATCCAAAGCGCCTGAACAGGAGTTTGGAAAACAACGGGCTTGACTGTAGATTGGAAAGAAGAAAAAAACCTCCGGCAATTTTTGGAAAAGGTGTTCACTTTGTTCTTGGCAAGCTGAAGGTAATTTTTTCAGAATCAGAATCAGAATCAGGTTTATTGCCATTGTTAGTGAAGGAGTTCACAAAACTAGGAATTTTTTATGGTACAATCGTGCAACATGAAACATATAATATATAATAGGTAAATAAAATTATAAAAATATCTCTATTTAGAGATCACTCAGACTGAACTAACTGTGGTTTAAACAACAAAGCTAAATATGTTTGCTTTATTTTTTATTACTGACAAATGTGTCACCAGGCAAAACATAAACATTTCAAATATGTGAGCAAAATGTATGATTACACCTGTAAAAACCCCATAGAGCTATATGCATAGAAGACAGGAATATCTAGTGTAATACTGTTACTATTGTTGGTACCTGGGCTTATTTACCAAGTCATTATAAATAATCTGATTACAATGTAAACAAACAGCCAAAAACATCAGTTATTCAAGAACGTTTTAAAAGAGGAGAGCAGAGAAGAAACATTTCATGATGGTTCTGTAGAAAGTGCCGGTTTCCATTTACTGGTTTCTGGAATCAGAACCTAGATCAGTTCAAACCAGAAACCCAGAGACTGGAAAGCAATGCATGAGGTGACCATTTTGATTTGTTCCAGGTCAGGAGTCTTCAATGTTTTCCAGGCTGAGGACCCCCAAACTGATGGAGAGATGGAGCCGGCTGACTACTAATTATATATATTGGCATGAAATTGTGTTCTATCAAACTGGTCCCTATCACATATGGAGTAATGTAGCGAAAAAGTAATTTCTCCTGGGATTATTAAAAGTATTTCTGCTTCCTGGTTGATGGGACAGGTGTTATGAATGAAACGGTGCCCAACTTGAAAAAGCTCCTGTGAGGTGCTGAATTGTGCATTGATGACTTGAAAGACATCTTTATCCTCCATTTATCTGTTTACTACAGTTCAATGTGGATTTAAAGACATTTTTAATTGGTGGGAAAAAAATACAGGGGGGAATATAAAAAGGTCTAATAAATCAAAACTTTACGCGACCCTCATTACGGTACTACATGGACCCCCTAGGGGTTGTGGGACCCCACCTGTTGAGATACCTTCATTCTAGTAATATTACCCAAACCCCAGTGCTGAGCCTCAGCCAGATGGCGGCTCACACTGAACCTGGTTCTGCTGGAGGTTTCTTCCTGTTAAAAGGGTGTTTTTTCCTCTCCACTATACGCTACAAAGCATGCTTGGGTGTGAGGGATTGCTGAAGTCTAGTCAAATTCAATAGATGCCAATCAACTGGTTTTCTTTAATAAGAAAACTTTGAATCAATCTGAGGCTGTGGATGATCTCAGGTGAACTGGAAAGAGCCTTGGATGGCGTGTTGTGAATTGGGAGCTATATAAATAAAGCTGAATTAGTTTGCGGTAATAAATATTTTTCAAAATGCCACTATTATTGTGTTTGTTGTTGCCGTCCTCCAGTTTAAGATGGAAGCTATAAATATGAGCCGGTTGAAACCAGATCTTTTCTATAAGTGAAATTCAGCATTATTCCAGATGTAGCTAATATGCACTGATATTAACCTTAAAAAGGAGGACAATTATAGAGCTCCTGTGTGTAACAATGCTCATATGGTAGGTGGTCACACATCCACACACACAAAGCCCACAAGCTCAAAACAGCAGATGGTTCAAACCGGATGCCAGCGAGGAGGAGCTGCTGCTCTCCTCAGATCCACGGACGCCGTTCACACAGCGATGGAGGAAAAGGAAACGATAAAAAAAGCACATTTCACAGGAATAACTATTAACCATTTGTATCCTCGGCCACACTAATGATATGGTGCACGTTTCAGTGACTGAAGTGCGCGGGTGTTGCTAAGAACAACCAGGCCAGAAGGAACTGAAGCACAAAACACATGAGAAACTCTGCAGCGACTCCCTGGAGGGCACATTTAGGCAGTAATGAGCTGTAGATCTACCGTGCTGGAAGGACAGAAGAAGGCAATTACAGCTGAACGCCCTTCCAGGTTGTGGCCCGCAGAGATGGATAGATAGCAGGAGAGATGGACTGCGTGTGTGGCTTAGTGGGGGGGCCAGTGGACTACAGGACAGGCAGTCAGGTTGGGACCAATCTGAGTCCGTCTTTCATTCACTGACACATAAATCACCAGGAAGATGTGAGTATTTACTGCTTTTACATCCTCACCTTCTCTTTCCAGTGGAGGATGCCGATAATCACGAGGATGAAGACGCACACTCCGATCAGCGCGATGGCCGTCAGCAGGACGCTGTTGCTCGGAGTAAGGTACAACTTAGCGCTCCAGCTACACACAGAAACAGGAAGAAAACAGGATGAGATGTTTATCGCTTCAGAATACTTTGATTTACCCAAACCTCTGAGCATTTTCTATCATTTAACCCTATAATTTCTTGAATGTTTTGTTGTTCACAAAAAGTTACCATTGCATAAAAATTAACTGCATTACATTCTTTGTAGGTATGCTTTAAAATAGAGTTAGCAAAACTGGAGCAGTTACTAAATTTCTCACTCTACTGGGGAAGAGGAGGGTGTTTAAGGAATATCTGAACATTTGTCTAGAAATATAGCATATAGCATACCATACTAGGGGTGTAAATAATAATGCGATCCAAAAGCCGACGATCCGATGCATCGACGACGTCATAAGAGAATCGATTCATGTTTTTCCGCCCCGATCTATTTTTATCCATTTGCTCCTGAAGTAATTCTCCTCCTGTGCTGCGTTGGCGCTAAACCTATTTTTGCCCTCCTACCTCGCTTCCTGGTTATACTCTTACAGCAGTGTGTTGCAGTGAGCTTGACACAGACATTTTTAAATTATGCTCAATATTGAAAGGCGTGGTCTGCGCTATCACGGTTAAGTGGAGTCTAGATACGGCACGGCGGCCGGCGAGTAAGGGCGAGGTTTAGTCCGGCGGCGGAGGAGGACATGAGGAGCCAAAAAGGCGGAGATCCAGGTGGAAAAAAAGGGTCCCGGCGTTCCGCAGCATCTGCGCTCTTCAGCGGGTCCAAACTTCGAAGGATTGTTTTCCATAATTTCAGGTCATAAAACAAAACAAGCACGACCTCCTGTCAGGCGGCACTGTCTGCTGATCAGCCTACAATTTGGGAGAGGAGCAGCCGGGCGTCTGGGCCGAGTATTGCATTGTTCTCATTGCACTGATTTATCTGCAGGTATTTTTGCAGTATTTTTTTTAATGCAACTTTTCTACTTCTGTTATTTGCTGTTTGTTTCTCCTAAAAATGCATGCATAACTGATATTACAGCTTTCATTGATTTATTTCCAAACTTGAAACTTTTGTTTAGCCTGTAAGGTGTAAAAAAATAATAAAAAATTTAACCCGATTAATTGAATAATCGAATCGATCGTGGTGTATTCTTGAGTAATGAAAATAGTCGAATCGTTGGGTCAGAAAATCGATACTGAATCGAATCGCCATGATGGATGTGATTTACACCCCTATACCGTAACCAACTTTTTCTAGTTATAGTATAACTAGAAAAAGTTAATGTAACTTTTATTTATCTAAAGCATGATTCCTGTCATGATTCTGCCATTTGTGGACTTCTGTTGTAAGTTTCTCTTTAAGTTCTCAGTTACACTTTAATTGATGTTATTCTGTGTTTTCTGGATTGTTTCTTTTCCATTTTTCTGATATATTTCAAGCGTGTTTTATTTTTTAAGTTACTCTTTGTTGCCCCCTTGTGTCATTTTCCTTTACCTTAGCTCCTTTTAGTTACTTCTGTCTACACCTACTCCCTACACCTCCCCTTGGGAGTATTGGCCTGATGGTTAGAGCAGAAATTAAGCTTGGCTGCTCTGAGAAGGTTGCAAGAACCCGGTTCGATCCACACAGCCTCCACTGTGGGTCCCTGAGCAAGACCCTTAACCCCACACTGCTCCCCGGGTCCTGCACAATGGCAGCCCACTGCTCCCCCAGCAGAGGGGTTAAAAGCAGAAACTAAATGTCTCCAATATGAGATCAATCAAGTTCAATCTCTATCAGCTAACTATTCCTGCCATTGTTTGTCTCCAATATATACACCTCCTATTCAGTTACTCCTTACTGGATCCTCCTCATTCTTTTGGTTTTCTCCTCCCTCGTGTCTCCTAGCTTTTTTTGGTTCTCCAGTTGTAATTGTTGACCAGTTCTGAATTTTGTATTTTTTATGTTTTTTCATTAGATCTGCAAGAAACCACCAAAGCTTCCGTTTCTGGATTTGGGTCCTATGAAAGCTTCACACAAATATCATAAAACTGTAAAAAATTGCAAAATAAAAAAAAAATATATGCCCAATTAAGTAACAAAGAAAACCATTTAAAGGGATAAATTAAGCAACTAAATACTGACAATGACACTTTAATTTATTAAAAGATAAGATTTCAATATTTCAATTTTTAAAATCAAGATTTCAAGTAGTCCACTTCAATATTTTAACTTTATCTTGAAAAAAATTAATCACTACCCCTAACAAAATAAAAGCTTCCCAAATAACTGTGCTTAAATATAAATTAAAGTTGAGAGAAAGACAGAGGGTGATTCTCTGAGGAATGCTAAGTTAGAAAAGATCAGTGGATAAGATCTGCTTCACATCTAAATGTCGGTCGATCACTAATCTCCCAAAATTAAGGACATTTTAGCCAATCAATTGGTTCATCCCTACTTTTTACATTAACATCCTGCATGTTGTTCAGGTATGCTGATGAAGGTTCTCAGTCATCCAGGTCATAGTCATTCCGTAAAATTCAAAAAATATCCACTGGACTTGGTTTTCAAGATTTGAAGGCGTTTCTCCACCTCTCCAGTAGCTTTCTCAATTCAAATGTCTGGATCCGCTGGTGAGTTTGAGTCTTATATAGACAACACCTTGTATCGGCAGGGAAACATGCAATGGTAACCGATGAATGGGTAGATTGAGTTCCATCGTTAGCCTGTAATACCTAAAACCTGTCTATGATTCTTCAGGGGTGGGAGTGCGTTAAAGGGGGATTGCCATTAAGGGGGGATTGTCTCCTGTAATACCTAAAAACCTGTCTATGATTCTAGGGAATTGATGCGTTAAAGGGGATTGCCATTAAGGGGGATTGTCTCCTGTAATACCTGAAACCTGTCTATGATTGTTAAGGGGTTGGTCGTTAAGGGAGGTATTGTTCACCGACTGGGGCGGGTGGGTCCTATGTTCTCTGGTGATGGGGTGGGGGTTTGGTGATTATCTGGAAGGGATCATGTCTATGATTGAATTGTATGTTTTGGAAGCTGGAATCTGGAGTCCACCACCTCTGTTTAAAGTTGTTTTTTTCTCTCTTAACATAGATGGCTTCCTTCACGCCCTCTCAAACCACCTATTTTCTTTATCTAGAATATGGACATTCTGGTCCTCAAATGGCCCAATGCGTCTGTACAGGCGCATGGCCCAACTTCTGAAGCGACGCCTCTGGACAAGAACTCCGCCCAAGTACACCTACACCTTGTGGACAAGGACATTCTTTTGAGGACCAGAAAACCTTTTGAAAACAAGTCCAGTGGATATTTTTTGAATTTTTACGCGAGTGTTCAGGTATAAACGCTCTGACAGCCAGTCGCCTGGAGACGCTGATTGATCAGAGCATCGCTTTGGACGAATACACTGCACAGGTTTCACCAGTAACCTCCTCCCTCACTCACCCAGCTCTCTCTTGTTGTTCCTGCCCAATTAAAGTAGTTCTAATCCGTACATGATGCATGAATTGTTCCTACAGCCTCCCTCTCGCTTTAAAAAAACACCACCTCCATAGTCTAAAATCCGGGATAATTTGTCCCGACTCGTGGGCATCAGCGAACAACTATCTCAGGCTATATCGGGGAACCTCCCAGAACTTCTGGGGAGACTTGGGATGTATGCATTATTTTTCTTTATTTGTTATTTATTGTTTAATGTAGCACCAAAAGGCACCTCTCTAACTTTATCTATAAATATTACACACTCACCCGGCCACTTTTATTGGGGTACTTGTACATGCTAGTAACGGGTTGGACCAGCCAACTTCTGGCACCAACAATCATGCACCACGTTCAAAGTCACTCAAAATCACCTTTCTTCCCCATACTGATGCTCCCTTTGAACTGCAGGAGATTGTCTTGACCATGTCTCTATACATGCCTAAATGCACTGAGTTGCATATGTGATTGGCTGCTTAGAAATTAAGTGTTAGCGGGCAGTTGGACAGGTGTACCTTATAAAGTGGCCGGTGAGTGTAGATATCAGTGTATTGTGGCTCTCTTGTGTTCTCAACAATAGGAAAGCATTCAACAAATATATGTTTGAGCTCATTTTTGGAAAATAAAAGAACCTAATCAAAGCATTCGGGTGGAATAACTGTAGGTCCATCAGCCCCACATTTAGAAGGCCCCCACCCTTAGAGTGTCCCCACCAACTTTCATCACAAAGTTACACCCTTGGTTCGGAGTTTCTACAACCAGAGGCAGAAAACGCAGCCTTTCACCAAAGCGTAGCCGATTTAACGTGTCCAAAGAACAAGAGAGCATCTTGTTTCATCGAGCCACAGCTATAATATCTCTGTCTCCACTGTCACAATCATCCAGACAAGCTATTGTTACGTTTTCGTCATTTCATAAGAAGGAAAATAACGCATAAATGTTATCTCTCTGAAACTGTCAAAAGAAATCTCTTTGAAACACTTGACAACTAAGTGGTTTTACACGTGGGAGAAATGTGTGCAGGGGGAGACATGAGAGTGTGCGTTTGTCGGAGCTCAACAGCCATCTGGAGCTCCTCCTGGGCTTTGATAACAACATGTGAACAACACCATCATAACATGAGCACGCAATGCTGCCATGTAATGGTGTTTGCTCACTAGGCATTGTTTTTTTCTCTTTGTTTTCTCAGAACCGACACCTATCCGTATCAAGTAAAATAAACTTCACTATATCATTTGGTATCAGATTAGTAATTCCAGTGTTGAAATGTTTCTATGGCAACAAGTTTAACTCTGTTTCCATGCTGGTAAGAAGAAGAGCCAGAAAAGTGTTTCAACCATGATGCTTAGACCTCTTCAAATAATACCTTTTTCATCAAATCTATTGAATTTGATGTTTTCCCCATTCTCCAAGGTCTAAATGAACAAAATATGCCAGTTATTTCTATCTTGGACCTTGGATATGCCTGCCGCAAGAGCCATTTAGTTCGTGTTCACGTTTGTCAAAAACGTCGAAAAATTTGGGGTATTACGTCTTTTTTTTTTTCTTTGTAGCTTCCCATAGGTTTATGCTAAAACATTGAAAGTGGTGCTAAATGAAAGCTAATAAAATTATCTTGCATATGGTGTCAAACATATAAACACCTGTGTAAATTTTCACTAATTTAAATGCAGAAAAATGCACATTTTGATGCTCGGAACGAATAAAATCATGCGATACAGACCTTTATTTCAAAAATGTTACTCATAATTCACATATATCCCTTAATAATATGTAATAGGGTTAATTTTAATTAATGTTTGACTGTTGTTGGGTAACTACAACAACCTTAATTATAAATGTTAGACATGTAAATGTTAGACAATAGGTTTGATGAAAAAAGTATTTTTTGAGGAGGTCTAATGATGCTGCATATCTACAGTTCGTGCTCATGTACCTGCGGGGATTATTGTGTGGGTACGGAATAACTATGAGCTGAGAGTTGGGAATGATGGCCGTCCACTCCTGTTTCCTCATCTCCTGCAAAGACAGAGAGAAAAAAACACATGAAATGAAGATAAACATGGGAAAACCAAACAGCACAAGCTTCAGATAGAGCTGTCTGCATCACACACATCCTCACTCATATCCAGTCCTCTGACATTAAGTGCTGCTTTCTTTTCCTCCTGGTTCCAGCTGAAGCTTTATGTTAAGTTGTCCATTTAGTTACATATATTACTGTGAATCACTGTGATAAAGTTATTTTTATGGCAGTCTGTCAATTTAGCAAAGGCAGATAATACTGTTCTTTATCCAAATAGAAATGTAGATATACTGACTCCCGTCTTTTACACAAAGATTTAATAGCAGAATATCACAAATCTAAAACCATTTAGAACTTTTGCCCATTTTTTTTTTTTTTAGGGTCTATAAAACCAATTCGACGGAGTGTTTTGAGTGGTTTTCTATTAGAGCAACACTTAGCACATTATTGTAAAGTGGAAGGAAAGGAATCCATGGTTTTATTCTTTTAAACAATAAAAGCAGATAAAACTATGGCGTGCATCTATACCAACAGAACAGAACAGTTGTTATTTCATTGCTAATATTATTTAGAATCTCTGCTGCTTAAAACTGACGTTGGGTTCTAGAATGATGGTTTTTTTTTTTCGGGTGTGGAGAAAATTAGTTAATAAAAACAGGCGTCTGCATTCGGGGGGCACGGCTTGACCGGAGAGGGAAACGCACACACAGATCTGTGCAGCGGGAGATTTTGGTTTGGTTGGATGCTAAAAACTAGTGTTGCGCCGATTCCATTTTTTGGCCCCGGTACCGATACCCGATACCTGGCTGTGCAGTATCGGCCGACACCGATACCATAATAATGTGAAATAATTGCCATCATGACTTTGTCAAGCTGCTGCCTACCTTTGTGAAGCAGGAAAAAATCTAATACAAAGTTATTCCAGTAGAACTTTTTGTGCCTACCACCAGGAGTGGGTGACAATAGTTGAATAAACTTATGGCTCTCAAAATGGTACGGTGCCCTATTTGTTGGTACTTTCCGATACCGATACCACCGTTTTAGGGCAGTATCGAGGCCCGTCCGATACTGGCTATCGGTATCGATGCAACACTACTAAAAACTAGTTTAAAATAAAAGAAGACAGATTAAACTGCAATCAAAGTTGGTCTCAGCGCAACAGAACGGACATTTAGAAACCTGATTGGAGTTTGCACTCAGAGGCAGTGATGGGAGTAACGGCGTTGGAAAAATAACGGCGTTTTACTAACTTGCCGCTACGCTTTTGTTAGTAACGGTAACGCAGTAATTACTCTTTATTGTAACTATAACGAAGATTTACTGGTCGCAGAGCCAACACCGTCGCTACCGCGTTACTCAAGTACCAAGTGGGCCGCGACACCTTTTCATATGATAGGACCTGGCAGGCGTCCGGCCATGTGAGAGAGGGGAGGCAGGGATGAGAGTGAGGAGACCAAGCAGCATCAAAGCAGCATTTTCCAGATGGAAATACTGGGTATTACGTCGCAGTCTGCGTTCCCCACCAGATACAGTTTCCCCTGCATCTCGGGCTGTAGCAGCGTGCGACGCGATTCACCGGCGCGGTGGACAGGAAGCGGCGCATTCGCTAAAGCGAACGTAACAGCCGCCCTGCGTGCTCAGCCACCACGAGGAGAACTCACACGGAGAGCGTCGACCTTGCCCGATCATTAGCCGCGATAGCGCCTATGGATGGATGGATGGGATGGATGGGATGGATGGATGGATGGATGGATGGATGGATGGATGGATGGGATGGATGGATGGATTGAATAAAAGATAGATATAGCTACATGTTGCAGCAGGTATCTATATATCAATAACAACCCAAACACACAGGATTTCAGAATTAGACATCCCCAGTTATTAATTTCATACACTCGCAAAAGTAACTTGCCAATAGTTACTTTTACTACTAACTAGTTACTTTTATTGTGGAGTAACTCAGTTACTAACTCAATTACTTTTTGGGAGAAGTAACTAGTAACTATAACTAATTACTTTTTCAAAGTAACGTGCCCAACACTGCTCAGAGGACGCTGGCCAGTGCAAGGAGACGCCACCGGGAGGAAAGAAAGACGCTCCCGGTGAGATCTGGACTTCATTTTTCCTTTTTGGGGATTTTTGTTGGTACCAAACTTTTTTCTTACGGTATCTTTTTAATTTTGGAACGGGACTTTGGACCTAAACAGAGAAACATTTCCAGGACTTTGTTTTGAGTTAGGAGGATATAGAACTCTTTTGTGGACATTTTTATTAAAAATAAAAAGAACAGGCCATTTTGGACTTTCAGTTATTAGTTTTTTTTTTTTGCTGATATAAATTGAGTGTTTTGAGTCTAACTTCTAAATAGTTTTTGAAGGATTTTTGGTTATTGATCTGTTTATTCTGAATAACTATTGATACTTCGCAGTATTGTGTTTTTTTTTTTTATAAATCATTGTTGCTAAAAATCACCAAATTTCTTATTGAATGGTTGGACATTTACTTTCGTATCAAATTAATGATGTAACATATTTTATCTGTTTTCCTGTAACCAATCCCCCTTGGGTATATTGTGAGTTCTGCTTTTAATCAAGCTGAATTTTACGCGAGTATTTGTTAGTTAATTCCATTTCCAAAATTGGAGGAGTCTTAGAAAAAGTAAAATATGATCAAACATCTGCTGCCAGCTCAACAAAACACTTTTTTAACAGCAGGTAATGTTTTTTTTCTGTTTTTTGTAATGTTCACATTGTTTTCTTATGTTTAGTCTGTAAAAAGCCTGCGTTGCTCGGTTAATAAACTGTATGGGCATGGCCTTAAATACTGATTATATACATGATTACGTTCTGATTTTATCTTCTCATTTATGTATGTTCACTCTCAGTCTTTAGTAACTGCAAAAGACGTCAGACATAACTTCACTCACAGACAGCTGACTATGTTCTTTATTATTCTGTCTCTGGAAAATTTGGGGTTTAATGTTGCTTTTCCTGGTGTGGATTTGAAATTACTTTTGGAAAAATTTGTAAAAAAATGTGCTTAATGTCTGTTGATCAGGCAAAATGGTTTCATAAATCTCTTCACTCGTAGTGATCAAACTATTCTGAGTTTGTTGGACTTATTTTTACACTAGCTGTCATTGTTTTAACTGTAGTTATTTTTTTGCAATGTAAGGCAGTTGGTTGAACTAGATTTTTAGGGGAACCAACTAAAAAGTCCAAGGATTTTAAGGTCTCTTACATCCAACCTTTTGCTGCTCTATCAAAAAAATTCTCAATAAAACAGCTTTGAGCTTTTTAATGCATGTAAACACCTTATGAAGACCCTGTAGTTCTGTAAACATGAGAGTAGGTTTAAAACACATATAAAATATTAAGGGAAGAGGAGAGAGACAACAGAGCGTAATAATAAAAAACCCATTACGGCAGAGGCCAGGATTAAGAAATCATTACATAGAAAATTGTAAAACTGAAAAAACTAACATGTCTTATTAGAAATGTGGGTTAAATAGAGCTTAAAGTTCAGGATAACCGGCAATTTACCTCATTGTGTTTAAAATAAACAAACAACCAAACCAGCAATAAAGGAGTGGAGTGAAGGAAAAATATCGCTGTGGCAGAGGAGTTTCTGAACTGCCTGTACTGACAGTTCTGTGTGGGTGTTGACAGCCTTGGACTGACTTGTCCCTCTCTGGGCCATAAAACCTCATAAAATCTGATAAGTTTGACCATGAAACAGGCTTTCTTCCACAGTAGAACACAAGGATGGACTCTGGCACAGCTGGAAAGCTGGTGAGTACTGTGTGACTTTGCATCAGGACCACACATTATTATCTGCATTTAATTAATGTCTTCATTTTAGAAGAGAGGTGTCAGTTTCTAAGGAGATTATGGGGAAACAGGTGAACTTGATCTGAGATTTTAGCCAGATTATCATAAATAATGTCGTCATTTTCTACTTCTATCTTGAGAAGTCAATACTTCAAGCCAAATTAAGCAGGGTTTATTAGGCCGGACGCCCTTTCTGGACCTACCTGGGAATCCAATCCCTTTATCAAAGCTCATTTCAACATAGAATAACTTATATAACATAAATAACACAAAACAATACTAAAAAGATCTCATTTATAAGCTAGAAATCAAAGTGCAAACTTGTAAAGGAAAGTGAGAGTCCATGTTTAGATTTAACCTGTAATGCCAAATGTATCATATTTGATACATCACGGTTTTCTGAAATGTTTTCAGATCTGACAACTTTTGCACTTATTTAATGGTAAAAAGCTTTTGCTCAAAATCCTATTGTACACAATCAGATTATACCTGATAACAGCCAGTGAACTACACAAAAATAATCTTGACTTATCGCATAGTAATAAATTATTAATATCAAAAATGTATTTCTGTTTTTTCTTTTTACATATTTTGTTAAAAGGCCAAATAAGGGAATTCAAACAAAAAAAAGTAATTTTCAATTTTGTTTTTTTCTTGGATCGGGATTTAAAGGATTAAATGATGACCAAAGCTATCAAAATCAGCTTTACGTTCACTGTGAAAAGAGCCTAAAAATATATTCCTACTTCTGCATTCATTAGAAGATTACAGACAGATTAAGACAAATATTTAATCTTACTGTAACGTTTGCATTTTCCACAAATCATGAAACCAAAAACTGTAGAGAATGACTAAAGAATCTGTAATTTGGTAACGGGTGACTCTTAGAACCCAGGATTCAGCCAGGCAGGATTTTATACAAATAGTAGGTGGATTTTTAAAATCGTACTTTAGAGCGGCTGCTGACGTCACTCTGCTGCCCCCGCCGCTCAGAATGCTTTTTCGTTTTCGAGTTGTGGACAGTACTTTGCAGACAGACCATGTAAACGAAAAAGCAATGTCCGTTGTGTTTTCTCCTTGATTATGGCATAAATGTGCAGTGTTAAAGAAAATTCAAGTGCAAATAGGATGATTGATTACCAATTTCATTTATGAGTCAAACAATGCAGCCGCATTCTTAAAATGAAAAAGCATCTCTGGAAATGCATTTTCATTTTCAAATTTTTACATTTCAAATTGAATTTTGGTATGTATTTGCTGGGGTACATTTTGAAAAATGAATCTCTAATGTCTTTTTCTTTTTAATTTTAATTAAGTAAAAGGATGAGCAGTGTTGAAGAACAAAATTCAAATGCAAATAGGATGATTGATTACTTATTTCATGTATGAGTCAAACAATGCAGCCACATTCTGAAAATGAAAAAGCATTTCTGGAAATGCTTTTTCATTTTAAATATGGTAACGATTTGCTTCCATATAACTGAACAGAATGGCGGTTCAGAATGGCGTTAGAGGAGAAACACTGCAGAATGTGAGCTCTAAGGCCCGTCCCACCACGAAGTCAAAACGCAAACGTAAGCGGCTAATGTTTTCCCAGAACGATTGTCGTGAAATAGCCGGAGACGTAAAATAAATGTGATCGACCACACGAACGTGCATGAAAACGCTGCAAAATGTATGCCAGAGCCTGTAAGTGGCGCTGTGGGTACCCAAAGCAAAAATAGGTATTGAAATGTTGGGTACATGCGCACTAATATTTATACATGGTTTTGCCCTCTCATGGGTCCATTTTCGTGGTCCAGTCAAATTGAGGTGCTGAAACTATGTGATGCGATATTGCTCTGTTCTTCCTGGAGATATTCCAGAAGAAGAAGAGATTCTGTTGTAAGCCGACAGCAGTGTGAGTAGCATGAGCAGCAACCTATTCAACAAAGTCTGGCGCCATTGTTGTTGTGGGATACTGTATGGCGCATGCGTGTTTAGAAGGCGAATGCTATGGCGCATGCGTGTAAGAAAAAATCGCGGTTAGAGGCTTAAAGATGGAAACGAAACCGGGCGTTTCGAAATCTTCCCACCTGAAGGCTGAATAAAAGATGGCTTTACGGACCCCCGAAACGCCAGCTATCAGATTATGGATGAGAGGTTTGGTACTGGTGAAAAATTTGTGCGCGTTTAGGCCAGAGGTTTTAACTTACGTGAGGCTGGGGGCCTAAGAACAGATCAAGCACAGGGACTCAGAAAGGAAGACGCTGCACACTTGACTCTGGGATGATTCTTGTATAGCTGTATAGGAGGAGACATTCTGGCAGGGAATAACTGAGAGGCCGGTATATTTAGGCAGAGTTTATCAAATTAAATTCCACGTCATTAACAACCAGTATAAACCAGAATTTAGACTTTCATCTACTTTTATATTAAACCCTTGTTGCATCCAGACCATTGTAGTTAATGAATTCAGTGATACCCATAGGCAACACCAGCAATCTCATCTGATATCCCACCAACATAATAAGGCTTGGAGCTAGAACATCTTTAACATGCTGCTGCTGCTTTCTAATCATGATTCCCCATTCCTCATTAACAGAGAAGACCCACATCATGCAGCTCTGATAAATAAGTGTGCAGAAACGGTATTGCTTTTCAAATAAAAAGCACATTTCTGCCTGAGCCATTGTTGGATAGCTCTTGGAAAGCAACAACCAATCCCTGTGGCAGACGGGGGATGGAGCCGAGTCAGACTCTACTGCTGCTTCCTGGGAGCAGATCTGATCAGGCTGTTTGGAAGAGGAAACTGCTCCCAAGTCTTCAGAGAGAAACACAGACGCTCTGGTTCAAAGCCAGCGAAACTAGCACACTACGAGAGAGCCGACGGAGACGGATTCAGATGTGGCGGGTGAGAGTGACAAGTAGGGAACTGATTAGTGAAGTAAACCACTTCGAGCAAAGGGAATCCCCTGGGTGGAAGATAAGTGAGCAGAAGGAGAGGCACTCACTGAGAAAGAGGAAAGTAAACGATAGGAGCCATTGGACAGAAGATGGAAGATATTCTAACGCATTTCACAGACCCTGTCCTTCAGTCAAACAGCTACTGCTGTTACAGGTGAGAAAGTGTGAAAAACGCAGCAGGGGAGATGGTAAGATAACAGGACGGAAAGACAAGATTGGATCAAAAATAGATCAGGAATCAGAGTGACAGATCAAGGACAAAAAGATCTATAGTTGCTAAAATGGTGGTAATATGAAACGCTGGGTAGGATTTTCAAAAACTGTCCTCTTTACGGTGGAGGCCCAGCTACTTCTCATTAAATATCATGCAGTCCCTCCACTCTCCAGACCCTCTGTCGAGGAAAAAAAAAGTCCACTTTGCATAATAGGCTGCATCTTTAGGCATTCATTAAAGTCACTTTGTTGAAGCAATGGGTAAGGAGGAGGGAACACAAGATTATATAAACATGTATAGAAAAGAAAAGCAGAAATAAAAAGGAAGATGAAGCAGACTGGTTGGGCTGAGAGCGTTTGATTCGCTATAGCTTTAGAGTTTGTTGGACTGAATCATTTGCAATTTAAATAAGCTGCTTGACGAAGACCTTGGGACCGCATGGGAGAGGGGAAAAAGCAGCTCTGTTGTTGCTAATATTCAGAGTGACAAGCGCACGGGGAGAGGAAACAGAGATGGAGATGGATACGCAGATGGGGAGAGAGCCGAGCTGAAGAGCGATGACATTTCTGGAAGTATGTGGGCGACGAATAAATTACATCAACAAAACCGTTCCATATTTACCATATTAGTTTAATATTAGCATGTCGCATGACGGGGAGCACATCTGGGCCGCTTCCAAGGTTACTCATGCATCGTTGGCTTCAAGAAATGTTGAACAAAGGTTTGGTTTAAGGACACATCCATGTGGATCTGTTGTTATTTCTGAGCAGAAACTGATTCCTAGGATCAAAGTAATCTGAATTTTTAAACAAGAGCTAAAATGTTCCACCAGGTTAAAAGATCCTTTAATGAGAGACCAAAGAGTCAGAGTCTTTCTATGGTTGGATGGAGCAATAGAATAATGAAGCTCTGTCCCTTCACCACATGTTTCTGCTTTTAGAGAAGGTTCTTCTCGCTTAAAAGGAAAACCAGCAAAACCGGCCGAAGAAAAAAAAACTCCAAAACAATGAGAACGACAGCAATGGTTTGCATCTGACTTGAAATGTGCCAATAACAAATCGAAAATCTGAATCTAAATAAAGATGTTAATTGCAGTCACTTCATATCTGCTAAAAAATGATTGCTTCCCATTGAGAAAAAAACATTTATTGTTTATTTTTTACAGTAAAAGAACTGTTATTGACAAAAAACTATTAGTTGTCCCTTTAAGTTTATATATTAAGATCATAATAAAAATAAATATAACTGAAGATTTGATTGTTACCATGACAAATGCTTCTAAAATAATATAAATTTCTGTTTTAAATACATGCAATTCAATCATTTTAATATCACTTCCTGAAAATACTAGAAATATATAATATATAATAGAGAAACTGTGGTTTTCCTTCAATGATAAGGAGTCTCACAACGACTCATTTATAGCTGTGAATAATATTTATCCCATAAAAAGTTTCTATTTATATTTTAACCTTTAACCTTTTTTCTTCTTTTTAAGTACACATTGACATCTTTAAAGTAAAACCTCCTAACACTTGGAATGAGGATGTAGGCAGAAAAAGTGCTTCTTCAAAAGATATGGCCGAACACTGTTTATGTTTATGACAAGTGAAAATCCTTCACTGCTGCTCATTAAGGAGAGGAAGCAAAGGTAAATATGAATGCGAAAATATGAGTATGTGGGTTTTAAATGAGTCATACGTTTTATAAAGGAAACCAAAGACTGGAATAAAAAAGTGGAAAAAAACAGACTGATTGGTGCTGGGATTTAAACCCTGTTCAGCTGACACACACAAACACGTAATTAGTGCTTAAAAGATGTGGGAACGGCAGCTTTCTCACATTATCTAATGAGCTGCTCTCATTAGCAGACATTTTGTTTGAACATATTTTGTGACAGCTGATACTAGGTATCATATTTTCCTGCATAAACAGCAATAAAAAAATAAATAAATCCAAACCAAGTGTTAAATGACAGCAGAGGATTAACACCCAGCTACATGGAGTTGTTTCTGTTCAATGTTATCAGCTCAATAGAACATGAAAATATATTTTCCAGACTATAAACCGCTAGTTTTTCGCTTTAGACAATGCGACTTATAAGAAAGTTTGGCTTTTCTGTGGATTTTTCACCTCCAGAGGGTGAAGTTAAAGTTTGAAATGACAGAACAAGGGGCTAATTTTCATTTAGCACCAGAACATGCTAGCAGCAGACACGACTGAGAGCAAATCTCCCATATTCGCACATTTTGCCATTTATTTGACTCATTAAAGCTGCCGAACCAATGAAGAGACTGGGCTCAACTGCTGTAGAGCTAAAAATAAAGAGCTGATGAAGCCTGATCTTTCGTTAAAAGCTCTTAGTGCTGTGAGCTAACAAGCTAACTGGAGCTAACTAGAGCTAGCATTCTTCATCCCTATTCCAGGGGCTATATGTAGAGCTCCCCCTACAGGTTTGGTGGTAGATAGTTCAGTAGATATCAGTAGCTTATAGCTCGATGGGGCTTATACATCTAAGTTTACACTTTTTTCAAAATAAATTTAATGGGCGCGGGTTATAGTGAGGTGCGCTCTATAGTACAGAAAATATGGTAGCATCCAGGGCAGCTTCCAGCAAGTAATAATAACACTGAATCAAGTTATACAGGTATTATACAGGAATGAGTAACTCTAATTTAATGCTTTTAAATGCTCTTAGAAATAATTCTATATGTCTTCTACAAAATTTGCCATGATTCCTATTCATATATTGTATATATAGTATATATAACATATATATATATATATATATATATATATATATATATATACTATATACTATATATATATATATCTCAGGCAAGTTGGCGGCTTTACGATTAACCAGAAGCAGTTCTGTGCAAATATTTTTATATAAAGGGAGTGGAAATACATACTTATTCATCTGATATCAAGGCATTTAATGAATTTTAATGCCAATTAAGGCCTTAATTAAACAAAAATTCTTTAAATGATTTTTGACCCGCGGAAACGCTGTTATAAAACTACTGCATATGACTTTTAAATGTTTCATTATTTATTCTATCAGTTGATATTTTTCTGGACGGATTTTTTGGCTCTTAATATCACAATCCTGAGGCTTTCTTTTCTCTTGCAGACTAAACTTAATACATAGACATTAAGTGCCTGAGACATGCATGGCACGCAGTGCTCAGAGGGACAGAAACTGTTCAGAGATAACTCAATTTGGTGTTTAAATTTAAGCGTTGTATTCCAGTGAAACTTGCACCTGGGGGTTTAAATCTGATGTTTCTTTGAGCTTTAAAGATCTTTATTTTTTTTTTGCAGCCTGTATTCATTCCCACCCTGTGCATCCCTTGGTAAAACAGCTCTGTGCTTGAATATGTTTCTGAATATGCGTCCTCACCGTTTCTCCAGGCTGCCTGGGAATGCCAACAAAGAGGTGATCCAGGAAGTTGGCGCTGCGTCCCAAGGCCCAGCACAGTGTAGGGCAGCTGCAGGGAGAAATGTGCTGATTGGCTTAACTGGCCCGCTGCAGGACAAAAGAAAAAGAAAAGAAGAGATTTTTAATGGAAACTGAAAAGAAAAAGAAATAAACTGATGAAAGGAAGTTGTGTGATATGTTTAAATAGACATATAAGCAAAGTAACTGTTCACAGAAAGAGAACTGTTTATGCTAAATAACTCAGTCAGTTTCCCCCTCAGAGAGAGGTCACGCTGCAAAGTGAGTTTGGTTCCAAGATCCGTTCCTTTACCCTTTTCCTTCTGAATGAGAATACTTTCTGGAAACTTCAAAGGACTCACTGTAGTGTTAATTTTACCAGCCATTTTTAAATTTAGTTTTGGTTTTAGATCCAGTTTCAGCATCGTTTGCATTAGTTTTTATCACATTTAGTTGACATCATCGCATTTTTATTTATGTGATAGTTTTAGTCGACTATAAGTCAGAGTATTTTAGTCTTTATTTTTGTCCAAGGAAACATAATTTTATTCGTTTTAGTTTTAGTCCAACAAAAACTGTCAACATTTTTAGTCTAGTTTTAGTCAGGGACATAATTTTAACCTTTTTACTTTTTTGTCAGCAGATAATATTTAACATTTCCTAAAAATTATTTCACATTTTCAACATTTTCTCTCAAACTTTTTTGATAAAACACGATTTTTAAGGAACACACATGCAGACATGGCAGATGTTCTGGACAATATTCTGCATATTTATATTGAGTTACAGAAAGGAGACAAAGTGAGTAAAAACACTATATAATTGTGTTTTTACTCAACTTTACTAATAATATATAGAGGCTACTTATATCCATTAATTGAACATTTATTTATTTTTATTTTATTTTTTATTTATATATTTTAATTATTGTGATCAATTTGCTCCGTCAATCCGGCATGCGCGGCGGCTTCATTTGCAGTCTGGGCGCTGAGGGTAAACATCCCTAGGCTCTGACTGCAGCGCTGAAGGACTCCTGTGGGAGAGCGGGGGAGAGCGGGGTTGGGATGGGGGGAGCCTCACGGCAGCAGCTGCAGCTGGAGGTTGCCGAGGCGGGAGCGTGCGCTCACTTAAGAGAGTCGCCAAAGCACATGACACCATAAAAATACGCCAGATTTGTAAGCTGAAATACGCTTTTTACTGAAAAATAGTCGCTGGAGGTCTGAAAAGTTTCCTAAATATATAGCGACAAAGTGGCTGATATTATATAAAAATAATATATATGGTGTTTTAGAAATTACAAGTGGCGCTGATTTGCGTGAACTAAAGTATTCGTAGATTTTAGCCCAGTCTTTATTTACCGAACTGCATTTTCGTCTCGTCTTTATTAGTCCACGAAAATTATTTCTGATTTACTCCCAGATATTGTTTATTAGTGGGTATTTTCGTCTCGTCTCGTCTAGTTTTCGTTCGGTGAAAAATGTGCATTGACGAAAATATTTTTGTTTAGTTTTCGTTAACGAAATTAACACTAACTCACTGTCAGTGTTACGCAGATCCAAGCAGAGTTTGGATCAGCGGAGATGCCCACACATACATATAAGCACCCAGTCCTGTACAAAGTTCAGGATTTTTCTGTTCTGTCTGATGATCATGAATTAAATAAAGTCACCTACGTTGGCTTGGTGATAAAACAACCTGATGTCTCATCCTTCTTGATAGCACTAAAATTCTCCTTCAGTTTTATTACAGTTTATTTTAAAATCTGTGTGTTGCTGCTGGATGGAATTTTCTTACAGGTGCTTCAGATGTCTGTTGCAAGACGATGAGTCATGCAGTCTCATTAGAACTTCATAACTTTCCCCCAAAAAGGCTTTAGAGTTTTATTTGCTTTTATTTGCTCTGGTGGTAACTGAGAGAAAAGAAGGTATCCGACATAATCATAGTGTTCTCCCTTGCAAACACCACCATGAAAAAAACTTCAATTTCATATATGGATGTTTGGAACCTACAAAGTCAATGATTCGATGCAACCAGCTAGGTTTCCTTAGAACACTTTAAACCAATCTGTTTGCATAATCTGACAAAATTCTCTTATAAATTACCTTGAGATGACCTATGTTGGGAAATGTTGCTATATAAATAAACTGAACTGAACTAAATTGAATTTAGGGATATCTACTGCTGCAAATGAGGGGCATGAAAAAGAGACATTAAAGCTCTATAAAAAAACAAAACTTAGAAAGTGAATTCTAAGTCAGAAAGTAAATTCTAAAGGTAATACCGACTGCTGTTTCCAGAGCAAGAGGTGTGGTTTTACATAATATTCCTGACTATGGCGTTGGCAAGAGGAGTGAAGAGGTCATCATAATTTAACAAACAGGGACTGGTTGTTATGAAAGTTGAAAGAATGCAACCAGTTTCAGCTCAAAATGGTCAGCCAGGATTTCATAGCATGAGTCGCTGAACTTGTTTTGCTGTGGAAAGCTGATCAACGGCGTCAGGGTTAATGTCCATTGGTCAACTTGATTCCCCAGAGACAGAACAAGTTTGGAGAGTACCACCATCTACTCTATGACTGGATGATGGTCCGATTTAGGGGTCCGCCCATTTATCTAGCTGAGCAGGGAGCAGTGGGAGGAAGCAGCGGCTGGCCAGGGTCTCTGCTGTAAGCTTACATGACAAATGATGAATGACATTTTAAAAGCCACCTAAAAACCTCTTTAGAGCATTCCTTATTTCATCCTTTGTCCACATAATTTTATCTATAGTCCATTTTGATAAATAAAAAAAAGACAATCTCAGATGAACTGACAAGCAGATGATGCAGTGATGAGTTAAATAGGCTTTTGGGGCCTACAGTATAGGTCCTATGGGGCCTTGGAAGGCCTATAGGGTTTCAGAGGAAGTCTGGCTGAATGTCAAAAGAGCCTTGGCATTAGGAGGAGGGTTGTGTAGGGATTATGTCCAGGCTATTTAATAGTGGACCAGCTCTACACTCTCTACAGGGTGCTGAAGGGTCATGGGAGTTTGCCCAACCGGTCCGTATGTGTTTTGTCAACCTGAAGTAGGTATTTCACTGTGCCAGGAGTATGGAGTCAGGGGCCCTTTACTAGGGGCCATCCAGTCTCTGTACAAACAGAGCAGGAGTTTAGCCCGAATTGGTTGGACCAGTTTCGGGTGCAGTTAGGACTGCCCTCTTTAACCAGTCCTGTTCATTACTTTATGGACAGGATTTCCGGAAGTTTTTTATTTGAATGCTGTATTCAGTTGTATGTACAGCACTTTGATGACCTTTGTTATTATAAAAGTGCTTAACCAATAAAGGGGTAAAGGGGTATGGTATGATTGGTTAGCCTCTACAGTACTACTGCTCTCTAGAGGTAAACAAGCAAATCAACATGGCGGCGCCAATAACATTCAGAAGGTTTGCTGAGAGTCAGGTGAAGAAGGCAGCCTTTGGTGAATTTACTTGACAGAGTCGGTTTTTGGGAAATAGATATGACAAATGATAATCTAATCAGGGCTTACAGATGCAGGAAACAATGACAGACGTTAAGGTTCATCACACTGCTAAGCAGAATCATCACTGGAAACTGTAGGGCAAGGTAGGGAAGCTAGTATTTTTATGAATGTTTGAAATTTCATGATTACGGCGGTTGACTTTAAGAAGATGACGCGGTCTGCTCAGGCGCTCTTTGTTACCTAAAAACCGAGCCAGAACTGAACCGCCCCGAACCCTACTAGTACCATTTTAGCACGGTTAGATTGTAACTGGCACCGTCCGGTTTATTTGTGAGTGCCATTTACACTCAACAGTTATCTCTGCTACCTTGCTCGGACCGATCTCGGCATGATTTCAAAAGGGTAGAGTAAATGGGGCTAATGACTAATCATCAAAAGTCAATGATTTATGAGTCAATGTTCAGTTTTAGCGAAATGGTTCTACTTATCTAGCCTTTCTGGTTTGCCTATGCACCTGGAAATGCTTTTCACCAACATACAAATCCCTGAAAACCAAACCTGACATTTTGATCTGTTGTTTTACCACCATGTTTTGATGTTAAAGGCAAATGTTGAGTGCACTAAACATTATTTAACTCTAATCTGTGCTCCATTAGATAAACAGCCACTCTATGTCTAACTGAACCATGAAGAAAAAAGTTTTACTACACAGATTTACTACATAAAAGGGACCATTTCAGTTTGTCATGATGCAGTGTAAATGTAATGACAAGGAAGATAACCGAATAAAAAAGCTACTGAGGAAGAGGACCTATAGCCAGAGAGCCTGTGTTCTGAAGTAAAGAGGCATCATAAAAGATAGAAATCAACCAGAGGCACCTGAGGCCTGCACACCACTTTCTGTCTGCGCACCCTGCTTCCCACCTCCTATCCTCGCCGTCACCACCAAAGCCTTCTGTATTTAGTTTCCTTCTGTTAGCTTGTCCTTATCTCTCCGCTTTCTGCTGCTACATCACTCCGATTTGGCCTTTTGCTTTCCCCTCTTTTCATCCCTCGTCGTCTCCTCTCCCACTCCACTTCAGCTGATGTATCTCGCCCACGCCACCCAACTCTGCCAAGTGCAGCCGACATAAATCAACCTCTATGTGGTAAACAAAGAGAGGGAAGGTTGGGAGAGGAGAGGGAGGAGGCCTCGAGGCAGCCACTGATCAGAACTAATGTGGAAAGACTGCGTATTGCAAACCAGGGGGAGCACATCAGATATTTTTTTTAATCTATGCTTAGCCTTGGTTTGGGGAGAAAAAAGGAAGGTTGCTTTCATTTCGGACCATCAGGATGCACTCCAAGTAAGTCCACCGCAGTATTCGAAGGTCTTAGCTTTTCCTACCTGAAGCTTTTCCTCGGATACTCTGGTAACAGTGCACTTGAAAAAATTGAAATCCAGATAAGTCATTCTTTCTTAAATTAAGTGCATTTGTTCTTGAATTTAGGAGGTAAGTGGGACACCTTGTCAATGGAACAAGACAATTTACATTTAAACAAAGAAAAAAAAAACCTAACCCTTATTTCAAGTGCATATTGTCTAATTATCTTATTTTGAGAGTAAAAATGCTCACTCCATTGGCAAATCATCTTATCTATACTCAAATTAAGGGTAAATATACTCAATTAAAGACGTTTTTACTTATTTCTAGATCATTTTTGCGTGTGTAAGTGGAGATACAGCGAACCAGTGGATGTTCAGCAACACATCACTTATGCATCAATAAAACCCATATTGAATACATTTGTTATGCACTGTGTTTATATCAAAGTCTGTATTTGATTATGAAATAGAGCTTAGTAATGTTTATGAATTACAGCTTAGTAAAACACTAAACTTAGTTTATCAAAAAATAGAATATGCCACATTCCAAGGTAAAGACAAATAAAAAAAATGTGAATGCAACGTCTGTGCGGTGGTTCTTAAAGCTTTAACTCTTTGCACAGAAACAACACAAAATGGGAAGACAGAGGTGTCCCCTGGATAACCCAGCCAGGGAATCTGGCAGTTGGCTGACTTGCATATATATGCTTTGCAGGTTGAGCTGAGGGATGTAGTGATGCTGTATCAATATGTGCAATCATCCAGGCATGTGGATGATCACATAAACAAGCTCAACAGTGATTTCTGACAGCAAGAGTAAAAATAACTACCATTTATGAAGCAATTGCTTCATATATGCCACTCCTTTCAGCTAAGAACAGGAAACTGAGGCTACAATTTGCA
>JAGKQL010000005.1:2999463-3032768 GCA_018398635.1 Cyprinodon brontotheroides | reverse complement strand
CAGAAACTTATGTGAGATTCATGATCTACTAATAGACAGAACAAAAACCCCTAACCTTGTAAATATTGCTCCTCGCTTAGAAACTAATGCTGCTGCACCAGGCTGAAGACGAAGCAAAGTTTACTTAGAGAAATGTAGAAATACACCGATTAGAATATATGTTTGATTAAACAAATAATAAGGCTTTCACTTTCACTTTATTTTTTAGCAAATAATCCAACATTAAACAAAACAACAATTTTAAAACAAAACAAAACCAACAATATACCAAAAAAAAAGGAATAGGCTGAAGCAAAGCCTGTTTTATACTTACAACCTTTACAACCTACCAGGTTCTTTACTGCGTATATAAATATTCAAATCTACATAACATAGGATTTTATCATTTTACATTTTAAAGCCCTTTTAAAATTCACCAAGAAAGGACATAACTTTAAATCATCATTCAATTCATTCCACATTTTCACACAAATAACTAAATCACATCTAGACTTTATCTGGATCTTCTCTTTTGCACATTCAAATATAAACAAACCTCGCAAATTATATTTATTCTCTCTTAACTTAAATAATTTCTGAATACCAGAAGGAAGACTTTTGTTCACTGCTTTTATACATTATTTCCAGTATTTTTATATAAACAATGTCTTTGAATTTTAAGGTGTTGCTTTGAATGAAGAGTTTATCAGTTGGTTCACGGTATCCCACCTTATTAATAAGCCTTATAGCTTTTTTTGCAACTTAACTAACTTATCAATAATTGTTTTATTTGCATTTCCCCATACTTCTAAACAATAAGACAAATAAGGCAAAACCAAAGAGGAATATATAATAGGCAGGCCTTTAATATTTATTAAATCTTTTATTTTAAATAATATTCCAATAGTTTTTGAAATTGTATTTCTAATATATTCTATGTGAGGCTTCCAACTAAGTTTGTTGTCTATAATAATCCATAAAAATTTTGTCTCATAAACTTCAATTTCAACTCCATTTATACATACCTTTACATCATTATAGACCCGATTACCAGAGAAAACCATAAATTTAGTTTTCCCTTCATTTAACGACAACTTATTATAATCAAACCATACAACTCTTTTTCTATCGTTTTTATTTTTTCATCCAAATTTTTCCCAGAAAAAAATAGATTTGTATCCTCAGCGAACATTTCACATAAAATTGAGAAAAGTTCATACTTAATACTATGAGTTTTAAAATAAACTGACATTACTAAGAAAATACCACTATTATCAGCGCAATCATTCTCAGTAAAATGTTTTTTCCTATTATGACCTTAATTATTATTATTAACATAGGTTAAGTGCACTCTGTGGTAAACCAAGGCCATCAATAACAGCTAAAGAAGCTGTTAGACCTGTAGCCTTGGCTCTGTGATGTTAAAGGACAAACGAATCACAGCAGATGGCTGCTGAGGTCGATGCTTGTGAAAGCGTTCCTGCATCTAAAGGTTAAAACTTCAGCGCAGCACTTTTACAGCTGTGTTACTATTATGACAGCAACTTAAGCTTTGATTACTTTATGAACTTAAACTAAATTAGTAATGTTATGATGGGTGGATCACAGCTGTGCTGCAGAGTTAATATTGTAATATGTAACATACATATAACTCTTACCACACATTTTGCATGCAGATTATTTTTCATTAGATTTTTATTGTGAAACATGGAAAAATAAAGCTTTTCATCATCACTGTAATATTGGTTGAGTTTTACTATTTTAATATTAGTCCAATTCATGTCTTCAATCTAAATTAAATTAATGGAGTCTGCCTCTAAGGGTGACAGTGCTGTAGGTAAGAAAAAGTGAACATTTAGCAGTGAGGTTTTTCAGAGCATCTCATTCTAGAGATGTGATGATCAGATAGCCAAAGACCAGAACTTGATCTGTTATGTGCAGATCTATCTTTCACAAGCCTGGATCACACCCTTCAGTTTAGTAAAAACATTGAATACAGTTTAAATTAATATCCTTTGATGGGTAAGATTTAATAACTTGCAAAAGTGCTGTTAAAAATAATCATCTCTATAGAAAAAGCTTTCTTTTTATAGGTTTTTATACCAGAAATTATATAGTTTTCTTACCTAGGCACAAATAGCTAGAAATTCAGACTACCCTCTGTTTCTCAGTTATCTATGTGTAGACGTCACACCACCAGTGTAATGTAGACGTCTAGTTACGTCCTTTAAAGTTAACATTTCATCAATATCTTGGCTCCAATAAGTAAATAATCTTACATATTCGGATCAAAATGGATTTTCTGCAGCAGTTTTTTTTTTCAAAAAGAAAAAAGGTAATAAAACTCGTTAGTTTAAGTTATTAAAGTGGG
Source organism: Cyprinodon brontotheroides (assembly GCA_018398635.1). Taxonomy (NCBI): domain Eukaryota; kingdom Metazoa; phylum Chordata; class Actinopteri; order Cyprinodontiformes; family Cyprinodontidae; genus Cyprinodon; species Cyprinodon brontotheroides. The sequence goes on along the minus strand of JAGKQL010000005.1, from coordinate 3,030,418 downwards.
GAATATTTCTGCCTCCAGCTATACTCCACCCACAGAAATACTTCACAGTGTCAAACCGACTGAAAAAGAGTTTATACCCCAAAGCTTTAACAAACATGATATGTTATAAATCTTTGTGCACAAACCTGTCTGGTTTAAAATGAACAAATCAAACACCTTTTAGAGAAGATGATGCGCACATCGTCTATACGAGATGCTGTTTGTGGCGAGCTTTTATTAAAGGTTACATGAGATTAAGAATTGAGACTCATCTTCGTTTTGGTGTTAATGCTGGAAATAATCCAGATAAAGTTAATCCACAGTGGGTCTAAATCTGCTGGTAAGAAAAGAATGCCTTCATTCTTTCAAATCTGTAAGACAGCAACTTTACCTTTGATAACTTTTAAACTAAATAAGTGAGGTGATGTTTTTACGTGTGATGAGCGGATGAATACCAGTGGCGGCTGACCATTAGAGGGCGCTAGGGTGCCGCTCCACTAGCCCAATGACCTGGATTAATACAAAAAAACCAAAAACAAATGAAAATTTAATTATGAAATTTAAATATTTTAAAATATATTGATATATATATGTTTTAGATGTGCAAGATAAATATTTAATGATGAGTAAAGTATCATTTCATCACTGCAAAAAATCTCAATCTAGAATAAGTCATTTTTTCTTAAAATAAATGCGTTTGTTCTTGAATTGAGGAGGTAAAAGAGACATTTTGTCAACAGAACAAGACAATTTACACTTAAAATAAAGAAAACACAATTGCATTGTCTTATTTCAAGTGCATATCATCAATTACACTTATTTTAAGAGTAAAATTACTTTACTCATTCCATTGGCAAACTATCTTATTTACCTACTCAAATTAAGGGTGAATACACTTAATTTAAGACATTTTTACTTATTTCTAGATGGTTTTCGCAGTGATTTTTCTTGTCGTATTGGTGACGTATTTCAGCTCTTGGGCACAAAATTCTTGCCCATTGACTCCCGTTAAAAATTGTACAAACGCAGTAGCTCCTCTGCAATACAAAGATATAGAAAAGCTCAGGGTGCAGCTCTGGTGCACCTTGAGGTGACAGGAATGGTCGTCACAGTCCGAGTCGCTGGAGGGAAGCAAAATTACCAAGAGGCGCTGGAGATGAAATGGTTTGGACCTGATCAGCTGACCAGCAAAATTAATCAGCAATGCAAAGACAGATGGAGACGGTTCACTTTATTTTTTCCAGGACCTCGTTTAGTTACAAGGCTTGGCTAATTTCATGAAGTGAGGCTAATGCTTTATTCTGCTGCCTTGACTGCCTGCCTCCTTCTTCCAAAAAATGATCTAGAAATAAATAAGTAAAAATGTCTTAAATTAAGTGTATTTACCCTTAATTTAAAAAATTGTAGGTATCTATGAGATAGTTTGTCAAGTGGAATGAGTATTTTACTCCTAAAACAAGATAATTATATAAAATGCACTTGAAATAAGACAATGCAACTGTGTTTTCGTTTTTTAAATCTAAATTGTCTTATCTCCTGCATTCAAGAACAAATCAACTTATTTAAAAAAAAATTTACTTATCTAGATTTAGATTTTTTCCAGTGCATGGATAAAGACAGCTCAGACTGATTTAAAGCAAAAAAAAAAAGAATGAACAATCTGGGTTATACATAGTATACTTTTTCTAGATGTTTGTAGATTTTCATAGTTGCTCTTAAATAAACACATTCTCAGAAAATAAATAGTTTTTATACATTAAAACTAACTGACTGACTAATAGCTTCTCCATTATTGAACTGGTTCGTTTTTTAAGTTTATGAAACAATATCAGACCATGAAAAACACAGATTTACCTTCACCAAGCCTCAGAAGGGCAAGATTTATGTACAAAAAGTAAACCTGTATATAAAATTAAGTTTTGTTTTAAAATAATGTTTTTTTTTAGTTGTTGGCATTCATATAAATATACTGATGTAATAACTTAGTATATGTTTTGATAAGTTTTTGGTATACGTCTATTTGGAATTTTATAGCTATAAAATATTCCAATCGGACATTTTAAACGATTGCTCAAAAGGTTTGGAAATGAGATCTATGGTTTGTAACTGTTTTATGAATTTCTAATACTATAGATAGATGTAATTGTAAACTGTAATGTAATCTTTTGCCCGCTCTCTTGGCCAGGACTCCCTTGTAAAAGAGATTGTTAATCTCAATCGGACTTTTCCTGGTTAAATAAAGTAGGGCTGCAACTAACAATTATTTTAAAAATTCCATGAATCGGCCGATTATTTTTCTGATTAATCGATGAATCTAACAAAATTTTTTTTTTATATTAACCTCTTTATTGCAAAATAAACATTTTAGACAGAACAAACAAGCACACAAGCTACAGGTTCCTCATTAACTGTACTGGTGCAATATGAAAATAAATGTTTGTGTTAAAACTACGCAAACTACATGAGAAATGTAGCTGTACATCCACAAAATATATATGGGCTACTTTGTTTCCATAAAATGCAAAAAGACATTTTGTTTTAAAAGCCCCTAAAGGGGTTCAAACAATAGGCCCCCCATTTCAACAAATTAGTTTTTTAGACTAGAAGAGTTCTGCCTTTTAAGACAGGAAAGTATAGCAGTTAAAGTTGCTACTTGAGAAAATACTGAACCATAGAGATAAAAATAGCCCCTTGATTCAAATTATAAATTGTATTTGGAATAAAAATGAGAGAACTAGGGGTGCTAAAAAACACATCCTCCAAAAGACAGATATTTACATGGGAATGTGGCAGATAATTAATTGACATATTACTGATCTTGCTGATTTTTATTCTACTTTTACTTCCAGCTAAATTGCAGTGATCTTCTTTTTACTTTATCTTTGCCAGAAGATATTTTAAACTTTAAAAGTCTTGCCCTCATAATTTGCGAGTTAATATATTTATTTATAAAGTAAATGTAAACGCTGCTTAAGCTAATCAAAATGAAATTAAAAGTAAAATAAGTAGCCAACCTTATCACTGTCTGTAACCTACTAACAACACGTAAGGAAAGCACCGCATGAGCTACCTGAGAAACTAATCATAACGCTTATCACTTTCCAAACAAAACAAACATGGTGGTTCTGTGCCATGTTCATTTGTTTTGACAAAAGTTGCATGTTACACAACTTTTTTTGCTGTACAAAGCGCAGGGGCTATTTTAATTATTTAGGATCAATTTGCACCGGCTCAATCCCGTGCATGCGCCAGCTTCATTTGTAGTCTGACGCTGAGGGTAAACAACATCCTGGGCGGCTCTGGCTGCAGCGCTGAGAGGGACTCCTGCGGGAGAACGGGGTTAGATGGGGAGGCCGTTTCCCCAAGGCAGAGTAGGAACGCGATATTACGCTTTCACGCGAAGAGTCTCCAGAAGCCGCCAGTGACACCGTGAAAAGTCGCCATATTTGTCGCTAGTTGGAGAAAATAGTCGCTGGAGGGGTCTGAAAGTCGCTGAGTTGGCAGCACTGCGCCAGCAGCTGACTGACTCGCTTCGCCATATTTTTTTTTTCTTCCCCGCCCAGTCAAGTGGATGTGATGATCGGGCGGCGCGCGCGATGATCTAATTAATCGGGCGACACAACTAATCGATGATGGAATTCGTTGTCAACGCTTTAAAAATCGCATTTTATCGATTTTATCAATTGCTGTGGCAGCCCTAAAATAAAGGTATAAATAAAATAAAAAAATACACAACACTGGAGAAAACTCCACCAGCTGCCACTGATGAATAGCACATTTATCGTTCCTACATATTTTTTATTTTAACATTATATTCTCTCCCTCAGTCAACATTTCCTCCTTAGGTTCCCATGCAGAACAGAAGAAACATCTAGAACCAGGCTGTGCGGGAACCATGGTATACAATATATTAGCCTCACATCGTAGCAGCAAAGAAAATAATTCATGAGACCCACAAACTTTTGCTCCTCATAGGAATCCGATAGAGAACAAAAGCAGAATGTAAAGAAGAAAAAAAGAAATAGGACATGGATGCCTCTGAGGAAGGCACAGCATGTTGAAGTGTGGAACTGTGTCCATCTGCTGCGTTCTAATGTCAACCGCCTTCATCTTCTGTCTGGAGGTTTTATCACCTTTGGCTTAGGAGGCAGTGAAACATATGAGACAATAGATGAGAGAGAGAGAGTGCAAATAAAAGCAACTGATATTGCAAAAACGATCTAGAAATAAGTAAAAATTTTTAAATTAAGTGTATTTACCTCTAATTTGAGTAGGTAAATATGAGATAGTTTGCCAATGGAATGTGAGTAATTTTACACTTAAAATAAGATAATTAGATAATATGCACTTGAAATGAGACTATGCAATTGTGTTTTCTTATTTTAAGTGTAAATTGTCTTGTTCCATTGGCAAAATGTCTTTTTACCTCCTCACATTTCAAGAACAAATGTCCTTATTTTAAGAAAAAAAAAGGACTTATCTAGATTTAGTTTTTTTTGCAGTGAGGATGATGATGAAAATGAATCCAGGATGATGCTGTTGTCATTAGTTTGGTTTAGCTGTGGCGTAGAAACACAGGTGATCACTCACCATCTCGCTCCAAAGGGTTTCAAAACTAACAGAAACAAAATAAAACTCCTTTTCCTGTCGCTATAGAAACCATTTGCTCCCCCGATGGTGATAAAGGAAGCAAATTGGTGAGATATAGGAAGGCGCCGTGAGGGACAGAAGAACAGATGAACACACACAGGACACCTCGCCAGAAGAGCCCCCCCTTCCGTCAGTGCAGCACGATGATGCCAAGGTCTGGAAACTGACTGAGATCAAATGTGTTTCTGACGTCGTGCATCTCTCTGTGTGACGTGATTTAGCCAGAGGACCCATTTGGGCTTCATGGCTGCTCTGTCCTGCTTTGCTCGGCCTCTTAAACACAACAGCAGTGAAGCATGGAAACACCTGCGACTAGGTGATGATGGCAACAACGCGGCTCTGGTGTGGATGTGAAGGGAGAGCCGTCGTCACTCCTGATCACTCTCATTAAAAACTAAAAAGAAATTGCTGGTTGGGAAGGTAAATCTCTGCATCCATACAGCCTTTTCTGTGGTCTTACAAATCAAAGATACAAGAATATAAGGAAGGAAAACAATTGTACACTGATTGAGGGCAGTTAATGTCTTTTTCTAACCTAAAAAATGTGTCTTCATTGCATCACACTGCAAAAACATTCTACAAATGAGTAAAAATGTCAAAATAAGTGTATTCATCCTTAATTTAAGCCGGAAAATAAGATGATCTGCAAATGGAATCAGCATTTTTACCCTTAAAATAAGATAATTAGATATTATGCACTTGAAATAAGAGACTTTAGTTGTTTTTTCTTATTTTAAATGTCATTGGTCTTATTCCATTGGCAAAGTGTCTGCTCAATTTAAGAAAAAAATCCACTTATTTTAAGAAATAATTACTAAATTAGATTAACATTTTTTGCAGTGCATAGGTGAGATATAAAAAAAAAAAAAGCAATCTTCATTTTTTATTTTCAATGATAACATTTCTACATTTATGCTGCTTTTCTAATTATCGGCATGCCACGTCCTTATCTTTGCATTGCTTGCTTCTCATCAATTATGCATTGTTATGTAGAGTTTTACGCTGAGTAATTACGCAGGCTGCAGTTGGATGGAGACATCACATGTGAAAGAACATCCTCCTACAAACACACATAAAAATGTAAGATATCTTTTCACTGGAACACTAAAGTTTATTTGCAAAACAAAAAGCGAATATCAGTTTAGTTTTGAACCCCCTTTAATCTGAAAAGGCTTTGACAGAATAAGACCAAAATCAGAGGTCTGAAAACAACAGAGTTCTGTTCTAAATGTCTGCTCCTCTAGAGAATAAACGATTTTCCAAACAAACGTCAACATTTGACATACATCTGTAGGTTTTAGTAGAAAAATAAACTCTGGTTGCAAATCAAAATATTATGAGAATGAATACAGAAACCCGCTGTCACACCGTTTCAAGTGTGACATTTTAGTTCATAAATTAAAAAACACATCAACTGGGTCTAAAGATGAAGAAATGGGATAAATTAATGATGAATGATGTTTTGACACATCTTTGACTTTAGTTTTTTAACTCTGTTCCAGCCTTGTTAGGTGTATAAGTCGCCGTTCTACTGGATCAGTTATGCCACATTATGCTGAGATGTAACTGAGATGTCCCTCTCTCACTGTTTCTCTATTTTTTCCCAACAATAATGATGTTAGCTTCATAAATAGACTTAAAGTGTTCAACTAATTCTTAGATAGTTTAATCAGAGCATGCAGTCCTCAAAGCTAAGTTAAAGTGGCACTAACAAATTTTTCCAGTGGCACTCCCTCTACAGGACCCTTTGAAAATAACACTGTGGTAAATCAACCGCCTGCTGTGTTCCCTGCATCCAGTGGGTTAAAATGTCCTTATTTTTTAAGGAAAATCACTGTACTTTTCAATGAAGATAACTTTAAACTAGTCTTAACTTTAAAGAAATACACTCTATACATTGCTAATGTGGTAAATGACTATTCTAGCTGCAAATGTCTGGTTTTGGTGCAATATCTACATAGGTTTATAGAGGCCCATTTCCAGCAACTATCACTCCAGTGTTCTAATGGTACAATGTGTTTTGCTCATTGGCTCAGAAGGCTAATTGATGATTAGAAACCCTTGTGCAATCATGTTCACACGCATCTGAAAACAGTTTAGCTCGTTACAGGCTACAAAACTGACCTTCCTCTGAGCAGATTGAGTTTCTGGAGCATCACATTTGTGGGGTCAATTAAACGCTCAAAATGGCCAGAAAAAGAGAACTTTCATCTGAAACTTCGACAGTCTATTCTTGTTCTTAGAAATGAAGGCTATTCCATGTGAAAAATTGCAAAGAAATTGAAGATTTCCTACAATGGTGTTTACTATTCCCCTTCAGAGGACAGCACAAACAGGCTCTAACCAACCAGTAGAAAAAGAAGTGGGAGGCTGCGTTAGCACAACTGAGCAAGAAGATAAGCACATTACAGTCTCTAGTTTGAGAAAACAGATCACAGGTCCCCAACTGGCATCTTCATTAAATAGTATCCACAAAACACCAGTGTCAACATCTACAGTGAAGAGGAGGCTGCAGGATTCTGGAGCTTCAGGGCAGACTGGCAAAGAAAAAAGCCATATCTGAGACTGGGCAATAAAAAGAAAAAAGATTAAAAATGGGCAAAAGAACACAGACATTGGACAGAGGAAGACTGGAAAAAAAGTGTAGTGTTGTGGATGGATGAATCCAAGTTTGAGGTGTTTGGATCACAAAGAAGAAGCGTCTTTAAGACACAGAACAAATGAAAAGATGCTGGAAGAATCCCTGACGCCATCTGTTAAGCATGGTGGAGGTAATGTGATGGTCTGGGGTTGCTTTGGTGCTGATAAGGTTGGGAGATTTGTACAGGGTAAAAGGATTCTGAATAAGGAAGGCTATCACTCCATTTTGCAACGCCATGCCACCATACCAGTGGACAGCGCTTGATTGGAGCCAATTTCATCCTACAACAGGACAATGACCCTAAACACACCTCCAAATTTTGCAAGAACTATTTAGGAACAGAAGCAGGCAGCTGGTATTCTATCAGTAATGGAGTGGCCAGCGCAGTCAGTCCAGATCTGAACCCCATTGAGCTGTTGTGGGAGCAGCTTGACCATATGGTACGCAAGAAGTGCCCATCCAACCAATCCAACTTGTGGGAGCTGCTTCTGGGCGTGGGGTGCAATTTCTCCCCAGATTAACTCAACAATTAACAGCTAGAATGCCAAAGGTCTGCTATGTTGTAATCGCTGCAAATGGAGGATTCTTTGACGAAAGTAAAAGTTTGATGTAAAAAAATCTTATTTCAAATACAAATCATTATTTCTAACTAACCTTGTCAATGTCTTGACTCTATTTTCTAGATCATTTCACAATGTATGGTGGTGAATAAGTGTGACTTTTCAGGAAAAACAAAAAAAAATTGTTTGGGTGACCCCAAACTTTTGAACGGTAGTGTATATCTATGTGCAACATCTAATGTTATTTTATCTCTTCATCTTGGTGTTGTATTTGGTGAATGAATGTTGGCGTTTTGAGGAAATATCTTTCAGGCAACAGTTGTACTGATCTCAGTATTTAGCTTTGCCTTCTTTGAGTTTTCACATGGCTAGCTTGATAGCCTTCCAATTTAGTAAACATCAGCTCTTTTACTTCAATCCCTGGTGGAACCAAGTAACGTCTCCTTATGTTTGTTGTATTTTTAAAATATTTCCTTTTAGCTTCACACACAGTCAATGAAGTGCGATGCAGAGGGTGTGCAGGAAATGTATTAAAAATAAAATGAATCTGCCACCCCTAATGGGCTATATTACACTATCACAGAGTAAAGACACTCATTATGGAATTGTCTATGCTACATTGTCAAATTACAAGACAGTAATTCTGGAGCGTAAATTCATTTATATCTGCATATTTTTCTATTAAAATGAAAGGCAGATGTACAAATGTGCTACGGGCATATTAGCTTCACACATTTCTTGTTTGTTTACACTGTTTATCTGCTTTCAAACAGCCAGTCACATGGCAACAACTCATTGCACTTATCTAGATGTGGTGAAGACGACTTGCTGATGTTTAAAGCAAACATCAAATGAGGAGGTATGTGCCAGTATTTCATAAACTGAAGATCTGCTTTTCATTCTCAACCATCTCTGCCATTTATAGAGGATAGCAGAGATGGATAGAGGATTTAATTCAAGTCATTTTTTTTTTTATATAGCACCAAATCGCAACACATGTCATCTTAAATGCACTCAACAGACTCAATCAAATCAAATCATACAGACTGATTGGTTAAAAGTTTCTAAGGAAACTTAGCAAACTGCATTGAGTTGTTGACTGCAGAATTCAATCCCCTGGATGAGAATGTCTGATAAAAAGAGAAAATATCCAGTAAACAGATTAAAAATGCCTCACTGTTGCAGAGGTCGGTATGTGAAACGGCATCTCTGAAAGTGCAAAACATTGAACTTTGAAGATGGGTTACAGCAGCATGAGACCTCGGCAGAAGCAGAACCTCTTATCTAAAATGAAGAAACTAAGGCTAAAGTCTGTCAAGGCTAACCAAAGTTGGGACATACCAACTCAACATGACTCATCTCTCTATAAGTCCAAGAGCATCGTTAGTAACTGACCAATCAGGGTTCATGATTTGTCCAAAACAGAAACGGCCCTGCCCTGCAGGAGCAGCTGTGTCTCTTTCTCTGTTAAGTTTACCAGTATTACATTAGGAGGGCATAGCTGAAATGGGAATAGTGTAAAAAAAAAAAACATACAATAAAATCTTATTGTGTAAGTGGGAAACATAAAATTTAGGTACACCTAATTTGAAGTTTTTACACGATGAAACACAGTTAATTATTATATTCCCAAATACAATAAAGTACTAAAGAGTTTCTGATTTTTCATCTCTACCAAAGTAACAAACCATTTGGTTTTTTACCCCCATTAATACGCTGCTTGCTAATGTTTAACGCAAGCTTGCATCTCTTACTTACTTACTGACAGCATGGGCTTATTATATATGTTTGGTATAAAAATGCTTCAGTTTTTCACCTTTTTTATGTACTAAATTCACTCACCTGCTTTTGTATATGCAAAAGTGTCAGACACAATTTTACTTGGAGCCAGTAATGTTGTAGCCTCATGAGGAACCATCCTGATCTCCACGAGCTTTCAAGGTTTCACTCACCTGCAGATCAGTCTGGAGACTCTCCGTTAAAGAAAATTTGGAGCCGTTCACCAAGCGAGCGTCCAATCAGCGTTGGCTTTGAGGCGGTTGAGAGGTGTGACGCGGCGAGAAGCGCCGACAGTTCAGTCTAAAGAACATGGCGGCTTCAGCCGATGAAACCTAGCGTTAAGCGTGGCTATCGAGCAAGTTTTTTTATCGAATTACAGAGTATTTCTTGACTGAATTAAGAGCAAAACACTGCTCTGGAGGCTTTCTGAGAGGAAAAGATGTTTTGCTCTTCTCCCCGACTGGTTTCGGCAAGAGTTTGATCTTGTGGTTGTGTTTTCGTTGTCGCTCTGTTAGTGCGTCATATGCTTGCTTAGTTAATCTGATTGGTTTTATTTGGCCCGTCTATCACCAACATAGGCCAATCAGCTAACCAGTATTTTAAGCCTTCCCAAAATTACTTCAGCGGGAAGGTTTCCAGATGGATATGTGGAGCAAATCCATCTGGCGGGGAATCAGGTTAGTAATGTTGTGTCCCTTTACTCTCAATTTTTTGGTTGCAGCCTTAAAAAAAACCCAAAAAACGTATGTTTCCTGCTGTCTCTGAAATGTTTCAGATCAGGCAGAATGCCTCAGGTAATGTTCAGCATCACTATGTCACTGTTAAAACTATCCTGTGTTTATTGGAGCTTTGCTAACTCTGGCTTGCATTTCGCGTAGGAGGAGAGATCATGGAGTTGGTCACAGCAATTAATGAATATTTTGTCTTGATTTATGTTGCGCCAGATGATTGGGAGCTTGGAGAAGGCAACATGAAAACATGCATTGTATCAACAGTTAAGTCTGCTGATGTGGGCACAATGATGAGGGGGTATTTAGTTGGTACGGCCTTTTTACCATGCATACTTTGCTGAAACACTGAATTCTCACATATCCATCTCTTTTAGACCAAATATAAAGCATTCTCAAGATGTAAAAGCAAAAGAGGGCCCTACCTTATTGCAGCAAGTTGTTCCTGAATGAACTGAATGCAGCTTTTTAGTATTTTAAGAGGTTTTAAACATGGAACTATGAATATATTAAAACTTTATGCCTTTATTGTAAATATCTCAATTTTTTTGCATCAAATCTAAGACCCTTTGTGTGATAAATTCTTCCATCTTTGCACAGGACAGTTAAATAATCAAAACACTCGAGGGGACATCAGATTCATCCTCCAATGCTCACCTCACATCAGGCTTCAAAAAGGCAAAAGCAAACAAACAACACTCTGGATCAGAGACGTCCATAAAACCTGCCTCAGGTCTAAAGGTGATCCAAACAAAAGCCATGAAGCAGAACAAGCTGCAGACGTGTCCAGCCTGAGACACGGAGGTCTTATGGGTTTCTCTCTCTGGCAACATTAAAACATCTTCTAACAGCTTGGAAATATAAAACAACGAATCAGCTAAACAAGTTGTTGCACTTGGTTAGATATAAAGATCAACAATCCTCCATATCATTAACCTGACTCCGCCGGATGGATTTGCTCCGCATATATCCATCTGGAAACCTTCCGTTAGTAATTTTGGGAATGGGCGAAAATACTGGTTAGCTGATTGGCTATGTTGGTGATAGACGGGCCAAATAAACCAATCAGATCAGCGAAGCATATGACATGCTAACAGAGCGGCAGCGAAAACACAACCACAAGGCAGGCTACTCTTGCTGGAAACCAGCCGAGGAGAAGAGCAAAACATCTTTTCCTCTGAGAAAAACTAGCCTCCAGAGCAGTGTTTTGCTCTTCTTTCAGTGAAAAATACTCTGTAATTCGATAAAACTTGCTCGATAGCCGCTTAACGCTAGCATTTCATCGGCTGAAGCCGCCATGTTCTTTGGAGAAACTGTAGCCGGCGCTTTTCGTTTGCGTCACACCTCAGCCGCCTCAAAGCCAGCGCTGATTGGACGTTCGTTTGGTGAACGGCTCCAAATTTTCTTTTAGCGGAGAGTCTCCAGGCTGATTAGCGAGTGAAACCTTGAAAGCTTCGCGAGATCAGGATGATCTCACGAGGCTAGCATATCATTGCTATGATTGAAAAATCCAAATTTAGACATGTACCTGGCTTCATCTCTCCTCTCTGGGTGTTATTAGCTACAGATTACAAGAACAAATATTTCTGTTATTACTCCAAATTCAAGTTGCAGCTTTATATCACAGAAACTAATGGCCCACGTTGGAAACCTTTTACTACATTCCCTTAAACAGGGAATAAAAAAGCAAAACATACAAGCACTTCAACTGTTAATCGTTTAACGGGGTTTGCAGGAAGATGTTTGAATAGGTGAAAAGAAACCAGCATCAGACTGGGTTCAACGTTGGGCTGGGCTTCCTTTGAGCCTCTCAGAAAGGCTGAAGGAGAGATTAACAGGTGAGAAGTTAAAGGGGAAAAAGGCAGAGTGATAGAGAGAAGAACAGGGAAGCGAAAGACCTTAAGCTTGATCAGTAGTCGTTCCCAGCGTCTCTTGGGACGGTTACCTCTTGTTTTTGTCTTTTTCACTCTGGTGTTCCTCTTTTTACCTTGTTTCTGATCTCTATGCACTCTTCTGCTCAAGTCTCTCATGGTTTTTCTGCATTCCAAGTTCATTTTCTCTCCTGTGCTTTTCTCTCTGCAGTCCACTCTACACTTTCAGCTCTGTCTGCAACAGCCTCTCATTTTACCTACTTTAAAGCCAGTACATTTTCCTCACCTTCAGATTTAAAGCCCCCCCTTAGAGATGATCTTTTTTTATAGATGGCAAGAAATGGAGGTTTAAGTTTCCACTTGCTGTTTACTTGATGACTTCTCCAAGAAAGAGGGAATATGGTTCCCATTAAACAGAAAGCCAAGGAGTGACATGAAATGGCTTTTAAGATGCTGGTTTTAGAATGATATTTTTAAGATAAACAGCAGCTAGTGAATGCATTCAATAAAAGTCATATATGTGTATATATGATACAATTTTAATGTGTGTAGCCCACAGCCAATCCCTTTAAATCATTAGACTAATAAGAGGGTCTGCAGAGAACTCAGCATTTATCTTCACTAGTAATTTCTAGCTTTCCTGCTTTGTTTTCTTCTATTAAAATATTTTAACCAGTTTCTAGCATTACAAAGCAGATAATGAGCTATATATGTGCTGAAATTGTTGTGAAATCTTCATTTGACCCGATACCGTAAGCTGAAGACCTCCTTCACTTCCACTCCAAGAGAGGCTGCAGCACATATAATAATGGACAATACATGCAGCACCAGCTAAACAAGCATTAAAGTTTTAAAACTCATTTAAAAATTTTACAGCTTTGAGCAATATAGAAACTCAGCTAATCTGACAATAGTCTAAACATTGATGAATTTGTATTTATGCTTTGTCTTCTATCAAAAATAGTTTGTCATACCTTCTCTTTACATTCGCTTAATTTCTATATCCAGAATGTTGGTTATAATTAATCTAAATTCATATCTTCTCTTAATCTATAACCTTTGTCTCATACTGTAAACAGTTACCGTTTAGATTATGTCTTCTTTTTACATCATCTGTGCTGTTCTTTATTTAACTTATTCAAGACTGTCAATTATTCTATAAATAGTTTATTTGTCTTTGTATCCAACTTAATGTTTATCCTTGTTTTTTCTGAAGTGTGGTTATTGAATGAAGAGGCCTCTACACAAAAGATAGATGGGGTGAAAACACTGAGGAGTTTAGAATATACAGAGATTTAGGATCTAGAGAATTGCCCGTTCTTGCAAGAATGTATTGAACATTTAACAAACTCTGGTTTTGGATAGTTTCTATGAGGTTTCCAGCAGATTTGCTGATCAGTGATTCCACCAATAAATGTTATTTTAATCATAGATTCTATGAAACTCTTTAAAGGAATAGTACACCCAAAACATGATTAGAATGTTTTTAGAGCATAAACAGTAGTTTATAGGATTTCCTAAAAGCGCCAATGCAGCGTTCCTGACTCTGCACGGAGACAGCGGCAGGTACGAAACCAGATGAAAGTGCGCATTCAGCTTTCGGCAAAGAACTCATGCTCTTCCTCAACACTGCAGTCCTCAGACATTTTCTTTCGTTGTTTCTTTCTTTTGCACAGGTAAACAGCACATTTCTTCTTTCTGAGGATTTTGCATTGCTCGGCAGAGCAGGCGGCTGAATGCGCACTTTCATCTGGTTTGGTCTGCCGGCTGTTTCCGTGGACTCGTGAAAGCAGCCAGGAAATACTATACACTACTGTTTATGCTCTAAAGCATTCTAAATGACTGTTTCCAGTAAATTATGGGGCGCTACCCACTCAGGACACTTGGAATACATTGGGCCGAGCAGTATGGAGGAATATTGACACGTTTTTTGTGGACTTTTATGGACTTTTCTGCCTCGGCCATAGACCTCCATTATTTGAATGTCAGCAGACAGCAAGAAGCCTCCCAGATCTCCAGATGCATTTGAGATATCAAAAAAGTACTCCAGAGTGTTGTTCAGCATGGGGGTGAGTAGAAAATGAAGGCTAATCATGTTTTGGGTGTGTACTATTCCTTTAAATCATACCCTATTGTTGCACTGGTAGCCCCACCGTGCAGCCCTCTTGTCTTGCAGCATAAAGGACCGGCATTTAACCACCGCCCTAAGGTCTTTCTGCAGGAACTTGCCTACATAGACTGGCTACCTGTGCATGTTGTACCATGTCTCTCACCCATATACCCCATTTACACTACCCTTGAAAAACCGATCCATGCCGACCGTTCTGACGACCGTTTACACATCATCGCAATCTCGGGTTCTTTGACTCCTCGCCCCCTAGTGACGATCTGCGGTATTACTGCGGAGGTATTGAAGGAGGAAATCAAGCAGTTGGTGGCGGTAATGCACCAAAAGTTGTTTGCCAACCGCCATAAAACACAAGAAGAAGAGACGAAGAAGGAGGGAATCAAAATGGCGGCCCCGTCACATTCAGAAAAGTTATGCTTGATTATTATTGCTGTACTTCGGTGTTATTATTTAAAATGCCATTATTTAAAATGTTGTGTTGAGAAGATTTCGATTGTTGTTTATAGTTGAAGAAGAAGTTGTTGTTCTTCTTCTTCTGTTTCTGGAGGGGCATTACCGCCAACTACTGGAATGGAGTGTGAATCGGGATGTGCAGCCAGGCGGAGATGATGCGTTCTGCTCATGGTGCTCTTGTTATCAGAGAACCGAGCCAGGGGAAAAACAGAGCCGAGCCCACCTCTGGAACTGGTCTGCGGCTCTGCAGTTTAGCTTCGGTTCAGTTCAGTTTGCTTTCCATTTACACACCATAAGTTATCTCAGTTACTGAGCTCGGACCGGTCTCGCACGGTTTTTCAAGGGTAGAGTAAAATGGGATAATAGGCTGCTGGAGATATTCACCAGCACCAAAGTCACCAAAATGTGTGGCTGCATTTGATGGTTATTCAGCTCTTTGTTTGAAATATACAAAGTATGCAAAATAAAGAATCTATCCAGTGATGAGTGGATGAAAGGCTGCTGATTACTCGGTAACTGTATTGCAGTCAATTGTTCCTCGTAAATCTCCCAACACTGCGGTGAGTGATACGCTGCATGCTTGCTTCTGCACTCAGATGCTCTGTTTGGGTAATTAATGGTGGTAGAGCAGCTGCCAGAGAGCTACGTGTTTTACTGCAGTGTTTATCTCACAGGTTAGAATCTGATGCTGAAACTCGCCTCTATTCTCCTTTATTTTTGTTACAATACAAATTTAACTTCATAAAGATGTTTTCTATATTAGCATAACTCTGTTTTAGGACTCTTTTCAATATTTTTGGATATTTATGTATTTATTACACATGATTTGACATATTTTCTCTTCAGAACAATTTGACTTGCTTGATCTCTTTTTCCCTTTAACTCATCAATCCTACGGGCCCCTAATACAAAAAAAAACTTAAACATGTACAACAAACTTATATGGCATTAAACTAAACTAGTCTACACTTACAGTATTTTTAAAGACCTCTTTTTATCTTTGTTAGCCTCAAAACAAACTCATTAAAACTGGAGCTGCAGGTGGTGACTCTACTGCTGACAGTGAGCAGAGTCTCCCCTCATCCCTTTGCCTCTATTACAGGAGGGGGCATCACTAACGCTGCTTTCCATTTGTTCTTCAAAGGTGACATTTATGATCTTGTTCAGTGGCATGACAGCACCAGGTCCGAACACACACTGCATAAAATGAAACTGAATTTACACAATAGTCTTTTTTTCCTGAAATCAACCGGATAAATCTGCTTTCTAATTCAGCAAAATTCAGTTTACCAGCGATAATGAGAATTAAATCCAAAGCAAACTGTTACACTGCAATGTATGTACTGGGAACAGGGAAGAATTACCCTGCGGTGATTTTTCCTGCTCAGCATAATTTAGTATCCACAGAATGAGAGAGATGATTCAAAAGGTTCTTAATGAATACCATCAACTATTCATCTCCACAATCCCACCTGCTGACTTTCCACCTCTCCCTCTCGGAGACTCAGCAGGATTTTGTTGATAATGAGGTGTGGTGTTGTCAGAAGCACAGTCCAGACTCATCCATCCACCCTGCTTAGTAAGAGGCATGGCACAACATCCACACACATCCTCACTCACTAGCACACCCAAAGTCAGAGAGTATCCACCCTGGCGCAGATGTCTAGGTGACAAACAGACATATGGACACAGGAGGTGGCGGTTCGATTAGCAGTCGCCTGAAGAAAATAACTCTTTAGCTGAAACATCAGCTGTGCAAAACTTTGAGAAAACCAAGGAAGGAATCTCCAATTCAATAAAGATGATTTTTTTTTTGCCAAGTAGTAAAACAGTAGCCTGGGTGCCATTCCAAACTTAGTCCCCACAACATTTGAGGTGAGGGAAGTTGAGTCTGGCATTGCTCAACAGTAAGCGCTTGAGTATGCTAGCACAATATCTGGCCGGGCCAATCAAATTGTCAGGGGCGGGCTTTATACGATGATGGACAGATGATCAACAGTAGCGTAATCAACCACGTCCACCAAAGCGGCGGCTTGTGTGAAAGCAACAATGGCTGCGGCTGGAGAGTTGAGGTGAGTAGATTCTGCTGTTAGGTCTGTTCTAGAAGATATGCGACGAACAGCAAATTAATTTAAAAGAGGAACAGAGAAACAGCGATCAAGGCTCATCTTCTTATTCTAGGCGTGCAACTGCACACTTTGATTTTTGTTGACAACAACTATCGCCATTAAGCTTAACATACGTCCACGCACTCCGTTGCTCTTATTGGTTGTAGGTCTATCCAATTGAGTGCAGAGGCATTTTTCCTGGTTCGTTTGAAACAAGCCCCATAATCACAGCTCTATGGAGCAGCATCAGACTCATATTCTGACTAGACTTGAGTAGGACTACGTCCAGGCTAGTAAAACAGGGGTTGGACGTTAAGGATTTTTACCACTTGCCCTTTAGGCAAGTGACTTTTCTACAGAAACAATTTTTTACTTGCCCAGCATAATGTTTGATAAATATAGTTCCTAATATTCATTTTGTATATACAAGTAAATTCTCTAATATTGTCAGGCCAATATTCCAATAGCGGCCGGGTCTCTAATAATGGCGGTCTGCGCTGTCAGAAGGAGGTAAATAATGGCGGTCTCTAATAATACAGGCGGGGCTATAAGCGTTTTTTTCTGGGCATACCTCAACATTATACTTGTGGTAGTAACATACAAGTACCACAGCCCTGCGCAGCTGAGCGACAAGCCCTGCTGCTGCCCGTCTCTGCTCACAGGAAGAGAGACACACAGCAGAACAGGAGGAGCAGGCAGCGCAGCGATGAGGAGAATAAAGGGAGAGATGAAGAGGAGGGAGGAAACTGAGGAGGAGAATTAAACAACAGATTGGAGGATTTTATATTTTTTTACACTTCAAACCAAGCGAGACATGGTAACTGTACTTTTTCAATAAATGAACCTAGTGTTTTATAGGTTCAAATAGACACAAAATCTCATTTTTATTCATTCCACTGGTAGTCTGTTTTGCTCAAATAGCAATAGAGGCCTGTCTCTAATACTGGCCTCTATCCAATAAAGGCCTGGACCGCGATGCTTAACGTGAGTGAAATAAAGGCCCGGGCCTATATTAGAGAATTTCACGGTATATATCAATGAAACATGTTTGTTTTAAAATGTTTTGTAATTCAGTATTTTTTAGTTTCCAGGTTCCTGGTGTGTATCTGCATGCGTCAGATAATGAACTCAAGCCTACATTACAGTTAACATGCTTTTCAATCCTTCCTGCACATTCTTTTTAAACAAAACTTTGCTTTAAACTGTTGTGTGTTTGGAAAAATATAAGTGTAATGTTAAAAAAAAACTTGACAGGTTAAAATCACAAGACAGAAGTCAATGTCACAAGTGAATAACTTTTATTTTAGAGTCCCGGTATGTTTATACAAGATAATACTATTAATATAATGTGACTTTTTTCTAGAAAATCATTATACATAGTTATTTTATTCAGGGTTTTCCACAGTCTGACATCATTTCAGAATTCCCTGACTTTTAACTGACTCCAGATTAGTTTTCCCTGACAAAATAAATGCAGCTGTTTGTCGTTTTGGTAACTACATCAAAATTACCGCTAGGTGGACAAAATCACGCCATCTGGCGAGAAAAATCACAGCATGGCGTGGTCCTACTCCAATTCTAGTCAGAATATGAGTCTGATGCTGCTCCATAGAGCTGTGATTATGGGGCGTGTTTTGAACGGACCAGGAAAAAAATTGCCTCTGCACTCAATTGGATAGACCTACAACCAATAAGAGCAGCGGAGTGTGTGACGTATGTTAAGCGGCGCATAGTTGTTGTCAACAAAAATCAAAGCGTGCAGTTGCTTGCGCCTAGAATAAGAAGATGAGCCTTGATCGCGTTTCTCTGTTCCTCTTTTTAAAATTAATTTGCTGCCGATATCTTCTAGAACAGACCTAATAGCAGAATCTACACACCTCAACTCTCCCGGCGGCAGCCATTGTTGTTGTCACCAAAGCTCTTTGGTGGCGTGGTTGATTTCACGTTACTGTTGATCATCTGTCCATCGCTCGTATAAAAGCCGCCCTGACAATTTGATTGGCCTGCCAGATATTGTGCGAGCATACTACTCGCGCTACTATTGAGCAATGCCAGACCGAACTTCCCGACCTCAAGCGTTGTGGCGGGACTAACTGAATGGCACCCAGGCTAGGAAAATCACCCTGCTTTTTTTCAAATCACGCGAGAATGTGTACAAAACAACAAAAATGGCGCCGGCAAGCGCTTCTGGGTGCATTTTCACCTCAATAATTCTTGCGGATTTTTAAAGCAATTTTTGGAGTGCTAAATCTTTTTTTTTTTGCGATCATTGCACTTGCCGGTGGGCAAATGCAATGAAAATTTAATACTCCTCGACATTAAAGCGACTTGCCCGGAGATCGGGCCATGTTTAACATCAAGCCTGTAAAGGCCTTTCTGTGTCACGTCTCCGTGGTAAATTGGTTAAAGTCTTTGACTGAAAAGTAAGAAACCCAAGAATGAATCACGACTGTGTCACCAGGGGCTTCTTACACAAAAGTTTGCAGATGTAAGAAGACAAACAAATAAAAGCCTTTCTGTCTACGGAAGCCTACCGACTGCATCGAGTCATTGACTTCCAGCACTTACTAAAAGTCAGAAAACATGGTGCAACAGTGTAGATCAGCAGCACTTCCAATGATTTGAAAGCTGCCATTTCCTACAGGTGTTCCTATCCAATACTGGATTCAGCTTACAGTCTTAAAAATCTTTTTTATAGTATTTTTTAGTACCGAATACAAAAGGGATATGTTGTTGGTCTGATGAACATCATTTGTTGTTCCTATATGGCTGTGGCTCCAACCTAGAGATAATTATCAGCTGGGCTGCTGCCACCAACACCTTTAGCTGTAGATAATAGAGTTGGTCTGTTTTTCAGTGTTTTTTCCCGTTTCTCTCCAAGACATAGCCTTCTCCTAGATAATTTTGTCTATTTAACTGTTTCTTTCTGTTAGGTTTATTTTGTGATGATTATAAAATTAATGTGTGCTTATAAAACTTTTGTGCGAGGGGATGCTCCACTGTAATGTGTCAGGAGACCATCCTTCTTGTCATTCATGGAGCATTCTGTCTTCTGACTTGATCAATTGTTCTGTCAGAACAATACTCTGTTTGTAACCATGTGGCATGTTCTGTTAATAAAACGCTCTGTAGAGTAGGTTCAGTGGGAGACAGTATGTCTCTCCTTCCTGCAGGAATTGTATCCATAAATTGTGTATTTTAGTTCTTATTAAGCAAAAACCTACTTTTTATGAACCCGACATTTTCCTAGACAGAGCCAACAGAGGGGCTTGGTTTGCCTTCACCTTTTCTGCTGGAGATTTCTCCCTGTTAAAGCAAAGTTTTTCCCTCCACTGTCGCTACATGCATGCTCCTTGTGAGGGATTACTGTAGATTCGACAAAATGGAGGCGAATGTCTACTGTTGTCACATGCTCATCCAGGTATAGCGTGTCCTGCAAGTCAGTGGCTCGATGCAATCAGCTGGTTTTCCTTACTCTAGATAGAAAACTTTGAACCAATCTGACTGGATTATCTGATGAAATTGACTCTATAAAGTGCATTGAACTGACATGTTCTCTATAAATAAACTAAACTGAATTGTTATTGAATGTAATTGGTTTCTTCTTGTTTAGTGCTAGAGAATTTTCGCACTTTACACACCTGCAAGTAGGTAAACAAGGGGTTAAACACGTGCTTTGCTAACTTTGTTGCATTAATCTCATCAGTTAATCTGAAGTGAGATCGGTCGTTATAGGAAACCGAAAAGTTTAACATGAAGACACTGTTAGGGTAAAATTATAGAATGGGAATAAAATAATGTAACGTGTGGCTGCTTTGTCAGAGACAGCTGCCATTTGCTTGAAATGCCAACTTTTACCCAGAACTCAAGCACAGCAGTTACCAGGGTGGAGCGAGGCCATTACTACAAGCCCTACAGAAAGTATGGCTGAGTAAAAGGTGCAGTTAGTAGCAAATTGTTCCAAAACTATCACCTTTTTCCACCTGAAAAAGTCAGGTTCTCTGAATTATTTTCTGAAAAGGTAGCTGAGGTGAATAAGAAAGATGTAAGACTGCAAGATACTGCATGGGTCTGTTATAAACATAATGTTTTACAGTTAAAGGCTGTGCATGGATGTGGATATAATTCACAGTGGTGCAATTGACCTTTGCCGTTTGCCCAATCATGACATTAAAACATTTGCATACCTCATAATGTACCTGTATGATACGGTAATTAGCAGAAGGGGCATCTGTGGGCTTTTGATCCGTAGGTTTTGCGACACTAAAATACTTCAGATCATTATCTACGTTTATTCAAACTACTACTTTCTGCTTTGACACTAATATACTTAACCTTTTGATATACTACCTCTTTCTTTTCTTCTTTTGACAGTTTCCTCTAAGTGCTTTATTACCTTTTTGTTTCCTTTCTTCCCTTCAGGAGGGTAAAGGGTAAGTGAAGAACATTGGACCCCAGCAAAGAGCCACGTTTCATGGTGTGTGTTTGTGTGCTCCGTTTGTCATTGCTCATTTCAGGCATTCTCAGTAGCGGCTTCCTGAGCCACAAGCTACAGAATAAATCTACACACAGGCAGGCAGACAGGCAGGCAGGCAGGCAGCTCCCCGCTAGCACTCTATGTCTGTTAAATGAGGGGTCTTGGGAGTTGTTCCAGCAAAGCCGTTGGCAATTCTTCCCTTTTTTTGTGCCCTCTTTTTTCAAACTGGTAAACGTGTATAAGAGGATGTTGTGATCGACGACATTTATAGCAGGAAAGTGTTTAAAACAATTATGTTTCTCTTTTGCAAAAACAGAAAATCTGAAAAAAGATACAATTCATTGGAAAAAAGTGGCATAGATATTCCATTAGTCCCAAATCTTAAGATTTTGAAACATTTTTTACGCAACAAATCATAATAATTATCATCTGAACTTTGCTTTGAAGTCCTTGTCATTACTATGAGAATTACTAAAAGAAAAAATGCAGTCTGAACCTCAAATACATTTTGCATTAGGTGATAAAAATTACAAAAAACATACACTCATTGATTGCAATAAACAATCATGTGACGGAGGAGGATGGTTTTCAGCTTCTTTGGCTCTAAATGGTGACCAGCCATTTAGAAACTCAAAATGTTCCTGAATTTTGATCAGTAAATAAAACAAACCTGCTGACAAAAAACGCTCTTCAGAGTAGAGCTGCTGCTGAGTGAAGAAGGCTGGAAGTTAGCAACTTTAGGGTATCAGAAAGGTATTTCAAATCTGAACTAAAACTATACACAGGTGATAAAAACTGTTTAAATATCGCCTATTTTTCATAAGGACAAGACATGTCCTGTATTATTCATGCTGAGGAGAGACTAAAACTTTGAACAGATAACAGTAAGGCTAAAAATGAACAATACATTGTTCTTTGTGTTTTTAACCCGTTTCTGTCATGAAAAATGTTTGAAATGTGGGCACCGTTCTGGGAATCTCAGAGGTATTAAAAACAGTCAAAATGACCAGGTCGATATAGATTAAAATGATTTAAACTGTTTCTCCTGCCTCTGATTGTTGTCTAAATGTCATAGATGCACCTGCTCTGTGATAGTCTCAGAGGTCTGTTTAAAGAGAAGAGAGCATTATGAAGAACAAGGAACAGAACATGCAGGTTCCAGATACTGTTGTGGAAAAGTTTAATGCTGGATTTGGAATTCAAAATCCTTCCCCAAGTTTTAAACATCCCATGGAGCTCTGAGCAAGTGATAGTATTGAAATGGAAGGAGTATCAGGCCACTGCAGATCTACAAAGACCTGGCCGTCCCTCTAAACTTTCAGCTCAAACAATGAGAAGACTGATCTGAGATGCAGTAAAAAGGTCCCTGATCCCTTTGGATGAACTGCAGAGATCTACAGCTGAGGTGGGAGACTGTAAATAGGACAACAATCAGTCAACCTGGGAGACACAGCAAACCTGTCGAGGAAGCTGCTCTGGTCGGGATTAAACCAAAATCACATTTTTTTTTCAACAGTGCTAAAGGATTAAGCTCATACTGAACACATCATCCCCACTGTCAAACATGGTGGAGGCAGCATCATGGTTTGGAACCTGCTTTTCTTCAGCAGGGAAAGGACAGGATGATTAAAGTTAATGGGAAGATAGATTGGTGCCAAAAGACAGGAGCATTTCTGGATCCTGTTACTTGGAGTCTGCTAAAGAGAAAAAGAAGACTGGGGCGGAAAGGAGGCTTTTAACTACATGCAAGACAATACGACCCAAAAGCATAAAAGCCAAGAGTTGGCATAAGATAGTCTTAGATCGAATCACATAAATGTGTTAGAATAGCCTAGTCAAAGTCCAGACTTGAAACCTGTGCAGCAACAATTGGGTTAAAAATGTCTGAGGTTATTGCAAATTTATTTTTACACAAAACCCGGGATTTTCAACAAGCTTCTGCAGAAGGAGAAAGAGCTGCAACCCAACTTTCCAACATTCTCCCTCTAATAATCTCTCGAGCCTTTGTTCCTGCAGTGCCTTGTTACATTAACAGAACATAACACATGAATGACAGATTCGTCCTGAAAGGATGATCAGACAGGATGCTCCACTGACTGAATTACAAGACAGAGCAGTCTTCTGATTTAATCATAAGACAGACAGCGTGAAGCATCTCCTTTCACTCAATGTTCTATATGCACATACATTAATTTAATAATCATCATTGAATAAACCTAACACACAGCTCTCCATCCAACCTCAATGATCTCGAGCTGTTTTGCAAGGAAGAATGGGCAAAAAAATGCAGTTTCATGATGTGATAAACTGACTTGCGACTTGCAGCTGTAATGGCAGCAAAATGTTGCGCTACAAAGGATTAACTTAAGGGGATTGAATAATTTTGTACACCCAATTTTTCAGTTTTTTTATTTGTTAAAATAGTTCAAAATATCCAATAAATTTCATCCAACTTCATTCATTTGTCTCACTTGTTGATTCTTCACAAAGAATTACAATTTTAGATATTTATGTTTGAAGCCTGAAATGGGGCAAAAGGTCAGAAAGTTCAAGGTGGGCTCATACTTTTGCAAAGGATTGTATTTATGGGAAGATTAATCACCACAATCCATTTCAGTAGTACAGAGCAAGTGAAAAACTGTGATTATTTCTGTGAGGAGTTACTGTTATTGCAGCAATCTTTAACATCTCTATTTCCTGTTGTTAAGGAAGCTCTGTTATCCTAACAGTGAGTTAAAGTAATCAGACGAAATGACAGAAATGTACAAGCAATTATTATTGGTCAGGCTCAGGACTTAAAGGTATACTATGCAACCGGTGTTGATTTTCCAGTGAGGCTCCCCCCAGAGGGCGAAAGTAAAAGTGCACTATAGTAAATATGCACAGCTGTTCTCCTGGTTTCTCCGGTCATCAAGCCAGGCGCGTTGTTTGAGCTTAGCAGACAGGCGAACGCAACGAATCACCATGTCTACTGCTGGTAAGTGACTATTTTGTTCCAATTTTAGAGTTTTGAAAATTTTGCATGTTTTCATACATTATTTGTTAAGCATGTGTCTAAATAACAAAGATTGTAGTTAGCCAAGTTCTCGCGCCGTAAGAAAGCAAGAACCGACTCTCGCGATGCACGACAGACTTCTGGAGCCTGTGGAGTGCGGGCGAGGAGCTCCTGCAACTGCAAGAATGCGGTATTTCCCCTACAGACCACCAGGGCGGCCGAGAAAACCTTTGTTCGACCTGAAATGACTCATTTAATCATCTAAAGCGTTATGGAACACATTAATTAGCTGAAAAATGTTGCCTTTAATGGTAATATACAGCCACCCCTCAGCATCATCCTACCAACACCATGCTGCCACACTGAGCATCTAGTATAATAGAAACAAAATAGATATACTGGAAGAAAAGAAATAGTTTTCATATATGTGATACAACTGATAGAGATTTCTACGGTGTGATTCCTTCTCTTTTAAATTCCTGCAAAAATTCTTGTTTTTGTCTTACAAAATGTTTGAGGATGAATATTTCAATAGCAGATACCTTCTTTTTTTTTAGTGCATCTTATTTGTTTGCAGGGAAATTGTACTTGTCTTATATTTGAACAAACTGATAACATTTATGGTGAAGTATTCCACATTAAGGCTTCTGCTGTAGTATTTCTTAATAAACATATTCTGCATTGATGTGAGAGTATGAATGCGTATCCCTTTGTGTCAACCCAAATACCGATTGTGATACGATATGCCAATCTAGGTTCACTAAAGCGTGATGCTACCGGTGTTTGTGAAATCTTTGTTTCAGTCTCTTTAATGTGAGAGCTAAATAATGAATGCGATGGAAAAGAATGACATTAAAAGAACCAGAAATATGTTTTTAGAAGCATTTTTCTTTGAATTAGCTTGGAATTTATGTGTTCAATATTAGTTTAAAAGCTAAAAATACATAATTTGTTGGAAACTAATTTCCTATATGAGATATTAAAATGTGATTTTTTAAAAAGTCAGGTTATGATTGATGCGATATGCCAATCTAGGTTCACTAAAGCGTGATGCTACCGGTGTTTGTGAAATCTTTGTTTCAGTCTCTTTAAACCTTAATGCAGCTAACAAATAAACTGACCGGCATGCACACAGGATGGATTGGCAGGGTGACTGCAAACTGACCAACCTCAGTAATGTTTTAGAATGGCAGTAAATCCCTGCAGCCAGCTTTATAAATCTTAGAGTGTCATCAGAGCTTAAAGCTTAAATAAAAAAACGCTACTCTGCCCTTCATACCTCTCCACCAAAGGTAGATCTTTTGTAACACCTAAATTTAACAAAACACGGCTTTCTGCCGCCTCCACATTCGGTGGATGTTATATTACTGTCCGTTTTCTCTGCAGTAGGCGTGGGTGCTGGTGGTAAGAGCCCCCGCCAATCCCACCCACCTCCTCCACTTTAGCTGTCAGTGTCCAGTTAACTGCACATGTTACACCCATGTGGTGAACAGATAGGGAATAAACTGTCATGCTACAAAAAAAACACAAAACGACCTGCAGTATAGTCTGTTTCTGTCTCTATCGGGAACGTCTGCAGCCTGTGGAAAACGGCTTTCAACCCTGACTATTATAGCTGTCTATGGGGTAGGGAAATAATTATAATGTTGAACTATGATCCATCTACTCATTCTTTAAATATGTATCCACTCCAGCTGTGCCAAGAGACAAATGAAACAACCAAATCTGACAGAGTGGGATTTTGCAGCACAGACTATATATATCCCTGACCCCAGGCTGCCAGTGCATCTTGTCCTCATCAGCTCCGTGTCCTTCCCACAATCTAACAGTTCAATGCAGCTAATATGGTGCTCCTCAGTGTCGGCTGCTGTCCTCAGCGTCATGTCTTATCTTTTAAGACATCCGTCTCTCTCCACCTTTACATTCTTCATTCCTTTAGTAATTGAATCTTACGTAACTAGGATATAGAAGTGTTCATGATCGCCTGCGATTGTAGGAATACTAATGCTAAAGATGGAGATGAACCCCTCATACTTTATAACAATAATCAGTACAAAGACTGTTTTTTCTTACTACTTGTTAACTGTTCCAGCTAGGCCTGTCACTAGCCTTTAGCCACCAGAGATGGCTAAAGGCTAAATAGAGTCCACCTGTGTGTGATCTCATCTCAGCACAAATACAACTGCTCTGTGACAGCCTCAGAGGTTGATTTCCCAAGCTCTGAGCTGCTTGCACAGAACTGCTCAATAGCTCATCCGGAATTGTAAAGAGTCTGGCACAGCTGTAAACCTCCCAAGACACGGACGTCCACCTAAACGTAGAGGAAGGCGCTAATGAGAGATGCAGCCAAGAGGCCAGTGGTGACTGAACAAACCACAGTGATCCACAGTTCAGTTGGACGAATATGTCCACCGGACAATTCAATGCATACATATGATCTCTATGTAAAAGTGTAAAGAAGAAAGCATTTTTTAAAAGAAAACCATAAGGAGTGCCATTTGCAGTTTGCAGAAACCATGTAAGGGAAAATGAGATAGTTTGCCAATGGAATCAGTAATTTTACTCTTAAAATAAAGATAATTAGATAATATGCACTTGAAATAAGACAATGCAATTGTGTTTTCTTATTTTTAAATCTAAATTGTCTTGTTCCATTGGCAAAATGTCTTTCTAATCTCCTCAATTCAAGAACAAATGCACTTATTTTAAGAAAAAACTGACTAGTTTTCTAGATTTAGGACTATCAGCAGTGTTGTATTCAAACCATAAGGAGTGCCATTTGATGATTTGCAGAAACCATGTAAATGTTTAAAACAGCACAACAAGAAGGTGTTTTGGTCAATTAAGACCAAAATTAAACTTTTGGGCCAAAATGCTGTGTGATGTAGAGACAAAACACTGCACATCACTCTAAATACACCATCCCAGCGTCTAGTAACTGTTTTTAATATTCTTTTTTGTTTTCTGCATTTTTTATTTTATTTTTTTTCCTACTCTCTTTGATTCTATTTTACATCTTCCTGTATTTTAATCATGTAAAGCGCTTTGCATTGTAGAATGTACGATACTGTGCTATAAACTGTGGTAGTATAAGCTAGGCTAGAGGTGATGAAAGCGGCGTCCATGGAGCTTCTGGAGCGACATACCAAACCAGAGGAGAGATCGCATCTCAGCGTCCCTGTCCTGCTAGAGCAAATGCAAAGCGTTAAGAAGAAGAATAATAATGCTTTTTTACCACAATGGTGCAGTCAAACATAATTTAATGGAGAATCCGCAACAAGATTTGAAATCTGCTGTTCAGAAATTTTACCTATTTAATTTGATTGAGCTCTAGCTCTTTTTTAAAAGAGAGAGAAGAATATCCTTTTTTTTCACCAGCTGCAATGCAAGAACTTTCATCTAAGTACTGGTCTGCAAGCGAGAACATTTCCAGTAGACTGCGCTAGATTTTGTAAAACGCTATAATTTAGTTTGGAAACAGCTCACTGGACACTTTCATCTTTTTAAAAGTGCAACCTTGAAACATGACCTAAAAATGACTGTAAATTTTGTTCTAACATGAGAAAAAATTATACATATATTAGTGCTGTCAGTTAACTGGCGTCATTACGGCGTTAATAAACCCATTGGACGGCGTCAATATTAGGAATAGAATTAACGTTCTTTTTGACCTAGCTTTTTTGTGGTTCTTTTTACATGCTGTGGCCTTTCTGCTTGGGTAGAAAACTACAACACCTCTCATTAGTTAGACCCGGAAACAAAACATCAATCACGAACTTAGCAACTGCAGAAGCCTCCCGGATCTTGACGTTACATTTTGAGTGGATGGCTCGTGAGACGCCGAAATGGACTGCCGATAGTATTCTGTTCAGTTGCCATGGTTCCCGTGAGCAAGAAAGTGAAGTCTGTGTGTTGTTGGATTTGTGAACTGAGCTATCTATTCGACCAGTCTGAAATACCACTTAATGCCAAGCACTCAGCTGATTCGAATTCTCCGCCTCCTCGTCAAAGCCAGGTAACAATGGATGATTTCAGACAGAAGCGCGTGGATACTTTAACTAAGAATAAACTTACTGCAGCCGTAGCTAAATGGGTGGCTACTGCATGTAGGCCTGTTAACGTCGTGGAGGACGAGGGTATCGCCAATATTATTCGCAAAAACATTTGCATTAAACATTAAAAAACATTTGCATAAAGCAACCCAATCTACTTTTCCATATTCATAAGAGCATTAAAATTGAGAAAAAATAATGTGACAAAAGAAATCAAGGGACATTTAGAATAGATAAAAATGTGCGATTAATTGCAAGTTAACTATGACATTAATGTGATTAATCGTGATTAAATATTTTAATCGTCTGACAGCACTAATATATATAAATAATGATAAAATAACATATTTTGCACAATGCTTTCTTATTTTTTTGAAAAGAAAAAGTCACATACATTACCGCTTTGTGTTGGTGTTTCACATAAGATTGAAATAAAACTATATTGCTGTCTGTGTTTGTAATGTGAAATGTGGGAAAGTTCAAGGGGTATGAAGACTTTTTAAAAGCCTCTGCTTTTTTCCAACCGAATTTCCCCAAATCCTCTCAAACAACAGAAAAAGTTAATGTTTCGGCTGAAGCAGGCGGCTGTTTATCACCTGCTGTTAAAAGGTCTATGTAAAAAAGCTCAATCTCATTTTCAGAAATCGAGAAATGTTTCTCGCCGGTTTTTCCATCGCTGGGGGAAGCAGTTTAGAAAAGGGCTTGAGAGCTACCATTAAAAAATAACGACCAAAAAAGGGAAGTGCTCACCTGAGGCATTTTTCAAGTAGCCATTAGAGTCCACTGTGGTGTACATGACATAAGGGCCTGGCTGATTCACACCGAAAGGCTGTTGAAACAAACACAGAAACAAACACGATCAAAAAGGGAACACGTCTGACACCATCAGCCCATCACCACTGAGCGGGAAAGTCCCGACAGAAAGCAATCAGTCTGGGTGTGTTTTTATTTTATTTCCACCTCTATAGGCTCAAAGGTAAAGGCCTGACCTCGCCGGTCGGATACAAACGAGACTGACATCTGCATATTTGTGTGTCCATGTGGATTCATGGTTAACTTGTCTCGTCTCCTTAATGTGAAAGGATGACGGGGAATAAGGAGACCTGTCGAGGTTCTCCTACGCTTTAAGTCGGCTAATCATGAGTCTGTTACATGCAGGGACGCTGCAGGAAAGACTCGGCCCTTTATGCTGTGACACGCAGCAGTTGGGTGAGAGAGGAATAGAAATGAGGTGAAAAAAAAGGAAAAACAGACAAGGAGGGAGAGATGAGAAAACCGCTGAGGAGAAGACTTGCTGGCTGAATGCATGAAGGAGGGAGAGAGGTGTGACTAAGAAGGAGAGGGGTAGGAGAGTGAAATGGAAAGACAGAGCGAGCTGATGGATGGGAGAGGATAGGAGCTAAAGCAGCCGCAAGCTGCACTCGTCTCCTGCATTCATCATATTTTTCACTTAGACAAGCGGGCGGAAGAGTCGACAGGCAGAGAAGCAAAAACAACCAGCAGCCTCTTGTTGATGTCAAAGATAATGTGTTCTGTAAAGGACTTTTCCAGCAGTGAAAGGTTAGGAGAGGACTGGTTATGCTTGCTGATTTTGGTACGTGTCTATTTCCTTCTGTCCACCTACATGTGATAATAAACCATTAGCGCTTCCACTGTAAATAAAACTGCTTTCCTCTTTTGCAAACAGAAAGACAACTTAATGCATAATGTTGCCAAGTAAGCTAAAAATCCTGGCATCCAAAGGGCCATCTGAACAATAATTATCATTCTGTGCTGTAATCAAGCAGTAAAAACTGTCACTATCAGTCATTAATATGTAGAAGGTTAAGAGAAGAGCTACTAAATTAGCTATTTAATTATAGAAAAAATTAACGGCAAGTTTTAGCCAACGTCATTTTTTTTTCTATGTTAAGTTATCTAACTATGCATTGATACTTTCCCCTTTTTAATAATCAAACAAATGTAAAAATAAGGCCTCTAATACCGTAAAAACGCCCAAAAAATACGTACTTAATACTTAAAAAAAATAAGTAATTAATAAATAGAGTTGAAGATTATAACGGACAATAAATAAATACATATTTTCTACCTACATTTATATGTTTATTGTATATTTGGGGGCAATTAATTGCATGCTTATTTATTTATTTAGCTTTTATTTATTTATGTATTCATTTTTAAATATGGTAGAGCTGGTCCTCCATAGTTGCTTACACTGTGCTAGCATGCTAACTGAGTTAGCAAAGTGTGTGATGCTACTAAAGGAGTTCTTTATTTTATTATAAAAAAAAACAGTTGGGTGTCATGATCTGGCCTGTTTGCTCCTCCTTAATTAGTCATTCCTTTCACCTGTCGTTTCCCTCCCTGCCTCAATTATCATTTATTCCTCTCACCTGTTTCCTCTTAGTTATATTCAGTTCAGCCTGAGCATTCAGGGCCAGATCATTACTTGTCTTTTGTTAGTCTGTCTGTTATTTTTATTTCATGGTTCATGTCCTGGATCCTGGCAGCCAGTGGAAAGAGGGTTTTTGTGT
>JAGKQL010000005.1:2905156-2992259 GCA_018398635.1 Cyprinodon brontotheroides | reverse complement strand
TCATGTAGGGGCAATGGACATTAAGAGGGATGAGGAGTAAGAATCTAGCCATTAAAAACAAGGGACCTAACATGCTGATTTCCCTGGGAATGGCCAGAGACAGTTTCCCAGAAAACATGGAAGATAGGGATGCTATGGAGCGACGTGTGTTTCTGTTTTTACTTTTGAAAGCCAAACATTGGCATTGTCATCCCTGTGTTCACCAGATTTTCCCGGACAACAAAGGTAAGATGGGACAGCATACTAGAGCTCAGACAGGAGCACCGGGAAATCTGTGCAAGAGCACCATCAGTAAAGAGTAGCAGAACTGAGGCAGCTATGTATGCCCCAACTGGAGCTAAGGAACCACAGTGCGAGAGTGTGGAGGACAGCAGTAGATCCAAGAGGCTTGCCAGGCAGATGGAGCACCAGAGTGGGGGAGAGTCACCTGCTTGGGTAGTGGCTTGAGAGAAGAGCGAAGGGGCATAGAGGTACATTGGAGAGCGCTGAAGGCAGGCTCCAGCTGACCTGGAGGAGGACAGTGGTAAATCAGAGAAACCCACGAGGAAGACAGAATAAGCTATTCAAGTGTAAGTACACGTGGACTGTACAGTGAAACTGTGAATGGCTCATTAAATCAGGGGAGTCAGCCGGCCGCGGCTAGGCTCTAGAGGCTAACTAAGGAAGATGGAGTATAGCAATAGATTTGAAAAGCACGCTGGGCTGCTGGTGTCTGTGCTGGAGGTAGAACAACGAAACAGTCCTTCTAGTTCTAAATTAAAACGTCTTTTATAAAAGCCACCCATAAAACCTCTTAGGGTGTTCTCCCATTTATCCATTGTCAGTCTTATTTTGTCTATCTTCTATTTTTGATCTTAAAAATCTGTCTCCTTTCTATGGAGCCTCTCTGATGACATGGTCAAAAAAAAAATTTAGGTTGAAAATTACAGTAGTATTTAGATGCTTGCCTAAAGTAGTATTAAGTGACTACCATAATAAGTATAACGTCTTAGAAATACGACTTACGTCTTCTATCTAATAAGTTTATGAATAGCGCCCGCAGACGAAATACTGACCCCAAGGTAACCCGCACAGTTAATAAGTTAAGCGTCTTGAAAATACTTATTAATAATATTAATATCATTCCTTGACAACTGGGTAAAAAGCAAGATTGAGCGCGCATTCTCTAGGGTATAAAGCGCGCTGCTCGATTTGCTTTACCAAGTCATTCGCCACCAGTCACGTGGACATATGTTGTTAAGCTTCGCTTTATTTTAGGTGGAAGAGCATTAGTGAAAACAACCGGCAGCAATGCTAAGCGAAGGACTAAAAGGCCCGTTTACATAGCAGCCTGTCCAAGATAGGTCATTACAGTTAACATAAGCCTGAAAACAGGGGGCGGATTTATTGATATTAATAAGCATTTCCCGATGCGCGTCGTTAAACTTAATGCAGTAGCCCGCAAAATAGTATTTCCCAGCGCCACGTTAAACTTATTCATTGGCCACGCGAGAAATGAGTATTTGGCGCCACGCGTTATACTTATTAGCATTAGCCGCAGCGATAGTATTTCCGTGCGCGACGAAACACTACTTACGTGGCCACAATTAAACATTTTTTTGACCATGTCATCAGAGGGGCTCCGTACCTTTCTTATGGTTGTTATGTATGTGAATACACAAATATGCAGTCGCCTACATACCTGAACGTCAATGATCCAGCGAGGGGTGTCCCAACTCCTAGGGAAGATTACGAAGCCCTAACTGTGGTGGCATCAATTAAAGGGTGTGGCGGTAGTGGGGGAGAACTAGGGCCATTAACTATAGGCTAGGAGTTGTAAGTAGGGGTCCCTTTAGATCTGTTGCAATTAACCTCTTTATTTGGCAATATCAAGATTTAAGCCTTTTTATTTGAAGTTTGCCTTGAGTCTTTTCGAGGTTTATGTCGCTAGAGAGATCACTGTTAAATAAGGATAAATATATTTATTTGTTGTGTGTAATATTCACTGTGATCTTTCCCATTATGATCTGTGCAATGTAGTTGAAACTAATCACAAATTTTTCCTTGAGAAGCAACTGAAATGTCAGAGTAAAAGTAGATCATGAAGCGGAAGAGCTGACTTGCTTGTTTACAAAACACACTGATATCATGGGTCATCTTCCTCTTGTAACACATGATTTCAATGGTGAGATAACGGTGCCCTCTCTCAGTTTAAAGCATAAGCTCATTGTCCTTACTTGTTTAGTTAGCTGGAAATGAGACAGGAGACTGAATCAGCCTCCCTTCCTAAGGAGCGCTGCCCATGTAGGGGCTATCGTTTCTGTAGGGGAGTAGGAGATAAATCAGCAGACGACTGAACATCTGTGCTCATGTTTGCAGCTAACTAAAACACACATTCTGTAGAGCATCTAACTACAGAAACAGTCAGGAATTATGGCACTGCTTTCAAATGAAGTTGTTTAAAGACTCAGCTCAGCTCAATGACAACCTTATGCAACTCAAGTCATCTTTTTGTGATCGTTTCTTAGTAGCATGACGATTCCAGCCAATCTGACCAACTAGAAGGGAGACGTCATTCTAAGACCACCTTCCGTTCATATGCATAATGAGGCGGAAATCCATGCAGAAAGGGAAAACTAAAATAGGATGGAAGAAACGAATGCAGTAAATGGTAAAAAAATAAATAAAATGGTTAAATAATTTTACGTTTACACAGAAACATTTGGAAAAAAAGTGATTAAAAATGGATGTAAAAATTATTAAATAAGTAATAAATATTATAAAATAATAATAAGATACTTAATACAAAGGTTTAGAATTTAAGGCACTAATTAAAAGGGATGTATACATTCATTTCTCACTGTATCATTAAATTAATGATAACATTCATTTATTTGCTCTAGTTTTTGTTCTTTTAATTGTATATCTATTTTATTTATCAAGCATTTTTGTATCTATTTTTTTATTAATGTAAGATTTTGTCATCCATACTGAAGAGCACAACTAGCTGAGGTGATAAAAGAAGTGGTGAGGACTACTGTCAATGATAAGTTGGTACATCTGCTAGCTAGCATAGAGACTCTATGCAGGCCCATAGAGGACAATGCAACCAAAAAAAAAAAAAATCACTTTATTGACTGACTTGCTTCTTGTTCAGCGCAATCAGGATCAGCCTGAACCTGAAACCTCAGCCAGGAGTGGAACTTATTTGTTTTGTGTCTAAAGCAATGGGATCTGCTACTCCAAGCTAACAGCAACTGTAGGATCAAACCACATGATACCTTTCCCTTTTTAATCTGACCGGACCTACTTCCTGTCTCCAGAGTAAAAAATGTATGCATGGAGCCTGCACATCTAAAGTCACCAATATCAACTGTAAAAGAAAAAACCAACAGAAAATACAGTTATAGTGCTCTAAACAGCAAACCAACCAGGACCAATGGCATAATTATTACCCATTTTAACTGTAAAGGAATATAAATAGAAATAAAATATTTGGAAAGAATCACTGAAATAAACTGATTCTATAGTTTCAGTACTCTCAAAAGAAATACTGTTCAATCAATATATCCTGCTGATTAGGTGCAAATACATGTGATGGGTAATGCTTGAAGCTTTTCCTTTGATTCTTGCTTTGCAGCTCTAAGAGAAAGATTTCAAAAGCAAAATACAGCATATCACAGAGATATTTCTATGGTATTATGAAAGGGCTGATCAAAGCCCTAAGATTAACGTCGGTATATAGAGAAAAAGCAAATACACTTAGATAGAAAAAACTATAAGTGAAAGAAAGAAGGAACCACCAAAGAAATGTGGGAAATTCTTCTTTTCAATGCATTTGCATCTTGCTTCGGATACACCTCCAGAAAAGATCATGTAATAATGTATAATGTCCAAAAATATCCTGGAAGAAAAACATGGATAATTATATATGAAATTTTTTTTATACATAATAAGTTCAAGCAGCAGCTAGTGAGGTCTCACATAAAACTGAAAGCTTAATCTCCAGCTGTAGTCTTTTAGTATGTCACTATGCCAACAGTAGAGTGGATGTCTAAGGTTGTTTGCCTGGGGGGCTTTAATTACAACATGACTTCTATGTCAGTAGTGATGAGTTTTTTTTTCCCCCAAGTATGAAGGGAGTCTTCTGAGTTGCTTTCTCTCCACCTCCAGTCTAATTGGACCCCCCCAGGAGCAGCTGGTTGGTAGAAGGACATCCAGCTAATCGTGCCCATGAACATTTTGTAGCTTCATCTGAAATATTTAGGGAGATCAACCTGTCCTCCTTTAGCCTCGTGAGACCATCCTGATCTGCGAGCTTTCGCTGTTCTCACTTTCGCCAATCAGTCGCGGAGACTCTCCTCGTTAAATAAAATTTGGAGCCGTTCACCAAACGAACGCTCCAATCGGCGTTGGCTTTGAGGCGGGTTGAGGAGGTGGTGGCGCTTAGCGAGAAGCTAGCGACAGTTCAGTCGCAAGAACATGGCGGCTTCAGTCGATGAAACTAAGCGTTAAGCGTGGCTATCGAAAGCAGTTTTTATCCGGAATTACAGAGTATTTCTTCACTGAAAGAAGAGCAAAACATTCAATCCAATCAGCTAACCAGTATTTTTAAATAATTTCCCAAAATTACTCCAACGGAAGGTTTCCAGATCGGATATGCGAGTGAGTAAATCCATCTGGCGGAGTCAGTGTTATGGTCCCCTTTGCACTTCTCAGCATCCATTAATCAGTATACCTGATAATGATGACTAAACCAATCTGACTTCCTCCCTCTTGATGCACCCCCCTGCCCGTCATCCAACTTCTTACTGTTTTTTGTCCTTCTGTTGCCCCGCTCCAACACCGTCAATTTTTGGGAAAAAATCTTTAGTTACAAATATTTTTATGGAAACCTGACAAGAAAAAGACGATTAAGTTTGCATAAATGAGGCAACTCTCCTTCCAGCAATTAAAATGTTTCAATGCCTAGAAATTCTGGTTGAGGATAAGGAATAGAATAGAATAAAAAAAAAACTTTATTGTCCCACAATGGACAATAAAGAAATGTTTTGATTAGTTCAAAGCCAGTTAATAACATTTAATCCTTTGTTTACTCATCCAAATTGTTAAGTAAACTAAACCTCTTCTGTTTGGAACCTTGTGTCGTTGACCAGGTCTTAATTTTTAGATCAGTTTTTTGACTTCCTATCTGATTTATTGTTTAATACGGGGAAGGTCATTAAAGTGAGGGGTTTTAACGTTCATTCCAACATTAAAGGTGATAGCCTAAATGTTCAGCTTTAAATGCTATTTTAGACTTAATAGGCTTTGTTAAAAATGTGCACAGTCCCATGCATTCTCAACATTTATTGCGAAGAAATGTGAAACTGTATTTCCTTTCTTATCCAAAGACTTTTTTAGCAACCTTTAAAACTTAAACACAGTTCTAATACCTCAAAAGAAGGGTTTCTTTAGCTAATCATCAGATAACAGTAATAAAGTTAAAATAATTTACACATTTTTTTCCTCCTCTGTGTTACAAATAAATACTGTTGAAGGGCAA
The DNA here is from genome assembly GCA_018398635.1 of Cyprinodon brontotheroides. Classification (NCBI taxonomy): domain Eukaryota; kingdom Metazoa; phylum Chordata; class Actinopteri; order Cyprinodontiformes; family Cyprinodontidae; genus Cyprinodon; species Cyprinodon brontotheroides. Next base: position 2,986,735 of record JAGKQL010000005.1, on the reverse strand, counting down.
CCATGTAATACATTTCCTTCACAAATTGATGATTTTGTTGACGGGGTTACTTCTTCTCTGTGCTTTTCATTAGACAACATAGGGCCTCTGTTTAACGCAAGACTGCATACTTTAATTTGGAGCTGGAAATATACCATGATAGGGTAAAAACTGTAATATTTTTGGTTTAATGCTATCATACTATCAAAAATTCATACTGGCTGATGCTTACGTCCAGTACAGACTGACATGATAGGAAGCCATTGATTAAAGAAAAGAATTGGGTATATTCACTCAAGTGATGTGATATACAGCGACAGGTTCTTTTCAGTTTCTTGTGGTGTTTCTCTACTCTATCCTGCCTTAAGGACCAGAAGTGTTGATTCAAATCATCACATTCAGTGTTTGGTACCATCACTCCTCTGTGTCATCTGGCTCTGTTGGTTCCTCCTCATCTCTCTGGGGAACACAATGTTCCCTCACACTAGTAAAGTAGTGTCTCTGTATTCTTTTATTTTTGCATTTTTGTTTTGAAATTATTAAAAGAAACAAAATGAGCCCTGTTACTGATAAACAGAACAAAACGGTGCTTTATTTGATTATAAAAGAAGGCGTTCTGTTAAGGTCCACATCTGGCCCTGTTATATTGTACCAACTATGACTGAACCATTATCCAGTGTAAATGAGGGTGATTCAGTTTTTGATTCAACGGACAGCAAGTTAACCTCAAACTGGACAAAAGGCTTGGAAAAAAGCAAAGAACAACAGCTGCAGTATCTGCTTTGTCAGATTATGATGGATAATCCTTCTTTATGATAGATGGACCAACTTTCTAAGAGTCTACACTTGAGAGACCCTAAAGACTCTTTGAAACAAAGAGAGATGAGGGACCTTCTTCAGATAACTTTTCAAAAAGCTGTTAATTGCAAACATCTCTTTGTTTTTGTTTATAAAAAGCTGCTTAAGTTAATTTTTCCGGAGTCATCCGAGGTCAAACCGGCCTGAACATTTTGGAAAGTGGCTGCAGAAATCAATAGTAATGCTACTCAAGCTTCCACTGTGGTATTAGCTACAAACCCAGAAGACAAACACAACCACCCTGCCTCCAACATACAGAGAGGGATGGATTTTAAACGGCATCGCCTAGCAACAGCCTGCTGAGCTTTGGCAGCTGCTAGGTTAGACTGAGAAGTGATAGAGGGAAACCTGCACATACATATGGGCCTATATACACTCAGAGGAAACCTACAGATAATCTGATTAAGCACCAGTCAATTCTCACAGCTTAAAAGGAATATTGTTAAAATGATCTGATTCATTTTATTTTAATAGAAAAATCCATGTATTGCTGACAAATTAACATAATGTTAGACAATCAATGTTTTTTATTATTATTTAGATGTTGATATAAAGACTAAATATACTTAATAGAATCAAGCATACATGAACTATAAAGTGCTTATTCCACAAATGTAATACCTTAAATTTACATTCCTCTTGGGAATATTAGCAAACATTAACTACAGTTTTCCTCATTATTCCAGGGCCAGTTCTAATCCTGGAAATGTTGGTGGGCAGGCAGAAGTGTGAAGGGAGCAACCATCATTACTACGGCCTATTTATTGATGCAGTTGATTAATGTTTTCCTCGTGGGATTGAGATAAAATGTGTTCGGCTGTGGAATGTTGTCAGACTGGGAAGGTTTCCATTAGGTAGGTTTTCTTTAGAAAAACATGGGCTTGAAAAAAATAGCTCTGGGTTTTTTAAATTTGGGCTGCTCTTCATATGTGGCATGTGTCCATAGGAAGATTTTATCTAAATACTTGGCAAAAGAAATAAAAGTTTAACCAAAATATGACTTTTCGCTTATTAATTAATTTATTTAGAAATGGAGAATCATTAATCATTGACGGCCATTAATTAATAAAGTGTAACTTTAACAGTTCCTTTAAGATGCACAGTGGTGCAATCGTTGCTGTCATCCAATAACCCTGGCTGTCTGAACAGTCCCCAGTGGTCACATAACTCTGTCTTCCCACACTGTGCCTGGGCCATTGTTGTTATTTGTCGCCAAATCCCATGATGCTTTGCGAGGACAGCTCTCACAAAGCAATCTAGAAAATATCTACTCATCTACTGACCATGGATCACTACTTTTCAAGGTTCATTGTGGGAAATTCCGAGCCGATTACTTCTTCATCCTGTAGATTTTCGGACATTCATTTGAAGTGGAGAAACCACTATTTAGTGATTGCGGCGGTCGTTTGGACATAGCTCCTGCATCTTTCCTAATGGCCATTGTTTCTCCCAGCTGTGATCATGTCTATTAACACTAGGGATGTAAATACTAATGCGTTTTGTATCGATGCATCAGTTGATTCAACAGCCCGACTTGATCCGATGCATTGACTTCGTCCGCAAGAGGAGAAATGCGATTCATGTTTCTTTTTCCTCCGGTCTATTTTTATCCATTTGCTCCTGGAAAGTAATTCTCCCTCCAGTGCTGCGGTGGTAGCTAAACCTATTTTGCCCTTTTACCTACTTACCACTTCCTGGTTATACTCTTACAGCAGTGTTTACGCAGCAAAGCTTGACACAGACATTTTGATTGATGCTCAATATTGAAGCGTGGTCTGAGCGCTACACACTGTGGGTCTGGAGTACGGCCGAGGCGGCAAAGGGGAAGTGGGGTCGAGTTTAATCCGACGGCCCAGGAGGACTATGAGGGACTAAAATGAGGAGATCCAGGTGGAAAAGGGTCCCAGCGTTCTAAACGGCTCGCTCTTCTAGCGGGTTAAACTTCAGGAGTTGTTTTACGCAATTTCGGTCATGAAAACAAAACAAGCCGGCCTCACAATCTCGCGGCACTGTCTCGCGGTCCTTTACAGTTTGGGGGAGGAGCAGCGAGCGTCTATGGAGTGCATTGCACTCATTGCACTGATTTTGTGCAGTATTTTTGATGCAAAAGCCTTTCAGCATCTATAACGCAGGGGGCATTATTATTTTTTTCAGTAAAATGAGGTTTTCATAAGAGGAATAGGTGGAGTGCAACTTTTCTACCACTGTTATTTGCTTATTTGTGTCTAAAAATGCATTGATTTATAAAAAAGAATGAATCATAAATAAATTATCGTGGTTTTATTCTTGAGTGTCGAAAAAATAATCGAATCCTTGGGTCAGGAAATGCGATACTTAATTGATTTCGATACATACATGATGGATGTGATTTACACCTAATTAATACCACCAGCCTCTCTCTCTGTCGATCTTCACGAAGTTGTCTCCTCCTTGCTTTTGTTAGATTCTTGTGTGCACCACTGGCCTTCCAACGTTTCTGTGCTCACTCTGCCTCACTGGTAGCCTGATGTAGTCAATTACTCAATTCTAGTCAGGGAATATAGGTCTGATACTGCTCCATAGAGCTGTGTTGATTATGGGCGTGTTTTTGAACGAACCAGGAAAAAAAAATGCCTCTGCACTCCAATTGGATAGACCTACAACCAATAAGAACAGCGGCAGTGCTTGAGGCATGAAATGTTAAGCGATGCATGGTTGTTGTCAACAAAAAATCAAAGCTGTGCAGTTACACGCCTAGAATAAGAAGATGTGAGCCTTGATGGCGTTTCTCTGTTCCTCTTTTTAAAAATTAATTTGCTGTCGATATCTTCTAGAACAGACCCTAATAGACCTCAACTCTCCAGCGGCAGCCATTGTTGTTGTCACACAAAAGCGGCGCTTTTGGTCACATTATTGTTGATGCGTTACTGTTGATGGAAGTCTGTCCATCATCGTGTAAATGATCCGCCCTGACAATTTGATTGGCCGCGCAGAATGGCCAATGCGAGCATACTGCGCGCAAATATTGAGCACAATGCCAGACCGAACTTCCCGACCTCAAAGCGTTTTGGGCGGGACTAAGTTCGGAATGGTACCAAAACTGCACCTCACTGGATCCTCCACCTCTGACTCTGGTAACGCCCTGGACTGCCTCTGTCTTGTCTGTCCTATCTATTCTCAAAGGCAGTCTACATTAATGTCGGCCATTATTTGCACAGTTCACAAGCTTGTCAGCCTTTATCCTCTTGCTCAAAACCTACTTAGAGTCTGTTTAGGGGGCAGCCAGTCCCTGTTCAACTGGTTGAAACTGGTCAAATGGCAATCCCAACGGGATCTGGAACGATGGGCTTAGTAACTTTTTTCTATATCTCTTTAAGCTGCTCTGTACAATAAAGCATTATATTTAAAGTTATACATATTACATTGGAAGCAAAATGCTTATTTAACAGTTGAATCATAAATGTTTGCATGAAAAGAATGCATTAAATAAAACTGACCTTTCTTTCTCAGAACAGAGTTTAAAGAAGAATGCTGTAGTTATAAAATATTACCTGTGACTTTTTTCCCCCCAACTATTTACAGTGAGAACTATTAGATATTCTTCGGCAACATTTATGGTCATGTTCTTTCTTTTCTGCTGAAGGAAACAAATCTATTGTAATTGTATAATTTGTGAATCACTAAAACTTCACTTCTATCTTCATTATAATTAAGAAATGAAAGAGAACAACTGGACGAGGCTTTGATATAGATTTTGAGAGCAAATCATATAGGCGACATGTTATGCATGGATACTCTTTGCAAGGAAATGTAATCATTTTTCAGCAGGTATGCCACCATGACCCACCTTTACGTATTTTTTAAGTAACGTTGGGCCACAGGCCAAGTAAAATTTTCAGCAGCACTATAATATCAAGCACTAGTGTTAATTTTACAACAAGCTTTATTAACCGACAAGCCAGCTTTGTAAGAGGAGGTTGCAGGGAATTAACTCTTATGTGGAAATCCCTCTAATACAGTCATGTTTGAGAGGCTTTGTCATCTTATAGGAATGGATAAAGGTCATTAGGGATGTTTATGCATTTTGGCACCGAGTTTTCTCCATAACAAAACCCTCAGCAATGCAGCTAATGGTTTCCAGAAGTTACAATGCTTTTAATTATGGTCTCCTTATGTCATACAGTTTATTAATACATGTTATGGATACAAAAAAACCCTGTTTCATTTTGTTTTCTGCTTATTAATTAAGAAATAAATAATTTGACTGGAACTATAAATGCTAATCTGCAAAACAACAATCTATAACTTATTGGAAAAACCAGTTATTGACAATAGACAGAGTTTACTGCAAAGACAGTCTGAAAAAATAAGATACAGTAGCAGCCAATCAAATGACGGTTTAATTACAGCCCACTTCCCTGAAGCTCCCAGCAAAATTCCCTCCAACTTCCAGCCACAGGCCTTTTTACTCCCACTCCACCCTTTCACTGAATTACAGGTTCTGATCAGGAGATGACACTTCTCTTTAGATCTAAATGTCCGCAGATCATGAGGATATTTTAGTACAAAGATTGATGTTTAAAAAGGAATTGTAGGGGACCAGCCAAGGGCCACTCAAGGAAAAAGGGGATATTTTGCATGGCTACTGCTGCACAATCCATAACTGTGCAAGGTAGACTCTTCATGCAGAGGTTAACATTATTCTGTTACTACGAGACACTGAGCCTGACCTACAGCCTGAACTCTTCTACACATAACAGTGTCTAAATGTGGGTTGTGCAGATGTGCCACTTTCCTCCAAGGCTTATCCTGTCTTCGCACTGATTCGTGAACCTATGCAACGACAGTTATGATAATTGAAGGTGGATCTCAAAAGACAATAACAGTTCTATTCCCTGGGATTCGGCATCACCAGCAATCAGTAGCTTGGAGCGTACAGAGCATTGTGACACGACGTCATGTAGCATCGGGAGGTACAACAGAAATCACTTAAGTTCAGCCTGCTCCATCTGTGACCTCATTTTGTTCTCCAGAAATAGCTCCATCACACGTCCCGCTGCTACATGCATACAGGACATGGGACGCTCACACTCCTGCCTGCATATACACATGCATGTCTGCAGAGCAGCCTGCTGCAGGGTAAGGTGTGACATTTAAACATTTACAATAGGGGAACTCTTTTAAAGCTGGTCTGGACATTTCCACATCAAATATGCTCAGCGTGCAGGAATCTCTGTATTTCTAACGGGGGACTGATGGATTTTGAGTATTTGTGTGAATGCAGGCACCTCCAGTGAATTTAAAGGTTACCTGAGAGCCCAAAAAATGGGTAAAATGTGGCACAAAACAATTGTTGGTAGAAAAATAGTCTAGTACAATAACTATGACTGATAAGGAAATTATTTCCTTTTACTGCTCAACTTTAGATGTCCACAAACAAAAAAGTTTGGAATTAGACTTTCCCTAATTTTTTGCATTAAAGCTTAAGCGTAGTGGCTTTGTTTCCCTGTAAGTGACAACTCTGATCCAGCAAAAAAAATAAAATAAAATAGCCAAAAACAACTTATTCCATCTCTTCCAAATCTACAATTCAATAAAATGTATCGTCTGAGATAAAAGTTTAGTTTTTGTTGTATTTATAAAATACTCTTTTCGTTTCCTGTGAGTTAGGAGGAGGCTCTAAATGCACGCAGGGATGGAGATCTAGGCTAAGTATTTAAACTAAGGGGTGGGAACGTGGATTGATTTGTAATTGTCAAGTAAGCAGTAGAGAGGCCCGCTCGCCCTACCGGTGGATGCTTACTGTAAACTAACTCTGACGCAGCCTAACAGACTCTAACAGAGGAAATATTGTAGCCAGGAAATCCCTGGAAAGGAGAAATATTGACAACCTCCACGATCCGGGAACAGATGCTTTATACCCAAAGTTAGATGTGTTTAAATTTGAATACAGGTAACAGCAGCGGATATACAATATTATGTTTAAACAGAATTCAACTGTTTAAATGATCCCTAGTAAAATATCTTAACATCAAAATACTTTATTCCATATTAAAATAATAGTTTTTTGAGCTAGTTTTCCTCTAAACAGTATCCTAACACTTATACCATAGATTAATAGTACAGGTTGTGTCCATTTTTGTATTGGAAAAGCAGCATCTTTGGTTATAAAACTTCAAGGGCTATCGCTATAGTTATGCTGCTATAGGCTTAGACTTCTGGAGGACATAGGGACCCCTTCTTCATCATTCTTCTTCATTCTATCTCTATTCTCCCCACTCTGCAGAATCTGTTAGTTCAATCTCTAAACGTTCTGCTCTCTCCTCACTTTTCTCATAGTAGCTTCATCTGGTCTGTTCCTGTTTGGCTGTGACTCCATCCTGGAGAAAATATCAGGCTGTACGCTGGTTCCGCTATCAGCAGATGTTGGAGTCTGGCCTTTTCCAGTGTAGTCCTGTTTTTTCTGTCTCAGCAGCTAGAACTCCAGTAGGCACTCAGCCAGATGGCCGCTCACACACTGAGCCCTGGTTCTGCTTGAAGTTTTCATCCTGGTAAAAGGGAGTTTTTCCTCCACTGTCGCTACTAAGCTACGCTTAGTGTGAGGGATTGCATTTGATTCAGTGATTCGATGTAATCAACTGGTTTTCCTTAGATAGAAAACTTTGAATTAATTTGACTGGGGATGATCTGGTGAACTGGAAAGGGTTGTGAAACTGGCGCTATAGAAATAAACTGAATTGAATTGAAAACCGAGTCCTATGAAAGCAAGGAGGACAGATTTGAGTTTTCAATAACTTCTACAAATGTTAAAAGTTGGCTTATATTTCAAAATGGAGTTTTTCATAACTGGTAAGGACCATATTTGTATTGTCATTACAACCCAATAGATTAAAGTGCAGGATTGAAAAACATCCACTTTTACTGTTGCCTCTTTGCATCGACACTAAAAACATTGTAGTATTGGAGGTATTATCCTCCACACATATAACAGAATGACTAAACATATATATGATTGTAAAATTCCAGGTAAGGTTTTCATTTCCCCAAATCTTCCTTTTTCAAGGCTTTTCTTGGACTTTACAATCCGTGTTCCCTACATGCTGAAAGAAACACAGACGTCCCTTCTGTCTCCTTCTGGCACGTATGCAGAGACCTTCTCATTTAATCCCTAAGAGGGCTTTACAGCCTTAACAGGAAAGATTTAATTAGTTTTTAAAGTAACTGGGAGAGAAAAGAAGGAGTCATTATCTTTATGCTGAATGGCAGCGGTTGTTTAAGGAGGCAGCATCTCTGGTGGCTTTTGTAGGAAGACTGTGGCTCGTCTGTACGAAGAGGAAAGGAAAAAATAAAAGAAAGAGCAAAGGAATGTGTAAAAGCTGACTGCTTTACTGTGCTTGAGTTTACAGAATGTTTAAATCTATTATTAATTAAAAGATCGGCAGAGATAGGAAGCATGAGGACATCAGTGATTTATTATTTCTTTCCAAGATATGTGAAAAATGATACATCTGAATATCATTATAAGCTGCAGTTTTACATTTTGCCTAACATTCGCTTAAAGGAGGCACCTGTGGGCAACAAAGAAGAAAAGGTTGGACAATTGCACAGAGAACAAAGAGGACAGTATGAGGCGTCCAATATAAAGCTGAAGGTCATAAAAAAAAAAAAAAGAAATCTAATGAAATATCAAGACGTCAGATCGATTTAAAGCCAAACAGTAATGTTTTTCTACATGTTGTGTTGCTGAGTGAGAGATATCCTAAGCAGGACAGCGCAGTTTATTAAACAGAATAACATTTGGTCAATATAGTGACAAAATGATCTGCCTTTTTTATCTGTTAGTAATTAACCCTGCTCCACAGAGCACAGATAAGAGGGGGAGAAACTATGAATTTAGACTCTTTAAACTTTATCTCTTAGAATATTTAAAAAATCCCAGTTCAACTCAGATATTACCTTCCTGCAAACACATTAGAAGAAAACAAGAAGGAAGAGGGGCAAGGCTATGAGAATTAATTTATTTATCAATCATTTGCAACTGGAGTTTTTACAAATTAAATACATTTAAGTAAATATAAGGCAAATCTGGGGTAAGATTAGTTTTCTTTAATTTGACATTTGTAAACAATAAAACAAATAGCATGGCCTATGTCAGTGTGTGGAGGTGTTTATCAATCAGTGATAGCATATCTTGAAAACAGAGAAACAAGATAAACTGATATACAAGTACAGGCCGTTTATTATATAAACTTTTGTCGGAGCAAAATTTGTTGAAAAACATTTTTTTCCCCTCATTCTTTCTGTTCCCTCCTGGAAATTAGATTTTACGTGGGTCCGTTGCTCCCCTCTAGCTCCCCCACTGGAGCCCTCATCAGCTCCTTATTGGTTCAGACATCACATCTCAGCAGTGCTAGACTACGTTCCGACTGCAGGCCTTGATGCTCAATTCCAATTTTTTTTTTTTTTTTATGAATTCACAAACTTTGTTTTAGCAGGGAACAAAACAAATCAGTTTAAAGCCCCAACATAACCAGTGCTAAGTCTTTTTTGCAGCTATTTTTCTTTGTATGGTTTCTTAGTATGTTTGATTTGGTGATAAGTGGAGGCGTTGCAGAGACAAGGGGTGGAACTAAACCGAGAAATACCGACTGTTTTCTCTGTAACTCCATTTTGACGCTTAGTGTTTCGTGTTTATTAATTGTACTCGACTCCACTGCCTTAATTCCCATCATTCTGAGCTTTTGAATGACTTCTTTCATAAATCCACTGAGCCTCATGTATGTTCCCCTGGTTTTAGCCATGGAGAAAACTCTTGGCTTGGAGACAATTCTGGTTACATTTACACTTGCTCATATTTTCCAGACAAAAGTTAATGGTGCATCTCCCCAAATGTCCGGCGCAACAACGCTTTATTGGTTCCTACTATCGGGACGGAACCAATAATATGGCGAGCCCCTTATTTTTTTTATAATAAAAAAATAAATTGTCAATTTTAACGTTTTTATTTAGATTACAAAATAAATTGTAATATAAATAATCCTATTTATGATGTTTTAAAAATTAAGACCCTGAAAGACTGATTAAGGACATTTTAATACCAATTAAGGCCTTAGTTTTATTTTGAAAGAATTCAATGCCTTTTAAGACTTTTTAAGGACCCCCTGTATTAATGAGGTTCAGGTCGGATGAATGCGACCTGGCCGTTCCACACAGGTCGCATTTGAATAAATCAGATTCATATCGGATTCAGGACCGCAGAGGCCAAGTGGCCTCGGGTCGGATTGGAAAAAAAAATCAGATCAGTGTTGTTCAGACTGCCATGAAAAGATCAGATCCAGGTTGCATATGGGCAAAAAAATTGTATTTGGGTCACTTCAGGCTGCAGAACGTAGCCTTAGACATCTGAGCTGATTATTACCAGCAGCCCTTCTCCACTTTTTGGTAAAATGATTTCTGAAGTCAGTTGTAAGTAAAAACAAAAACAATCTATTACCCCTTTCTGCATGGTTCTGTGTATTTTCACTAACAATAAAGTGTAAATGGGTTGGTTGATGGTATAAGCCATCATTAGGGGCAAGTAATGCAAATAAATAACTGCAGTATAAGGAGACATGCCACATGTCATGAAGGCAGAAGGGAGTCATATACAGCTCCTCCTCTAATCTTCCTCCAGCCTTGTTCTTATAGATTCATCTGGAGAATTCGCTTAATGTTTTTGCCAAAAAGGATTAGTGATAATGATGTTCACAGTTTTATGGACCTAATCCATAGTGAAAAAACTATAGTAAAGTTAGCACTTTAGTATGGTGCTAATTTATGATGGGCTTCTGTTAATACAGTACACTGCTAAACTGAGCTCTAAATAAGTCATTTATTCTTAGAATAAGATTTTTTTTCTTAAACTGAGGAGGTAATGAGACACTTTGATAATAATTTGATAAGACAATTTAAGAGATAAGAAAATTGATTATTTGAAGTGCATATTATCTAATTATCTTCTTTTAAGAGTAAAATAACTGATTCCATTGGCAAATAATCTTATTTATCTACTGAAATTAAGGTAAATACAAATAATTCAAGAAATGTTTATATATTTCTAGATTGTTTTTGCAGTGTAAATTCATTACATAATCGATTCACTCAAAAAGCTAATGATTACTTAGAAATTGTAAGAAAAAAAATTTGGATTTTGCTTTATTTGTGTAATTTTTTTTTTTCCCCACAAAACTGTATTGTTGGTTTTGACAGCCATCATCCATATGTGTTTCTGTCCTCTACTGATATCTGTAAGGCAGATTTCACACAGCAATCTGGAGCACCTTTCCTACCCTGGATATAATTCCTGCTGAGACCCCCAGTGAAAGCTGAAGGAATAAGAACGAGAAGGAGGAGGGGTCGACAATTTGCCCAATCACAATCGGCGATGACTGTGCTTCTAAAGCCAAATTAACATTAAAACAATGTGACTATCTGCTGGTAAAAGACAAATAGCCGTTATTAAAACCATGCCTTTCAATGGTTTCTTTGAACCCCAGTGGGCCTCAGCAGATGGCCGCTCACACTGAGTCTGGTTCTGCTGGAGGTTTCTTCCTGTTCAAAGGGGAGTTTTTCCTCCACTGTCGCTACAAGCATGCTTAGTGTGAGTGATTGCTGAAGAGTCAATGAGTCGATGCAATCAACTGGTTTTCCTTAGGTAGAAAACTGAATCAATTTGACTGCATGATCTGGTGAACTGGAAAGTGCCTTGAGATGACGTGTTGTGAATCGGCGCTATAGAAATAAACTGAATTGAATTGAATTGGTTCACAAAAATGATTTCATGTTACAACTACAAACTTCAATGATCTTTGTTGGAATTGTATGCAATGAAACTGACAGTAGTAGTTTTAGTAGCTTTCCCTCAAGGTTTGTCATTGCAATGATGACTTTAAGTGACAGCGGGGTGACCAGATCAAAGGATCTCTTGATGTCACTTTCTCTTATCACGGCAAACCTTGTGATCCCAGGGTTACATCTGCAGCAGCTGCCCGGTCATGTACAGTACGTCAGGAGGTAACGAGCTCCAACAGATGCTGCCACTCTGGGATTCCAATGCTTCAGCAGGAGCCATGGCAGCTCCAGCTCTGGTGACCTCCTCTTCAGCCACTGGGTGTTTCTATGTCTCCTCCTCAGAATCCTGCTCATCTGTTGCATCATCATTCAACAAAATGATCCAGTACTTGGCTTAGATTGAATTATCTTCGTACTGGAGCATGTTATCATCTGGAGATGGGTTCTTGAACTTTGTTTTATGAAGCGGGCAAAGAAAGAGGCTCCTTACCCAGAGATTCCCAAAGCGGGGGACACGCCCCCTGGGGGAGACCCAGTTTAATACCAAGCGGTCAAAGCTGAGTGGAGGAGTACAAAAATCTGAATTTTCTGTGAACTGGCACCACAGGAAAACGCCAGGAAAACTTGTTTCAATCAAAATGGAGTATAGAGAAAATAAATTTGACAAAGTATGAATTAAGGAATGCTTCTAAGAGGATTTTAGTTGGCTTTTTAAAAGCCATTTTAACACTAGGGCCCCTCTGCACACGAAAGTCAAAAACTAACACCCAAACACTAATATTTTTTTCCAAGAACGCTTGTTGTAAAAGACGGAGACGAAAATAAATATGATCGACCCAACACTAATGCATGAAAACGGTGCAAAATGTATGCGTTGTAGGCCTGTAAGTGGCACTTGTGGTGCCAAAGCAAAAATAGGCTGAAAAACAGGCAACGAAATGTTGAGCATGTGCAGTAATATTTATACATGGTTGCCCCGCGGGTCCATTTTCGTGGGTTCAGTCAAATTGAGGTGATGAACTATGTCGCTCGATATTGCTCTGTTCTTCCTGGAGATATTCCAGAAGAAGAAGATTCTGTTGTAAGTCCGACAGCAGGGTGAGTAGCATGAGCAGCAACCATTCAACACAGTCACACGGCGCCATTGTTGTTGTGATACTGTGTCGCCCCTTATGCGTGTTTAGAGGCGACGCCATGACGCGTATGCGAAGAGAAAAATGCGGTTAGAGCTTAAAGATGGAAAACGCGAAAAACGGCGCTTTCAAAATCTTCCCACTCTGAAGGCTTAATAAAAAAAGATTGTTTACAGACCCCGAAACGCCGGCTTCGTATGGATGAGAGGCTGGTTTGGTGAAAAATTTGTGCATTTAGGCCAGGGTTAGGGTTCTGTGTGGACGGGGGCCTCAGATGTCCCGGAAAATTTTCAGTTTTCCCAAAGCCCCTCCCCTCTTCAGGTTTGTGTATTCACTCTACCTTGCTGGGTAAGTGTCCTTGTTGTAATGCAAATAACCTGTGATGTGACCAGGTCCTTCTACAGCAGACTGGATAAACTGAAACAAACTTCAAACAAGAGCACTTTTTCATTACCTGCCCCTGCAACATCAGAACTTTTTGCAGGAACATCTTGATAAGTCATATCTAAGTCTTTTATTTAGGCAAACCTATTGAACAACCAGATATCATAATGGGTCCTAGTTCCTGAGCTGAGAAAACAGGTCATAACCATGCTTTTTCCAACAAGGCAAGGCAGAGCCTATTTATATTGTCCATTCACCAACAGACTCATTTGTATTGTTGCAAAGCTCACTATGTGAAAGAAAGAACAACTTAAGAGAATCTGGAAAAACCCGGAATCTGTTAATATTTTTGCCAACTTTACTGCAGTCTCGCAATGCTGGCTGCGCTGTCTGCAGCGGAAGAGAGAGTCGCCTGAGTTATCTTCCCCCCCAAATAAATAATGGTCATTATTGTATAAATATTATTGCTTTCTACAGGGTTCCAGCTCATGCAGCTATTTTCATTGTACAGATCATCTATCGTCCGATCGCTGCGCGGCTGGCTGCGCTGAAATCATTGCGGTGTTGGCGAATACTGATGACGTAGACCTAGTTATGTTTAATTACAAATATGATTTTTTTTCCCCCTGCTCTCAGGTAAAACACTCAAAGAGAGATACTTTAGCTGAAACCAAAACTGAAGGGGGTCGATTTGTTCTCCAGCCACAGCGCTAATGGGGCATTTACATCTGTAAAGGGATTCATGAGTTGATAAGTACCGCAGGGGGACTGGAGGCTGACGAAAATTCTCGTATTTCCGGGACTTTTAGTGTTAAGGGCTGTTGATGCGTTCATCATTCGTCGTCCTAGCTCCAGCCTCTCCCCCAGCACTGGTGCTTTCTTTTTGGCTAGATAAGAGAAAGCACCACTGAATCTGACCATCATCCAGATGCAGCTCTTAAAGTAGGTGGTAGTACTCTGCTAAATAGATCCTTCTTCGAAGAATCGGTGGACTCATAGACATCTATGCGCACAGCGTTGTTTGGCTTTCCACGGCAAAACATGCTGCGAGACTCGCTTGATAAAATCCAGATCCACCATGTGGAGATAAAATTAGAAAGCAGACAAAAGCGATGATGATGATGATGGGAGTGTGGAGGTGCATCTGAAATGCATGGTGGTCAACTTTCCTCTATTACACCCAACATGGTGCAGAAAGAAATTTCAGAGAACACCACGTTGAGTGCAGGCCAGCATTAGGAAATCTTTTTTTGTTGCTTATCTACTCTGTTGTAGACTCCTGTTGGAGGGACGGGCTCTGTAAATATTAATCTTCAACTCTAACTAACTGGATTGAAGTGCAGACTTCTCTAATTAATGGATTGGCTTAAATCCAAGGCTTCAATTCATGCTTATTGAAGATGAATCGTAGCGTTGTAACCTAAACTTTCTCACCAATAGCTTCCACTCTAGTGATTCCTGGTATTTAGTTCCATCCAACTCTTAATTAAGTCTGACACGTTTCCCAATCCCAAACCTGAAAAGCATTCCTGCAGCATGATGCTGCTTTTTTCTCTTTGTTTAGCTTTAGCTTTCTGCTTAAAATGCATTTATTTGGGGCTCATCCAACCAAAGTATCTTCCTCCACATATTTAGTACATCCACTACAGAGTTTTAAACTGGATTCCTTGGTTGATTCTCTGCAGAATCCCACAGCAGAGTCAATAAAGACTTAGACCGTCTTCTCGGTGAGTATTAATCCGAGTATCCACTCATGCCGCTGTGTAATACTGTAATCTGAATGTCTAATCTGATTGCTGTTCATCTTCTGAAATCAAAGTTTGAGTGACACGGTAACAACTCTGGGTCTTTAAAAGCTTCAGATCTAAAAGCTGCAAAGAAGATGATCTGTTGTTTTCAATTGCATGAGCATTATAGGCTTATGTGCACATAGGACATGCGAACATGCAATTATACCCAAGTCACTTGAGGCATATCGGGCTCTAAAGCTTCTCTGTAATCAGTGTTTGGTGTAATGTGGCAATGCAGGAAAAAAAATCCTGATTACAGCTGACTATAATCCCATTCTATTAAGGCTGGTGACTGTTGGTGAGTCCTTTTGGCTGCTCCCTTCAGAGGATCATAGGTAAATCATTACAACCAGGTTTAAGCTCTTATCTGCCTGTCCCGTACATTGATATCTCATATTTACCAATTTCAAGATTTATCTAAGGGTATGATGTGGTTCATGAATACCTACTGGAAGAACTAATGAAGTATTTACCTTTACTACTTATTGAACTTCTAGAAATGAAAGTAAAACTCAGAAATCCGAATGAGAACAGTGGAGGGCCCAAAAATAACATTGAGTACACTTAAATATAACAGATAAACAAAAATAAGATAAGGAAAATCCACAAATATGTGATAAATGAGAAAGGGAAGAGAGCGGAAGGAAATGTGCCTAGTTTCATGCTTTCTTTCTTACAGTCTGTCGACGTTTCTGTCTGTTGGAGCTTCACTTGTCCCTAGCGTCCCAAAGTGCTTGTTTTTCCTGCAAACAGAAACATCTACGCGACTTTCTCTCACCGGCCGTGTACTATTTGTTGTGATGATCATCCGTTGGAGCATGTATGGCTGCATGCAAGAGACACAACCAGACAGGCATAGATAGTCAGCGTCTGTTCTGTGACCTGGATATAATGCGGATCCTCAGGACACGGGTTTCCACTGAAACACATCCATGCGGACACAGATTCCTCCGCGTCTGAAGACTTCTTTGTTGCTCTTCATGACATTTAACTGCTGACACAGAACCTGTCATCTAAACACAGTTAGGATCTATCATCTAATTTTCATTATCGCCAATGATTCCTCTAGATATGACAAAGTAGCCCTGTACCCTGAAACTTGGCATGTTTTTTTATGTTGGAAAAGCCAGCAATTTTGTTTACAATCCTAAAAGAGCAGCAGCTTCAATCCAGTCGAAACAGCCTTTAAAGGGCTGATAGAATGATTCTACAGGGTATCCGGTCCTTAAGGTCTCTGAATAGGGTGTTTAACATTGGTTGGGCTGAAAATGGCATATTAGCTGTTCTATGAGCCCCTAATGCAGCCTGGTTAAAAGCCCTAGAATGAAACGACAGGTTTTCTTCCTTTTATGGTATGATCATGAATATTTAGATGAGCTGTGCTCTGATTGGTTGGTTTACAACGAGCCGAGCTGCTGAGCAAAGACGCATCATAGCAACCAGCGCTCACCCACTGAAACATCAAATTGTTGATATGGTAGGGTGACCAGACGTCCTCTTTTTGTCATGTCCTACTTTTAATGCCTAAAAAAATGTCCGGGGGGAATTTCGTCCAGGATTTTTGTCGACTACAGTGAAGCACATAGTTGAAACACACCGGGCATCCGAACCAAGCCGCGAGCTCGGGGGCTGGTCCCGGAACCACGGCAGATGGGGGAACGGAGTCAGCGGGGGACGTGGTGACCGAACCCGACCCAGTGGGGGTAGCCTGGACACCGGCGGCTCCATGCTTCCCCGCGCTTGCCTTACACCCCCCCACCCACCCCCTCAGGCTGAAGACGAGCGGCTCATGGCTCTCTGATGAGGTCCGGTCCAGTTAGAGGCCCAGGAGTCCACACTTCCCAAAAAACAAAAACACCCAAAACCCATGAAACCCAAATCTGATCACCATAGATATGCTAGCATTGCTATCATTAGCTTAGCGACAGAATCATACTTCCAGCTTGCAGTTGTGATGGCCTTACAGTGGGAACAGCCCCTCGTTTCAGTAAAAGAAGTTTAGCTTCTTTGAAATGTCCAAGATTTGAAAGCTGTCTTCAGTAAAATGCTTCGAGCAGATGAACAGCTGAGCATCAAACTTTGCAGGGATCTTCTGATAGACAACGATAATCCATGCCTGTCGAGTCTTCAGATCCTTGGGAAGACTGTGAAAATGTTCCCCTTTCTCCGTGCATCCTGGAACACTGCATCTACTCCTGTGGTTTTGGCTCATTTTCAATAGAGAAACTGTTGTCTTCCATCTACCTCTATTCATGTTCTTGGCCAGTGAACCAGTGGGCTGGTCTGTATGTCAATTTCAGGGCGAGACAAAAGTACAGGCCAGAACCAAATAAGGCAACTCAACTCTGTGCTTCGTTTGGGTTCACCCGTTTATGCTGGAAGTTTATAATTGTGAGATTTGCATAGAAAGGAGGCGTTGATGTAACCTGATTCGGCCAGATGGATTTGCTCTGCACATATCCATCTGGAAACCTTCCTTTGAAGTAATTTTGGGAAGGGGCGAAAATACTGGTTAGCTGATTGGCCTATGTTGGTGATAGAGACGGGCCAAATAAACCAATCAGAATCAGCGAAGCATATGGCGCACTAACAGAGCGAATGACGAAGAGGAACCAATTGATAGATCAAACTTACTTGCCGAAACCAGTCGGGAGAAGAAGCAAAAACATCTTTTCCTCAGAGAAAAGCCTCCAGAGCAGTGTTTTGCTCTTCTTTCAGTGAAGAAATACTCTGTAATTCCGATAAAACTTGCTCGATAGCCACTAACGCTAGTTTTCATCGGCTGAAGCCGCCATGTTCTTTAGACTGAAAGCCAACGCTGATTGGGCGTTCGTTTGGTGAACGGCTCCAAATTTTCTTTTAACGGAGAGTCTCCAGACTAATTAGCAAGTGAAACCTTGAAAGCTTGCGAGATCAGGATGGTCTCACAAGGCTAGCGTTGAAGGGGTTTCAAATTCTCTGTACGTCCATTTCACCAACTGAACTATTGTTATTTATCTGTGACAATGGAAACTAGGTGCATTCAACTCTTTTTTTAAACAAGATAAAGTAGAACTGATCAGTAGCAGAGAGTGGCAACCTTTGACGACATTTTAGTTTAATGTAATCTATTCCCTGCACTACCTCATCTACTCATTGTTCTGTTGTTTCCACTAGATTGCTTTGATCTCACACCTTCTGCCTTTCTGCTATGAACACTTGAATCAGTATTCATCTTGCTGGGAGGTGAAGTGAACTTTTATGTGAAAAGAAGCTATAAATAGCAAACTGAACAGATAAAGAGAAAGATGTATTGCATCGGAGGAGTGAGAGAGAAACAGAGACTTCGACTTAAAATAGATCAGTTCTGGGCGGTCCAAATGTTTGCTTAGCTAAGAGCATCTTGTCAGAAGGCAAAGCAAAGCTTCAGTAGATGATGGGCGTCGAAGTACTGATAAAACAAAAGATAATTTTCTGTTTTAGAGGCAAAATAGATACATCTGATCAGTGGATGAAGATCTCTGAGTCCATGATGCTTGAGTGAGAAACGTGTGAAACACCTCCTGACATAAGCTTAGTGGATCAGCTAAAAAAACAAACAACCCAGAATAATGAACAACGACTTTCTTCAGGAATTAATCCCCACAGACTTTCCTACTGAAGATTAAAATATTTAAACAGCAGATTTCAAGTTAACAGCTGCTTGCTAAACGCTAAGAGTACGAGTAGCGAATGAAACGACTTGCAGATGAGGAGAAAAGGGCATCCAGTTAGAGGTTGCGGTTTATGGGGTTAGAAATCAGATCTCTTAGGTCACTACATTTGCAGAATGCCTTAAAGGCGGCCTTAAAGGCGGCCTTATACTGATACAGATTCATTTTTATGTGAATTAACTAAAAATCTGTGGGAGGAATTTGAACAAATAAAATGTTGTCATGACTTTAAGAGCTTTTTAGCTGCTCCTCGGTAGAGATGCATCGATCCAATATTACTGAAAAAATTCTAGAACAGGTTTGGATGACAATAGGTCAGATCCAAGAGGCCTATCTATGCAGTAAATTTCTATGCTGAGAGGTCATTCGCTACTTTAACTTCATGGAGAGAGTCACAAAATGGAGAGAGAGATAAGATCAGTGATCGGGACCTTTTCCATATTCCCTCAGTGACAGTAACATGCAAAACATGCCGCTGTGTGGAAAAATCTTTGCTCCGAGTGTTACAAGCTTCACTGTGCCCTAATTTTCTATTTAAGAATGTAAAACATTTGCAGAAAGCCTGTATGATCATTAAGCCTGTGGCTAATCAGCTTTCAATCACAGCATGCCGATTGGGTGTATTTCACTCTTCAACAATAAAAGGAAGAATACATCTTATTTACAATGCACTAAACAATCAACTTATACATCCCAGGCTGCTCAAATTAAAAGAGCGTAAAAAAGTAAGAAGGAAGTAGATTTAGATAAAGGAGTTTCAGCTGAAGAGAATAAATGAAGGTAATGCTAAAACCTTCAAAAACCAGGAAAGTTTACGTTTTCTGCATGTCTGTTTCATGATCTGGCCTGTTTGCTCTCCCTTAATTGGTTATTTCTTTCAGCTGTCGTTTTCCCTCCCTGCCTCAATTATCATTTATTCCTCTCACCTGTTTCCTTTGGTTTATATTCTGTTCAGCCTGAGCATTCGGGGCCAGATCATTATTTGTCTTTCTGTTAGCCTGTTTGTTTTGTTGATTCCAAGGTTCTTGTCCTGGATCCGGGCGGCCAGTGGAAAGAGGCTCTATACGCAGGGAGGTTCAGTTTTTATCCAAGTAAGCCTGGCTCCAAGGTGCAGACTGCAGTTAAAGGAATAGTACACCCTAAAAACATGATTAGCCTTCAGTTTTTTATTTCACCCCATGCTGAACAAACTTCTGGAGTACTTTTTTGATATCTCAAATGTATCTGGAGATCTGGAAGGCTTCTTGCTGTCTGTTGACATTCAAATAATGGAGGTCTAGTGGCGCCGAGACAGAAAGGTCCATAAAAGTCCACAAAATAAACGTGTCAATATTCCATACGCTCGCCCAATGCATTCCAAGTGTCCTGAGTGGGTAGCGTCCATAATTTACTCGAAACGAAGTCATTTAGAATGTTTTTAGAGCATAAACAGTAGTGTATAGGATTTCCTAAAAGCGCCGCTCCACGAAGTCCACGGGAAACCGCAACGCTTGACCAAAACTGCATCTAGTAAGCATTCAGCCTCAGCAAAGAACTCATGCTCTTCCTCAACACTGAAGTCCTCAGACATTTTTTTTTCGTTGTTTCTTTCTTTGCACAGGTAAACAGGCACATTTCTTCTTCTACGCTTTGCATTATCGGCAGAGCAGACGCTTGATGCGCACTTTCATCTGGTTTGGTCTGCCGCCTTCGCTAGCGTCGTGAGACGCTGCATGTGCGCGCTTTTCAGGAAATCCTATTACACTACTGTTTATGCTCTAAAAACATTCTAAATGACTTCGCTTTCGAAAAATTCTGGATGCTACCCACTCCAGGAGCACTTGGAATACATTGGACGAAAGCAGTATGGAGGAATATTGGCACGCTTTTGTGGACTTTATGGACCTTTCTGCCTCGCACCATAGACCTCCATTATTTGAATGTCAGCAGACAGCAAGAAGCCTCCCAGATCTCCAGATGCATTTGAGATATGAAAAAAGAAATACTCCAGAGTGTTGTTCAGCATGGGGTGAGTAGAAAATGAAGGCTAATCATGTTTTGGGTGTACTATTCCTTTAAAAGGTCCTGCATCAAGTTCTGGTTCCACGTCCTGTCTCTGCTACCCTCTTCCACTGAGCCTCCCCATCTGCACCTGTTCCTGTCTGTTCTGGATCCCTGACCAGGATCGGCTTCCAGCTTGACCTCTGGGACTGCAGCACTGGGGGACAGTCTTGGACTGGACTTTTAAATAAGGTAAGTGATCAACTCAGATAATCCTCTTCCGTCAGATGATCGTGGTCACTTACCTGTGTTTCTCCCGCTAACAGAGTGCTACTGAGATTGGGCGGTGCCCCGCCTCCCACCTGCAGCTGCCATGTGCCACAGATCCTAGCAGCTCCCCTTTTAGTTTTGTTTTTCATTAAATAAACATTGTGAACTTGCCCACTCACTGTCTCCTTGAATACTGTGTCCATCTGTCCTCGTTTCATGACAGGATTAAGTTTGTCCTGTTAAGATGATTTACTGTTTTTCTGAACTTATATTTATACTATACTTATACTAATTTAATGTTGCCTTTTGGGATATGCATACATTTATTACTTTATTATGTTGATGACAACTCTTAAAAAATAAACAGTGATGATAATAAAGTATCAGGGATTAACAAATATCCAAAATCAAGTCTCAGAAACACTTCAGAGGTTAAATTAATGTGAATCAATGCATCCCTAATCCTGAGAGGTTACACATTAACCTCAGTCAGAGGAAGAATTATTTAAAATCTAACTAAAGGTGGCAGATTAGATATTTAGAATTTAAAGCCTAGTTTAATAAAACAGCACAATAAAAACATTAAAGTAAGAACAACACCACAGTAACACCATCCAGCGAAAAGAAAAATCCCAGCGGGCGACATGCCAGCATCATCCTCATAAAGGCCTGAACACAACGATTCAGACGACTTTTTAATCTGTGATCTGATTTTTTTCCACATCACACTGACTGCATATAGAGAAGCTCAGACTAGGCAGGGTGGGCAGATCTGTGCTGTTTTTTTTTGTTTACATTTCTGTCTCTGTGCTATAAAAAATTCCCACATTTGACTTGGACAGATTATGAAAAGTGATAAAAGTGAAGAAGAAAAAAACACTGGTGTAAAACATAGCCGCACTTGACGGTTCTGTGCAGCATCTCAAAACCAGAACGGATAGAGAATGTTTATTTGCCTTTAGCATAGAAAAAAAAACACAGTGGGACGGTTTCTATGCTGACTGAGGCAGTGGAGGTGATTCTCAGAGAGAGATCTGGGAAGTTTATCCAAGTTTTTGTTTTCTTTTTTTCATAAAAGGTGAGAGAGATACTTTGCCTTAAAGCTGCCCCTTATTAGTTTGTTTATTTTGTAAGGCTCAAAGAGGATCATTACTTTACTATATCCGTTTTTGGCCCTCCTAAAGTTGTTTTTTTTTCCTCGAGGAGAGTGATAAACGGGGCTTTCTGTCCCTCGTTGTTTTTGTGAGGCTCATGGAGGATCACTACTTTATCCATTTTATATCCTCCTGAACGTGGTTAAAGTATTCTTTTTGTTTTATGTTTCATTGATTGTTTTTGCACGAGCTTGTCCAGCTTACTAGACCATATACACAATGTGTGACTCCAAAACTGACTGTTTCCCTGTGAGCTTAAAATATTTTTTTTCGTATTTTCCCCCAAAGTTGATGTGTTTTACTTCGTAACTGCGTTTCAAATCCTGTCAGTCCCATGAATTTGCCCCTAGGGTTTATCTCAGTTGTAGCTATGCAAGCCTCCTTGCAGAAAATGATGTCAGGTGTGATCATCGCCACAGCGCTAAATGCCACAACCTCGCTCTGGAGCAAAATCGGACGAAGCGGGTTTAGGCAGGGGCTCGATGTTAACCATCGCCCGATCTCCGGGCAAGTAGTTTTATTGTCGGGAGAGTACAGATTTCATTGCATTTGCCCGCCGGGCAAGTGCAATGATCGCATAAACAAAAATGATTTATCACTCAAAAAATTACTTTAAAAATCACCAACATTTGCTGAAAACAACCCACAAGCGTTGCTGGCGCCATTTTTGTTGTTTTGTACACATTCTTCGCGTGATTTGAAAAAGCCGCGTAATTTTCTGCTAGATGGTGTTGATTCAGCTCTTTGGGGAGAGAATTCTGCAGAGCAGAAGCTGGATGATGAATTTAATCTATACTATAATACACACTAGATTAAAAATGATCAGTCAGCGATTAGGAAAATAATAATAACTCTGTGCACACTGTGTAAATATTTCTATCATATGGCAGTCTAGTGTACAGTGATGCAGGTCATACATTAAATTTTTTTCTCTTCGACATTGGAGTGGTGCATTTAAATGTTATAGAGCTAAACATGTTAAATTGGTGAGTAGTAGTAGTGTAAGTTTTTAACCTGTCAAGTTTTTTTTTAGATTTTTAACATTAGAATTTACATTTTTCCAAGCACACAACAGTTTAAAGCAAAGTTTAGTTTGAAAAGAATGTGCAGGAAGGATTGAAAAGCATGTTAACACGGTAATGTAGGCTTGAGTTCATTATCTGGCGCATGCAGAGACACACCAGGAACCTGGAAACTTACTGAATTACAAAAAACATTTAAAAACAAACATGCTTCATTGATATATATACAAAAATGAATATTAGGAACTATATTTATCAAACATTATACTGGGCAAGTAAAAATTGTTTCTGGGCAAATGAAATGTGAAAGTCACTTGCCCTAGGGATTTAAAGTCTGATGTCCGGCCATGCCCAAAAATTTGGTTTCAAAATGCTACACCTCCATGGTTTGCTTCCAAGAGGGACTATAGGGGGTGATGTGGAGGTGTTTGGATTTAGGACCGTTTAAAGACAGACCTTCTCACCAGGTCTAAGTGTTTGAACTTTTTCCAAACCTTTTCAGTTTGTTCAGGCCTCTAAAAATGGTTAAGGGAATAAAAAATAAAACAAGACATATTTTTAAAGGGTTTTGCATTAAGTTTGGTGGTTGAGGCAAATGAACAGATATTAAAGTATTTCTGAAAGCTCAGGTTTGAAAATGGGGAAAAAAAAGGAAAGGAAGATGGAAAGTTTGATTCATTATGGCTTACAGGTGATTAGAAATTGGTGTTAAGTTTGTTTTTCTTTAGTTCTAGCTCAACTTTAAACCAACTCTAGCATAAAACACACAGACAGGCTTTTTATTTCTCCCAAGAATCACTATGCTTGGAAAATCCCTGCTGTGACCCCTCCTACTATCTTATCTTGATCTATGAGGACAAAAGTCCTTCAACAAATACATTCGTCTTTTTTCTGACCAGAACCGGAACATGTTGCAGGAATTCTTTAAAAGATCAGCTTATCAGGTGCACCATTCAGAAACATCAGACAAAGTTTACCTTCGCTTTTCCCTGCTTTCTGTTCAGATCGCACTGAAACAAACTGCTTCTTGTTCCTCAGTCTGAGCTTTCAGTCAGATAATCAACAGATCTCTGAAATTAAATGGCTTGTTGTTTGCAAACACAAGCTTACTAGCAGGTTAAAAAAACAAATATAAAAACAGGGAAAACTGTAAAATCTACAGGAAGAAGAAGTGTTAGTTGGAGTGATCTCACAGTAATAATGGAATAAATTTAGTCAAAAAATGGATGATTTCTTTGAAAGAAAAATAAGAAGAAACATTTATAATTTGGGAGGATCATAACATTTGCATAAGCTCTTTAACTATGCATTTTGATTTGTGAGGCTCTGATCTATGATGTTTCATGTTTCATTTAGTGAGGAGTAAATAATCTCATCAAAAGATGAAATACTTTAAGGCAAATTTGAATGTTAAGGAATTAGATGAAGTACATAAATATTAGGATTTATGTAAAAAATACAAACTACATGTCAAAACAAGTATAACACTGATGGTATGGTTTTCTCAACAAACTGGCTCTGATGGCGAGACTGGTTGGCAAGGGATTCCACACCAAGCAACACTAGCTACGTTTACATGCGCCAAAATTTCCCCGATCCGATCCAAACCTTGGTTGATCGGAAATTCAAAAATCTCCGTTCACATGGACACTAAATGAAATGATCCGATCATGCACGCGGTGTATACATGTACCAAGCCGTTGGATCAGATTAAATCTTTTTAGCATGCGCAAGAACTTCCTGCCAAACTTGGCAGTTCTGTCTGGCGCCTGGTTTTTTCTGGGAGGCCTGACAAAGCGATCGCGCTCGGGCGAGCGGAAAGAAAAAAGGAGGAGAGGAGGAAAAGCGCGGCAGCGAAAATGTCCGAGAGAAAATGTAGAGAATGAGCGATTGAACTGGCGTGGGAGAGCGAGTGGGCTGTGGAGAGAGAAAAGAGGAAGGAGGAGGATAAATTCCTGCTTCCTGCAGCTTTAAATGAACTTGAGTGTATAAGTCGGCGTTCCTAGACTCCTCCCGCCATGTTGTTCACAACAAGAGCGAGAGCGACCGGTGGTTTCCTGTTGTTGACAAGGCGGAAAAACGCCACGCTGACGCCGCACACATGCGCAGTGAAGATTATTTTACTCTTAAGATCCGAATGGGGTTTTACATGGACGCCAATCGGAATGGCGATCGGCAAAAACCATCTCTCTCTTTTGGAATTAAATTTAGATCCGATCGGACCGATTACGGATTAGAATCTTCAGTCTGACATGTTTACATGAAACATTTTTGATCTGATCAGGCCTTCAATCCGATTAGTTGTGTCCATGTAAACGTAGCTACTGACTTACTTCCTGCTACAGGACCAGGAAATAAGGTTAACTTTGCTTCCAGGTCACATTAAGACGCTTCGACTAGACTACATTTTATTATCAGTAAAAAAAAAAAAAACAACCGACTGAACACAATAGGCCTGCAATGATCACTGCATGAAAAGTGTGATTTTCGTCACTATGTGGCACTGTAGATTGTCGTGGAAGTTCAGGTTAACGGCTGTTCACTGTAATTTGCAGGCAACACCGAAAACTCCCATAAATTGTCGATTGAATTGATCCATCAATTATATATCATATTTAATAAGTGGAAAAAAACAACTTGGACTTGAACTGTGACAGTAAATGTTCTTGGGTTTTTTTATGCATTTAAATTTCAAAAATCCTCTAATCTAATCTCAATTTTTTAAATATGCCTTCAAAGGGGTTTAATGAAAATTTCAGCTCTAAATCCAGATGTCTGGTGCTTCTTTTATACGAACGGATGAGTCCAAATATGTATCTAGTTTCATCAAAGCAGTGTTAATGATTTCTGCTTGTTTCATTTAGGCTGTTAAAGTTGCAGACTACTGCAGCTGCAGTGCGATGTTTGGTATTTTAAAAGTCCCACACATCCAGATGATCCAGAACTTAGAGGTGTTGAAGTTCATTTTGAGCCTTTCTGGTGGTTTAAATGAAAACATCTGGAATAATTGGCATTATTAGACTTTTATCATAAAAAAATCATCTAAGAAATACTATCCTTTGCAATACTTATCTAGATCTGCCGATGACACCTCCAGAGACCATATCCCTCTAAACCCAGAGTCTCAAACTCCCGCCCTTAGCATCTGGTGGCCTGCAATCTACAGATGCATTGCTGCTTGTACCTAAAAGTTACAGTCAAGTAGAGAGAGTTGGAGATCCCTGCTTTAAAACTTTTTTTGGTGACCCATATTTCCTGTATATCTGAGTTGGGAAAAGATAGGCCAATGATTTACAGGGTTTATACAGGATGTAATGCCACTCTCACACCAGACGCAGCTGGCGCCGACAGAAGCAGCCAGCTTACATGCAAAGTCAATGGTTGACGCAAGTCAAGGCGCGCAGCAAATGTCCCGCAGTCCCCGAGTAGCTGCCTGAGCAGCCACTTAGCTGTCTGGAGCAGCTGAAGCAGCGCTGCGTTCCTGAGCAGTTGAAGCAGCGTCTGCCTGAAAGCAGCGGAGCAGCTGCCTGGAGCAGCTGAAGCAGCGCTGCCTGGAGCAGCTGAAGCAGCGGGTCGGGAGCTTTTTCAGCATCTGACGCCACTGCAAACCCGCTGCTGCTTTTGTCGAGATGGAAAAATTTTACATTTGCTGCTCGACGCGCCGCGTCAACCAATCAGAGACGCTGATTTGGGAGCTGGCAGGGAGAGAGACACATCGCCACCATGATGCAGAGCGCTATGATCACTCCTCTGAAACAGTTTATTAACGGCTAAATTAACTTAAAGTGCAGAAATCTGCCAACAGAACATGTTCGCTTTTATCATCCTGCTGCCTGCAGTTTGGATTATTTAGATGCAAACCACCTACCAGCTGCCGTGGTGAACCGCGAGGAGGCTTACCCTCGCCAGAGGCTGCTGTTGAATGGGATTCCTACTGTCAGCGCACTGCTGGTATGTGGGGGTCTGAGCGCCTCCGACAGAAATAATATTGGAAGGCAGGATGGTAATCTGGATGAACTGACTGCACTGATTAAGTTTTCAGGTGGATTTTCCTCACTTAAAAATATATATATAAGCATAACCAACTTTATTCCCACCGATAACAGCAAATATAGCTGCAAGGGCAAAGAAACGATAGAGTAGGCCCTCTTTTTGCACCGGGCGCAGCCAGAGCAGCAAAGGTGCTTCAGTCGCGTCAGGCAGAACTAACTGGTACAAGAAAGATGAAGCAGCAGGCGGGATGTTGATGCTCCTGCTGCATCCGGTGTGAACGCGAAGCTTTTTAATGCTCTTAGAAATAATTTTAATGCCACCAACAGGCTGCAGGCCATGTTCCCGAATGCGCCCCCCCATCTCTAGCTTTTTCTCCGACTCAAGCTTCTTTTTCTGAACATACAGCTTTGCGATCAACCGGAAGGAGTTCCACGCAAATATATCGTGATATAATATGTCTGATGAAAATGTTTTTATAAACTTTTTTTTTTTAATAAAGCATTTTAAATGCCACAATAAACACATTTAATGAATTGTAATGCCAATTAAGGCCTTAATTTAAAAAAAAAAAACAATTTAATGACTTTTAATGATTTTTAATGACCCGCGGAAACCCTGAATTAGGTATTTGGAGGTTTATGGGGTATTTAAAATTGGCCTATGAGTTGTTTACAGTCAACACTGCCTATAATCTCTCCCAAGAGAGACCTGCGGTGCTTTCTAGGTTCTATGGTAAACCGATTAGATTGGATTGGTTGTTCGGTCCTGTGGGAGTAATTTAGTGTTCTGACATCCTCCAGGAAGCTTCACCGCTGTTCCATGCTTTCTCAATTGAAGGATAATAAATCAGCCTGTAGTTCACCATTGACTCACAAAGCCTTAGAAATGTTTTTTTAACTCGATCCAGCTCTAATCAATGATAATGTCTCATGTTGGTTTCATGGACAGAGACTCGGTGTGCTGCTTTTTGAGACAGAACAAAAAAAAAAAATGCTGGAATGAAATATTTTCTGTCAGGGTCAGGCTGGTTAAATCAGTGAAATATTTAACAAAATGCTGCTTTTTGTTTTTCCTCATGTAACCTTTGACTAATATGAAAATGTCTTTGATGGCCTGACATTATTAATAGAAAAAAAAGCTAATCAAAAGAAATATCTATGCTGGCATAAGCCTCCATGCAGCTCTAGGGGTGAGTATTGGTATGGGTGTTGCATTATGATACTTGGGTCACAATACGATAGTGAAATATCACTGTATATTGCAATATTTTACTCCGCTATCAACATAAAATTTATAGCTAAAAGCTGAAATAACTCTATATCGCCAAATATATATTTTTTCCCCACACCCCAGCATCTCCAAACCAGTAAGTTAGGTTTATTCAATGATGATTATAAAGTTAATGTGTGTGCATATGGAACATTGGAGAAATTAGATGCTTCACTCTGTTTACTGCAAACTGTCATGCAACGGTGGAAGAAAATTGCTGATGTTTTATGCAAGGCTAATCACAGTTATCAGGAGACCACTCTATTCTGTCATTCAATCAGAGGAGCATTTTGTCCTATGACCTAATCAATTGCCTTGTCAGAAGAACACTATTTTGCAACCCAACCCATGTGTTATGATCTGCTAATAAAAGGGCTTCTGCTGAGGAAACCCATCAGAGAGTAGATGTAGCTGAATGTAGCTCTCTCCTTCTGCAGAAGCCGTTAAAAAATCCCTCTTCTGTGTAGACTCAGTTCTTCTTTTACGAACCTACATTTTTTAACCTAACACAGTATCAGCAAATTTTGGAAAGAACAGCAAAAAAAACCTTTTTACTTCTAGCAGTAGTGCATTTCTGACCTGTTGCTGGTGTTGCGTAGGATCACAAGTGCGTCAGGAAAGCCGTCCAGGTTGTAGTCTCCGAGATGCAGGACCAGAGGTTGGCTGGGGGTTCCTGGTACAAAGCCCCAAACTGTGTCCCTCTGTTTGAAGTCTGCCAGCACCGGGACCCACTGAACAACAACAAAAACAAAAGTACCTGGTGAGAATTTCAAATTCAAGAATATGAGACTATTTCTGTTAAAAAAAAAGAAAAAAGAAAAGGGAAAAAAAACTGTCTGAGCATACAAAACACCCCAAAAACAATCCGTATATATGTTCGTTCTTTGCTTTTTTCATTTAAAAACAAAAACGAAAAAACAAAACAAGCATGTGGTTTTTCTGTTTTTAAAACCTAAATCGAAAAAATGAAAAATCGAATGAATAGAAAATCAACAGCGTTTGAGTTTTGTTTTGCCATCTAAATGAAAATAAAATACGGTTGTTGTTTTAATATGTAGCGGTACCGGAAATGAAGTAAGTCGCCAAAGAAAAATCATTTACAGTGGATGAAGACGGCATCAAAACAAACCATTTCTAAACAAAAGGCAATGGCTGCAATTGAACCGTTTTCGGCATTGATTATCGAACTTTTTGAGAGATGAACACACTCTGAAAATCAGTGATGCTTTGAGCCGCCATGGAGCTCCACATCACTCGTTTCCATTTTGGTAGTGCTAACTGAAAAAGTTCTTGTACTTGTGGACTGTAATGGCGGTTGGCAAGAAATTGAAGGAGTACATTACCGTCACCTACTGGTAACTAAAAAAATTATGTGTTTGGAGTTCAGGTCTTCATTTCCGGTTCTGCCATAAGGTCGGTTGAATTAACAAAAAATAAAAGTTTGTCTTTGGTTTATCCATTGCAGTGAAAAAAATCCCCAAACGTACCCTTTTTTCATTTTTGCAAATGCCGTTTTTCTAATTTTGTTTTAAAAACGGAAAAACAAAAAAACCACATGCTTATTTTTTTTTTTTTTGCTTTTGTTTTGAAACGAAAAAAACCAAAGAACGAACCATACACGGATTAAAAACCTTGTTCAGAATCAGAATCAGAAATACTTTAATAATCCCAGAGGGAAATTACTTGTGTTACACGCTGCAGTTACAGTTTTATACAATATATACACACATCCAACTATACAATATAATAAAGATTAAAAAATAAGAATAAAAGAGATAAAATATATACACATATAGCTCTTCTGTATATATATCTGTAGGTATATCTATACATATATCAAAAACTAAATCCAAATAAAGTGAAAATCCAAGTAAAGTGAAAATCCAAGTAAAAGTGATAAATCCAAGTAAAGTGATACATGGCGCTCATCTTTAAAACCAGATAATCTGGTGGCTTTATTTCAGCCAGACCTTGCAAAGCCACTAACAAAAGCTAAACAACCATTTGTACAGACCTGAGGGATTTTTTCTTGTTTTATTTTTTTAGTTCTTTTTGCACATAAATATTTAGCATAACATAAGTCTGTGGACAATTTATGAGGTATTTTTGAAATCAACTTGAAAAGACTACAGAAGGATCTTTAAATTACATCAAATCCAAATCAGTGAGAAGCTGCTAAGCGATTAAACAAAATGATAAACAAGACGGCAGAATGAATGCTGTGACTGTCATATGGCAATTTTTTAACATGCAAATCTCTACAAATCTTATCACTCTGTCCAAAAGAAAAGCCAGAAAATGGATTTATTTCAACACGGAAGAGAGAGAGAAAAAAAGGACATAAATAGCACAGAGGAAAATTAGGAAAAATGCATTTCCATCACTGCATACTGTCCGCATGTGCTAATCCCAAAGAGACACAGGGCAAGATGCAGCAAATTTTAACTATTCATGAATGATAAACAGAGAAAGCAGGTGCAGGAGAGTCACCAGAGATGCCACTAACAGCTCTTAATAAGACACCGTCATAGGAAAGAAATTCGAAAAAAACAAAACCCAGAGCATAATGTCACCTCTGCTGGGCTCATAAATGCAGCTGTGCAAACTACACAGACAGCGACTGGTGGGGAATGAACAGATTCCGGCCTGTTAATAGAGAGATAAGGTAAGGAAAAGGTGTAAGTTATGTTAATGACTCGGTACCTCTGTGGCCTCCCACCAGTCGGTCATCAGCAATTTAAAACAGGATGAGCAGGGTTACTAAAGTGTTCTTTACTCCAAATCATTACTATCCACACATAAACTGAGCTTTAAAAAACATTATTTAACCAAATACACTCCCAATACAAATAATAATGGATAATTCAATAATATAGCACTTTGGATGCCAAGGGCATTTTAAGTTATCATAAAACTACATTCCTTTTTTAAGATGTATGCTCCAAAATACATTAGAAAGCTAGATTCCTGAAAGTGAGCATCCGGGGCAGTCGCAAAGGGAGAGAAAAATGCATGAAGATAAAAAGTCATCCATACTAATACAGCAGGAATGGTTAATGGAGCTTCATGCAGGAGCTTGTGAGTCACTGACTGTTTTTAATTCAGAAGTGTATAAATGCTCTAAGCTTGTCCTGGTACAGCAGATGTTACAACTCCTAAAAATAAGAGTTTCATTAAACCGACCTAATGGTTTCTATCTGATGTCTGTCATTACTAACTACAGTATTTTAGTTTTGATAAACGCCACAAATATAAGGGGATTTTTTTCTTATTTTACTTTCCTTCAGCTCAGGAGTTTTCATATCATTCCTCAGTGTGCTGTTTAATTATCCTTATTATACTTTATGAGCTGGTAAAATGTTTTGATGTTTTCTTCTATAAGTTTTTAACAGCATTTTGCTGGAATTTTGGTTTTGCTGTGATGGCAGGACACCGATCTAGAAACCTAAATAAGATTTTTAGGAGTCCATGATTTTCCTCTGGTTTAGATCAGATTAGATGAGCTTTATTGATCTCACAGCAGAGAAATTCACTCATCACATATTGGCAGTAGTAATTAATTTCAGAGAGGTGCAAACAAGGAAGAAAAGGTGCATTAAGAAGAATAAACAGTGTATATATATATATATATATATATATATATATATATATATATATATATATATATATATATATATATATATATATATATATATATATACACAGTATATCCAGGTATATATAGTACCGTATATCAAGATAAATAAGGATTAAGGTGCAAGTGTACATGTATTGTACACAGTGAAAAACAAAATAAAAAATAAGAAATAAAATAAAAAATACAAAATACAAGGTAGTAGCACAGAAGTTTGAGGTGACATATGTACAATCCGGGTGGCTTATATACAGGTGGATTTACTCTAACGTTAAAGTGTAGTAGGTAGGGAACAACGGTGAGGTAGTGGTATGACTATTCTATTTACAAAGCTATGATCATCTGGGACTTCTCCAGCTGTTCTGGTTCATGGTTCGGTCAGGAGTGAAAGATAGATAGGACCAAACAACATTGTCCAGTAGCATTGGATTAGTTTGGGGGGGAAAATAGAAATAAATGTATATATTTATTGATATATGTTTAAGAAAGTTTTAGAAACAGATGAACTGCTACAGTAGGTAGACGACTGCACAGGGCAGGATGGAGAAAAATGAGCCGTGTCTGTAAGAGGATCACTATCTGTTATCAGCCAGTTAAGTTTTTTTTTTTATTTAAGTTTGGTTAAAGTTCCTTTATAGAGCATCCCTGGTATAAAGCGTTCCAAAGATTTGGGTTTGAAAAGCACATTACGTGTATCTTAAATCCCTATCATTACTTAACATTTAAATCCAAAAATGATCGGAAACTGAAACAGTTCAGTCTGTTCAAAACAGACAGAAAAAGGACCCCAAAACGTGTTT
Organism: Cyprinodon brontotheroides; assembly: GCA_018398635.1. Classification (NCBI taxonomy): domain Eukaryota; kingdom Metazoa; phylum Chordata; class Actinopteri; order Cyprinodontiformes; family Cyprinodontidae; genus Cyprinodon; species Cyprinodon brontotheroides. The sequence goes on along the minus strand of JAGKQL010000005.1, from coordinate 2,953,968 downwards.
TTATCAGTTTATGCTGCTAGTTTGTTTCTTTTTTTATGTCTTTGCATTTACTTTGTCAACACCCAATAAAGTATTTTTATATTTTTTTTGTTGAACCAAACTGTTTGTCTCAGAACCAAGCTCCTTAAACTGTGACTCCTGTTGTGCTGCATCGCTACCATTTGGTACTAAGTATATCTGAAATTTTTTGCTAAGTCATTATTCGTTTGAGTCAGGTTCCAATATAATCAAAATTAACCCTTGTTTTGCTGGAAACATTAGATTGGTGTATTTATAAGTACTTAAGGAATGTTACTTGAGAGCCCTCGCCGGTGTTGTAACTGAGCTAAAGAGAAATGGCCAGTAGGTTCCAGCTTGGACGTTTCTTCCAGATTGAACTCGGAGCTTTAATGAAATGCTGCTCGGTCTGGCTCTCATTAAGTGACTATTGAGTAATGTTGCAGTGCGGTTTGAAGAGCTGCCTGTATGCCAGATGGACACAAAGCTTAGCGATGATTATTGCTATGGAAGATAGAAGTGCTTGAGATGACCGTGCAGCAGATGCTGGCAGAGAAAGAAAAGAGTGAGTGGGAGAGCTTTGAGGCTGCTGCCAATCTATCTGCTGGCAGGAGATACACTGGTCTCTGCGGATGGACATAACATTACAATTTCCCACGGATAATCGCAGATTTGCAAAGGTAAATCAATTAAAACAGGCAGAGAAAACATGAAGATGTCAGTTATTTTTTATGTTCTATTTCAGGCTGACTGTTTAACTGCAAAGAGAAGAAGAGTAGAGAGAAGAGCTCATCTCAAGAGGAAAGAAACGTAGGGAAAAACATTAAGCAGCTGATAAATGTATGGCTCTGTTCCAGTTTTAGACTAAACGGACAGCTCAGTAGATAATGACACATTAGCTTTTTAACTCCAGTTCCCACTGAGTGAATGCAGGTCCAAAATAAGAGAAACGAGAAACAATGTCAGAAAGCATATTGTAGGATGGATGTAGAATGCTAAAATACAAACGTTTAAGAGCTACATGTAAAAGAAATAATCTAAAGATAGAGGCCAGATAAATCTTTCATACATCCTTTAATTTTTCCTCTCCATTTCAGAAGCAGGAATTTCCCTTTAGTGTCGCCCTGGCAGCATTCAGGGGTTAAGCTCCTTGCTAGGACCCAAAGTGATAGCCTGTGTTTTAAATGGTTGACCTCACCAGGATACAAACACACTGGTTTTATAATAACTAGGCCTCCAATCCTCAGTATAGACAAAAAAAATTAATAAACACTGCCATTCAAAAGTTTGGGGTCACATTGAAATGTCCTTATTTTTGAAGGTAAAACACTGTACTTTTAAATGAAGATAACTTTAAACTAGACTTAACTCTAAAGAAATACACTCTATACATTGCTAATGTGGTAAATGACTATTCTAGCTGCTAATGTCTGGTTTTTGGTGCAATATCTACATAAGGTAAATTTAGAGGCCCACATTCCAGCAACTATCAATCCAGTAGTTCGACGTGGTACAATGTGTTTTGCTCATTGGCTCAGAAGGCTAATTGATGATTAGAAAACCCTCTTGTGCAATCATGGCGGACAATATCTGAAAACAGTTTAGCTGCGTTACTGACCTTCGCTACAAAACTGACCTTCTTTGAGCAGATTGAGTTTCTGGAGCATCACATTTGTGGGGTCAATTAGCCGCTCAAATAAAATGGCCAGAAAAGAGAACTTTCATCTGAAACTGCGGCCAGTCTATTCTCCTGTTCTTAGAAATGAAGGCTATTCCATGCTTTGCAGAAATTGGTAAGAAATTGAAGATTTCCTACAACGGTGTGTACTACTCCCTTCAGAGGACAGCACAAACGAGGCTCTAACCAGACTAGAAAAAGAAGTGGGAGGCCGCGTTGCACAACTGAGCAAGAAAGATAAGTACATTAGACTTTCTAGTTTGAGAAACAGACGCCTCACAGGTCCCCAACTGGCATCTTCTATTAAATAGTAATCACAGTAGCCTGTTGTTTGTGCTGTCCTCTGAAGGGAGTAGTACACACCGCTGTAGGGAAATCTTCAATTTCTTTGCAATTTCTTGCAGCAATTTCATTTCTAAGAACAAGAATAGACTGTCGAAGTTTCAGATGAAAGTTCTTTTTCTGGCCATTTTGAGCGTTTGACCCCACAAAGGTGCTGCTCCAGAAACTCAATCTGCTCATAGGAAGGTCAGTTTTGTAGCTTCTGTAACGAGCTAAACTGTTTTTTCAGATGTGTGAACATGATTGCACAAGGGTTTTCTAATCATCAATTAGCCTTCTGAGCCAAAAAGCAAACACAATGTACCATTAGAACACTGGAGTGATAGTTGCTGGAAATGGGCCTCTATACACCTATGTAGATATTGCACCAAAAACCAGACAATTGCAGCTAGAATAGTCATTTACCACATTAGCAATGTATAGAGTGTATTTCTTTAAAGTTAAGACTAGTTTAAAAGTTATCTTCATTGAAAAGTACAGTGCTTTTCCTTCAAAAATAAGGACATTTCAATGTGACCCCAAACTTTTGAACGGTAGTGTAAATGATTTCACAGAAAATTTATGAGACAAAAAGCTTAATGCTTCGCAGAACAAAGCTTGTGTAATAATTCACAAGAAGTGAGAACAAACAATGGTGCTATTGGTCAGAATTTGGATGAGCATTGCTAGGCAGGAAAAAGCGGAGATTAATTTCTCTTTTTACTATCAGGTCAGAAATTTCTCCCTCAATTCAGGTGCAGGAATCCAAATATTGATCTATTTTGTAATGGATAGTTTGAGGATCAGCTGGCAGAGGTGGTGCGTCTTCTATATACTATAAACTATTTTATCACACTAACTTTCTCCTTGCTTTTGTGTTTTCCTTTGCAGTTGTGAAGTAAGCTACACTAGATGGGACTTTCTAAGAGTTCTGCAGCTGAACTTCTCACAAAATTTGAGCACTCTGATCCAAAGCAAGCTTTTTTTCTTGTTCTTACCACACTGAGAAGGAAAGCACATTTCTATGTTCTTGCAGGATATGTAACTAGCTTAGGTTTTGGATACGAGAAAGATATGCAAAGAGCATATAACAAAAACCAGTAGAAGTTGAAACAGAAAGTCCAGTTTCCTCATGGTAACAATAACTAAAGCACCAACACAGTGATGGCATTGGAATATACAAAACCCAACTGAAGGTTGTTTTACAGAGCATCATACTGACAGACTTTAAATAGAAAGAAATGTACTGGGAGCCTTCTGATAAGATGAAACCAGTGAGGATGCCTTAGAGCGGGGTCTCTTAACCCTGGTTCCCCACGGTCCACCATGTTGCAGATATTTCCCTGCCTCCACATACCTGAACTGAATAAAAACAAGATAAACAGGCTTTTGCAGCATTTGATGGATGCTGAGGAGGTTACCCCATCATTTAAATCAGGTTTGCTTGATAAGAAACACATCTAGAACATGAAGGACAGAGACCCCTGAGGACCCTGCCTTAGAGTCACCTACACAACCAAAATAAAACAGAGAAAACATTTAAAAATAAAACTGCCAGAATGGTCAAGGCAATTCACTGACATTGTTGAAATACCCTGAAAACCCTATTCTGTTAAAAAATGTTTTTCTGCAAAAGGTTTCAAATACTTTAATGTAGGTATTTTTTCATTTATTTTCTTTTTTGTTTCAATGTTGTACTAACAGCTTAATTTATGAATGGATGTAGTTTCAATCTTTTTTAATTTGTAGGTTTTTTGGGTAAATGTTCTTTCTAAATAGACTCAGAAAAGTTTAAGTAAATAAAAACATTCAGGTTTTTAAATTCTGGATAGCAATGTTTCTAAATGCGAAACAGGAAGGCTGTGATGGCCTCATGGAACCAATAAACTCTGGTTGGTTTAGTTTATATAGGGGGTTTGTTTATCAGTGAGAGGATGTTTACATTGTGACCCTTCACACTCACTTTGTCTCCTCTTAAAATCATTTTATTCCACAATATTTGGGAAAATCTTAATATAATTTCTACTCCTCGGCTGACATTTAGCAGGAAGGCTAAAGAATGGGAAGTTAAAGGTCCCGCTACATTATTTATGAATGTTTGGAACGGATTTCACTCCTGAATAATCAGCTCTAAATCGATTGGTAACTTGGTTATTTCTCTTGGTGGACAGCAGCAGTCGCTTTTTTAAAGGAGTCACAGTATTTTGGTATTTTACTCACACTTCTGAAACTGACCTTAATGTTTAATCCATTTGAAAAGTTTTCCATTGTTTGTCTACATCGTCTCCAGGTCTGTTACACAACAAGTAAAACATTAAACAAGCAGCAAAACTTCCAGAATGCAAGCAGGTGTGTCAACTCATCGTTTTGATTCTTTTTTGGTGGAGAGAGAATGGAGTAATAGCAAGACAGGCCACTGTTAAAACCCATATATGAATTACATTAATCAAAGAGGACCAAAATTACACTTTGTGGATTTTTTCTGGTCTGAAGAAAGAGCCAACAAACCCCCAAAAAAAAAAAAAAAAATGATTCAGAGTTTTCTATCTAAGGAAAACCAGCTGATTGCATCGACTCATTGACTCTTCAGCAAACCCTCATACTAAGCATGCTTGTAGCGACAGTGGAGAGGAAAAACCCCTTTTAACAGGAAGAAACCTCCAGCAGAACCAGGCTCAGTGTGAGCGGCCATCTGCTGAGGATTCCCACTGGGGTTCAAGGAGACAGAAGCAGATATAGAAAAACAAAGCAGATACAAAAGCAACTGTAAATCAGAAATTACGTCCAATATCTGCCAAAAAACGAATATTCAAATAAATCAGCCAGCATAGGGATGCACGATATAATCGCCCCTATAGGTATCGGCCTTAAAACTGAATATCGGACATCGGCCACCCCACCGATATTTAACCCGATATTTGATCAGCTTCTGAGTTTCTAAAGTCTAAAAAAATATATACTACTTCTTCTTCTTCTTCCTCAAAAAGCGCCTTTTTACAGACTTAAAACTTCTAAAGACGTAGGAAAAAATATTGATCCATTAAAATATCACAATATCTTCATTTGCTGATATATTGCCATTTAAAACACCATATCAATCTCTCTTTACTAATGAAATATTGCTATATGTCATCAGTATGCTACTATAGTATACCCCCGAAAATTCAATAAAATTTTGCCATATTTTTATATGTTGATATATCATGCGGTTTCGCATCTATTTTACTAACAAAATCTCACAAGAATTTGCAAAATATCACGAGAGTTTGTAACAGAAATCGATGAAATTCCACGAGATTTTAAAAGTAAAATAGATCGATACAGCGTTTTTTAAAAATCAATTTGATATCAGCATATGAAAATATATTTGAGTATATTATTTTTCAAAGTGTCAGAAATGGATAACAAAACTGCTATTTTCAATGACTACTTTTATTTTTGTCCAGCTTTAACATCCTGGTATCGATATCGGTTATCGGCTACATGAGTTTTAAAATATCTGCATATCGGATATCGGCCAAAATCCCAATATCATGCATCCCTAAGCCTGCATTTAAAATCTTTGCTAGTTAGCTGATAGAAACACTGATTTCTATAAGATTCGAGGCGACAGTGGCGTTGGATGTTAGCCTGACGTAGTCCGACTCAATTCTAGTCAGAATATGAGTCTGATGCTGCTCCATAGAGCTGTGATTATGGGGCGTGTTTTGAAACTTAACCAGGAAAATGCTGCCTTCTGCACTCAATTGGATAGACCTACAACCAATAAGAGCAACGAGTGCGTGACGTATGTTGCTTAGCGGCATAGTTGTTGTCCACAAAATCAAAGCCGTGTTGCACGCTCTAGAATAAGAAGATGAGACTTGATCGCCGTTTTCTGTTCCTCTTTTAAAATTAATTTGCTGTCGATATCTTCTAGAACAGACCCACTAGCACAATCTACTACTCACCTCAACTCCCTCGGCGGCAGCCATTATTGTTGTCACCCAAGCGCGCGCTTTGGTCACGTGGTTGATAACGCTACTCTTGATCATCTGTCCATCATCGTGATAAAGCCCTACCCTGACAATTTGATTGGATCGCCTGACAGTGGGCTTATAATACTCGCCAGGCATACTATGGGAGCAGAGCCAGACCGAATCTCCCCTAACTCAAACCTTGTGGGCGGACTAAGTTACGACTGGCACAGTGGCTAGTTGGATGTAGGAGTTTGCCCTGAAATCGAAGGGATCTGGCCGGTTCAAGCCTCAACTCCGACTTTCAGTGTCGTTGTGTCGTTGGGCAAGACACTTCACCTGCATTGTCTACTGATGGTGGTCAGAGGGCCCGGTGGCGCCAGTGTACGGCAGCCCCGCTTCTGTCAGTGAGCCCCAGGGCAGCTGTGGCTACAATGTAGCTTGCCACCATCAGTGTGTGTGAGTGCGTGAATGGGTGAATGAATGTAGTGTAAAGCGCTTTGGTCAAGTCTCCTGACTTGAATAAATGCGCTATATAAGTACATGCCATTTACCAAAGTTGATCTAACGCATAGTTGATTTATAAGTCGGTCTGTTGTTCTCAAAGTATGTTGTTGACTATTGCTCTGTTTCGGTAATGTCAATTAATTAAGTATTTTCTACTACGCTATTCTACACAATAAGTAAGTAAGTAGGTGATCCATGTTGATGCTGCATGTGGTCAATGTTGGTATCGTCAATATGCTAATATCTGTATCGTATCAGAAAAGAAAAGGCTTTATGTGGGCACCCATAGTATCAAATTATTATCTGAATCAGCTGACTTTAAAGAAAGGAGTTAGTCTGCAGCGGAGAATCAAGTTCATAGTTACGATTGGTCATTTTACGACTCAACTGTATTCATGCAAAGGCAGTTTCATACATGTTGTCAGTTTAAGGAAAAAATGGTTAAAGATATCAAATAACATACTTCTTATCATGACCTATTTTGTTAAATCAATTTTTTCAACTAAGTCCTCAAGGCAAATACATCACAGGCCATTGCTTTACCTCAGAGTCCTTTGCTCTGCTCACACTTGCGCTATGACATTCCCTCTCAGGGGAACATGAGGCCCTTTGCTTATCAGCAGACCACTGTGCTGATGTAGGCCCTGAGGCAATCAGTGTACTGTCTGCTTCTTCTTTTTTTCTTTCTTTCTAAACACTGATTAGAAAAGGAGAGAGGAAAAGCCCAGAGAATATCAACAAGATCGAGTCAATACGGCAGAAAATGTAGATACATACACAAGTGGAGTGTGTAACACGTTTCAGACTGAGATCGTTTGAAGGTACTTCAGCATTAAAGCCGTTTATAGAGATTGCGTCTCGCTCGCTAGGTTATACTTTAGTTACTTCTGCTTTAAAGCTCAATGAGAACAAAGGTTTATGGAAAAATGGATGAAATTATAAATTAAATTTTCACAAAGTTAAAAATATGTCAAGATGAAAGCTTTTTACTCAGTTCATACATAGTGTTGTAATGATCCGCCAGTCTGTTGTAATGTTCAACATAAAGCATTTGAGTGTTTTACCATTTACTCCACATCCTGCACCTGTTCCATCATATTTAAAGACTACACTTATTATCTTAGGCTTAGTGTGAGTGAATACATCCAGTGGTCCTTTCATGTCTCATCATCATGCTCTATTTCTGAACTTGGTTTTGTCCCAATTCCCTCTCGTCTTGGATTCCAGGCCTGGCATCACTTACCTTGCAGGCAAGATGAATAGTCACTAGATTTATGAATTTACAAACTCCCAAAAATACATCTCGCCAGATGCCAACAGATGCGCTGGCCTCGAATACAGGAATGTTTTTAGCCAATGAAATGCAGTGACGTTTTTGACATCAACCAGAAGCGGCAGAAGCAAAGCAAATATAGTTTCATACATAGAGACTGCGATTGGGTTTGTTTTACCTGAAATACGCTCTATTTCTTATTCGAAAAAAAAAGCAAAAATATGTGATTTGTGTCCTTTTGGATGTGAAGATGTACGGAGCCCCTAAAGGGACATGGAGGGGAAAAAAAGAACTTTTGCGAGACCCTGCAAAAGTATTGCGGGATCTCGCAAAAGTTTATTTTTTGCAAGATCCCGCAATACTTTTGCGAGATCCCGCAATACTTTTGCAGGATCTCGCAATACTTTTGCGAGATCTCGCAAAAGTATTGCTCGATCTCGCAAAAGTATTGCGGGATCACGCAAAAGTATTGCGGGATCTCTCAAAAGTTTATTTTTTCCCTCCATGTCCCTTTAGGGGCTCCGTAGAATATGTCTGCACGTTGATCCTGGCTGGATTTGGTAAAAATTTGATTTATCAGTTAAATCCGCCAGTTTAACTGATAAATCAAGAACATCCGTCATAGCTGGTACTGCTGCTGTGATTGGCTAATGGCTCCACATGGAGGGAGGTGCCACTCCGTAATTTAGCCAATCAGCTCCAAGAACTGTACCAAATGTCCCTCCTTTATGAACACTCTCCACTGGAGCCTTTTCAGGTGAATACTGTTTAAAACCCAAATTGAACTACATGGATCAATCTGGCTTAGGCCAGGTTATGACATCACTTCCTGGTTTTTAAATCCAAGCCTGGCTATTGACTCTGATCTTCTGCCCATCCTTCTCTGGATTATTCTCTCCCTGTCCTCTAACCAAGCTCTGTTTACCTGGTATACAGTTATGAGCTTTGTGGGTCTTCTGTGTCCCAAATGTTCATCTCAAGAGATTCCTTTGGTTCAATACACAACTTCTCTTACTGCATAGAGGCTTCTTCACTGTCAGGATTGGATGTCCACTGAGTCCAATCATTTTAAAGTCATGTACTCATGATTTTGTCCCCAATCCTTAAATGTCCATCTTTGTGGTTTCTGATTTGACCTGTTATCATTCCAGAAGTCCCTGAAGAACATGGTTTCATTAAATTTCATGCTTGGGTTTATTTCAAGTTACTTTAAGTCAGACATTACAACCATTTAGGTATAAAATGGTGGGGAGACGCCTTCATTGGGTGAGAGACAGGTGGTGATCTTTCATATTGACTCTACTTGTCTTTGGTTTCAACAAAGAGATTGACACACAGTGAATGCGCTTATTAATGCTCTCAAAATTGAGCTTAATGCGAACCTAAACACAACACCTACAATACTGGGATACTTTTATATAAACTGAGACAGTGGGAGATTACCTACTGACAATGGTTTGTTAGGATAATTTGTGAGACTATAAAAGAGGCCTAAATCATAGGTCATCAGGCTTTTTCTGAAAATGTTTCAACAGCCAGTCGTAGGTCTTTGTTAATTATGTCGGCTCGAACTACGGCCACCATCGTTTGTCAGAGTTTATGGCACAAAGGCAGATGATGAAAAGACCATTGGCAAAATTAGATAAAATACAACAGCATAAAAAGGAATTATGAGATGGGTTCTTTCAAACATTCAAAGAGATTTAGAAAACAATATTGACCATTTTGCTTCATTTGGGAATAACAGTGATTCCTAAGAGTTTTGTTTCTAATTGCCCTGCAGAAATGGGTTGTAAATTATATTAATCAAAGCTGGTAAAATAGAAACTCTCAAAGCGAGCTAAAAAATAAAATAAAATAAAAAATATTCAACTTGGGAGCTAAACTTTTTATCCTCTACTCTTGCTATTTAATCAGTAAACACTGCAAAGTATTGGCATAATGTCAAGCTGCCGACTTTTTAGAAATAATCAGTTGCTTTCTGATTTAACCACAGCCTGAATAACTAAAAAATGACTTTTTCAGGTTCGAATGTCAACAATATTAACTCCAGATTTAATGGAAACGTGTGTTTGTGTAAGTGGGTGAGAAAGCGTGTGTGAACATGTTGGCAAAGAGATCAAAACGACCTAGTTAATGGAGATGAAGGCGATGATGGGATCTGCGCTCGTGAGGTAATCTGATACCTTTAATGGTAGCGGGGAGAAGGATCCTGCATATAAATGGCTTTTTATCTAACAGCGGGAAAACCCGGCGCAGTAATGACTTAACATGTGAATTAGTGCACAAGCATGCACATCTGCATGTGAAATCACACGCTAAACTTTACAGCGTGCATGTAGGAACATAGGAAAAAAGAAGGCCGTACGCTTAGGAAATAAATAAATAAATAAATAATAGCTTTTCCGGCTTCGCTGATGACTAAAGTGAAAAAGCGACAGCATGCTCGCAGACTCCCATTGATTCGACTTGACGGAGAGAGCTCCCGCTTCATTAGGCCAAGAAATTAAAATGTGGTGGCCTGTGGTGTGTAGGTGGGAGGTGTTGGGGGAGTGGATTTATGGGGTGATGTAGGGGGGTGCTGTAACGCTGTCAGACTAAGCTGTCCAAGGCTAAGTGAATAAAATAAATAAATAAAAAGAAAACATAAAAAATAATGGCTTTTGGATACCCAGAAGTATAACGACTTTAAAGTTCATTACATTAAAATTGACTCTGAAAAACAGCAAGAGACGGAATGGAGGAGAAGGTGGAAACGGCACAGTGATGTTGCCACTGGCGACCTAGAGGTGGGCTTTAAGTCTGTAAATGTGACACTGACTATATGTCTTAATGCAAAGCATCAGAACAATAGAGGGTGAAACAAATGCAAAGCTCTGCAGGAAAACCTTCCTGAAATTCCCACTGATGATACTTTGACATTCACCCACATGGCCACTGTTGCATGACCTGAGTATTCACCATAGCAACAACTCCTCACACTTGTTGTAATCCAGGGCTTAAAGATTCCTGTGCATTGCCTCAATTTATGCTTCTAAAAATAGCCGGCTGCAGCTCAATCCTAAAATATATGAAAAAAACAAAGTAGCTGGTTAAATGTAATTCTTTATCTTTTGCAGTTTTCTGTTCTCCTATATCTGTCACTTCAGAACCAAAAAGTTTAACTTCTTTTACTGAATGTTTATCTGACAGACCACCGAATGTATAACTGAATGCCCTGCTCCTTTTCCATATCTCCCTGGTCAAACACACCTGTATGGAGGACCAACTGTGCCATATTTAAAAAATAAATACAAGAAATAAATAAATGCTCAATAATAAATAAGCATGCAATTAATTGCCAACAAAAAATACAATAATAAAATAAATGTAAGAAGCAAGGCCTAAATGATGAAGTTGAGTATTATAAATGTATATAACTCTTTTTAATTAGCTTCTTTATTTATTTACCTTTGTAATATTTTACCTTATTTATATTTTTGTCCTTTATAATCTTCAACTTTATTTTTTTAATTACTTACACTTTTAAGAATTTATTTATGTACATACTATAATAATATTTTTGTCTGTTTTATTCTTCCTTTGTATTTTTTACCTTAGTTATTTTCTTCCCAGCTAATTATTTCTGACTGTTGTTACATTTTTGTATGCATTTCTGCTCTAGTATGCAAATAAGGAGGGGATGTGTCCTAGAGTCACCCTCTGCTCATTGGTTGGTTAGCATTTTACTGCATGGGTCGAGATCTACGGGAGGAGAGGAGAGTCTGAAGTCGAGTCTGAAGTCTTTTAAAGAACGTGAGTAGGGACTCGTGTTCTCACAAAGTATGTCCTTGGCGAGGATAGGGACTTTGCCAAACTTGCCAAATACAACAAAATAGCCATCATAGCCAGCGGTCCTACTTCACACACAGCTATGCCGAGGGGGCGCTGTGGGCCGAACTTCTACCGTTAGCCGGAGCTCCGTTGGTTGCCCGGTCCTCTCAAGTTGAAAACATTTTCTTTTAAATTACGCATTAAATCTGTGAATGGGCCATATGGTGATGTAAAAGTACCAAATAGTGCAGCACTCAAACAATCTTAAAAAGCGTACTTTTATTGGAACAAAGCAACAGAAAGAGAACATTTAACTTAGTACTCTAGGCTCTTTTGAGTTAAGATGGACGCCAAACCAATGAGCAGAGGTGACTCTCTAGGACACACCCCCTCCTCATTTGCATAATCGGAGCGAAATGCAGACAGAAATGGCAAAAGGCAGACAGAAATAAATGGCTGAATAAATAACTAGGGTAAAAAAAAAATACAAAGGAAGAATAAAACAGACAAGAAATATTTACTTAACATCACACATAAATAAACTACATAAAATATGTAAGTAATTAAAAAAGTAAAAGTTGAAAGATTATAAGGACAAAAAATATTACAAAGGCAAATAAATAAAGAAGCTAATTAAAAGAGTTATATACATTTACGTCTCACTGTAAAATTTAATTTCTACTTACATTTATTTGTTTATTGCATTTTTGGTGGCAATTAATTGTATGCTTAATTATTTATTGAGCATTTATTTATTTCTGTATTTATTTTTAAATATAACAATACACTGATCGAATGGCTCAATTACCTCCTCTGTGTGCAGTCAGCATCTCCAAAGTCTTGCCAGTGACCTGATCAGTTGACTCAGGTGCATTAAAGCAGGGAGACATCTAAATATGTGGAACACTTAAGTAGTGGATTTAAAGCACCCTGCACCCCACGTTTGGTGCACACTCAAAAAACATCAACCTAAACACACCTCTCTTGCTAGAAACATGGTGGTGACAGCATCATGCTGAGGGGAGCTTTTCAGCAGGGCAAAGTTGGTCAGGGCTGAAAGAAGACGTCTGTGGGAGTGGGTTTCGAACTCACAATCTCAGGATTCCAAGCTCTATGCCCTAATCACTAGGTCCCCACCCCCCCCAAAAAATACTAATAAGCAACAAAAGTATTCATAAAGGATATCATGTAAGATTTAGTGGCTTCATTTGGACAACAGTACATTTCTGAATATTTTAGTAATGTGGTTAACACATTTTATACTCTCATGTAAACGCATTCAGTTTTATCTAAACAGGTTTAAATTGGCTGAAAGAGGTGGAATGAATTCTTATTTATAGGAAATATAAAAGCATCAATTTTAACGGTTTAAATAAAACTTCCACTAAAATACTCTAATGGTGAAGTTTTTCTTTTTCTCATAATCAAGTTCTTTGGATGGAATAACACTTGGACTAGCGCTGCTCTTCATACGAGACGTCCAATTCATCCTTAACATGCTGCCAAAGCAGCGACGGCCCACTGAGAGATGGACTTTTACTGAAGGTGCCCGCTTCAACCTGGCATCAGGATCTATGCAACCAAGCTGTAAAGCCCAGAAAAATTCTAAAGCTACAGTAAGGATGGAAGGAATGATCTTCACTTCTGTGGCTCGGTTCTTACAAGATGAGGCTTAAATAAAAGTCCTTTGTTTTATAGTTCCGTTAAGTCCAGATATCCGTAACATTATGGCTAAAATTTAAATCCTTATGGCAAGGAAAACATTTCCTAAAGTGTCAGTCTTTAAATCAAAGAACACATTTAAGCTTCTTTAGGTAGAGTAGACCCTACAATGCCAATATAAGGGCTTTTGGTACTTACTGTACAGAAAACAAAGAGTTGGGATTTAAAGCACAGTTTTCAAAAAATTATTTGAGTAGCTTCTCTACTCAAAAATGAAGTTTGAGTAGATTTGTACAGCTTTAAGTATATATATATATATATATATATATATATATATATTAAAGGGATAGAGCAGTTTTTGCAACGTCCAAACCGTTAGAGTTGATTCGTGTGTGTTAGCGTTCGGTTCATCGCTGCTCGCGCTACTCATGGCGGCGTTTTACACTCCAGAGCAGAAGGTGACTACTGCGGAGCCAAAGCAAGCTTTCCCTGGTAGTAACAAGAAGAGCCGAAGAACTGGCGTAGCCGGGTGTAGCAAGAAAAAAATCAGTTGTTGTGGAGAATTGTGTGGGTATGAGGTGGGAAAAGAGCAGGGAGTTGGAAGAGCCAGCCAGCAGCACTATAGGTCTGTATGGGACCACTTTGCATTTAGAGTGACCCTCGATGACGGTGAGGAAGAAAGTTGTGGATAAAACAGTGTGCAAGCATTTGTGCAACTTCCGTTTTGTTTATGCTAACAGCAACCACGACCAACATGTCATGCTAACAATCAACATATACCGAACGAAAACGTGACCATAGGCTTAAGTGAACCCGAACCGTTTCCACCCCTAATATATATAGTGTCTACCAGATGCCTGAGTGGATAAGAAAGCAAATTGGACTCAAAATTTCCCAGAATGCACCTTGAAAAGTAGTGATCATCCATAGTGATCTAGATAAGCAGGTATATTTACTATTCTTTTTTTTTTTTATATTTGTTTTGGGGGCTAGGGTGAACAAAGATGGGCGCTTGAGCACCGTGCAGGGAGAAGTAGTCCAGCGTTGACCAGCGGGGAGCAAAAAGCAGTGATTATCTGGTCCGAACGGTCAGTTAATTAAATTCACAATGAAGTCTACTTTAAAGTCCCCTCTCTATATAGTGATTGAGTGATTTACGGGTTAGGGCGGACGTTCAGAAACAGCCTTTTTTTACATGTGCAAAATTTCTGTGTTGGCCTAGTGGTTAGAGCAGTGCATTTGTGCTGTTAGAAGGTCGCAAGTACCCGGTGGATCCCCACAGCCTGCCTTCTGGGTCCCTGAGCAAGACCCTTAACCCCTGATTGCTCCTGATGGCAGCCCACTGCTCCCCAAGGGTATGGGTTAAGATGCAGAAGTGAATTTCTCCATTGAGAGATCAATCAGGTTTAATTACTTTTATTGTTTATTTTCTCAAATCGGATCTACATCTTGATTGATCAGGAGTTCAAAATCTCTGTTTACATGAACTGCCGGTTTCGTAACAAACCCGTACTCTTCCTTTCATCATGAACCTTAGCTACTCTTTGTGCCTGCCGCACACATTTCTTTTCCTGTTGTTGAGCTTGAAAAGTTCAGTCTAGGCAACTGGACGTGAAGTTTTCCTGAGGACATTTCTCCTCTCATCCAAGAGGCTTCTTCAGTTCTAACTAATGGGGGGGCGGAGCAATGAGATTAATATACTGTAGGTGGAACAAATGGGGGAACAAATGGTACACTGAATATAAAAATCTGAGTGCTCCTTTCCACTAGTTAGAACTGAAGAAGCCTAATTAATTAGAAAACTAATTAATGTCCATGATTGTTCACACTTCTATAGAAGCAGTTTTTCAAAGAAACTGCATAAAATGTCATGGGTTTCTAAATAAAGCTAAATGATAGTGTTGCGCCGATGCCATTTCTTTGGTCCCGATACGGATACCCGATACCTGGCTGTGCAATATTTGCTGATATTTTTATTCAATAATTGAGGAACAACAGAGTTTTTTTTATGTTAAAGTCTGTTTATTTTGTTAATATGGATTTTATTTAAAATACAACTAATGAGATTAATTAATCACAGAACCTGTCATTAACCCGATTAATTACAGGTTCGTATATAGGTTAAAAGGTTAAAGACATCTAGATTAGTTACATTCAAAAAAGTACTTAAACTATTTTGTGCAACTGGTTTGTTTTCATGTTAAAAGAAACAAATAAGCGAAGACTTATTTTGGGTTTAATTAACATTTTTACTTTTTCTCAGAAAACCTTTAAATATATTTCTCCAAAATAATTGGGTTATTTATCTGCTTTATTAAATATATCTGTTAACAACAAGCATTTGGAAGCATAAGCTTTGTTTACACTCAGCTGTGTTCAACAGAAAAAATGAGGGCATTGGCCAAATATCTTTAGATAATTTTTGAATTTACTTTCACTACAATTAACATAGAACTCTCCATCTAATGTTAATAAAAGTTAAGTGGTCATTTTTTTAAAGCTCTCGGTTGTTTTGAGCATAAGCCAGCAGAAAAGAGCAGCAGGACCCCCTGCAGGTCTCATCCATTCTTTGTGGTTGGCTTTGACACGGAGCCAGGAGACATGGCTGGTAGCCAAACACTTGCTGCGTGGGTCACTCACTCTCTGCTGGCAGGTGGGCAGCGCAGGAGGATCAGGTTCTTAGAGCCGACACTCAACCAGCAATCAACAGACAGGATTAACACCTACTGTCTTTGTTCAGTCAGCATCGCTGTGATGGCAGCATGCGCAGCCCCACAATAAGTGGTCTAGTAATTCTTTTTTATTTAAATATATCACTTTATATTTGTTTACCATATTGTTTTTTATTCTTTTTACTTATGATTTGGCATTGGTTGAATATTTGGGTGCAAACATTTGGTTGAATCATTGTGCTAAATTTTTCTTGTATGACTTGTTTTGAATTAATACTTTTCCTGTGTGTTGCCAGTTCCTATGAGGCTACCATGTGGGCTGGCTGGGCCAGTGAAGCAGAAGTTCCAGCTGCAAATTATCTCTGGCACCGAGACTTGTTTGGACTCTTCCACTCATTTTTAGAAGCAGAGGAGGGTTGACGTTAAGGATTTTTACCACTTGCCCAGAGGGCAAGTGACTTCCCATTTAATTTGCCCAGAAACGATTTTTACTTGCCCATAATGTTAAATAAATATAGTTCCTAATATTCATTTTTTTATATATATATCAATGAAACATGTTTGTTTTTAAATGTTTTTAAAATTCAGTATTTTTAAGTTTCCAGGTTCCTGGTGTGTCTATACGTAGCGTCAGATAATGAACTCAAGCCTAGATTACGTGTTAATGCTTTTCAATCCTTCCGCACACGCATTCTTGCACCAAACCAAACTTTTGCTTTAAACTGTTGTGTGCTTGGAAAAATATACATTTTAAAGAAATCTAAAAATATACTTGACGGGTTAAAACTTAAGATACGTCACAAGACAGAAGTCACGTCACAAATGAATAACTTTTTATTTTAGAGTCACGGCATGTTTATACAAGATAATACTATTAATATAATGTGGGCTTTTCTAGAGAATCATTATACATATAGTTATTTTTTATACAGTGTTTCCACAGTCTGACATCATTTCAGAATTCCCCGACTTTTAACTGACTCAGGATTAGTTTTCCCTGACAAAATAAATGCCACTGTTTGTCGTTTTGGTAACTACATCAAAATTACCGCTAGGTGGACAAAAATCACCCGGCTTTTTCAAATCAGGCGAGAACGTGTACAAAACAACAAAAATGGCGCCCGCAACGCTTCTGGGTCGTTTCCATCTCGAATGTCTGGTGATTTTAAAGTAATTTTAAGTGATAATTTTTTTTTGCGATCATTGCACTTGCCCGACGGGCAAATGCAATGAAATTTGTACTCTCCCGACAATAAAAACTACTTCCCCCGGGAGATCGGGCGATGGTTAACATCGAGCCCTGAGAAGATATGTGGGAAAGTTTAGGGTTTTCCATTTTGTTAGGTGTTTGTTGTAATTAAAGTTAGAGAGCTTAATTAAATAAAAATATTTTAATTTAAATTAAATTATTAAACTATAATTGATTAAATTATTACATCATTTCCTATCAGTTTGCTCTTTTTGTTGTAGTTTTCTTTAGGTAAATGTTCCGTCTCGTGTCAAAATGACCTGATGAGCCAGTATAGATGTTGCTCATGTGTGTCCGTTTGGCTACATTCTGCGACTTGCAGACCTTGATGCTTAATTCTGATTTTTTTTTCTTTTGTGAAATCAGATTTTTTTGCGCTGCTGTTCACATTTCCAAAGCAGTCATACAGTCATGCAGTCATACAACCCAAGTGTGTCCCACATGCGCAGTAGAGGAAGCAATGGCGTCACAAGCCAGCGAGCTCTGCGTTTACGAAGTAAACATGGATGGTGGAGCGAATCTAGCGATCTTTCCAAACCTTAAAAACTCAATCTTTTTTCAATATGGTTAAACATAAATACTGCTCTAAGCGTTATCTGCCGCTTCTGCGTAGCACGACGCAGAATAGCGACCTTTGTTAGGTATTAATGGCGTTCAGGTCGGATGAATGCGACCTGGCCGTTCAGACGCAGGTCGCATTTGAAGGAATCAGATTCGTATCAGATTCCGGACCACATAGCCAAGTGGGCTGGGTCGCATTGGAAAAAAATCGGATCTGTGTTCAGACAGCCATGAAAAGATCAGATCCAGGTCGCATATGGGCAAAAATAATCGGAATTGGGTCACTTCAGGCTGCAGTGTGAACGCAGCCTTAGTTGGGTCAATTAATAGTTAAATTACCTGTTTACTTTTTGTTGACCTCATTTTCATTTTTGGGCCCAGATGTATGTTTAGAGTTCATAATCTTGTAAATAAATCTTTCCTGTGCTTCTCTATTTTTTTTTCGTTCACAATCACTGAGTTCAAGTTATTTTACACTAAATATAAATTCCAGTTTAATAAAAAACCAAAAAAAAAACTTTACTGGTCTTTGCATTAAAGACACACGTATAATTTCCAATAAAAGGAAGATTATGGTTTCAAACATGAAAAAAATAAAATAAACACACTGCTTCACTGCAATATTAACCATGAGGAACATATAACAATACTATAAGTGTCATGGTCTCTGATATTTGCTTGTTTGTTGATAAGATGGTCTGTTTTGTGTGGCGGAAGCGAAAAGAAACACCCTGCCTACCTGCTAGAGCTTGGCTGACAGCTGTGTCACACAATTACGCTGCTGTCTGTGGTCATTATCCTGCTGTACAACTGAGAGTGAGAGACTAAGAGAAAGAAAAGGTTATAGTGGCTAGAAATGAGATCAGCGTGTGGTTAGAAAGACCAAAGAAGGAAGCTGACTGCTCACCAACAGAAGCAGCAAACAACAGCTGGACTCACTGGGTGTATATTTCATCCCTCCTTAGCTTCTGAGATTATATACCATCCCTTAAATCATGTTGGTTTTTGCTTCTAATCTTATTGGTGTTTACATCCCAATTTCCGCTTTGTAAATATTGAGCTAATACAGTTGAGATTTGTCATAATTAGTGCAGTACTGTGTCTTTGAGAGGTGGATGACTCTCCTATGAGTGTTTAAAGGCTCTCTGCTGAAATAGGATGTATATAAGTGAGTCATTAGCAGCTTTACACAGAACTAACTGACAGTCTCTGTGCTGGAACAGGGATATGGGGGCTAAAACATGAGGGACACTGGTCCCTGAGGACCGCCCTCTAATTTAAAGGTTTAGTCATTAGAGGATTAGAGTTTTAAAAGTTTTCCACCCAATCAAGGGTGCAGATTGGGTCTAAGCTAAAGAAATGTTGAGGCATTTATGAATGCTGTCTAAGATGATTTCATCAACAGACCATAGCAGCAGGTTTCAGTTTAAATGAGAGAATTTCTGATGTGCCTGCAGCAGCAATGACAGACGGCTGCAGGTAAGAGCAATATGCCGCAATTGACAAAAACCATGAAATTTAAAAATAGGAGACAGAAATTTAACCAGAGGTGAAGAAACAGGTTTTTATATCAGAACTGGGGGGTAACTGAAAACGAACGACAGAGCAATCAGTCCGCGTTTGGTTCAACTAGTGGGAAATGGACATCTTCAACCCGCCTGGTCATCTTCTGATTTAACCAGAAGAAAACTGATGAATATCCTGAATCAGTTTGTTCAGGGGGTCATTATTAGCTGTATTCTATTGCTTTCATTCGGGAGCTGACCAGAAAGGCGAAATTACCATTAAAAATGGATGAAGATATAATCTTTTAAAAACATATTGTAAAATTACAAATAAGATTGCCATAACACCTTTGTTTATAGATGCTGGAGGTCGGCCTGTTTTCCAGTGTAGTCCTGTTTCTCTGACTGTGACTGGCTGGATGTGCTCTCTTCATCCTCTGACATGGGAGCTGGCTCGGAGCCTGGTCCTGCCTGGCTGTGTGTTTCTGGACGGGGGGACGCTTTTACAGCTGCTTTTGTGTCTCTGCTTCTGTCTCCTTGAATCCCAGTGGGCCTCCTCAGCAGATGGCTGCTCACACTGAGCCTGGTTCTGCTGGAGGTTTCTTCCTGTTAAAAGCGAGTTTTTCCTCTCCACTGTAAGCTACAAGCATGCTTAGTGTGAGGGATTGCATTCCGAGTCAATAAGTCAATGCAATCAGCTGGTTTTCCTTAGATAGAAAAACTTTGTATCAATTTGACTGGATGATCTGGTTGAACTGTAAAGTGCCTTTGAGATGACATGTTGTGAATTGGAGCTATATAAATAAACTGGAATTGAATTGAACAAATAACTTATTGGCTGAGGCTTCAAAAAGACATATTTATTTTTTTCTTTCTTTCATTGTATTGTATTTCTTTCTACTGTACTTTCTTATATTTACTTATTATTTTCTATTTAATTTTTATTTCCATTGCATCTGCTTATTTAATTACTAACTACATTTATGTTTGTGAGTTACTTATGTTTAACCATGTGACCTACTTTAATGTAAGCCTAACTCGTTGTATATACTTCCAAAGTTTTGTTCTTTTTTAAGTATACCATATAGAGCAGCAGCCTGAATGTGGGCTTGTATGTATATGTCTGTGTAAGTTGCAGAAATTTAAATAATAATAAAAAAAAAGACAATTGTAGATTTTAAAATGCATAAAGCAAGACAATAAATGTTGCAAACAGCTGTGGAGGTTAAAGAGAAATAGGTTTGCTCCTCACTGCGCCCACTATCGTCTCCATCGGTCTTTCTTCGACAGTAATGACTGTCTCTCACACACAACAACAAAGTACACAACATGTGTTTACTTCATCAATCAGAGCTGATAAGTCCTCCCTTCTTGCCTCCCCTCCTTTCACTCCTTTCAATCATTGTTTTCTTGCTGAGAGGCAAAAAAAGCAGGGAACTCATCCACACAGTGTGCACATCTCTGAGGTTTGGCATATTTATTATGTGAAAGTGTGGGAGGACATGGCCAAAAGCCTGTAATATATCTGCTCTAGAATCAAAAATGAGTGAATGGCAGTTCTCTAGTTTAAAAAAAAAAAAAATGGCAGAAGGAAGGGGATCCCCCTGCCAAGAAGTAGACCTAACAAAGAGAATCTCACAGACGCTTCGTAGGTGGTGGTGGAGAGCAAAAACTTTTTTGTGAGCATGTTTTGTTTATGCGCTGCTTTAGATTTTTGTCATGCAGTCAATAAAACTACATGGGTGCGTGTTTGTGCAAATCTGTCATATTTTTATTGTTCCAAAAACAAAAGTGAAGTACGGAATCAGCACCAAACCTCCTGCAGCGAAGCCACATGGCTGCTGGCTTCCTGAAATAGACGACAGTAACAGGAGAGAACCAGTTATTGCATCGTAGGGAGATATCTGCAGACCTGGGATTCAAAATGAAAATTGCTTACAAAATAGAAATATTCTCATAGGTTTGTTCTGAATGTAAAGGAACAGCGGCATTTTATTTAAAGGGGAACTTTCTTTTTTTTTTTTTTTACATTGGGCCCTTGATTTTACAGGCAAACCTGTGGCAAGCCGGGCGATGGGAAAGAAGGAGAAGACCATGAGAAAAAGAGAGCAGAGAAAGTGTGGACTGCTGGAAGAACTGCGGTGAACTGGTGAAAGAAAAAGTGAAATGGGCGTGCTCAAAGATGATTCCTGCACATTTTGAGAGGGATGTTTGCCTCAACCTGCTGCTGTGAAGCAGGATTCTCCACCACCATGAAATAGAATCCTCGAAATTACAGTCAGGTCCATAAATATTGGGACATCAACACAATTCTAATCTTTTTGGCTCTATACACCACCACAATGGAGTTGAAATGAAACAAACAAGATGTGCTTTATCTGCAGACTTTCTGCTTTAATTTGAGGGTATTTACATCCAAATCAGATGAACGGTGTAGGAATTACAACAGTGTGTATATGTGCCTGCCACTTTTTAAGGGACCAAAAGTAATGGGACAATCTGCTGTTCAGCTGTTCCATGGCCAGGTGTGTGTTATTCCCTCATTATCCCATTTACAAGGAGCAGATAAAAGGTCCAGAGTTCATTTTAAGTCTGCTATTTGCATTTGGAATCTGTTGTTGTCAACTCTCAATACGAGATCTAAAGAGCTGTCGCTATCAGTGAAGCAAGCCATCATTAGGCTGAAAAATCAAAACAAACCCATCAGAGAGAAAGCTAAAACATTAGGTGTGGCCAAATCAAGTGTTTGGAACATTCTTAAGAAGAAAGAACGCACCGGTGAGCTCAGCAACACCAAAAGACCCGGAAGACCACGGAAAACCACTGTGGTGGATGAAACGAAAAATTCTTTCCCTGGTGAAGAAAACACCCTTCACAACAGTTGGCTGTGATCAAGAACACTCTCCAGGAGGTAGGTGTATGTGTGTCAAAGTCGTACCAATCAAGAGAAGACTTCAAATAGAGTGAATACAAAGAGGGTTTCACCAGCCAAGATGTAAAAACCCATTGGTGAGCCTCAAAAACTGGAAGGCCAGGATTAGAGTTTGATAAACAAATATCTAAAAAAGCCTTCACAGTTCTGGAACAACATCCTTTGGACGGATGGAGAATTCACCAAGATCTACTTGTACTCAGGAGTGGGATGGAGAGTGAGTAAGAGTGTGGAGAAGGAAGCGTGGAACTGCTCATGATCCAAAGCATACCACCTCATCAGTGAAGCATGGTGGTGGTAGGGCATGTATGCGGCTGCCGCATAGAACTCGGTTCTCTTGTATTTATTGATGATGTGACTGCTGACAAAAGCAGCAGGATGAATTCTGAAGTGTTTCGGGCAATATTATCTGCTCATATTCAGCCAAATGCTTCAGTAACTCATTGGACGGCGCTTCACAGTGCAGATGGACAATGACCCAAAGCATACTGCGAAAGCAACCAAAGAGTTTTGTAAGGGAAAGAAGTGGAATGTTATGCAAATGACCAAGTCAATCACCGGACCACCTGAATCAACTGCATTGAGCATGCATTTCCCACTTGCTGAAGACAAAACTGAAGGGAAAATGCCCCAAGAACAAGCAGGAACTGAAGACCGTTGCAGTAGAGGCCTGGCAGAGCATCACCAGGGATGAAACCCAGCGTCTGGTGATGTCTGTGCCTTCCAGACTTCAGGCTGTAATTGACTGCAAAAGATTTGCAACCTAAGTATTAAAAAGTGAAAGTTTGATTTATGATTATTAATCTGTCCCATTACTTTTGGTCCCTTAAAAAGTGCTTTCAGGCACATATACACACTGTTGTAATTCCTACACCGTTCATCTGATTTGGATGTAAATACCCTCAAATTAAAGCTGAAAGTCTGCAGATAAAGCACATCTTGTTTGTTTCATTTCAAATCCATGGTGGTGCTGTATAGAGCCAAAAAGATTAGAATTGTGTTGATGTCCCAATATTTATGGACCTGACTGTAAATCTGGATCCAGGCTCAGAATGAGCACCTTGATATGTGCTTGAGAAATGGCTTAGTCTCCATCTAAACCCAGGTTTAAAGCCTTGCAGGCAGCCTAAAGCCCACTGCCAACATTAAGACAGAAAGTAGAAAGAGAAAAAAAGTAACGCTCAGTTCAGTTGTTTTATAAAAAAAACAGTGAGTCAGGTAATTATCTATATACCAAAATGAACGTTTGTTGTTCTCTACTTCAAAAACTATTTAGATTTTATTATGGAAAAATGTTCTGTTTTTATATTTTTTATTTAAAATTTCAATGTATAACATGGATGCATGAAAATCTGCATTTTATTTCAGTGTAAAATTCTGTTTAAAGTAACGGATTATAATAATATAATATAATATAAAAATGTCTCCGGACCTTTAATAGTTTATGATTTTCTTTATTCGGACCCCTCTGATTTTTAATTGGTTACCCCTAGTTTAAAGGAAAATACCAAAAATACTGCAACACATTACAGTCCTCAACAGTCTGTCAGTCATTTAGGAAGCTCCTTAGTAAACAGAAGTCATTTAGGAAACAAAATAAGGGAAGAATTGTATAAAATGAACAATTTACTTTCAACAAAAGCACAACTTATGGCTTTATGTTTGTGAAATGCTTACTTCATGGATCCTCTCTCTGCTGGCATCAAAAGATCCAACTGTAGACTTAAAAACTCACTAACAAGGTAAAAAATTACCTAGGAATGTCAACCGATCGCATGACACCAGGTTATGAGGCAATCAAAGAAGGAGGATAAGGTAGGTAGAAAATGAGGAATAGTTTTGTGTTTGTACCTCTTTGGAAGTCCGCTTGGCAGCGTAGATGATACTCTGCTGACAGGCATCATCTAAACATGCAGGGAGAAGGTGGTCCTGATAGCCATCACCATCTGCCAGAATGAAACACAAAGTTAGATCAGGGGATAAAAACACAACTCTGAGCCAAAAGGAAAAGAGTGATACTCCAAACCAGTGCTATTTTAATACTTTTCCTCCATCTTAATTTGTTCTGCTCTGACTTTGAGAGCAGCGCTGTTTCAGACAACAAAGGAGCTGCTGCTATTTTTTTTCTTCCCATTTTCCCAACTAGATCACAAGAACACCTGCTTGTTTTCGACAAGCTGCGCCCGTCGCTTTGATGTCTTTCAATAATGTCTCTAGAATTGAACCATAAGTTCCATTTTTTTCTGCATTTCATTGATACTAATTGATCTCAGGATTATAAAATGCAGGATTCATTCAGAGTAGAAATGTTTAAAGAGGTTACCCAGAACCCAAAGGACTAGTTAGACTGAGTTTAGCTCAGGCTTCCATAAAAAGCAACAAAATTCTAATTAAGCGAGGATTTTTTTTTTTTATCACGGCGTTTAATAGGATTTAAAGCTGCAATTAAACACGCCATTATTACCCTCAATGATTTTTAAAAGCCAGGATGGGAAGCACCAGAAAGAAATCTGAAATAGAAATGATTTTAAGCTCGAAGGATGTTGACATCCTGGCAACAATGCACCAAAGCATAAATCCACAGAGCAAAGAAGACTGAAACTTTACTCCTGGACACACATTAACACTGACTCCTGGAAAACCCTGGAGCGGAATAAAAGCTTCTTTACTGCAGCGGACTGACTGCAAAGGCATAAAAAATATTCAGCTGGAAACAGTCTTTGAAACAAAAAAAGACTGCTTTGGTAGTAATTACTGAAATTTGAGAGTAATCATAAATATTGAGTAGATCAGTTTCTGTGAGAACTCAAGCTGTATCCTTCAGACATAAAAACGTAAAATATGGATTTAAAATTTCTTCATGAAAATAAGGGATTTCCTGATATAACATTTTCATGTCCGATATGATACCGACCCAATATATCAGCACATATCACACATATTTGCATTATTTGTTTTGCAGAATGTTAGAAATATCACTGATCAAGTGACATTACTCAAACACGGAGCAATAGTCAACAATGATAGATGTTAGGGGTGGAACGGTTCCCAAAATCCACGGTTCGGTTCTGTTCACGGTTTCGTGGTCACGGTTTTCGGTCCGGTTCGGTATATGTTGATTGTTACAACGAAATCCCATAAAAAATTATGGAATTAATGAAAAAAAAAAAGGAGGAACTCAGAGCGGAGCGGACGGGAGCCACAGCGGAGGGGCGCTGTAGGCTTGGCTTTGAGCAGATGGTCTGGAGCGCAGCCGAGGGCGGAGAGCGCTGACGGAGTATGAGAGGATTTCGGGTTAGCCTGACATGTTGGTCAGTCATGTTGCTGTTAGCATAAACAAAGCGTGTTGCACAATGCTTGCACACACTGTTGCACTTTTTGTATTCCACAACTTTCTTTCCGCCCGTCATCGTAGGTCACTCTAAATGCAAAGTGGTCCCATACAGCAGACCTATAAAGTGCTGCTGGCGCGTCTTCCAACTCCTGTTCTTTCCCACTCGCCATACCCACACAATTCTCCACACACAACTGATTTTTTCTGCTACACCCGGCTACGCTGCTTCGCTTCTTCTTCTTGTTTACTACTGGTTGTTGGCTTTGGTCGCAGTACCGCCACCTTTCTGCTCTGGAGTGTAAACGCTTCCTATGAGAAAAGGAGGAGCGCATGAACCGAACGCAACACACGCCAAACCGAACCGAGACAGTCGAACCCGAACGGGTTCGGACCGGTTTTCATAAACCGTTCCATCCCTAAAATATGTGAAAACAACTGACCCATGTAATATTAACCAATGGGTTATAAACTTCAGACAGAAGCAATGTGTGTTTTACCAGCATGCTGATATCAGAGATTTCAGATGCAGGCTAATATGATCCAATTTTAAGATTTTGACACAAATTTTATTTCAGTTTAGTATGGGAAAAAAGTCAGAATTTTGACTTTTTTCTCAGAATTCTGACTTTTCAATTGTCAGAATTCAGTAAGAATTCTAAACTGAAATAAAATGTAAAAATCAGTTAACTTTTTTTTTTTTTCAGTGGCCCTAATCCTCTTCCGTACATAGGGGTTATCTATTTAACTAACATTAATAATTGTGTTGAGAAAGCCTGTTCCATGTTGAAATAAAAACATTTCCTATGCTTTTCTTTTTTTACATTCCATATCCAATGTTTATCTGGGTATCGATATGGAGTTTTAAAAGTTAGTATCATTACAAGCCTAGGCGTTTACAGAAAGAATGAAAATGGCTAGATATCAATTCTCTTTAAAATCAAAGCTATTATGTTCTTGTGAGAAATATTCCATCTCCAACAACGGTATCATAAACAGAAATAGAAAGGATGTAATTAAAGAGAGCGAATCAGTATGTTTGGAGAAGATGCTTAGAATCCTTTCTTCCATGCTGTGGAGATTGCTAGACCTTTTGGAGGTGCAGTTCAGCAAGCTGCCCCACGTGGAACGTTTCATCACAGCTTCTCACTCAAAGGTCTGAGCAGACATGCATAACATTGAATGAGCTTAGGAGCCTAGAAAAGAAAACCTAGAGAGAACCACGGTAATACTTTGCCTTAAATGTGGTGTTAAAACTGCAGTTATACAAGCTCCATCTGGATGTTTGCAGCTGCTCTCCAGAACTAAATTGCTTATGAAACACTTCCAGATTATTTGTTTTGTGCTTCACAATCATTTTACTGCAGTGAACCCATTCATAAAACAGGTACTTAGAAACTCAGCCGTCTTGTTGAGCGTTACTCGGCTACACGGGAAGTTTCCTTTTTGCATCTTAGCTCCCAAAAGTGACGGATGTAAAAACGTCTGATTCCGTCTAATTCAATAAACATTTAATTTAGGGTTTACATTCCAGTTCTGGTGCATTTAAACTAGCCGACGAATTTCATCATGCGTTCACGCAAATATAAAAAAAAAAAAAAGCTTTTTAGCAATGTTGCTGTTGCTGCTCTGTTAATCTAAATCTGCTTCAACATGGTAAGACCCACACTCCCAAACAGACGGCGTGCCCTGTGGAAGGGTCTGACTCTGATGATGAATGACAGAGCAAAGATGAGGAGGAGGAGAAACTCAAAGTGGCTGTCAGGGGCAACTGAGCGAGAGGCAGAGTGCTGAGGAAAAAAAAAAAGATAATTTGATGCTGCAAAAGCTTGCAAGACAAAATTTAGTGAAAGAAGCTATTTTTAAATAGTCCACTTCATGGCATCAAACATGCAGACTGTCTAATATTGACTTCATTAAAGTAATGATATGATTTAAAAGAAACAAAACCCAACAAAAGAAAATCAATCATGGACTGAGAGATAAAACATCTGAACAGGCAGCAGGATTGCTGCTGATATTCAACAAAACATGTACTGTAACATATGGTGGAAACAAAACATCACCCCTCCCCCAACAGCAGATCATTCATATGTGAGGAAGTGTTTCTAATTAGCAGCATTGCTGCTGGAACGAGGGAAACCACTGATATAAGGAACATAAATGCATCTGCAAATGTTCCAGCGGGAATTTAAACGCCAAGATGTTTTACAAGGTGGAGAAGTTGCAGAAGGAGATTCAGTTTTAATTCAGAATTGTAGGTTATTTTTTTGATAATTTATGTCTTCTACACACGCATATCCCAAATCTCCCTCCTCATTCCCATCCGCCCATCTTTACATCTGCAGCATTCTTCTCTGAAAGGTGCTACTTAGCCTCTTTCACCTCCTTTGTCCACTTTCTACTTATCCTGAAGTCACAATTTTATCTCTCCTATCTTTCTCTCTCCTTTGACTTCTCTCATCACTGAATCTTTCTTCCCTCTCATATCATCTTCTGCCCATTTTCGCGCCAGTGTACGGCATATTGGAGACTGGTTGCTACGGAATAAAGCTGCAGATTAGGACTGGAATGGAGAAAACAGAATATAAAGGGGGTGAATAAGTACAAGTAAAAAAAAAAAGGAGAGCGGGTTTATTACAGAAGCCAGAAAAGGTTATCCACAGATAGCAAGATCCTGCAGTGTGACCCATTGGCATTTATCACGTAACACAATATGCTAATTACTCTACGGTATGTCAGTTATCAGACGCACTGAAGAAAAACACTTTTTGAGAGATTCCACCAAATTGTTTCCTGTTTAAGAGGAAAAATAATATTTATTATGTTATAATGCTATTACTTTATCCAAATTATGATCAGAAAGATATTCATGAATGTCTGAGTAATCCTCTTGATGTCTTCCCTCTGAGAAATAGCCGACCCCTGTCCTGGGAAACGGGTGACTGGCGATGAGAGGTCTATGTGGTACCAGTGCGATAACCTCGGCCAACCTTTACCGCATGCGAGACTATTACCCCATTTCCCACTACCGAAAACCCGATCCATGCCGAGACCGGGTCCGGAAGCCTTCGTCGGATCGCCAATCCAGGCCGAGCCCTGCCCTGACGCCCACCGTTTACACATCACGCCATCCTCGGTTCCTCGACTCCTCGCCTCCTAGTGACGATCTGTGGTATTACTGTCAGTATTGAAGGGAGGAAATCAAGCAGTTGGTATGCGGTAATGCACCAAAGGTTGTTTGCGCAACAGCCATTAAATACACAAAGAAGAAGATGAAGGAGGAGGAACTCAAGCAAATCAAAATGGCGGCTACCGTCACGTTCAGAAAGTAGCGATTTGATTATTATTGCTGTACTGGCAGTGTTATTTAAAAAGTTGCGTGGAGTATTACCACGGTTTGAGTATACGTTGAAGAAGAAGTTGTTCTTCTTCTTCTTCTTGTTTTCGGAGGGGCGTAATGTTTTTATCTACTGGAATGAAGTGCGAATCGGGATGCAGCTGCCAGGCCGGAGATGGCCCAGCGTCTGCCGCAAGCGCGCGCCTTTTGTTATCGTGAGCAGAACTGAGCCAGGGAAAAACGAGCGAGCCGAGCCCCTGAAACCGGCTTGGTCTGCAGTTAGCTTTCGGTTCGGGTTGGCCCTGTGGCCTCGCCCCAGTTCAGTTTGCTTTCCATTTACGCAATACCTAGGTAACCATCACTATAAAGTTACTGAGCTCCAGAATATTTAACATCAGCACGGTTATTCAAGGGTAGTGTAAATGGGGATATGCACAGCCTTTTGTTCAGCCTTTATAAAGAAGAGCTTCATTGCCAGGAGACGATGGATTTTTATTTGTTTTTGTCTGTGACGTACTCTTCACTGATGACTGCTTGGTAAAACTCAGCCAATTATCCAGAAGATTATTCTATATATTGGTATGATTCCAACCATAAAACCAACCAATGGGGAGCCCAGAGCCATCAGTAAAACAATCCAGTTCCTAAAATGTAATAGTAATGCAGAGTCCCCCAAATTATTTTGAAGTAATCTTGGCCTATTTTGCATAACCAGATGGAAAAGCAAATAACTATAAAAGTTGGGTGAGTAAAACACAGCCTAAGCTGCATCAGTTTAAACATGACTCAAAGTTGTTCTTTAATTTTTGAAAATAATGGGTCTTTTTTGAATAGCAGTAAAAAAGACATGCTTGAGAATAGGGATGTACTTGTATTTGTTCTACATCATGTCAACCATAAAAAGCAGAACATTTCAGAACTCTAGCTCTAACAGTTCCAGAGCTGTGGGACTTTAAACTTTTGGTGTCATCAGCGTCTCCAAAAATCTCCAAATGTGCCAAAAGCTTTTACTGAACCATTAGAATGACCCATAGAGTAACACTCAAGCATTTCGATGTCCACAAAAACATGTATGAAGCAAGTTTTTTCCACTTATTTTTCAGAATCAGTGTGTATAACAAAATGTAACATTTATAAACCTAAAATAGCATAAAAATCTCTTTAAAAAACAGTGAAACTGCTGCTTTTCAAGCTAAAATATGCCCCAGTGCCTTTTCTAAGCTGTATTCTTTTTTTTTTATTTTTGGCCTTAGGGTATTGTAATGAAACAAAAATCAGTGTCCAAACTTCAAAAATGTCGGAGCGTTATTATTCAGCTTCGAACTGCGTGCAGTCTCACTGTTACGCACGCCTGTAAGAGTGAAACTTACTGTAGCTTGGAAATGGCCTTGTTCAGTTTTATATAAAAAAAAGAATGAATAGTCAGTAGTAGTAAAGGAAATATTTTACCAACAAGACTGGGAGACTTTATTTATGTGGCACGTTTAAGTGACAAGATAATTCAAAGTGCTGAACAGGAGAAAAAAGAAGAAAATAAAAAGTTTGTGCAGTGATTTTGTCTCTGCTTTTACCAACGGCCTAGATGTGTGTATAGTCATTAGGTGACATAGTTAATGTATCTTATTGTAACCTATATTACATTTTAGAAATATTAGGATTATTAAATAAGTAATCCAAGTTAGAGTAAATTCAAATTATTCTAAAATCAGGTTTGTCTGCTAGAGGAAGTGGCAAATTGTAAAACACAAGAGACAATCAGATGGTGCAAAATTGGTGAATTGTATTAATATTTACATACAGTATTATACAGGTTATCAACAGTTAATGAAGCCTAGAATGGTTCCTTAGTCCAAGGAACTCAAAAGTTCATGCTGGTAAAGAAAGGAACAAAAAAAATAAAATAAATAATCAATTCAATTTCTTTCTACAGGTAAGTCCAATGTCTCCAACCAATTGTAAGAGTTATGTTTGATAGAAGGTTTAGTATTTCAGGTTAGCTCGCCAGTCTGGTCAGCATGATACCAGACAATCCATGATTAACCTTGTAAATTCTACTAATTGTTCTCTTTTCTATCTCACTGTGGTCATAACATGTTTACAAAGGATCCAAATGGGAAGAAATCCATATTTAAAGTAAATTAATTGTTTTTTTATTCAGTCTAATACAACAAACCCACAATACAGAGCAGCAAACTTTATAGCAAACAAAAGTTGTAGTAAAACAAGAAAGCAGTGGAAACAAAACCTGGCTAATAGATATTTTAAAAGAAGGATCTGATGAAAAGTAACTGTTTCAGAGAAGTAAGAGGATACTTTATTAGCTGGGGTAGACGGAGAGAAGCAGTGACAATTTTTTCATATTTAATAAGAGTGGGAAGAGTCTCCCTCTTAAATGGAGGCAATAAAAAAGACATTTATGGCAGAAAAAGGAGGCTAAATGACAACCTGTCAGAGAAAAATGAAGTTATAATGTCTATAAATGATCACATCTAACTAGGGGTTGATGAAATTTAGCACAACTTGGCAAACTAAATCAGGAAACACGCCTTTTCAAGATTATTATTATTTGCTGTAACAAGGTGACAGATCTCCTTCTGTATTGCTACTGTTATATGGAAAATGCAAACAGCAGAATTAACTACATGGATGTCCAACAAACCACAAAATGGACAATTGGAGAAAAGCAATTGTCCAAGAACAATGGAAAAAACTGCAAAGGGAAATTTTTTTTCACCAATTATCAGTTTGGACTCCAATAATTTATGTCTACTACAGGAACTGCAAAAAATCTGAATCTAGATAAGTCATTTTTTCTTAAAATAAGAGCATTTGTTCTTGAATTGAGGAGGTAAAACAGACATTTTGCCAATGGAACAAGACAATTACACTTAAAATAAGAAAACACAATTGCATTGTCTTATTTCAAGTGCATTTTATCTAAATATCTTATTTTAAGAGTAAAAAGACTCATTCCATTGGCAAACTATCTCATTTACCTGCTCAAATTAAGGGGTAAATACACTTAATTTAAGTAATTTTACTTATTTCTAGATCGTTTTTGCAGGGGCCAACATTTATTTTATCTCCTATAAGTCAAAAGGTAAGAAACAGGCATCAAATCTAAAATAACAGAATGAGATGTAACTTTCAGATGATATCTGATAAAATGACAAGAAAATTGGAAAATAAAAAAAAAATATTTATCTCCAAAATACATACAGATACATACTAAAATAAAAACTTGTAATAAAGTGTCTTAAATTGTTTATTTTCACAATTATTTGAATCCAAAATGACTTTTATTTTGATACTGCTGCAATTAAATTGCATTTAATCGATAGATATTTCTATATTGGCATTAGATGTCTCTAATGGCATTTTGGCAGAGTCTCTTTAGTGATGATGTCCAAGTCTTTAAGGCTGGAAGGCCTTTTTCCATAACCCTCATCTCAGGGGCGGATTTAGGAAATTTGGGGCCCTAGGCAAAAACAGCCAGGGGCCCTGTGAAATGAGAAGACAACACATAAAACAGACCCATTATACAGGTAGAGAAATGTTAATAGAATAGACATGCAATATTTGTTCTACGATTTTGTCCCTCTCTTCTTCTCCCTTTTCTTGTTGTTTTTCCTCTCCTTCCTGTGTTTCCAAAAAGGCCAAAGTAAATAACCCAGTCCTTTTCACTTTGTAGACAAGCCATGATCTGCTTATCCTGTTCTCCATTTTCATTTTTGACAAAATAATAGCTGCATGAATCATGACAGCAGACAAGATAAGAGGGAGAGCAGGAGGCGGGGTTACCAATCTACTCGTTCTGGAGAGCAGAGTTTACGCTGCTTTTAGATGTTGTCTCCCAAAGTCTCCAGTAGCAGAAAAAAGTTGCTAGATTTGGCGCTAGGAGCTTTTGGAAATCAAAGAAGATGCTAGAGGGGTCTGAAAGAAGTGAAATAAATATAGCGACTTCAAAGCGCTAAGTTGGCAACACTGCTCATCGCACCATTTCTCAAATGGTTTGCTGGATATGTTTGTGTGGACCTTTTCTCTCTTTTTTTTGAGTTTTGCAGCACTAGTGGCTCTTTTTTTGACAGTAGGCTGACATGAAAAGGGGTATGTGACAGAAGGGAGAGACACGCAGCAAAGGACCACAGGCGGATCTCCGAGGGTGCGGCCATGTCGAAAACTGAGGCCTCTGTACAGGGGTTGTGCGCACTAACCTGCGTCACCTGCATGGACATTTCTGAACATGTGCAGCAAATGGACTGATCCAATGTGGTGGACACTGAAGGGGAGGGGGTGGGGGGCAATTAACATATATTAAGCGTTCTGATGGCATTTTGGTGAAAGGATTTTTAATCAAAAACATTATTATTGCGCACA
Organism: Cyprinodon brontotheroides; assembly: GCA_018398635.1. NCBI lineage: Eukaryota > Metazoa > Chordata > Actinopteri > Cyprinodontiformes > Cyprinodontidae > Cyprinodon > Cyprinodon brontotheroides. The sequence goes on along the minus strand of JAGKQL010000005.1, from coordinate 2,920,794 downwards.
AATTAGGAATAGCTGTATTAACTATACATTGAAGCAGAGGGTTTATGGGGCCCCCAAGAACCTGGGGCCCTAGGCAACTGCCTAGTATTGCCTAACGGTAAATCCCCCTGCCTCATCTTTATTAACTACAGACTCTGGCAACCAAAAAAAAAAAAAAATCTTTAACTTCCAGTCAGAAGAATCAAATAATTAAATGAAGCTTATTGGCTCTAACGGTTAGAACTTAATTAAAGCAAAGGTTTATTTCAATGGATAAAACGACACAAACTAGCATCTTTTAGCTAACGCATAGCCAGGAAATAAACCAGAAATGCTGATTCACTGACTTTATTATCATGTAAAGCAATATTTAATGTGAGCACTCGCACGACTCTGTTACATTAGTCACAATGAAAGTGGACTAGAAAGTGAATAGGATGCAAACTACGCCCACATGGCAGAATGATTGTCTGGCTGGTTGACAAACGACGCACCCAGTGAGGAATGAAGGAAAAGAAACGGGAAGAATGACAGAGAAAAATACACTCAGGATCAAAGGAAAATTACACAAAAATTAAAATGACTTCAGCGCCATCTACAAAACACTCAGTCTTCAAAAAAAGAAGAAAAAAAAAGAAATTAATCCTCAAAAAGATGAAAATGTTTTATCACTATGAGGACTTAACAGAAAAAGAAAACATTTATTCATTGAAAAGTGCTAATTAGGGAATATGGTTAGGGTGGCTCTTCGTTCTTAATTAACTGTAATGACTGCCATTAGGGAACAGCAGTTTGCTTTCAGAAATGGAGAATTTTGATATTTGCATTTAATTGCATATTCACTTTTGCAAATGAGGATCAAAATTTCATAACTGGGAAAACTTACGTTTGGACTAAAAGATTTCCAAATGTACAATCTTGGATAAAATGGTGAAGTCATTAGGCTTCTTTATCGACCCTACTGGGAGCATTTGCCTTCATTACAAAGTCTAGAGGGACGACTTTCACTCTAACATACACAGAGCAGAAACTAAAAGCCACTTTGATCTCAAGCAGACAAGCAGCTCTGCACTACATGTTAGAAAAAGGTGCAGCCCTTCCTCTGAGCCTGGAGGTGAGGGAAAGTGATGGCGACCAAAAAAAACAGACGAGAACGGGAGAGCGGCGTAGGCTGGTTAACAAGACAGGACAGGACAGCCAGTGAAATTCTATTAAAAAAGCAGGAATAAAAAAAAAAAAACAGTGGTTGAGGGGAGAATGAGGTTGACAGAAAAGAAGGAGGGAGGTGAATGAAACATGATATAATAAGATGAGTGGAGAAAGAACGCCTGAGGGGAGAGGAGAGACAGCTAGGCTGCTGACTTACCTGCCTGTAAGCACACACTTCACCCCCCCACCCGCTACCCTAATACACACACAGAGCATGATGACAGCCTTTCTCATTTTTAACATCACCTCCAAACATCCTACGGTTTTACCATTTCTAAAGATGGCCGCTCTGCTGGTCTTTGAGTTCCACTGATGCCTGGTGTCACACTCTCAGCTGTGGAACTTCACTGTGTTTTACCTAATGATGAATTATGTATCGGCCGCTGTCAACGGTGAGAAACGCAATTGCTTCAGTGATCAGGCAGATGGTTGTGTTTTGTCTGGCATATGCTGTGCATTTATTATGGGAATGGTGTGGATGGCAGAACAGCCAGCTCCCAAACACGACATTTTCCTGCTCAAAAGCGTTCCTGCAGACGTGGCTGAAGTCCATGGAGTCTACGGAAGAGGATTAGGGGCCACTGAAAAAAATAAAAAAGGTTACCGTAGGTGATTTTTTAAATTTTATTTCAGTACAATATGAGAAAAAGTCAAATTCTGAAACTAAACTCAAAATTCTGAGATTAAAATGTCAGAATTCTCTTGAGAAAAGTCAAATTCTGAGATTCTGACTTTAATGTCAGTAATTCTGACTTTTTTTCTCAGAATTCTGACTTTAATCTCAGAATTCTGACTTTAATCTCAATTCTGACTTTAATCTCAGAATTCTGACTATTAATTTCAAAATTTCAGACTTTTTTCTCAGAATTCTGACTTTAATCTCAAAATTAAAGTCAGAATTCTGAGATTAAAGTCAGAATTCTGAGATTCTAACTTTAATCTGAGAATTCTGACTTTTTTCTCAGAATTCTGACTTTTTATATTGTCAGAATTCAGTAAGAATTCTGAGAAAAATTCTGAGATTAAAGTCAGAAAGCTGAGAAAAAAAATTAAGAATTCTGAGATTAAAGTCAGAATTCTGACTTTTTCCCCATACTATACTGAAATAACATAAAAAAATCTGTTAACTTTTTTTTTTTCAGTTGCCCTAATCCTCTTCCGTACATTGCTGCTCTTCATCCAGGATAAATAAAATTAACTCTTCAGTCTCAGCTTATAGATGCAGAAAGTCTCACGCCTGTCTCTAGCCACCATGTTAGCCCAACACTTTGTCACCCAATTGACTAAGTATAAAAAACTAAAGGTTGGGAGATTATGAGTTTGGCCATTTTGAAAAGGCTTATTTCAGGAATTATCACTATTCTAATCGGCTAATAGAATATTTTATTCATTTATTACCTTCCATCTATAGTATGAGAAAAATAAAAAGGGATCTGGACAAACCATCTCGACAAAATAAACCAGCTTTTCAATTCAGAAACCTTTTTTTCTCCGCAATTATTGAACAAATTATCATATGAGCACAATGACATAACTGTATTGTTTTTAACTCAACTATTTAGGTTATTTAAGGGGGGTGAGGGGTATTTATTCTGCCCGTATTAATTGTGTAATTGTGGTATTTTCTTTAATATTTCTTTTAAAAAATCTTTAAAATTCAACAATACACATAATCCTATGTTTGTCAGCCTGATTATTTCATTTTAAGCACGTTTAAACATAACATATTTACATGCAAAAGGTCAGTTTAAGCAGCTTTTTTAACAAAGTATTTTTTCGAATCAAGTTCTTTGTTTACTTGAGTAAAACAAATTTTAATTAGAGCTAATCTAAGATACATTTTGGCGACAGTACCTCTGGTCATCACTGTATTTAATAGAAAAGGGCAAATAAAAGCCTCTCCGCACTGTAGCCTCCATCCTTCCTACATATGACATCTCTCTGTTGCATTTTATTGGACCTAATGCTGACACACGTCTTCTCTATCTCTTACCAATGCTGCGGTTATGGTGAAAATATTCCTTGCAGAAAACCACAATCTTATTTCTTAATTAATTATGTTAATTCTAACATCTTCAACAGCCTGTTAGGATTTATGCAGACATCCTCTATCAGCGACGCTGCTGTTTATCACCTCTGGTCCTTCTCAGCTTCTGATGCAAATGGATTTATTAAAGTAATTACCCTCTGGGATTATTAAAGTATGTTTGATTCTGATTCTGATTTGCTGCACTTCTTGCCCTGAACATATATCCATTTTTTGGACATTTTGCTGCATCTGCTTAAAGGCGTTAAGCCTGCCTCCCTCAGAAATTATTTTCACAGCGGACATGATGTCACTCGGACCTGGTCCCTCCGCTCTTCTATCATCATATCTTGACATTCCGAGCACAGCAGAGGTCGATGCTGCACCTCCATGCAGCTCGGCTAAATGGGCGTTATTTGGCAGATAAGTTAACCCCTTGAACCCTACGGACCCACCGGTGGGTCCAGCTGCTACGTGACCTCGTAATTTTAACAAACCCCCAGTATTGATGTAAAAAACATATTTGGCACAGTTTGGTGACATTTATGGATAAATGTGCCAAAATGGCCCCTCCGCCTAAGAAATTTCTCCACTAATACCGTTCTAAAATACATATGATTCATCTGATTGAGTCCAAATTTGAGGTATATTTTTACACAACATTTAGATTTAAAAGTCTGTACTACTTTTTTTTGTGCTATAAATAATATTTTTGGTAGTGTTTTTTGCAATGTTTATTTCAAAAGAAAATTTTTGGCGAGTTCAAAAAATGCAAAATATTTTGTATTTTTGTCCCTAATATTTCAGGCAGGGGGTCAAAGCTACAATAGTGCTGACACCAGAAAACCATTCTATGACATCTTACCTTTACAGGCGTACCAAAAGTTTCTTCTTAAATCTAATAGCTGTGAGGGCTATAAGTTATTTACTTTTGTGTGTTTTTGTCAGGGCAGAAATTTATTTATACCCCCTAAGGGTGTAAGAGGATAAGGACTTTATTTAGTGTTTACGTTGACAAACAGAACCGCATAAAGTTAATGCTTTACTGGAAAAAATCAACATCTAAATAAGCCATTTTTTCTTAAAATAAGTGCATTTTGTCTTGAATTGAGGAGGTAAAAGAGACATTTTGTCAATGGAACGAGACAATTTACACTAAAATAATAAAACACAACTGCATTTTCTAATTTCAAGTGCATGGTAGCTAATTATCTTATTTTAAGACTAAAAAATACTCATTCCATTGGCAAACTATCTAATTTACCTACTCAAATTAAGGGCAAATACGCTTAAGTTAAGAAATTTTTACTTATTTCTAGATCTTTTTTCCAGCGTCAACATAGCTGCCATGAAACAATGTAAATAATCTCAAACTGGATTCATATTTCTGCTCTTGCACGCCTCCCATCTGGCATTACTTCTCTTGCAAATACAGGTGAGACTCACTTATAAATGAACAGCATCGCCCTCTACTGGACAGACTATAACACAAATACATTCCTTTAAAGATTATTTTATCAATTAATCACATGGAAATAAGTCAATTATTTGTTTACTCACTTTACAATCTGATGCTAAAAAAATCATATTAAGGCAAGGCAAATGTATTTGTATAGCACAATTCAGTACAAAGACAATGCTAAGTGCTTTACATGATTAAAATACAGGAAGATAAAACAGAATCAAAGCAAGTAGAGGAAAAAAAAACTAAAATAAAAGAAATGCAGAAACAAAAAGAATATTAAAAACAGTTGGACTACAGAAAATATGTTTTAGATAGTAGAACTGTTTAACTAGAATTTTCAGTCGAATGCAATCCCTAAACAAATGTGTTTTTTAGTCTTGATTTAAAAAGGAACTCAGGCTTTCAACGCACTTTACATTTTTCTGGAAGTTTGTTCCAGATAAATTGGAACATAGGAACTAAATGCTGCTTCTCCATGTTTAGTTCTACAGTAGTTCTAGGTATGCTGAGAGCAGGCTGGAGCCAGAAGACCTGGAAGAATGGTCTGGAGGGTTGAAGTATTAAAACATATTTTTTACACAATGCCCATAAAAAAGTGTTTTTAGTGAAACAGGGTGTCCGTGAATAATTCCTGTTATCTTCTGTAAAGGTTAATTACCGTATGTAACTCAGACCCAAACCACCTCCTCTTCGCCAACAGCATATTGCACCATGTTTTCCACTATTAATAAAGACTATTTATTAAACTGCATATCCTAACTATAAATAACCAACACAGATGTTACTAAATGAGAAATGCTGCTGTGCAAAACTACGCTGTATTCTGCTGAATGACAATTAAGGTTAATGTTTTTCTTTCAGTTTTTGAAGAACTCTAGAGCTGCTGCATGCTTCTAAAAGCTTGTGGTGAGCTTTTTTTTTTATCAGGTGATGCAATCCACAGCATCCTGATCACTGGGAACCAACATGAAATAAAAAAACTCATATCAATCAACATGTTCATGTATTTGTAGAAAAATGGTACTTTGAACATGGGGGATAGTGCAGGTGAAAGAAGAGAGTGAGAATTGAGAATGTGATGTGTGATGGAAATAATTCCCACTCCGGCTCACGCAGGGATGCAATGCTGCTCTGCACTCTATCGGCTTTCTGTTCTTCCTCCCGTCTTGTTTCCATCCCTCTCTGGATCACCTACAGTGGAACTCCTGCCTCTATTTCTCCTCACTGACATGGAAGATTTACCTTTGCCTGATGATTTTCTTTACATTGCTTCCTCTGTTTTTGTTTTTTAGTTTTTTAGGTGAAGGCAGTTTGTAACGAATATAAAAATATGTTTGGCGTCAATTCAAACATATTTCCAGTAATGTTGATCAAGTTAGGCGAAGAGAAAACATGTTTGCTAGACGTCGAGTTAATTAGGCTGGAACAAGAAAAATTATTATGAAGAAACAGATTGACGGGAAATGACCGCCAAGGGGATTGGATGAGATAGACGCAGGTAATTGTGATAACCTCAGGTTATTTTAGAATTAAATATATACTAATTAATCAGCCTGATTAATAATATAGGAAAATAGAGATGCCTTGTGACTGAAATCAACACATTTCAGTTTGACTGTGAGCCAGCTGGAAGGGATTGGGGTTTTTAAAAAGAGACACTTTATGCAACATTTTTTTCAGTTCAATTAATGTGTTCCATAGCACGTTTTGGATGATTAAATGAGTCATTTCAGGTTGAACAAAGAGGTATTCTCGACGCCCTGGTGGTCTGTGTAGGGGAAATACGCACTTGCAATTGCAGAGACACCGACCCGCACCCACAGGCTCAAGGGAATACCGAGGTAGGAGTCGGTCTTGCTTTGCGGTGAGAACTGCTACACCCCAGTTAAAAGAATTCTCCGTTGCTAGCACGAGGTGAAAGCGTCTTTATTACCAGATAAAATACTCTGGATTCGCGCCGGACGCTGCAAAAAGCAGCAAAATCGCGTCTCTGCTGCTTCATTTTGCTGCTTGTACCAGTTAGTTCTACGGCGGCAGCTGAAGCAGCTTTGCTGCTCGGCTCAGCGGCGGTGCAAAGGTGTGTCACGGCTGGCGGCGTTGGTGAGCTTCACTATCCCCTTTCTCCTGCTGCCTTTGCAGCTATATTTACTTGCTGTGATCAGTAGGAATAAAGTAGTTTTTAATATGTGTTTAAGTGAGAAAATCCACACTGAAAGCGTAATCAGTGCAGATCCAGTTCATTCAGATTATTATCCTGCCTTCAATATTTTTTTCTGTTGGAGCCGCTCAGACCCCACATACCAGCGGTTCGCTGTCAGTAGGAATCCCTTCATCCAGCAGCCTCTGGCGGGTAAAGCCTCCTCACGCACCAGTTCACGGCGGCAGCTGTAAGGTGTTTTCATCTAAATAATCCAAACTGCATATTCTGCGGCGAATTTCTGCATTTTAGTTAATTTAGGAAAGATCAACCAAACTGTTTAAGATGAGTGATCATCGTAGCTGTGTCTCTCTCGCTCGTCAGATCGTCTTAAGCAGCGCGGCGTGCCACTTCAGCTGCTCAGGCCAGCGCTAAGCCTCACTACTCCGAAGCAGCGTCGGCGGGACCACGCGGCAATGGCGTCAACCGGCGTGACTTTACGTTAAACTACCATGCTTCTGGCCGGCGCCAGCTACGTCCAGTTTGAGCGCGCCATTAGTTCGCGTTAAGCCTGTCTGTAATGCTTCGAAAAGTGCCGTTACCTGGCTATGGCCGGAGGAAACCAGGAGAACAGCTGAGCATATTTCTACGACAGTGCACTTTTACTTTTAGCCCTCTGGGGGGAGCACCGCTGGAAAATCAACACGGTTGCATAGTGTACCTTTAAAAAGACTCCAACGTCTTTAGTATCAAGATAAACACAGTAAACTGCTCGAGCAGCGCGTGCAGAATGACGTGGAAATACTTAAATATTAAAGGTATATAGTCCTTGGTGTTGGCGACAGTGGTGTTGGATGTAGGAAGTTGCCCTGAAATCAAAGGGTTGGCGGTTCAAGCCTTGGCTCCGGCTTTCAGTGTTGTTGTGTCCTTACTAGGGGTGGAGCGGTTCACAAAATCCATGGTTCGGTTCGGTTCAGTTCGGTTCCAGCGGTTTTCCGGTTGGGTATATGTTGATTGTTAGCCTGACATGTTGGTCGCGTGTTGCTGTAGCATAAACAAAGCGTGTTGCACAATGCTTGCACACTGTTGCACTTGTATCCCACAACTTTCTTTCCGCCCGTCGTGGTAGGTCACTCTAAATGCAAAAGTGGTCCCATACAGCAGACCTATAAGAGTGCTGCTGGCGCGTCTTCAACTCCTGTTCTTTCCCCGCTCGCCATACCCACACAATTCTCCACAACAACTGCATTTTTTCTTGCTACAATCGGCTACTGGCTGCTTGGCTTCTTCTTCTTCTTGTTTACTACTGGTGGTTGGCTTTTGGTAGCGCAAGTACGCCACCTTCTGCTCTGGAGTGTAAACGCTTAGCCTATGAGAAAAGGAGCAGCGCATGAACGAAACGAAACACATCTTGAGTCGAACTGAGACAGTCGAACCCGAAGGCGGTTCGGACGGTTTTCATAAACAGTTCCATCCCTAGTCCTTACGCAACACACTTCACCTGCATTGTCTACTGATGGTGGTCAGAGGGACCGGTGGCGCCCATGGCGTCGCTTCTGTCAGTGTGACCCAGGGTAGCGTTTGCTACAATGTAGCTCGCCACCATCAGTGTGTGAATGAGTGCGTGAAGGAGTGAATGACTAAATCTAATTAATAAAACCATAGTTGCTTACAAAGTTTTTTTTTTTCCTGAAAGATTAATGCTACCTGTTGGCAGATGATTTGTTATATTCATGAAGATTTTAATCAATTTGTTACTTAAAAAAAGCCCTAAATAAAGCCTTTTGTGTATTTATAATAGTAATGAAGCTATAATACTGCACATGTGTACAAGGAGTGAACAAGGAAGCAGTCTACTGCTGCAAAGCCATTAGCACCTCTTAGCAAAGTGTGGAAATAATGAATAAGTCCTAATATCCGATTAGAAAAAAAAAATAATATTTGATTTCAAGAAGGATAAGATTTGAGCTGCACTCAGATGTTTTCAGATGTTGCTGCAAAGTTGATAGATGTGAGTAAACATCTATTAATACCGATACTAGAGATAATAATGCTAGTTTAGTCTCTACAGTCTATGTAACAACATTATAAATAGATAGATGGATATAGGTTGATTAAGTGGTCCGTATCTTGATGCTTTGTCCCTGTCCGCATTTGTAAGGAACTGAATTTTTCTTCCTCCTTGATGTTCCAACTGTCGCTCTGAGGATTCAATAGAACTAGAATTCATAGAGAATGATTTGCTGTAGATCAGTTTATTTAATTATTTGGTCTTTAATCACACCGAGCTGTTGTCTCCACTTTGCTTTCCAATTGTTCTATTGTTCTTCCAGCAGATAGCTGGTGCTGAAATTCTATTTAGGCTCAAAAAGGACACTATCAGGATGAACAATTGACGTGTAAAACTTTTATTAGTTTTATCATGATTAAATGGTCTTTTTTTGTATCGGCATATATTGTGAGTATGGAGAGCTGATGCTGCCTGCAACACATGTCTGCAGTTTATTGAAATGCATGAGAGTGAGAAAGGGAAAAACTTTAGACAGAAAACAGGAAGGCATTATAGTTACAGATTAGTGTTTCTTAGTCTCCTGGTTTTGCTAAATCTAAAAAATGCTAAAGCCTCTAAATGAATAAATACAGAGATTTCTATGGTAGTAATGCTGACAGCACTAACCACAAATAGACGGTGCTAAAGAACATTTAAAATACCAACTAGTAATTTTGTCTTGTTTCAAAATGTTGCTTCTCTCTGACATAGCATCTGCTTCAATAATAAATGAGTATCGACTCCTTACAGCAGAGAGTGGAAGCTTATTCTCTACAAGTCAAAGTTCATGTAACAAGCTGAACAAGTTCATAGCAGCTGAATAAAGATTTTAAACAAAAACAATCATGGCAGAGTGCAGCGTAGCAAGCTAACTAGTGAAGACTGACTAATAGCTGCTAATGAACAAAATATGGGACAATAAAAGTAAGGTCACTCAAATTAAAACTGACTAAAATACTATTTATTTATAGAAAAAGTATAAAATGTCTAAAAAAAACACAGATATAAAGTAGGAGACATGCTTAACAAGACTAATAAAACAAGATTTAAAATTCTCACAGGTTGAGCAAATCTAACATTATTTAGCAAGTTGTTCCAGAGCGCAGCAGCAGAAACATGAAGGCTTTATGGCCTTAAGTCTGCAGCCTGGACTGAACAAAGCTAGTTAACAAACCTATGTTCTATCTGGATTATTAAATTGTTCTGGGGACTGGTCCATTCAGAGCTTTAAAAATCAAATGGCATTTTTTTAGTCAGTTTATTTCCTCTATCATGGATCCCAAAGATAGATAAGAGATTTGCATTTTAAAGTCGGAGCTGGAAGAAAAATTAGGCGGGAAGAATAAACACAATTCTGATAATGTTGTCACTCCTTGTTTACTACAAAATGTGTTTAGGTGGATAAAATGGTAAAAACTTTTTTAACTAACTCTTATTTTAAGTTTTATAAAGCAGGGTGTACAAATTTAATATAATCACTGATGCCCTTTAATTTGTAAAATTTGAGTTTGATCAAAGGAAAAATTTAAATTTGACTTCAATCAGATCTATGGTGTTTAGATACAACTTAAAATGGTTATGACTGTGGGACAATCGCAAAATAATCTATGTCAGGACTCCTGTCTTTGTGTTTGTGTTTCTGCCTTGTTTTGCATCTTCCTTCACTCCACCAGGAAGCCTGAAGTTCTGGTCCGTCTCCTCACACACCTGCTGATGGTTTCCTCGCTAACCGGAGTGTTCCTGACTGCCACTACCTTGAGCCAGAGTGTTTGCCAGTTTTTGGGAACTCTAGCCAAGCTAAGTTTGCTGAGTCAAACTGAGCTTTTGTCAACCTGAGTTTAACTTTGTTTTGTCTTTGTCTCTCAGCAGGAAGTCATCCTGCAAACTGGTTTTCTCGGACCTTCTCTCCTGGAAGGATCAACTGAGCTTCAAACTGAGCTGGGGTTCAAACAGGAGGTTTGGATCCACTTTCCCAAGAGATGGGTTTGAGCTTCGCGACTGAGAGAGGGATTATTCTCCACTCAGAATTCCGTTCAAGTACCGCAGGGAAATCTGAGTGGCAGTCCAGTTTCTCCATTCCCCAACTAACAACCGCGATTCTGGGTAAACACTGTTCCGCCCTCCACGAATCAGACAAACACTGGAACCACGGCACATGGACAGGAGTCAAGGATTCAACAACTTCTCTGAAAACTTGAGTCGGCAACCAAATACTCTTCTCCAAGTTCACAGTCAAATTCCCCACTGAGCCTGAACTAACCGCTGTGTCTTCCCCTCACTTTTCAGTTCGGTTGAGCAGTGTTCAGAGCAACACTTCTCCCTCTGTTTAACCTCTTCAATAAAACCTGTTAAACCTTTTCCCTAGTCTCTCTGTTTAGTGTTTTCTGCATTTGGGTCTGAACTTTAGTAAAATCATGACAAATCTATAAACATAACATAAAAACATCAGCAAAAAAACAACAAAAGAAGATGGTTTATAATGTAATAAAGTATGACCTGCAGCAGTTTAAAGAGAAATAAAGGAATAAAGTGTGCAGTGGGGAGGAGAAATAAAGAAAGACAGCTGAGGCAGGGCTGAGTGAAGGACAGCCAATAAGAAGGGAGAAAACAAAGACATTAGACCTTGTAAGCCCTTCATCTCAGGGAGAAGCTTTACCTTAAAGGTTTTATTTCCAAACTATTCAGAGAAGCATCCTCCTCTGACATTTCCAAGGCTGATAAAAAAAAGTTGGGAAAAAAAACAAAACAAAAAACAATAGATTTGGTCGATATTAAAAAGACGTTGCCTCACCTAAGAAAGCTTTAACATGACCACATTCAAACCCAGCATACTGGGCACTTCCCCTCAGGCTCATAGATCATCATCAATTTAGGAAGGGCAAGTTTGTTCACTAAATATTTGATGGGCACCCTGTGCTGCAATGAGATTAAAAGATTAATCTTGGCAGCGGAGATGTGTTTATCAGTTTAAAGATGTTACTGTGTGGGTATATGTGCATGTGCAGCGCAAAGAACTACAAATTAATATTAAATGAACACTATGCTAATATTGACAGCTCTTTAAACTAAAATATCAGACAGAAAATAGGGCGATGTGTCAATCACCTGATGCAGCTTTAACACAATACTTAATATTTAAAATAAGCTTTAATAATCAGCTGATATATTACCTACTTATTCCATTTTATAGTCTTGCAGTAAAACTTCCTACTGGTTCGTGCCAAAAGGTTGTTTCTAACGCTGACTTTGCTCTTTATGATTTTAGGCATTAAACTGTAAATGCTAAGCCAGCATGATTCGGCAGTTTTTAAATATAAAGAAAAGCAGGCCTGACATGAGTCGACAAACTGGGCTATTTATTGGCCTGTAGATACTGAGGTGCCCCCTGCTGTAACTAGTGGATTAATGCGAACAAGGTTTGACAGTTTTTCAAACAAAGAACTGCTGCAAGACTGGGGGAAAGAAGCCAGGTTCATGCTGACTCTTGGGAAGTCATTTTACTTGTGGGGAAAGGGAGAGCAAAAGCAAAACAGAAGGAAGAAAATAATTTCTTAAATTGGCCTCCAAAGGAAAGGACGCCTACTAACTAGACAATTAAAACCGGCTTAAACAAACATTGATTGAAAGAAAATAATATAAATCACTGCCAGGCCCAACAATACAACCATTTATGTAATTTATTTCAGATATTATTTTGCCAGTTTTTTAACCCTTTAAAGCCCGATCGACGAATAAAACAAAACAGAAAATTACTTTTTTTTGGTTTGAAGTCCTTATTTGGCCTTTTAACAAAATATGTAAAAAGAAAAAGCAAATACAGAAATACATTTTTGATATTAATAATTTATTACTATTACGATAAGTGTCAAGATTATTTTTATGTGTAGTCTTCTACTGGCTGTTATCAGGTATATCTGATTGTGTACAATAGGAAGAACCTTTGGAGTTCTTGGCCTGTGACCCGATTGCAAAGTTTTTACCATCAAATTTATCAAAAGAAGGTGAAACAGGACGACATAGACGCAGTAAACTGCTTCCTTGTTTGGCAAACATTTTTTATTATTACTAAGACAGAAACCGTATGTATCAAATATGATAAGTGTCAGACACAAAACATTTCAGAAACATTATGTATCAAATATGATACATTTGGCATTATAGGGTTAATTTGTTTTTCATATTTATTTTATTTTATATGTCAAACAGACTGAGTTGGATGAATTGCATTCTTTTCAATTTATGTTTTCAAGATCCCAGGAGTGTTGGCCTAGTAGGTTAGAGCCAATACCAATACTTAGAGCAGATACTTGAACCCTCTGAGAAGGTTGCAAGCATCTGATTTGATCCCCACAGCCTGCACTATTGGTCCCTGAGCAAGACCCTTAACCCCATACTGTTCCCCAGGCGCCGCACAATGGCAGCCCACTGCTCTCCAAGGGGAAGGGTTAAATGCAGAGGGTGAATTTCATTGCTTTGTACTTGTGAGAGTGTAATTACAATAAAGTTGAGTTCTATTCTATTCTATTCTATTCTATTCTTCATCTCGGGGTCAAGATGGCGCCAGTGTTTGAGGCTTGCCGTCTGCGGGCTTTTGGCACAATTTGAGAGGTTTAACTTTTTTTATTCTCTTTGTATACTAATATGTATTTTACACTCGTTTTTTTTTTTCTATTTTATAATTTTATTGTATTTTATGATTGTGTACAGCACTTTGCATAAAGCGTTTCATAAATAAAGTTTGTATGGTATGGTATCTCTGGGGTTGGGCTTTCCTCTGGAGTCAGGAGCAAAGACGCATTCCTATTGGTCTGTATGGACGTCAGAGACCTTTTAAATTGGGTTTTAAGTGAACTGAATCTAATCTCTACAACATAATTTGAAGATGCAACTTGGCTAATCCAATTTGAAAAAGACCTTTGAATAAAATATGTAAATAAATAAAAAATTTCACTTTCAAAATGTTGTTTTGATAAAGAAGCGTTTAATTTCTGAATCACAATTTCTTCCGATTTCTAATCACAAAAAGTATTCTTTACTTGAAACAGCAACAGAACAACATTCCCTCCGTTGAGGTATAATTAGTGGTGTGCTGTTTGATCGGCCATCCGTCAAAATTGGTCAATTTTAATGAAAAACCTGATCACAGTCTTCTGTTTTCCTTGAAGGTGAAGCACATCCAAATGCACCAACACACCAAATACAACATAATTAAAAACAAGCATTTGGTGGAATATAGGGTTGCTCAGCGATGCAGTGGGTAACACCTTGGCTTGCAGCAAGAAGATCCTGGGTTCGATTCCCAGCCTGGTGTCTTTCTGCATTAAGTTTCAATGTTCTCCCCATGCATGGGTGGATTCTCTCCGGGTACTCCAGCTTCCTCCCACAGTCTAAAAACATGACTGTTAGCTTAATTGGCTTCTCTCCTCTCTTTGTGTTGCCTTGTGGAAGACTGGCAACCTGTGTGGGGTGGGGTGTTGCCTTGTGGAAGACTGGCAACCTGTGTGGGGTGGGGTGTTGCCTTGTGGAAGACTGGCAACCTGTGTGGGGTGGGGTGTTGCCTTGTGGAAGACTGGCAACCTGTGTGGGGTGGGGTGTTGCCTTGTGGAAGACTGGCAACCTGCTGTGGGTTGGATGGATGGATGGTCAAACTGCAGCCGAATGGCAGCCAACTTCACTGAAACTTCCAGCAAAATCCCTCCAACTTGTCCTGGGCGTGCATATTTTCTTACTCTGACTGGGGTGGGGTCACTGAATTACAGGCTCTAACCAGGAGGTGACGCTTCTCTTTATATCTTAATGTCCACAAATCATGACAAAAAGAATATTTTAGTACAAAGATTGATGTTTAAAAAGGAATCGTAGGGGACCAGCCAAGGATCCATCAAAGAAAGTGGGGAAATTTCGAATGTCTAATACAGCAACACTTCACTACATTCTCCTCCATGAACATGATGGTCAGAAAAATGTAATCCGCAAAATGATTTAATTAATTGTGTAAAGGAGCAGCAGTAAGAAGCTTTCTGCTCTCACTGCTCGGGCGTAAATATTTCAGAAACGCACTGTAGTCCCAATGAGACTGGCAGACAGTGGAGTCTCACAGCATATGTCTCCTTAAAGTGGCAGGATGCATCTTAAAAAAGAAAAAGTTTAATATATGTATTCAGACTTTGGCTGTGTCCTAACATGATGCACATAATTTGTTGGGGGAAAAAAATTGCATTTGACTTGAATATTTCTTTTTGTTTGACATTATTTGGTATCAGCAGTTTTGCTATATTTGAAAGTAGTTTTATGCGTATACCTGTTTTAAATCTGTTACATTAAATCTGTTAGCAGGTTTTTAATTTGTCCTTTAGACTAAATACTTGCTGCATTGTTCCTGCAAGTTTCCAATTGTATGTTTTGCCTTAATTAGGTGATTTTATGATTCATGTCTGGCCAATAGTAGCATTTATACCTAAATAAACAAAAAACGAATGACCAGTGGTCGCTATTGATAATAATAATATGTAAAAATATCTATTTTTTATGCTATTATTGTTTCTCATGAGCTGAAACCCTTTTTCCCATTAAAAGACCATTTTCGGTACCCAGCAGCGTTCTCCCCTCCTCCCACCGATGCAGCAGCTCAGACAGATGACCACTTCATGCAGCCTGGAGATTAGAGAACCAGTGAAGATTTGCTGAGGATAAATGTAAAGCTGAGCAGAACAATGCATAAAACTGGCCAAGATTGTCTAAAGGGATAAGATAGTCAGTAAAATCTGGCTCT
>JAGKQL010000005.1:2884513-2895156 GCA_018398635.1 Cyprinodon brontotheroides | reverse complement strand
ATCGGGTTAAATATCGGTGGGGTGGCCGATGTCCGATATTCAGTTTTTAGGCAAACCCGATACCGATGGGCCGACTATATCGAGCATTCCTAATTTAAACATATCTCCTTTGTCACATTATCAATAAACCGTCGTAATAAGAATAGAACGGGATCACTTTTTGGCATAAAACCAATAGAAGAATTAAAAACAAAAGGTTAAAATTCACTTTTCAGAACTGATCACTGATCTATAGTCTAAATGAGAAGATGGGGTCATTAGTTGTATTGTACTTTATGTAGAAACCATATTATCAATATACGGTTAACCTAAGAAAAAACGGACAGTGCGTTGTGTGATCACTAAAAGCTTCTCAGAACCGCAATCATTATTTTTCATTAATACTTGTTCAGATTGTAGATTTCCAAACGGGAGCTCAGCACTGACATATTAAACCTGACATTCAAAGGTTTATATCTACTTCTCCTAATGAAAAAGTGAAACTAAGACTCAAATAACACAAATCACTCTGAAATAATTCAATTTTACCAACATTCACTGATTAAGCAGAAATAATCTATGCAGCAGCCAGAAGATCACGGCTCCTGGTGGCTCTTGGGTTTACAGAGTGAACTCTCAGCATCGACATCTGAAGGATTGACTGCTGCTGGTTCCTTGATTGCAACAGATCATGATTAATCTGATTGTGTTTGAGGACAGCGAACCGATGTGAGAAGATTAAGGGATTTTACACTTTAGTTTGGCTGATGCCTTCTGTTTGCATTAAACCAAATATATTTCTGTCACACGCAGGGAAAGTGTGAACGGGGATGACATTAAGAGAAAATGCACATAAAACATAGAGAAAACAATGATCTTGCGTTTTGCTTTCTAAGAGCTGATTATATTCAGGCGTATAATAACATAGAAACCATATGGAGAGGAGTTATAGTTGGATTAAAGTTTTATCCTTTACTTTTGTGCTGCTGGATTTAAAATGATGCTGATATATGTCGCGTCGGGCACATTAAACATTTTTGTTTTAATATTTCTTTTCCCTTTTAGTGTTGTATAGACCTTAGTTGAGTCACTTAAATTTTAGAGTGGAGGATAATTATTTCTTTTTTCTATCGTAAATGGTTCGATTACGTTAATTGGTTGTGATATCGGTCCGCCTATAAGTAGGCTGGGTTTTTTTCTCTCTCTCTCTCCCTTCGAACCTTCTGATCGATCCACCGTCACAGAGGGCGCGTCTAGACGCGATGCGCACGTCTCCCGTCTTTGTTGGCCGCCGCTGACCTCTCCAGCCTGCCATGTGGTATTTTTTTTCCGTTAGCCTTTGTTTTTTGCTGATTTTTTTTAACTTTGACCTGTTTGGACTGGTTGTCCTGTTTTCGTTTTTTTTTTTAAATATTTTTATTAGAGTTTTCCCGTTAGTTCGGTATTAGCAGAGGCTTCGACGGCCCTGTATAGGGTTGGCCCTCTGCTGTACCGTTTTGTTGCTTTGGATCGGCTCACCAGGTCCAACTTTCTGTTCATACTTTGTTTTGTTTTTTTTTCTTAAAGTTTTTTTTGGACACTGGGAACTGGGGAAACATCTGACTCTCTGTTCACTGCAAAAAATCTAAATCTATATATAGACAATTTTTTCTTAAAATAAGTGCATTTGTTCTTGGATTGAGGAGGTAAAAGAGACATTTTGCCAATGGAACAAGACAATTTACACTTAAAATTAGGGCTGCAACTAATGATTGTTTTAAAAATCGATGAATCGGCCGATTATTTTTTCGATTAATCGATGAATCGGACAAAAAAATATTTTTTATATTAACCTCTTTATTCCAAAATAAACACATAAAGCGCAAAAAAAGACATTTTTGTTTTTAAAAGCCCCTAAGGGGTTCAAACAATAGGCCCCCCCATTTCAACAAATTAGTTTTTTTAGACTAGAAGAGTTCTGCCTTTTAAGACAGGAAAGTATAGCAGTTAAAGTTGCTACTTGAGAAAATACTGAACCATAGAGATAAAAATAGCCCTGTGATTCAAATTATAAATTGTATTTGGAATAAAAATGAGAGAACTAGGGGTGCTAAAAAACACATCCTCCAAAGACAGATATTTACATGGGAATGTGGCATATAATTAATTGACATATTACTGATCTTGCTGGATTTTATTCTGCTTTACTTCCATAAATTGCAGGATCTTCTTTACTTTATCTTTGCCAGAAGATTTAAACTTTAAAAGCCTTGCCCTCATAATTTGCAAGTTAATTTATTTATAAAGTAAATATAAACGCTGCTTAAGCTAATTCAAATGAAATTAAAAGTAAAATAAGTAGCCAACCTTATCACTGTCTGTAACCTACTAACACGGTAAGGAAAGCATCAGATGAGCTACCTGAGAAACTAACGTTACGTTTCCCCACTTTAAAACCAAACAAACATGGTGGTTCCGTGCCATGTTAATTTGTTTTGACAAAAGTTGCATGTTACGACTTTTTTCACTTTACAAAGCGCAGGCTATTTTAATTATTGTGATCAATTTGCGCCGTCAATCCCGGCGCATGCGCGCTTCATTTGCAGTCTGGACGCTGAGGGTAAACATCCTGCTGCTCTGACTGCAGCGCTGAGAGGGACTCCTGCGGGAGAACGGGGTTGGGATGGGGGAGGCGCCCCTGCGGCAGAGTAGGAACGATACATGCTTTCACGTAAGAGTCTCCAAAAGCCGCCAGTGACACCGTAAAAAGTCGCCAGATTTGTCGCTAGTCGCTTTTTTGAAAAATAGTCGCTGGAGGGGTCTGAAAAGTCGCTGAGTTGGCAACACTGCACCTGCTGCGCTGGCTCGCTCTGCCGTATTTTTTTTTCTTCCCCCGTTTCAGTCAAGTGGCAGTGATGACGGCGGGCGGCGGATGACGCATTAATCGCGCGACACAACTAATCGATGATGAAATTCGTTGCCAATCAAATTAAGGGTAAATACACTTAATTTAGGAAATGTTTACTTATTTCTAGATCATTTTTGCAGTGTTTTTCTTTTTCTCATTGCAGAAAAAACAAAACAACTACGTCTAAAGAAGTTCCAGAGATTAAGAATAAAATAATTCTTTTGAACCTCATGTTTGTCTCGTGTCGTCAAATATGTTTTGGCCTGGGTGGTCGTAACATGCTGTAAAAGCAAAGGTTTTAGTACAGCCTTTAAAGTCAAACATTATTTCTGTAATCAAAGTAATGATACCTTCTGCTAACTTTAGTTTTTGTCTTTGATGTAAAAATAAAAATAAAAACCTGGCTGTCCAGTTTCATCTATTTACCGTCACAAGAAATTCAATTCAGAATGACAAGAATGAGAAAACATTTGTTCCCAAAAATATTACCCTGCATATTTGGTTACCTTTTCTGTTCTCTGTGTTAAATAGGATTTCTTATTTGCACCTCTTCCTTTTGTCCCCTCAGTGAAACGGGGAAATTGCCTGCCTGAAAATTCAGACACTAACATGATTGTGCAGCAAAGCGCAGTTTGTCCCTGTGACACCAATTTAATACATCGTATGTCACAGAAGTGACCTTTTAAACCACTCTCACTCGCTGGCCAAAATGCTTCCTGTATATCTCCTTTTTTTTATTTCCACTGCAGTGACTTTCCTCTCTTGCATAATCACAGCAGAACAGTGGAATGGGCAGTGTTAGAGAAAGGAGTCAGGCGATAGAAACATAAAGGCGATTAATTAAAAGAAAGCGCTGGAAGGAGAAAAAGAGAAAGTGAGAGAGCTGGCCGGAATCAAGAGTTACAGATGAACAACATGAAGGGATTAACATCGCTTTAATACTGATGGCATGCTAGGAAACGGCCTGGTCTTGGAGTGTTTGAGTCCAGCTGCGTAAAAGTATGCAAAAACTAAAATGTTTTTTAGGGAAAAACACAGTTTTTAATTTAAATGTGTTGTTTTCCCGGGACTTGATGTGAAGAACTAGTGCATTGCAGACGAGGATCATTAGATGAAAACAGCAGAGAAA
The DNA here is from genome assembly GCA_018398635.1 of Cyprinodon brontotheroides. Lineage (NCBI taxonomy): Eukaryota > Metazoa > Chordata > Actinopteri > Cyprinodontiformes > Cyprinodontidae > Cyprinodon > Cyprinodon brontotheroides. The sequence goes on along the minus strand of JAGKQL010000005.1, from coordinate 2,891,161 downwards.
AAGCTTGCGAGTTAAAAGGAAGCCATTTGGCTTTATAATGGGCTGGAATTGGGAACAAGACAACAGTTATTCATAAACTTGAATGGAGTTTGTTTGGACAAAGCAGAGGCTCCATTCAGCTGTCAATGGACAAATGGTCTCACTTATTCTTGCTGTGTACTTTTTAAAAGCTCGCCCTCACAGAGCAAATCAAGCTTTGGCACATTGGAGAGAAGGACAAAGAAACTTTTAGTTTAGTGTTTAACACTAATCAAAAAAGACCGGGATTTTTTCCTCTACACTGAATAAACTCAAAGAAAAACATTTATTAATGTATCAATCTGAAAAACGACCTGTTTCCTATGCAGAGTGTAACAATGAGCCATTGTTACCTGTATATTGGCCAAAGTAGCAGCTAAACACAGCATGAAACATGTCTGCCATTGTTCTTGGTTGGTGTTGTTTGGTTGATGTCTGCACAAGAAGAAATTAAAGTTTTGTCAGCTGAAAACTCTTCAAAGCATGTTCTTCTTTCAACCAGTTTGGGTCCCACCATGTGACAAGATCCCACTCCTGACACCACTTGTCACATGCTTGTCAGGAGGCCAAGCAGTCTTGGAGGTGGGATTCAAACTTGTTGAAAGAAGAACATTCTTTGAAGAGTTTTCAGCTGACAAAACTTTAATTTCTTCTTGTGCAGGACATCAACCAAACAACACCAACCAAGAACAATAGCAGACATGTTTCTTATATAGAGGAGGAACTAAATTGGAAGAAACCATTTTTAAAAGGATGTTTAGTTTCACAATAAGAAGAAAAGGAAAATTTGGTTTAAACAAACAACTACTTAAGAAAATACTTTTACCAATAAATACAGAAAACAAATATTTTAATTCAATCCAAACAAATCCTCAAACTCAATATAGAAAACATCATACATCAGATCAAACTCTCCCCCTTTAATTATCCAATGGTACAGTCCTGTTCACATCTAACCTGATTCCCGCCAGATGGATGGCCGCATATCCATCTGGCAACCTTCCGCTGAAGTAATTTTTGGGAAGGGGCTTAAATTGGTTGGTTAGCTGATTGGCCTAAGTGTTGGTGATAGACGGGCCAAATAAACCAATCAGATCAACGTAAGCATATGATCGCAATAACAGAGTGACTCCACTTAAAAACACAACCACAAGCCAGGCTACTCTTGCCTAAACCAGTCGGGAGAAGAGCAAAACATCTTTTTCCTCTAAGAAAGCTTCCAGAGCAGTGTTTTTGCTCTTCTTTCAGTTAAGAAATACTCTGTAATTCCAATAAAACCTTGCTTGATAGCCACGCTAACGCTAGTTTCATCGCTGAAGTCAGCCATGTTCTTTAGACTGAACTGTCGCGCTAAGTTAAGCCACACCTCAACCTCATTCAAAGCTAACGCTGATTGGACGTTCGCTTTGGTGAACGGCTCCAAATTTCTTTAACGGAGAGTTCCCCAGACTGATCTGCTTAGTGAAACCTTGAAAGCTCATGAGATCAGGATGGTCTCATCGGTAGGCTAGTACACACCTGCTTGGAGAATGAACCAGCAGAGGTGAGTATTTCAGAATAATTTAACTTCTTAATCAATGAATTTCCCTTTTATGAAAAGTAAAACAAAATTAAAATATTGTAAAGTGAAATCAATTTACCTTTTTAAAAAAATGAAAACAAGATGTAGCTAACCAAAGAACCACAATCCAAACAAATCCACTTCACCCAAAACAACAAAAATTAACCAGATGCTGTGTTTAGCTGCTACTTTGGCCAATATACTGGTAACAATGGCCCATTGTTACACAGAGAATAGCTTCACAACTAAAGGCCAGCCCTCAGAGCCTAAACCGAACAATCAGAAACTTATTTGACTAAAAGGCCTAACTTACCTGCTTAGAACCACACTAGAAGGTAGTTCCAATTAACAGAAAAGCGCTGCGTTAGGTCCAGGTTACATACGAAACACGAGGATAAAAACGCATTCATAACTGCTTACATGTTCTACATTAAATTAGAAATGGAGATGTTGCTCAAAATGCTGCAGAGGACTAAAGGAAAACTGTGCTGAGCTAAAGCGACAAGGTTTAGATTTCCTCTAACCTTCAGGAGGAAAAGACAAAAACTGTGTTTAAGAGTCTGTTCGATAAAATAAACCGAGAGAAGAGAAAAAAAATGTCCTATTTATGGCAAAGTAATTATTTATTTCTGCTTTATTTGCTTTTTTTTTCATTTAGATGAATAGCTGTTACCTTAAACCGTAACTCTTTATTTGTAGATTTTATAAAACCTTTTAGATCTTTACACTGACATCATATACGGCAAGTATATATGATGAATAATTTACTAACATTGTGAGAAAGCTTCTTTAGCAGGTTAACTTATTTATTCATCAAACTGTTCATCCTTCCCCCACACACATATTAGAGAATATCAGTAAAACGGGTTTATTTGGCTCTTTATAGATTTACTTTCCACCTCTCCAACATTCTAACTCTGCACAGACCCTCAGTCGGTCTCTCTTCAACACCTTTCCTTCCTCTTTTCTTTTTCATATTCCCTCTCTCTGCGATAAGATAAAGCACTGTTGGGCTTGTGCGTCAACCTGCTGCATTTCAAACAGGCCGTTCTGACGAAAAAACCCACAGCCATGGTCTCTCCTTCCCGCTCTCCTAGAATACAAACTAGTCTGGCAGCAATGCCAGAAATCTGCTGCTCTAAATCCCACTATACGCTCTTGACTCAATTGTTGCAACAAAGTAGGCCTATTATTTCAGGCATTTAACGACACCAAACAAAACCAGAACAGTTCTGTCCTAAATACGTAAATTTTTGTCTAATTTTTCATTCCAAGGTGATAAAATGAGGTGAATAAATCCATGTTTAAGCGTCTGACACTGGATCAGACAGGACATAAGCTCTGTTCAACACACACTAGATTACAATAAACACTCTTTTTAAACAGATTATGATCATCTCCACATCATTGTATTATAATACTATATTTACTTTGTAATCTCAAAATGTATTTTCGATAAATGTGCTAATAGTAAGAGTTTTAGTGCCAAACATGGTGCCCTTAATGATCAACCAAATATTAGCACATTTGACAAAATAACAACTATAATAAACAGGCAGTAAAACAGACGCAGGATTTAAATCAATGTTGTTCCTTATTTTCCCTTTTAGCATATTTCTAAACACATTTAAGAGTATTAAAAATGAGGATTTGAAGAAGAAGTCCTAAAGACCTGGATGACACTTAACTTTGTGAAATGAGGAAGTTATGTCGTTGCGCCTCGGGACTTCCCCACCGGTTCTTTCACCAGGAGCAAGTCACTTACTACTCTTAACTCAAACTAGGGTAAAACCATATAAAAAAGGACTATAAAAACAGGGGTAAAAAAAGTAACAGAGTTTATTCCAGATGGGGTTGTTACAGGACAGAGAAATGCTTGGAGCTTGTACAGCTGAGCTCATTTTCAAAAAGTATTTCCATACAGTGCCACTGTTAGAGTGATAATTATAAAATTAGGCCCCGTCCAACACAAAGTCAAACCCCGGCCTAAACGCAATAACTTTTCACCAAACCAGCCCCTCATCCACATAAAAGTCGGGCGCTTCGGGGTCTGTAAACGATCTTATTTTTATTCAGCCTTCAGAGGTGGAAGTTATTTCTGGAACGCCGCTACAAGTTTCCATCTTTAAGCTCTAACCGCGATTTTTTTCATACACCATGATGCCATAGCGCAGTCAGCGCCTAAACACGCATACGCACAACATTGTATCACAACAACAATGGCGTCGTGCATCGTGTTGAATGGTTGCTGCTAATGCTACTCACCCTGCTGTCGGCTTATAACAGAATCTTCTCTCTTCTGGGACATCTCCAGGAAGAAGAGAGCAATATCGACCGACGATATAGTTCAGCACTCTGAATTTGACTGAACCACGAAATGGACCAAGCAGGGCAAATCCATGTATAAATATTAGCGCACATGCCCAACATTTCGCCGCTTATTTTTGCTTTTGCAGCACCACGTAGCTTTTACTACAACTTACAGGCCTTGCATGTTATTTTGCAGCTGCCATGCACTGCACAACGCTATTTTATTTTATCGCCTCCGCCTTACCACAAATGTTCTGGAAAATATTAGCTTTTCCATGTTTGTTTTGACTTTGTGTGGACGGGCCCTCTTATTGTGTGGGACATATGCAAAACATTGAAAGAAACAAGATGCTACATTTGTATCCTGTGATTCAACCAGAAGGGTCATCAACTTTTATGACCTCGTGTAGGTCATGAGGCAGAATCGACACGGGTTGTGGGACTTCCATCCAGCCAGTTGTCAATTCACACTATCTTATTACCTGCATCATCCTCCCAGATAATCATTACTAGGTCTTCTGTTTTAGGCCCGCCTTATGATGTTGTAAACTGTTAATAAAAGGCTTTGCCATGAAGGGATCCGTGTGAGAAGGTGCTGGTTTCTGAGCCAACGCCTTCTCTCCGCTTTTGCAGAGGCTGACGTCAAAAAACCCTGTCTCTGTGTTGATTATTTCCTTTTAATCTTTTAAACTCACATTTCTCTGGATTAAAACCCAACAGCCACCACCAGTGGTACCTAAACATTCATTCATCAAGTGCAGAATAGAGGACAATGCACTTTTTTAACACTGTGTGAATGAATAATTCTACGCATGCGCACTTTTCAGTTTCAGACTTTTTTGTTTCATGGTGCAGCTGCTGAGAATTATTTTGTTTGTTAACTGGTTTGGCTAGTGTCGCAAAGCCAAGGAAGGAACACTTAATTTTAATTTTGTAAGTTTTTTATCAAGCTGCTTAATATTGTGCAAAGCATACAACCTCAAAATATTCTTATTGTTTATTGTATTTTATTTATTAATGAAAATATTTCTTTTGAATTTGGGTTCTTTGTTTTTATCCTTGTGGTATCAAAAAGGGTATCAAGTATCTCCTTAGTATCGGGTATCGAAGTTGAAAAGTTTAGTATCGCGACAACCCCAGGGGGTAACAAGTGGTGATCAGCCACCCCCAACCACCTCCCCTCCATGAGGAATCGTGAAGGTGGGGAGAAAATCAAACGTGTGAAATTCAGTCGTGGTCGTCGTAAGCTTTCTGCATCAGAGCCAAGCCGGGCCGCAGTGGGAGCAACATGCATCTGTGAATCCTAATCCTGCATTTTCGCAGGCCAGTTTGAGCTGTAGCTGGGTGCACCGATTAAAAAGTATGTAATGCAGTGGGCTACCGGGTTCCTGCAGGTGGCTGAGGAGTATTCAGACTGGGACCAACAGCCTTAGAAACAGCTTCTCCCCTGAAGCTAAACAAACCCCACTGTAGAATCCTGCATCTCCCCCTGCTTCCTTCTCCCTTTCCGTCTTTAATCACCGAGCTTTTAGTCCTTGTTATTGTATTCTTATCCTGGAGCTGAGTTCGGTTATTACCATAATTATTAGCATAATCATGTAACTGTGAGTTGGTGTGACAAAGGCCTTGAATCTTCCCAAAGCCTGAACTGTGGAGACAGCCAGCAGCTGTAGAAACGTAAACTATGAAAACTCGCATAATACAGTTTACATATGACTTTTTATTATTTGTTATTTTCTCAGGCATTCATATGATTCAGATATGATTCAGTTCTGTTGTTTTATCAAAGATATGTACGGCATGATTAGCTTAAATAGTCTAAATGATATCAGCAATGTTTATTTAACCTCATATGCATCATTCTCCAACATCTTTACCTGAAAGCTACAGCACCAATTAAACGGTTTCAGAGTATTTTCTCTGTTTATTTTGAAAAGCTACATCTGAAATCTAAGGTAAGGTTTATTACCTTATTGAGCCAGATTTCAAAGGTGTCCCCTTCAGTTGTCAGGAACAAATCTGTAATGGAAAATTCACAAAAAGGAGAAAAGTAAAGTTAGTCAGTGGATATGCCTTATCCGTTTGGTAAAAGTTTTAAAATAAAAACATTATAATGGCAGCATCTAGATCTAAAACTTACACTGGAAAAACGATCTAGAAATAAGTAAAACTGTCTCAAATTAAGTGCATTTACCCTTAATTTTAGTAGGTTAATGACATGATTTGCAAATGGAATGAGTATTTTTACTCTTAAAATAAGATGTTCACATAAAATGCAATTGTGTTTCCTTTTTTTTTAAAATGTGAATTGTCTTGTTCCATTGGCAAAATGTCTATTATACCTTCTCAATTTAAGAAGAAAATGCACTTATTTTAAGAAAAAAATGACTTATCTAGATTTAGATTTTTTCCAGTGTAGAAATCACAACAAAAACCTTCATCGAAAAAAGAAAATTGTTTTTCTCCAGTTATTATTTCAAACTGATTCTGAGGAGAGAAGTAAATAAATGAGCCAAAAACGTCACAGTCTGAGCAAGGAGCACAAGCTGCTGGCAAAATGAGAAAAAGACAACACTTCTAACAGACTTGAAATAAAAAACAAAACAATATTTAGGTGATGAAAATTCCAGCAAATATTTCACTCCTGAAATCTCTAGACTGGCAAAGGAGAAAAAAAAAAAAAAAAAGATGCATTTTTCTAGCTCCAAAACATTTAAAGGAATAGTACACCCAAAACATGATTAGCCTTCATTTTCTAC
>JAGKQL010000005.1:2864353-2874513 GCA_018398635.1 Cyprinodon brontotheroides | reverse complement strand
GAGTGAAACCTTGAAAGCTCAGGATGGTCTCACGAGGCTGGATCTGAGCTCCCCCCATGCTGACAGCAAACCCAGTATTCACTCTCATCTTATTTCATGGACTCCATCGACTCCAGCTTGGAGTCTGTTTTTTGATTTTTTAATTAAAGAACAATTTTATTTTCTCACTCTTGTCTTTTGGAGAGACTTAAAAAAGTATCCAGGTTAGCGGGAGCGCAAAGCAAGACAGACACCCACTTGTACACCCAGAGAATTCGGCCATAATCATTCTCTCATTAACTAATTAACCGAGCCTCTAGAGGAAAGGGTGTGAAATAGATGGAAACTGTATTTTACATAAGAAGATCGCTTTTGCTTCCATCCAGGAAGCTTTGGCTTAGAAAACAAGCAAATTGAACTGGACTAACGGGTCCGCCCGTTCGGAATGGGCAGTTTTTTGGGTTCTTTGTTAGCTTGCAATATCCGATACCTGGGAATGTCTCTGAAAGGGGGGTTGTTAGAGGGAATTGTTGGCCTGGCTGAACAGGTGAGATGTTCTGTTGGATCCTATGGCTAGGTATGGGACTGAAGAAAAATAATATTTACCCTTTGACATTGGGCAATACTCCTTTGACTTAAGGAAGTGTTGGGGTCTAAGGACAGTAGAAAGGGCATCACACACATTTAGCTCACATCCTCTAGTCTAATGATACAGTTTTCAATATGGTGAAATATTTATTATATCATTTTACTAACAGTCTTTATTTGAGACAAACAGCAGCCATTGATTTGCGTTGTGTTACATATTTGCAGCCAACAAGTTGTTGCTTATATAATTCCTACTCCCTATGCTACATCTATGTTTGGGTATAAATATTAATATTATTTCCCTTAATTACATAAAAATATAAAATATCTCAAAATATCTGAAGTCAAACTACTTGTTTTTCCACCAAAAGTGTTAGTTTCAGTTTCTTGATGAAGAGCTTTTTACTGAAGGCAGCAATAACCTGGAAAGCTGAATGCCAAGTTAGCTCTGAGGTGTTTCAGTGATAACCTAATGTTCTCATTACAAATGATGATATAAACACTCCATCATCATAATCGCCTGCTTGCCCCGTTACAGCAAAGGTTGCTATCCAGTGATCTCCAGCCATCTGTATCCCGTCTCCGTTCAATTTGGTTCAAAGTGTAGCTCAGATTCTCGGCCTCCATTTCCACACCTAATTGCTTAAGCAGGGTAAATCTATTGCCAGATTCTTTTAAGAAAATCATCTTTTTCCATGTAGCTATGTTCACTAATACTGATTTTATCTTTCAAGTATTTCTCAGAGAAAGTCATCAAAGGTTTGAAGCGTCTTTTTGACAACTGTCCAACAAATACTTGCTCTTGAAAATGTGTTTGAGGTTGGGATTATAAAGAATTAACTTTTAAAAGTTCCAGATGTCTTTATCTTTCTGGCCCAAGACACAGCCTTCATCATGTAACTAGGTGGTCAACTAGTTAATTAGTCAAGTAGGTCAATTAGTCAACTACCAGCAAGAAACAAAGAAACACAAGAAAACAACGATTAGAAATAAGTAGGGACCATTTACCAATGAACCTCCCTTAAGACTGAAGGGCTCAGGATTTCTAATGTCAGTCTGCCTGAGAACAGCTGTCACCGTCATAGTTCTGACCTGTCAACTAGTTGCCGTTTACATTCCTCTCCGTCTCCTGCTTTGATTGACAACTCATTCTACCTGCACCACTAAAGCCTAACCTCATCAACACCCATTCCTGCTGCCTGTCTCTCTGCCTTTATAAGCAGGCTTCAGACTTTTTGACAGTGCTAGATTATTGAAAGTTCTTGGCTAGTAAATACCCAGAATTCCTTCTCTGTCTGATTACCAGATGCTGACCATGTTACTACCTGACGGTTGCCTTGCTCTTGCTGGACCTTACAAAGCCTTCTGTTCTGTGGATTTAGATCCTGATTTTGCCTCGCTCTCTATGCCCTGACTCCAGATTCTAGCCTCCTTCTCAGATCCTTCTGCTCAATTCGGGTTTAATTGATCAGAAATTGTTTAGGTTCCCAGACCAACAACCCCAGTCTCCCACTTGGAATAAACAATGTGTTCAACCTTTTACTGAGTGACATCACTGCCCGAACAAGCCCCTCTAAGCCTCACCAAGGAGTCCACACTTAGTTCCCTTTCCTCTATTGGAACTCTGAAGATGTTCGTGGCTTATTTTCTTATTGATCCATTGAAACCTAAGGACAGTTCTGACCCTAACCTAATATCTCCTCTCCAGAGGTTCCTGCACCTGTTGTTGACCAGTTGCCTGCTTTACATACAATAAATCTCTGAATCGCCTACCACTGTCTGGATCCAAAGTTGGAAACCTTGCAATGGCTACAGCGCAGCTTATTTTGCCCACTTTATTTAGCATTTGTTGAGGGGAGGAGGTATTGTGCAAGGTTACTAAAAAAAGCCATAATCTAGAAACAAGGTATAGCATACAGAAGGGAATTCCCTCCAAGTATTGCTGAACTTCAATGTACAGTGCCTGTCCAAGTCATTCAGGTTATGGCATCATATAGAAATCTGGCTGCCCTCGAGTTCTACCAGTTTTGAGATTATAATGTAGAGTGTTGCCTTTTGGCCAAATATACAAGAGTTTGCTGGTCTTGGTCTCATGAAACACATTTCCTGTGTACAGCCAGACCATTGTTGTATCACATTTAGATAATATTTTGTTGTTCTTTTTGCTTTCTTAACTTAGGGAAAAAAAACAACAACTTCTAAACCAATTTAATTTAGTATTTTGTTGAGTGTTGCAAAAGACTGGGGTTATTTGGACAGTTGCAGGGATGACAGAGGGAAGAAAAGCAAGTGACAGTTGCCAAAGAAGTATAACAGTGCAGTACAGTGTGGTGCAGAGCCTATATATCATAAAAATATAACTGTGTTTCTATGCTAATGGTTCATTTACTGTTATGAGGTTTGGATTTTTAAAGCAACTCTGATCTAGCTCAACTCAAGTAGAATTTTAAGCTTCATGACATTTGCTTCTTCTTGGTTTTGGTTTTCTGTTGAGGAAATCTGTGTCTATCCAATTTCAAAACTACTACTACTGATATTAATAAAAAATTATGTTTTGAATTCTGTTTTATAGAAATGGAAAAACCAGCAGTACATACTGCTTCACAAAACAGGTTGAAGGAGTAAACTGGGACCAAGAACAGGGGATAACATCTCCATCTTGGATGTGTATCTGCAGCAGCTCGGCTCTGCAGGCAACAGTCTAAAGAAGATCTGACAGCCAGCACTTTATCTGCTGCATTAGTCTCCGATATGTGCTGTTTTCTTCTGCATACACTGTTACACCACTCAGCAACACCATAAAACAAGCCATTAGGTGTATGTTCGCCTTTGGGATAAAAACTCAGAACATTTTTTCCAAAGTAACAGTGCATTATCGTAAAACCAGACAAAGGAACAACACAGGAAACCCTTCTGCACACGGAAAGAGAAAAGGAGGTGAGGAAAATGATCTAAAGTGATAGGAAGGCATGAGGCACAGAGCCAATCCTTTACTTCATGTCTCTACTGCCCCTGAGAGGCTTATTTGTTAGCCTGTTACCCAGCAAACAAGCTGTGACTCCTATTCTGCCTTGGCTGTCAAAGGGATATAGTAAATGCCACAGCAGCAACACGTGTGCTTTATCCCTGCAGGGTTGTTTCAAGGGGAAGGCCACCCCGCCAAATGATCAAACTGCTTTATTTATGAGACTGGAGGAAAAATGTCTACTTTGTGTTTGAGGTAGACTTGCTGACAGTGATGAAGCAAACAAAGCGTGTATTAAACCACAACGTGTGTCTGTGGGTATTTGGTCTCTTTTGATTCTGTATCTTATGCTTATTGGTTTGAACTATTAGACAGCCTGCAGCTCATCAGTCAAACCCTCTGTGTTTATCTGCATCGATTTGTTCCCTCCGTCTTTAACCCCTAGACTAGTTCATTCTTCAGCTGGACAGAGAGGGAGCCTTTGGCATTTCTGAAGCAAATGTCACAGCTGTCAGCTGAGAAACGGATACGTCAGGATTCCCTCACCGGTAAGTTGGCCTGAAGACATGCAAAATAAAGTCCAACAATCGATAACTGCTGTCCGCTATGCTCTGGCTGAGGACAGCTTACGGTTTGCTGAATACATTTACTGTGCATTAAAGAACAGAAACTAACGCATATTTTATTTGGTTTTTATAATATGGACAAAGGAAGACTAGAGCAGAGTCCACTTCCGTGTAATCAAGCATATTTTAGTCAGAATTCAGAATCTGAGACTTCAGATTTTTCCTCAGAATTCTGACACGCGATCTTTAGATTGGTTTCTGACTTACCTCTAATTTTTCAGAATCTGACCGAATTACTAATATAAGTCAGAATCGCTGGGAGATAAAGTCAGAATTCTGAGAAAAAGTCAGAATTCTCAGATTGAAGTCAGAATTCTGAGAAAAAGTCTGAATTCTCAGTCAGAATTCAGTCAGAATTTGAGATTAAAGTCAGAATTTTAGATTAAAGTCTCCCGAAATACCCAGAATTCTGAGATTAAAGTCAGAATTCCTGAGATTAAAGTCAGAAAATTCTGTGAAAAATTCAGAATTCTGAGTAGTGTCGAGTTCTGACAGTTAAAGTCAGAATTCGGAGACAATCAGTCAGAATTCTGAGATTATCGTCCGGTGACATTCTTTGAGAAAAAAGTGCGAATTCCTGAGATTAAAGTAAGTTAAATTTGAGATTAAAGTCAGAATTCTGGAGGAAAAAAGTTCAGATTAAAATTAGAATTCTGAGGAAAATTGTGAATTCTGACTTTTTTCCTATGTTAAACCGAAATAAAATTTAAAAAATCAGTTAATCCTTTTTTTTTTTCCCCCTTGCGGCCCTAATCCTCTTCCATATCTAAGCAATAGAGAAATATGCAAATTTTAGTTGGTTTTATTTAAGTTTTTCAGCTAGCTATGCAAAAAACTATATACAGTAAAAGTTGGAGCAGGACAAACAGCCTTAAACTTACATTTGAGAGCTTCAATAAACCAGCTTAATTCAAAGCATTTGTGTTGGATTAGTCCTGTCAATGTGTGGAGCTAAAATGAATCTTTAGTTAATAGAAAGAGTCGTTAGCAGAAGCTATCCATCAACACTGACTGGAGCTATTTTGTCAGGGACAAAGGAAATGAAAAATATCAGACACTATAAAAAAACATAAAATTTCAGGGTGCTGAATATAATCCATGGTGAAGTTTTCAGAAACTAATTAGCAAAAAAAGACCATAACTTTTCCCCCCAAATATATGTTTGTCTATTAAAAACAGTAGAATAAATGTATATGTGTTGCTGTAATGAATAGTTCAAAGGGGTTTAACCATTTTAGAACCGCTGACTGAGATTCCTCTGTTTACTATGCTATTCAAACCATTTTCCACATCTACACAAACCCACAGTTTTGTGTCCAAAGTCTCTCCTCGCTCTGACAGAATTATAGATGTTCTCTTTGCAGACTGGCCCTCGAGACGGCTGTCACACCAGGAGGAACGTCTTTACACCAGAAGGTTTTCAATCATCTTTTGTCCCCCACAGCTCTCCAAGTTTGAATTTGAAACCGTGAAGTAGCTTTAAAAAGAAACCCCTCTAAACAGGAAAAAATAATAATTTATAAGACATTTTTAATTATAATCTGTTACTTTAAACATAATTTAACACTGAAATAAAATGAGGTGTTTATGCATCCATGTTATACATTGAATCTTTAAATATAAAAAAATATATATATACCGTATATATATATATTAAGTAAAAGTTAATTTTTCCATTTTAAAATCTAAAGTTTTTTATTTTTTTTAAGTAGAACAACAATCATTCAGTTTGGTATGTAGACAATTTCCTGATTCACATCTTTGATAAACCACCTGAACTGATCGTCGTTTTGCTATTTTTCTGTCTTAATGTTGGCAGTGGGCTTTGGGCTGCCCTGCGAGGCTTTTAAACCTGGGTTTAAAATGGAGACTCAAGCCATTCTCAGTTAATATATCAAGGAGCCCATTTTGAGCCTGGATCCAGATTTATTGTTGATTCTGTTCATATGGAGAATCTTGCTTCACAGCAGCAGGTTGAGCCAAACATCCTCTAAATGTGCAGGGTCATCTTTGAGCACGCCATTTCACTTTCACCAGTTCACCGCAGTGCCTTCCAGCAGTCCACACTTTCTCTTTTTCATGGTCTTCTCCTTCTTTCCCCGCCCGTTCACCACAGGTTTGCCTGCTGTGCTCCTGGGTGCAGCAGCAGCAGCAAACCTGTGACCGACATTGGGGACGATTTGAGAGTTTCCGGAGCCTGGACGCCCGGGAGTGGCTTCTACCGTATTAACAGGAGTAGCAGCGCCAAAGTGAAATTAGACACTGTCATCAGACAGCATGAAGTAATTTATAATAATTTTTTGAATGAGGTTGGGTCCGGATCTCGACCGCGGTTCGCTAATCAGACCTCTGCTCACAGAGAGGCTAACTGCTGGAGGTGGAAGAAGGACGACAGTTGAGGATTTATATCCTATTCCAGCCAACCAGCCGTGAACAATACCTCCTTAACGACCAACCCTGAACAATCATAGACAGGTTTAGGTATGTATTACAGGAGACAATCTCCACCTTAATGGCATCCCCCCTTTAGCGACCGACCCTAGAATCATAGACAGTTTCACATATTGTTGTTAACGATGGAACTAACATAAATCACCATTTTCCTTATCGGGTTACCATTGCATGTTTCAAAGCAATACAAAGGCGTTGTCTATATAAGACTCAAACTCACTGCGGATCCAGACATTTGAATTGAGAAAGCTTCCTGGAGAGGTGGAGAAAGGTCTTCAAATCTTGGAAACCAAGTCCAGTGGATATTTTTTGAATTTTTACGGAATGATTTATATCTCCCATTTTCATTTTTTAAAAAGTTCGTCTCAGTTGCCTCCTTCACAAAAACAGCGGCCAATTTATGATACTTTTTAATATTTTCTAATTTTAATACCTAATAGTATGAGGTCAATGTACATGTGAAAGCAGAATTTATGGATTTGATGCTCTGATTGGTGATCAGCAGAAGCTGATTTTTGTAATCGGCTCTAAAAATTCTGACTGTCTGCATGCATGTCTACTGATTACTGTGGAAAAGTATAAAATGAATTTTGATTAAAAAAAAAAGGGAAAAAAATGGATCCACTATTAACGCCTACATAGACTTAAATCAATATACTTATGGAAACAAATATAATTATGTAAACATTATTATACAAGCTTTAGCAACACTATAATTAAACTGTCCCCGACACCCTGATGCTATTTTTGATATGCACACCACACCACACGCAGATAAAATACCAAATCCAGGCCAAGAACAAAGTGTTGAGCTCTGCAGAATAAATCCATCTCTAAGCCAATATGTAGCCCTACTCCACATTGTGTTTTCAAATCCGATCCATCAAAACAGCTCATTCACAAACATAGAAAAACACACACACACTGAATGGAGCAGTGCTATTCCCGGAAGGACTAATCTTCTAAAACCATTACGGGGAACAACGTAGGTGCTGTAGCTATAGGGAGGATTATGTCCAAAACCCTCACATACACACACTGACTATTCCTTTTTTGCTTATAACGCTCCTTTTATGCTGAACACATGTCTGCGTAAATAGAAACTCCTCTCAGAACTACAGTAACAAGCTTCTATAAGCTCCTTCTGCAGATAGGAGTGAGGTTTGCTGGCAAAGGTCTAAAACAACATTCGCATTTTTGACCTTTGCCCTGAAGACTAATATGAACTATATCAACAGAAACCTATGCTGACATGCTTGTGTCAGTAAACATAAAATTACCTCCATAACATATTTGCCAAAAAAAAAAAATGCACAAAAAACAGATGAAGTTCAAGTGGTCATATATACCATTAAAAAGCAAAAGTTTAGTGTCGTAGCCTTGGAAACATTTAGCCTTCCTTTTAATACATTTAGGATAATATTTGGGATTAAAATAGTGACAATTAGTCTATGATAATAACAATAATTGAATCTTTATTGATCTCACATTGGACAAATTAACTCTCTGCATTTAACCCTTCCCCTTGGGGAGCAGCAGGCTGCCATTGCACGCTACCAGGAGCAGTAGGGGGTTAAGCAGGTCTTGCTAAGAGACCCAGAGTGGCAGTCTGTGGGAGTGGGCTCAGGACTCAACTGAACCTCAGGATTTCAAGGCGCAACGCCCTAACTAGGTGTGCAAAAATAATCGCTGATGATGATGCATCGTTGATTCTAAGTTTCGTTGAGTTTACCGCATCGCATTTCTCTGATGCTGAGATGGAATATTCCAATTCAAAATAAATATGAATAAAATAAAATTAGCATGAATGGTTGCCGTCAACACTCAGCCAAACCGGCCGTGTAATACCACTTCTTCCAGTCCTGTAGATGTCGCTGCAAATGTAAGTTGACGCGCACGCTGCATTTAGACTCACAAGCATTTCCGGCCGCGATTACTGTGCCGAGTCATTCAAAACAAAACATGGAGGGAGAGAAAATATTGCAATGCATCAGCAATACTCAAGTATCATGATGCATCGTGATAGAATTCCATCGCGGCTCTGTGAATCGATTCTGCATCAATCGCGTGACTTTGGCAATACCCACCCCTAGTCCTAACCACAAGGCCCCCGCTCCCCAAGTCCACACGCTGTAGCTCCAACAAAAATAGTTTTAACTTTTATCAAGCTTGGAATCTTTTGATGTTTTGTCCTGAAAAAGGAAGCCGATTGGAAATATAAATAAACCTGCATCCTGAGAGCCGAAGTGTTTGCATTCTTTCTGAACTAGACAGAATTAAAGCAGAGATTTGGTTCCTTCAAATGAAAAGTCTTGATTAAAAACCTTCAGACAGTAGCAGCAGAAAAGGAGATAAAACTGTGAGAATAAGGAACTGAGTGTTTTCTCACTAGCTGTAGATCAATACACCATTCTGATGATATTTTCTGTCAATATTTGGTTTATATCATTGCCACTCTCTGCATTTGCTTTCCATTGATTCATTAATTAATGTTTCTTTTTAGTTAAATTGAGACATGTAATATTTGTTAGCATTGTCACTGTCATCATGTAAATAGAATAGAGGGAAAAAATGTCAACCGACAAAAATATATAAATAAAATTGCCAGCATATGTTGAGAATTGGTGATACTGATGTCAAAATAACGGGTATCAGCTCAAAAAACTATATTATAAAATTATACTGGTCAATCTCTACACTTTACCTCAGATTTTTCAATCTCTGATAAAAAAGGTTGTTTTATTTTTGCCACAGAAGATTGTGGCCTTCCAGCCCTGTAGGCCAAGCAGTTGCAATTAACTGGCTTAATAAAGCTTGCTTTCATCTGTATGATACTGAAAATTCATATTATCTTTCATGATGTCAGGAGCATAAGGCAGAATAAAGCTGGATCTTGTCCAGAATATTGTTTAACTTTATTGGACACTCTACATGACATTATAATTAAACCGCTCTTAATTTAGCAGGAGAAAAAAAATTATCTTCCATTTCACTTTAATGAAACTTTCATTATATTTAGCAAATACTTTAAGTCAGCAAAACTGTATTTTTTATTTCCTTTTTTTTCTCTTTGGTCAAAGGTGTCACTCTGAATAAAATCAATAATTATTGGAGACCATTTGTTAAATAAGTCTCTTCCTTATTTATTGCCTCCTTCAGGTCCCCCTTTGGTTCGATCATCTGCACATGGTCTTCATACCAGCTTACTGTTTCCAACACAGAGCAGAAGACAGACATCACCCCAACCATATTACACCCCTGATTTCCATCAGGAGGTAGAATCAAACTTAGAACCACAACCCAAACACACACAATCACTCATGAATCACCCACAAGGTTGAAGATCATACGAACACAGGTTATTGCAGTATTACATACTTAGCATGTAGCTCGTAACCTGACTCTTCCAGATGGATTTGCTCCGCATATCCATCTGGAAACCTTCCGTTGAAGTAAATTTCGGAAGGGGCGAAAATACTGGTTAGCTGATTGGCCTATGTTGGCGATAGACGGGCCAAATAAACCAATCAGATCAACGAAGCATATGACGT
>JAGKQL010000005.1:2798493-2851115 GCA_018398635.1 Cyprinodon brontotheroides | reverse complement strand
ATATATACACTGTTGTTTTCATAACTAGGGTTTCATGTGGAAAAGAGTATGCAGCTTACACCAGACCCCCTAACTCTAAATATATATGAAATCAGTCTAAAGCCCCCACCATGTATCTAAATAACCATGGCAACAGCGCTGTCAAGTAATCACTAACAGAGACACTACTCAGCGATTGCTGTCACAGCCAACCAACAATTTAGTGAGCGACATCAGCAATATTAAGAGTCATTATTTGTAATAATTAGGAAAATAAAATATTCAGTCAGCATTTAGCATTGTTTTACATTTGCTGAGCTCATTATTGTAATGTAAGATTCACACTGGAAAAAATCTAAATCTAGATAAGTCATTTTTTCTTAAAATAAGTGCAATTGTTCTTGGATTAACGAGGTAAGAGAGACATTTTGCAAATGAAACAAGACAATTTACTATTAAAATAAGAAAACACAATTGCATTGTCTTATTTCAAGTGCATATTATCTACTTATATTATTTTAAGAGTAAAAATAGTCATTCCATTGGCAAACTATCTCATTAAACTACTCAAATTAAGGGTAAATACACTCAATTTAAGGAATTTTTTACTTATTTCTAGATCGTTTTTCCAGTGCATATAAACATGTCACCACAAAAGCTACATTAAGGTTAATTGTTTTAAACAATTCTGGATGTCCCCAAAAAAAACAAAAAAACAAAGAGAAGTGAGCCGTCATGCACAGAGTCCACTCTGACACATTTTTGCATTAAATAAGTGAATTAAATGCATTTTATTCGAATAAGCATATTAATTTACAGAAGGTGTCCTTATAGCTGTATGAGTCGGAGCTCGGATTACTTTTTGAGAAATGATTTCTCACCTCAAAATGCTATTCTCTGAATTCAATTGCAGTTTATGGTAGTGGAACGGCTCAGGGACGACTGTTAAATACTGGAGCTGTCAATCAGCTCCAAACACTCCGCAGTGAGAAGTTAAACCAGCACTGTTGATGCTCGCTTCTTCACTGTGAGGCTGGTCCATCTAAACCAGCTGATAATCCTCCTATCATCGTGTCCAACAGGTCAGTATCTTTCTGAAAAAGTTTAAAAAACAATCCACTGGACTTGGTTTCTAAGATTTGAAGACGTTTCGCTTCCTCTCCAGGAAGCTTTCTCAATTCAAACGTCTGGATCCGCAGTGAGTTTCATACGGATCCAGACATTTGAATTGAGAAAGCTTCCTGGAGGGGGAAGCGAAACGTCTTCAAATCTTGGAAACCAAGTCCACTGGATTGTTTTTTAAACTTTTACGGAATGACTATGACCTGGATGACTGAGAATCTTAATCAGTATCCAGGTCAGTAGCATCTTTGAACACTAAATTCTTCCCATGTTCTCATATGCCAAGGCTGCTTTCTTTTCACAGTTGAGCAGTAGATTGTAAACATGCATGATCACCTACAGCTTGTCTTCCTGGTGAATCATCAAACCTGACTTGTGTGGAAATAGTCTGCTGATCTGCCTCCTTTTCTTTTGGTTTAGTTTTTATTAGTTAGAATCAAAGGACACAATGAGGGGGATAAAATATGCTCCTCAGCACACAGACCCATGCACATTAACAGACCAAAAATAAGGAATATTTAAAGAAGTTGTTTCCATTATTTATCAAGGTGGAATAAATGTGATTTAGTTTAATCATTAAGATTTAACTTATAAAAGCTCAAATTCTTGAACAAAGCATCAAGGTCACAGCTACTTGTGTTAAATAAAAAGGAATGGATTCATATTCCACTGCATCATAGTAAATATAGGTGTTTTATAATGTAAATAGCTTTATTGTCCCACAATGGAGAAATTCGTTCTCTGCTTTTATCCCATCCCCTTGGGGAGCAGTGGGCTGCCATTGTGCGGCGCCCAGAAAGCAGTGTGGGGTTAAGGGTTTTGCTCAGGGACCCAGGGTGCAGGCTGTGGGGATATAGGCGGGTATTTGAAACCTTCTCAGATCACAAGCGCACTGCTCTAACCACTAGGCCAACACACTTTGCTATTTTGAAATTTAAAAAGTTGTCATGATGAGTTGTGCTTAGAATATTGGCAGAAACAGAGCTTTGTAAGCTGGAAGGAAGAAAACGAATCAAGACACCAAAAAAGTGGAAAAATAATTGAAAATTAATAACTAATAATTTTTCTTTAGAGAACAATCTTTTATTTCCTGGTGGATCATCTAAATAAGTGGTTCTCGTAACTGTCAATCATTCTGGTGATACGTTTAACGTAAGGCTGATCCCCCGTGCTCGTCCCGTTAGCTATCTTTTTCTGTGCATGTGCTCACTTTCAGGCGAAATATCTGTGGTGAGCTACAGTTTCGGACAGTCATTGAAGCTCACCTTTCTCACCGCGGTTTTTCGAAAATAGCCGAGGGTCGTAAGACAAAAAGTATCTACAAAGTGTATGAGAAGAAAAAAAAGGCCTCAGAAGAGGCAGACATATCCCAGAATGCTTTGTGCGGAGAGCTCCCCTCGCAAAGCATTATGGGACTTACACTCAAACGGTGGCAGCAACCGCTGTTGCCATAGGCTCAATGCATAACCAGTGTTGTATAAAAGTGTTGAACTCTCAGAGAGTCAATTAGGAAGTATAAGTACCTCTCCAAAATATGACTTTGGTAAAAGTCCAAGTCACTGACTGAAATGTTACTTAAGTAAAAGTCTTAAAGTATCTGAAATGGCTTGTACTTAAGTATAAGAATTACTGTAAAAATAGATGTACTCAAGTAATGTAGTGAAAATTATAAGTAAAAAGTAGTGCAGTTTGAATGATATTTTTAACATTTTGGTAAACTTTGAAGGTAAAATTCACTTAAAATAATATAAACAACCAAGTGTAGGATAAATTTAGACTGGCTTTGCGAAACAGGCGTATCCTGTTGGTGTTGATGAACCAACCCAGGCAAGACCCCACTTTGTAGTCAGCAGGTGGGGTCAAAACACTTGTGTTTCTCTCGCTTTTGCTGTTTTTTGTTTTGTTTTTTTTACTGAGTAACTAAACCAAACATTGAAAATGTATTGGAGTAAAAGTATGCAATTAAGTTAGAAGTAAATGTAGTGAAGTAAAAGTTCTCAAAAAAATGTAAACTCTTGGAAAGTATAAAAGTACTCCAAAATATACTTAAAGTACAGCAGTGAAGTATTTTTTACTTGGTTACTATACAACACTGGTCGCGAACCCGACAGTGGCGACTAACAACTAAGATGGCGCAGGCACCGTGCAGTGGAGGAGGAGTTACATGACCAACGGGGAGCAAAAAGCAGTGATCATCTGTCTGAACGTTCAGCTAACTGAGTTCACTATAAAATCCACTATATAGTCTCCACTCTATACAGTGATGGAGGGATTTAGGGGTTAGGGCGGACGTTCGGACACGGTAAACTTGTAATGAACTATAAGAACAGCAACTTTTAAACAGAGCGTACACGAGGAGAAATGTGCTTATGCACGCTCTCGCACGCGTTTAATAGGTGTTCCCTCTCGGAAGTGGGTACAGGGTTGTGTATGTGCATTTTTTTTAGAAGTGGAGAGGGCAGGTCTTTTAAAAAATTCACAAAAATCCTCCACTATACCTTTAAAGACTGAAATACTAATTTAAAAAATGACATTTGGGTTGGATTTCTTTTTTCTGCTGGTCAGATACACAAAGCAGAAATAAGGCAAAAATAACTCCATGCTTCTGTACATCTAGTATATTGAAAATGAAACAAACATCAGAATTTACTAAATTAATGAAAAAAAAAAAAAACTTAGATATAATTGACTTTTATTCTGTACCTAACGTGTGATTGTTTCCCCAGAAGACAAAAACAGATGTTTCTGTAGGATTGATTTGAGTGGTTAGAAGGACATCCATCTGAGAGTCTCCATCGTAATCTCCAGGGACTACGCCGGTTATAACGGCATTCCTGGAAAACGAAACAAGTTTAATGAAACACTGGCTGAAAGGGAAATGTACCAAATAAAAATAAAAAGTTATTATACAGCAGAAACAAAATTAAATGCATTACTTAGTCACACTTAGCTCTCAAAAACCACCTGCTAAAAATATAAATACATTATTTTAGAATATTTACTTCGGCAAAACATCCTTGGAGATGTTAACTTTGGGTTTGAAGTAAGGAGATGTGGAGTCAGCCAAGAAAATCACCAGTTCAGACTCTGGAAAAAAAATGAAAGAAAAGAACCATATTAAATTTACGGAAGAGGATTAGGGCCACTGAAAAGTTAACAGATTTTAAAATTTTATTTTAGTTTAACATCAGAATTCTGACTTTAATCTCAGAATTGTGGATCTTAATGTAAAGGAAGAGATGTGGAGCACTCAGCTTCACTGACAAAGATGGGAGTTGTTTGAGAGGGCCAGTGACACATTGGTGGAAAATGACTGAATTAGGCAACTTTTTACGTGCCTGAGGGGTTGCCTCATTAATGGAGGAGCAGAAGGGCATTAAAACAAGAGAGCAAGTCTCTAAAACAGACATGGCTATGGCTTGATGCTAACATGTTTGTTAGAATTCTGAGATTAAAGTCAGAATTCAGAGATTAAAGTCAGAATTCAGAGAAAAAAGTCAGAATTCAGAGATTAAAGTCAGAATTCAGAGAAAAAAAGTCAGAATTCAGAGAAAAAAAGTCAGAATTCAGAGATTAAAGTCATATTCAGAGATTAAAGTCAGAATTCAGAGATCAAAGTCAGAACTCTGAGAAAAAAAGTCAGAATTCTGACTTTTTTTCCCCATGTTAAACTGGAATAAAATTTAAAAATCAGTTAACTTTTTTTTGTTTTTTTCCAGTGGCCCTAATCCTCTTCCGTATAAATTAGACATATTAACCACAAAAACAAAAACCTTTGGGTATGAATTAAAAGCTTGTGTGACAGTAACAACTTTTATATAAAAACATGTCTTTCTTTATCTTTTCTGCTTTTCATATTATTTTTTTCCTATGTTGAAAATATTGTACATCTGACGCAATTTCTGTCTCGTGAAGAAACCCAGGTGAGCTTAATTAACTCTTTAACAGCTCAATGACGTCACTTTATGTTTTAAATGTTGTGTTTTTACTCCTGTAATAAAAAAGTAACGTTTAAGAAAACAAGGAAGTTTGTTTAACAAGCGACAGAGACAGAGGGAATGTGGTTCATACACCATTTATTAGCAAATAAAAAATAAATAAAAACAAAACCCTAGCCGATGACTTATTTTATATATTTAGATTTATCTGCTGTAGGCTCTGGAGACACTAAGCACTACATACGGTCTCTGATGATGAAGATGTCAGTCTGTTTATCCGAGTTAAAGTCGCCAAACGCCGCCACCTTCCCATACTTAGCGCTCCCAAAAAGCTCCGCGGTTACATCTTGGAGGGCAAAGACATTTCTTTTCCCCAATAAAAGCAAAAAATAGGGCAAAGCGTTTAATGTAAACAGCCACATCCTGCTACAACTGCAGCTCCACAACATCAACCGATCGGAATACGGCATAGCGCTTTACGGCTGGGATCAACATAACCGTCTTATAAATGCAACAGCGATAAAAGTCAGAAATTCTTAATATTTTTCTCTTTTGTTTTTTCCTATTACATTAAATGTCACGTATTTTAAAATTAATATGTAATTCGTTCAAATGGGTTGTTGTGTTATTTACGTTAATGTCGCGAAAACTGATATCATGACAGATGACAGGTGCTTAAAGCTGGAGGATAGGAGAAGAGGAAGTGTCACAATCGTTCTTCAAAGTAAGTGCATGTCTTTTTTAAAAACACTTTAAAATATGCCCCCCACGTTTTTTAGAGTTGCCTATACTTTACTCTCATTGTTTTTTGCTTTCCCTAAATTGTGAAAACATGATTTATTCTTATTTTGCTGCGAACCCCCGGCGAAGTTGTTTTATTTTGAAGAGCACAAAGTACACCGGCTGTTAAATTGCGGGGACTTTGACTGAGCGTAAACATGGCGACCCTCGCTGATGTCGGATGGAAACTCCTGGAATTTAAAGCTCGATCAAAGAGATCAGGTTTGCCTCTTTGGTTCGCATCTTGTCTCGTTGTTTGGCTCGTGTGCGGTGCCGCAGCTCACGCGTGGAAATCTGCCGCGTGGGGCCTTAAAAAGCCTCCGATTTGTTCTTGTAACCTGTTCCTGGCTGTGATGGCAGGAACAGGAAAGGTCAGGGGTCTTCATGTACCAAGCCTAGGCGCTATTTTAGGAGCTTTACCGCGGGTCTCGGTTCGCTGGGACTCTTCAGCATTATACCATGTTATTGTGTTACAATGTTAGGATTTAATCTTGTTTATAATCCCCACTGGGGCCTTTAAAATCCCCAAGGTTGTTTATGTTTAAACTCAGCAGGTAGGAATGTAAGAATTAAGACATATTTTCTTCTCTTATTGGAAGAAACATAGACTTAAAAGGCAAAATTTATCCCACATGAGCAAAAAGCTGCTTTTTTGTTATTGCAAAATGACTTAAATGAGGCCAGCTTATAGAAAGCCTCACAGCACTTTAATTCATCAGCTGCAGAAATTGATTTAATTGCATAGTTTGTCATCTTTAATAATTGCGTTGCCCATTGCAGAATAGCCTAGATTGTAATTTATGTAGTTCTCCAAATGACCTCTATAAAAGTATTCATACCCCTCAAACTTTTCATCTTAGATTCACATGTCAGTGTTTGTTTTTTTTTTACTGGATTTTGGTGACAGACCAGAAGGAAGTAGTTGAAAGACAGAAATGATTCATGGATTTTACAGGATACTATTCAGAACAACCTTTATGTCTTTTAAAGTCTGTAATGGCTTTTTTTTTTCAGATTCTGAGACTGAAATTCATCAACATTCTCACTTGCAAAATGACTCTTGCTCAGTCAGAAAGGAGCCTAGTCTGATTTTTGATCTTGATATTGACTGGGCTATTCCTAACAGATGGATATCTAAAACATTTAGTTGTAGCTTTGGATCTACCCAGCAGGTTTCCTTTAAAGATTTTCCTGTATTTGGCTCCATCCATCCGTGTAGCAACTGTGATCATTATCCTCTTCTTATGCATATGGCTGCCACCACCGTGTTTTGCCATGGTATAGTATAGTTAAAGTGGCAGAGTTTTTTGTTCACACCATCAGGGTATCTCCATCTAATCTGATCAGCTCCCATTCTTCTTCATCGTCCACATGTTTGTTTTTTTTTTTTTACGTCTTGAAGTATAATCGCTAAATTTTTCACTTCCCAATCGGGGGTACGCATACTCCTAGTGGTCAGCGAGTGCATAGCAAAGGGGGTACATGAAAATATTTTTATTTCTTAGGTGGTAAAATAAATAGGGCTGGGTTTTCCTTTCCTAAAAGAATTGGTGAAAAATTAAACAAGCTTTTATCAACCAAAAAAATAAGTTTTTTAATGTGTTTGAGTTAACCTTCAGCTTTACATTCAAACCAAACAGAGGAACAGTCTGGAGAACAAGCAATTATCAGCAGAGATGGGAAGTAGCGAAGTATTTACTGTACTCAAATAGATTTTTCTGATATTTTTACTTTGCTACTTATTTTTATGGTGACTTTTTACTTCTACTCCCTTACATTTTTACACAAATATCTGTACTTTCTACTTCTTACATTTTAAAAAATTGGCTCGTTACTTTAGTTTTGAGATCATTTCAATGGAGTTACCGTTATTATTTTCACGTCATCAATACCCAATTCAAATCTAATTGGATGGGAATCACGTTGCATTTGACGCACCACTACAAGATAATGAATCGACCAAGATTTGGCGGTATTCATTCGCAGACAAATCGCGGTTGCAACGCGTGGCGTGGCGTTAGCACTAGTAGCATGGACGGCGAGATGATTGAAAATGAACACAATGGAGATCAGTCCCTATTGGCAGACATCCATTTAAAATGTAGGCAACGGCATGAAAAAGTGGTTTCTACTTTTTACTTTTTATACTTTAAGTAAATTTACAAGCCTGTACTTTGTTTACTGCTGGCATTAAAAGTTTAATCAGTACTTCCAATTTTACCAGAGTATTTTTTAACACAAGTATCTGTACTTTTACTCTGAAGTACAGAAAGTGAGTACTTTTTTATCTCTGATTATCAGCTGTTTTTCTGCCACTGATCTTTACGGAGATCATCAAAGTAGCTCGACTGTCTTGATGAAAATAAAACTAAGTCAGTCGGGCTATAATTTTTTCTGAATTTTTTCCCCAACTCCATCAAGTTTAAATGGGATTATAAGGGAGTTACTCAGAGGAGCTGCAGTTTTATAAATACAGCTTTACAATAGGATTTTGTATTTATTTGGATTCCTCACTAACTTCCAGGCAACATATTTATGTTGTTTTGTTTTTTGTGTTTAGATGGAAATAATAAAATGCCTAAGAGTTAAATTCTCAAATGAAAAGATTAAGTAAAATATTTTTTATTTTATAATCAGTTATTGTACGTTCCACTTTTGGACAATCGTCAATACTTTTGGCTGGTAAGACAAAATGTCCAAAGGGGAACAGAAGTCAAAAAAGGTTGGGAACCACTGCTCCAAAGCATCCATCTGATCAACATTTAAAAATAAAGTTTGAGGTTTTGTTATTGTTAACAAACCATCCATTTGATTTTATCTACAGTACTGCTTTATCCCTGTTGAGATCCTCAGTCTTCATGTGTTGTTTTTGTTCCTTATAGGATTCATTTGTTCTCTAAATAAACCCCAACAGTGAGCACTTTAGACAACTGCTGCAAATATACTGAGACTGGTTTTATTCGTAGCATGCTAAGGATTTTTTACCTGAGAAAAAATAATATCTTGAAACATTTTTCACAAGATTGCTTACCTTGGTGTCGGTCTGCCACATAATATTCCAATTAAAAAAACAACATATTCCTTAAAACAAATAAAGTGTAAAAATATCAGTGGGTATGAATACTTTTGTAAGTCATTACAATATGTGCTGTGATCCTTTGCATGTTGTTCATGATCATTGCCTCTGCTCTGAATGTAATTCATTGTTGATTCATGCTTGTGTCGAATCTAACTCTGTGCTACTAACTGCTTCCTGTGAATTGCCTTAGATTTCTGATTTAGCTGAGAGAGAGAAAGAAAGGGAGACGTTTGGCCTTAAGTTCACCTTTTGAGCATGGCTCTCTCAGTGGCTGCAGTTGCCCAGCCCCATCATGAAGTTCTCAGACTCGGTAAGTAGCAGCGGGGTTACAGCTCAGCACTATGCGCAAAGCACAAGGGTCAAGAACTGGATTCAGATTTTATTTTATTTTTTTTAAGAGTCTTGGAGGTTTTCCATGATTAGCCTATTTAATAGTAACATTAATTAGGTTCATTTTTTCTCAGTATCAGTTATACAGTTTATACCATATGCTCTATTTACGTCTTAACACAGAACTTGGAGGTGGAAATGATGGAAACTGCAGTGCCAGGCTGCAAAACTTGCTAATCGCTGTGATCAGTGACTAGGTTGACTGCTAATGGCGTACAAGCCTTTAGCAGCACACGTATGATGATTTAATGAAGATGCGCATTGAGAGAAATGCAGCCAACTGTTCACGGCTGCAGCTGTTACTGCATTTAATGGCCGCGTCATGCAAGCTTCACTTAATACGGCCCATCATTTTCTACTAAAGAGCTCCCATAGATGCTGCAGGTATGCCGAGCTAAGCGGCCTTTTATCGGACTTCTGATAAAGCTTCTACACCTGAAGTCCAGGTGTTCTTCCTGTTTCATCTCACTGCAGCAGGACACATCTGCACAGCAAAGGTCCCAACCTACAGTATGAGCATCAATTAACTTGCTAAGCTACATTGCTGTCCTGTTGCAGGAGCCATATTGGGTTATTTTTTATAACGTAGTAGAAAAACGCACCTTAATTTTTTTTTTTTTTTATCTAAGGAGGTGCTTCTTCTTTAAACCCTTTAATCTAGCAGGACAGAAGGTCTATAAATTTCACAACAAATTCTAAGTAAAGATGCAAAATTGAGTATTGTTTTATTCATCAGCCCCAGAGTTTTCACAGGTAATGAAAGAACATTTATTTTTATTCTTGATATTTGTTTCTAGAGTTTGTTGAAATCAACCTTATTGAAAAGACTGATTTATGGAAGCCGTCCAAGCTGTAGCTGTTTTAGCTATAAGCTTTATTTATCCTGTGATAGATTCGGTTCCTCCCCTCCAATCACTGCAGGATCCTGAAACTTATAGTTAGCCTCTAGTGGTTTCCATAGGTAAACTTTAGGGATAATCTGCGATGTCAGCCGGCCTATAAGTGCTTCGGCCGCCAAAACTGAATATACCGGACATGGCCACCCCAACCGATATTTAACCCGATATTTAGTCAGCTTCTGAGTTTCAAAAAAGTCTAAAAAAAATACTACTTCTTCTTCTTCCTCAAAACTTCTTTTTACAGACTTAAAAAACTTCTAAAGACGAGGAAAAAATATTGATCCATTAAAAATATTCCAATATCTTCATATGCTGATATATTGCCATTTAAAAACACCATATCAATCTCTTTTTACTAATGAAATATTGCTATATGTCATCGAGTATGCTAATGAAAATCCCCGAAAATTCACGAGAAATGTTTGCCATATTTTTATATGTTGTTGATATATTAACGCGGTAGTTGATTCTACTTTACAACAAAATCTCACAAGAATTTGCTAAATATCACGAGAGTTTGTAACAGAGCGATGAAATTTCCGCGAGATTTTCAGAAAGTAAAACAGAATGTACACGATATGCTGTTTTTAAATCAATTTGATATCAGCATATGAAAATGTATTTGTTAGTATATTATTATTTTTCAAAGTGTCAGAAATGGATAACAAAACTGCTATTTTTCAACAGCTATTACTTATTTTTTGTCCAGCTTTAACCATCGGTATCGCTATCGGTTATCGGCTAAATGAGGTTTTTAAAATATGAAACATATCGGGATATAGGCCAAAATCCCAATATCGTGCATCCCTAGTAAACTTTGCCATAGAGCTGTTTAAAACTAGTTAAACAGGCATGGCTTACATTTTCTGTTCTTATTTAAAAGGCTTTTTTTTTTTTTACTTATCTTGAAAATGGGAAGGATTAGGTTTTTGTTCCCTGCAATTTTTAAGCTGATGGAAATTATGCTAATTTGAGTTAAGAATGTGATTTTTTTTTTTTTTTTTAGTGGGCTACCTGTGGTATTGACCCAAGGTCAAACTTGTTAAAATGCAAATCTAACAAAGAGCAAAGTGTGTAAAATAGCAGGTTCCCTCTGAAACCTGCTCTCTCTCAGCGAAACGCCCGGTTCACTGTTACATTATTCTGCAAATTTCTCGCTCTCGCTCTGCCTGTTATGGTTTTTATCCGAGCCTTTTGTGATGCAGTGTGTTGCAGTGAAAATTATTCTCCTGCTGCTTGTTGTTTGTGGTAAACTGAAATATTCCACACAGTTAAATAGGTAAAACTTACTGAGGAAATGAAAGCACATTTTACTACTAGCAGCACACAGTTTCAGTTTTTGTGTGTGTGTAATAAATTTGTCCCCCATAGGTTCCATCTATGAACCTATGAAGCTCTCCAGTCTCCAGCGGGACGATGAGCCGCTATGGGAGAAACTGGATCGTTACTACAATGCAGGTAAGTCCACTCCTTCCATTGGTGGACCTTAGATTGCTTTTAGTTAGTTTGTCGGGCTGCACCTGCCAATTATTTTTGTGAGACATTTATTTATTAATTATGTTTTTTTTTAGTAAATCTAAAAGATGATTCTGGTAGAGAAATCATATTTAAATGTCAAATCATTCTGGCTTAAACATGTATATAAATGTACTCTATATCAGACCATATTAACCTAAAATTTAAAAAAAAATATATTTTTAAAATTCTATCTTAAAAATCTGTGATTTTTTCTTTTGTTATCTTCTGCAGGCCAGTTAGTTCTACGTCAGCCACGAACACCTAAATTCGACCAATCATATATCAACGGTCATCTGTCAATCAAACATTTTTGGTCATAGCATCTTGATTCATATGTCGCAGCTAATATACTGTAACGGTTGAAATCAGAAATAAGAATAATTTCCTTTCACATTGAGTTCCGTCCCAGTGTTCATGGGGATAACAAAAAAAACCCAAAGATTTTAAAACTTTTGGGACAATATAGTCTGATAAAGAGTGCATTTATATATAGATGTTTAATCCAGAATGGTTTGACATTTAAATATGACTTCCCTACGACTTTAACATCTCCATTCTGTGTCCTGCAACCATGCCGATCTACATAAACAAAAAAAAAAAAAAAAAAAAAAAATTGTGTTGATAATTTTCTGGCTTCTGTTGCAAAAGAAATCAAATATCGCCCTCCAGAATTACTATCTACACTCACCGGCCACTTTATTAGGTACACCTGTCCATCTGCTCGTTAACACTTAATTTCTAAGCAGCCAATCACATGGCGGCAACTCAGTGCATTTAGGCATGTAGACATGGTCAAGACAATCTCCTACAGTTCAAAGCGAGCATCAGTGTGGGGAAGAAAAGGTGATTTTAGTGACTTTGAACGTGGGCATGATTGTTGGTGCCAGAAGGGCTGGTCTGAGTATTTCACAATTTGCACAAGCTCATGGAAATTGGACAATAGAAGATTGGAAAAACGTTGCCTGGTCTGATGAGTCTCGATTTCTGCTGGCGACATTAGGATGGTAGGGTCAGAATTTGGCGTCTACAACATGGAGGCATGGATCCATCCTGCCTTGTATCAGCGGTTCAGGCTGGTGGTGGTGGTGTCCATGGTGTGGGGAATATTTTCTTGGCACTCTTTGGGCCCCTTGGTACCAATTGAGCATGGTTGCAACGCCACAGCCTACCGAGCATTGTTGCTGACCATGTCCATCCCTTTGCGCATGACCACAATGTACCCAACTTCTGATGGCTACTTTCAGCAGGATAATGCGCCATGTCATAAAGCTGGAATCATCTCAGACTGGTTTCTTGAACACATGACAATGAGTTCACTGTACTCAAATGGCCTCCACAGTCACCAGATCTCAATCCAATAGAGCATCTTTGGGATGTGGTGGAACGGGAGGTTCGCATCATGGATGTGCAGCCGACAAATCTCGCACGGCAACTGTGTGATGCCATCATGTCAATATGGGACTAAACTCCCTGAGGAATGCTTCCAGCACCTTGTTGAATGTATGCCATGAAGAACTGAGGCAGTTCTGAAGGCAAAAAAGGGGTCCAACCCCTATTACTAGCATGGGGTACCTAATAAAGTGGCGATTGAGTGTATGTTTACCTCAGAAAACACAGAGCCTCGCTCGCTGCATGTGAAGCCAATCTATCCTCTACTGTTCATGCAGGAAGTTGTATGTAGTTGCATTAAATGTGCTCTCTCACACACACACACAGAACAATCTAATTTCAAAAAGAAATAAGAAAGGAGAAATCAGGTCTTCATTGTGAACAAATCCAAACTAGAAGAAAACTTGCTTCCTTTCATCCATGACAGTGAGGTTTGTAAATGTTTACTACTAAATATATTTTGTCGTGTCTAGTTGGAGCATAGGATTTAGTAATATTGTTGAAGACAGCTAGCTAGATTAATTCGGACACAGGAGGTCCCCGTTCACATTCGCAGTCATTGGGGCTGATCTAAGATACATTATGGAGGAGATGCAGGTCTGTTCGCAACTTTTATCTCACCTCTATACACCATATATGGTCTGGGTATCCAAAAAAAAAGTTCCTTCAATCCCAGAAGGACACAAAGGTGATGATGGATATCTGGAAGAGTCCGGTGCAGGTGATAATTCTAGGATATGTAATCAGTAGGCTGCAGCACTACTGCAGGAGACATAAATACACATTAGCACTGATTGCTGAATTACTAGCAGCTGGGAGAGCAGCACTGTAGCAGCAGCAGTAGCTCCCTGCACTCACAGATAACGCCACACAGATAGTGTCCTCTGCTTCTCTGCTCATTTAGGTTTCCCTCTTTGGACTGAAATTGAATCTGAATAATAAAAAAAAGATTAACACATAACTTCGCATAGATCTGCGATAGAGTTTGTGTTTAGTAGAGATTGTGGATGACTTATATTAGAGGTAATGAAAATGATAAAGGATGTGGAGCTGGTGATCTCACCAAAGATAAACTGGAACCTTTGAAACAGTAACCTGGTCTCATATTTTCACTGAGCTGATGCATTTAAAACAAATACTTTTTATTCATCTTATTGGTTTGTTTTACAAATCAGTCGATATGTGTGACGGGAGGATGATCTGTGTCAACATGAAACAGAACGTTCCGGCCACAGATTACAGCTATCAGAGCTGCATGTTTTTCCTTCCTTTTCTTATGATATCCAACTAGACCCCCTTACACACGCTTTTATTTCTAAGTAAAATCAATGCAACTAGCAGCAGATGCAAAGAGCAGCAGGGGGAACAAGTCGAGCTCAGCACTTCCTGCAGCCTGCTAGCGCTACAGTAGGATTTAGTATTCAGCACAGAGGACCTTGTGTTTCCCTCGGGTTTATGTGGCTGTTAGGTTCTGATATTACAGAACGTGTCGTCCCTGAGGGCCGGCACTGATGTTACTACTCTGGCCATAAACTGCACTTTTCTTTGGTAAAGTCATTCAGTAGGGAGAAGTTCTGTGTGCAGAATGACAGGCAGGCCGTGACATGCTCTTTACAGGAAGTTTAGGTTCTTTTTTTACATTATTCTAAACCTTTATCATATCTACGTTTTTCCATTGATCTCCTTGTAATTGTATAGAAAATAAGCCCAACTGTGAAGGATTTGACTTTTTCTCCCTCCAGAGATCTTAAGGAATACTTTTATTTATTTTATTTATTTATTTGTTTGTTTATTTGACAAGGACAGTACAATTAAACATTGCAACCAAACAGGTGGCCGATGTCCAAGTACATAAGGCTTGTAGCCATGGGCTAATTGCAGCCTTCGTCCCTGGTTAGGCTTTTAACCCCGTGCTCACACTAAGCTCCGGTGCGGTTACCCGAGCCGGCGGGAGACCGCAACTCCCGCCCACCCCCTCTCACACCGCCCTTTTGACTATGGTGCGGTCGCGGCTCTCGGGACTTCGGCAACAGGTCTGGAGATTTAACTTCGCGAGAACAGAATTTAAAGCGAGTTCCGCGTAACTTCAGCGATAACCGCGGCCCAAATAAGGATATTTAGAGCTTGTTGGCGGAGGGCTCCGGCACGCAATTTTCTGCAGCGCGAGGTGTCTCGGCAACGCGCAGCCCGGTGAGAGAGTTTCGCGTCTTTTTAATGACTTGGAATCACTCTTGGCGCCACACCCACCGCACACCAAGCGGTAAGACCGGAGTCGGTGTTATTGAGCAAAAGGGTTAAAGGTGTTTGCATTAAGGGGGAGGGTTAGTAACAACACACAGATGCATTAAAAAACAAACAAGAGAAGTTAAAACAAAAAAAAATATGAATAAATAAAATAGGCTTAATTTCTTGTTGATTCTTGCTATATGCTCTGTTCGAAATCCTGGGGCTGCGTCCTTAGAAGGCCAGATCTCTCGGCTGACAATGCGCCACAGCGCCGGCTTGAGGTCTGAATTCTGATTCCAAGACTCCCTGCGTTATGCGACAGCAAAAATGCGTCCTTCTTTTTAACCTGGTTTGAAGGATGGGTCCCATGTATCCTCGCTATCCCTGGTTTACCCAGTGGATTCATTGCCAGAACAAAAGGGGCCGTGATTCCCGAGAAAGTTACTTGGCCGTCAAAAAGTGGTGAAAATTGGAAGTTCAGTTCAAATCCTGTTTGATGGAGATTCACTGATTTCCTAGATTTGGTCCAATCGATGATCAAGGAGTTTTTCAATGGTAAATAGTTTTTTTCCTTTGATTTTTAGTGCAATTCTCTAAGAATTTATGTTGCTTATGGGAAAAAAGCTCAGTTAAATTCAGAAGCAATGTAATATGTGAGATTCTGGATACATTTGCAAGCATGGCAGCAGTAAGTAATAAAGTGTGTGATTAGCACTAGGATGTACTGAAGCTGAAATGACAGTAAAATGCTGCTTTTCTACTCTTTAAGCATTGAATTGTCTGAATTGCATCCATTGCTCTTTACTAAGTGCATCAATTACCATAGTTTTTTTAAAGAGTTAATTTAAAGAAGAGCTTTGCTGTGCCCTGTGGATACTGTATAGTCCCAACCTAATGGGGAGTTTTCATTAGTTTCTCAAGGAGCAACTAATTTCTCTTTGTGCAGCTGAACTGGTCGTACTTGCAAATGTTTTAAAGCACATGTGAAGAACTACATCGCTTATACGTCAACATTAATTGTTTCCCTTAATATGCATTTGTTGTAGCTGCTGGCAAAGTTACTGTCGGACTGACAATCCAAAATAAATTGTAAAACAAGGGCAAACAACTTAATCCTGCAGTAAAATTAGAACTGGACCATTGAGATTCTAAGAGAGGCTGTTGAGGAGTGCAGAGATGGCCGAGTCTATTAAGTGTCCTTGTAGATGCTAGCTGAGGAGGGGACGCATAAACAACTTTAGCTCTGACACATCGGGTAAAAGGAGCCAGTCTCAAGACTGTCTGAGAGCAAAAGTGACATAATAGAGGGGTGATAGTAGCTCTTATTTATTAAGGAAAAGTAGGTGATGATTTGTGTATTTCAATTTTTCCATCTGCCTTGTTCTTGTTCGAGCTATTTTTGATTGTTAATTTGAAATGTGTGAGATGGTTAGTAAGTTGATGTATAATGCAGACATAAAAGGTTGATCAAGTGTAGCACTCAGGTTTATTTCTACACCTTATTAATCTGGAATTCCTCCAATCGAATAGTTTCTGGTAAAGAAGGGATGTTCAGCAGAGCCTTTCAAGCTGATTGGGCGAAGCGACATTAATACCCCTATTTACGCTACCCCTGAAAAACCGTGTCGAGACCGTCCGAGCTCAGTAACTGAGATAACTTATGGTGTGTAAATGGAAAGCAAACTGAACTGAGACCGGCTCATTAGGCGGTTTTTCCCTGGCTCAGTTCTCTGATAACAAGAGCGTCATGAGCAGAACATGAGCAGAACACGCCATCTCCGTCTGGCTGCACATCCCGACCACACTCATTCCAGTAGATGGCGGTAATGCACCTCCGGAAACAGAAGAAGAACAACTTTTCTTCAACTATAAACAACAATCGAAATCTTCTCCACGGAACATTTTAAATAATGGCATTTTAAAATACGAACACCAAGTACAAGCGTAATCAATAATCAAGCATTACTTTCTGAATGTACGGGATACGCCATTTTGATTTGCTTGATTCCCTCCCTTCTTCGCTCTTCTTCTTCTTGTGTTTTGTGGCAGTTGGCAAACAACTTTTGGTGCATTACCGCCACCAAC
Organism: Cyprinodon brontotheroides; assembly: GCA_018398635.1. Classification (NCBI taxonomy): domain Eukaryota; kingdom Metazoa; phylum Chordata; class Actinopteri; order Cyprinodontiformes; family Cyprinodontidae; genus Cyprinodon; species Cyprinodon brontotheroides. The sequence continues at coordinate 2,833,710 of JAGKQL010000005.1, read as the reverse complement.
TGCTTGATTTCCTCCTTCAATACTGGCAGTAATACCGCAGATCGTCACCAGGGAGGCGAGGAAACCGATGATAGCGCTGATGTGTAAACGGTCGCCGAATCTGAGCTCGGACCGGTCCTCCGCATGGATCGTTTTTCTGCAAGTGGTAGTGGAAATGGGGTACTAGTTTCAACTTACCAAAGTTTGGTATTAGCCAATCATGGTGACAAATGAAATGGTAGCAGACACAAAAAGAATCCACGAAACATATCATTTTAGTTAGCATTTGACTTTTGTATCTCTGAATCTTTTTCTTTGTCCGTTTCTGTCTCCTTTGAACCCAGTCGGCCTCAGCCGATGGGTCAGCTCACACTGAGCCTGGTTCTGCTGGAGGTTTCTTCCTGTTCAAAGGGAGTTTTCTTCTACTGTCACTACAAGCATGCTGGGTGTGAAGGATTGCTGATTTCCCTGATACCTCTTTCACACTGGCTGAAAAACCCGTTTGAACTCGGAAACACTTGGCTTTTAGTTGCAGTGGGAAAAGCTGAGGTACAGTAGCTGTTAGGTTAAAGATAAGGTTGTGATCAGTGACGTGCGGTGAGGTTCATAGCTGGTGAGGCACTGACGTCATCAGAATCAGATTTGCAAATAGATGCATAGATTGACAGCAGTTTACAGGTTATGTTTCACTTCTGCATCCTTACACATACAAACTGTAGCTCACAAAACACACATTTCCTTAAAAAACAAAACAAAATAAATGTTATTACTGTCTTACCTTTACTTATAAATGAAGTTCATGCGTCACTCCTTCTGCACAAAAACATCCGTCACTTTGCGATAGAAGTCCTCCTTATCTTCCTTCAGTTTTAAAAGTCTCTCTGTCTCAATGGAGATCACTGCCAGGGAAGAAAGCCTTCCTTGATCCGTCCTGTTCCTGCTGTATGTTTTCAGTCTCTTGAGCACCCCCTGCCATGAGGCAAGAGAACTGCCTGCCTCACCTTGAACCTGTTCTCTGCCGTTTATAATCGCTCATTACACGAAACACGTTACACAAACACAGTTGGTGACAAAAAGCACTGTACATTATATACATAAGCTAAATTATTAGAAATAAGTTCACATATTAAATTTGTTTAAACCATTTTATTGACGCCGTACAGCAACATGCTCTCTCCGCTTTGCAGCCAGCGCAGAGCCAGGGGTTGCGCAATCCAAGGTGAGGCAGAGCTCGCTGCTGCCTCACCGGCATCGCTTCCAACCATTTGAATGGGAAAATAAGAAAATTCAGCGATTTTGAACAAATAAAAATCGAAATTGGTGAAGCTACATGAAAAATAAATATTTTTTAGTACAAACCACCGGATGAATATAACAATTTAAATTACTTTATGATTATATATTTTCTTTCTTTCCATGATGGCTGGTGAGGCACTGCCTCACCTGCCTCCCCTGACCGCACGTCACTGTTTTTTCCCACAACAGTTTCTTTCTCGGTTTATCTGTCCAATAAGTCCCTGTAAGGCTTGTGTGTTTCATTAGGTAACTCAGAGAGAGCAACAGGTGTAGCTCTCAGTTGAAACTAATTTGTTGCTATCAGTGAGCGCAGCACTGCCTACAGCGGCGGTTTCGTTAAAGCCTCATAGATTCTAAGAAAAGCCTCTGCCAGATTGCTGTACACGAAGAATACAGCGCTGAGCGCCAAGCTTGTTTAATTGTTGTGTTGGGTGGCGGCTGGAAGCTGTCGTCCAATCCCAGCGGGGAACAAAGCCAACATTGTTATCAGCAGCACGCAGAGCCTTTTGCCAATATACCTGCTTTCTTTCAGTTTCCGTGAGGGGAAGTGAAAATAGCAAAACTGTATTTCTATTAGACCAGCTCCATCCGTTTTGTCAAAAGCTGCCGTATTAAGCTGCCGCTGCTAGTGTGATTAAGCACTACATTTCTGTTATTAAGGGAAGAATAGCAGGGGAAGCTTTCCCTCCACCTCTTCTGGTTCATCCTTCAGTTTTCAACCACTCCTTCTTCGCTGGTTTCTTATTTATGTGCCAATATGGCTCCACTCCACTGACTCGGTCTGCTCCCTGATAACACTGCTGCTGTTGGGCTCACACTGATTAAAAAAACGAAATTTTCTCTATTAGTTTGGTTTGTTTGAGATCAAAATACAGGCACGTTGTAAAAGTAAGAACTTTAACCAGTTTAGAAACGTTCTGTCTTGTCAGGGACTCGTTTCCCAAAGTGATAACGGTTGTTTTCAAGTAAAATCTTGTCTTATCAACAACATTAGGAAGTCTTTTTTTTTGTTTGTTTAATTGATTTCATTCTCTCCTTTTATCTAGTTCCTGATTTGCAAACCAGTAAAAGATTACTTGCACTCAGAACTTTGAGTATTTTTCACTCTTTTTCAAACCAACCGAATAAATTCATCTGAGATGCTTTAGGCTGGTTGTCAGAGGAAAGTTTTAAAGATGCCACAAATGATGATAAAAAAAATCAGTGATAGAAGAGTTTCTAGCAATGGTCGCACAGTTTCTGTCCCCAGCCGCAAAACAAGAGAAGCTCATCGCATGCGACCTGATTTCACTCAGAACATGTAGATTTCAGAAGATAAATGTCAGCAGACCTCTAGAGGTTCATGCTTCCATGTATAACATTTAAAATTTGTCCTTTTTTTTAGCAACTAAAGGATCTATTTGTAGCTTAGAGTCCTGCACAGGGTTTGGATGCAGCAGATACTCGCTATAAACCTTCACCTATGGGTAAAAAAACCCATAAACTAATAGTATTTTTTATAAAAATGGGTATACATAAAGAAAGAACAGGTGGGTCACACCAAAACATAATGACAAGAATCAAATTAATTATTCATATTTTAGTATTTCATAGCTCTATGTCTTGATTGACAAATTAATTCTGGTATAAACAAATAATGGGGAGTGGCGGCGGTGCAGCTTTAGCCCTCGATGTGGCCGTCACAGATTCAAATCCTGACCCGGTGACCTGTGACCTTTGCTGCACGTCTTCCCCTTCTCTCTAATCCCATTTCCTGTCTGCCTAATTTTGAAAATTGACAAAAATAAAGGTTAAAGGCCAGTAAAGCCTAAAAAATACTGTAACATACAGGTTACACAGGCAGGCTACACTTAAAGATGCTTTGAATGTTTTGGACAGCCAGTCTTGTATAGCATTAATAGAAAAGTTTAATATTTATTTATGGCAGACATTAGTACATAGTGAATGGAAATAGAATAGCAAGATGAAGGACAGATGTATTGAGACATTAATACAGACGGATAGGGAATAAGGACATGAAATACATATACTTGTTCACGCTTGGAAAATGCTAAAACGATAATCAACCAACCATCCAACTAGCCTTACAGGGTAAGGACTGAGCAGACATGGGGTAGCGCTGGGAAGATCAGGTAAAGACGTTTGCTGTGTAATGAGCTTGGCATCCCGGTGTCTGGTGAAGTTGGCTAAAGAGACCTTTATCTGCTGGGTTTATGAATCAGGAAAAAAGGAGAACACAGCTTAATGCCGCCATGACGGAGGAGGCCGAGTTAATGAAATAAGTCAGGGTTCCTGCGGGTCCTTGAAAAGTCTTAAAAGGCATTGAATTTTTCAAAATAAAACTAAGGCCTTAATTATTGGTATTAAAATGTCTTAAATCAGTCTTTCGTAGGTCTTAATTTTTAAAAAACATCATAAATAATTCAATTCAATTCAAGTTTATTTCTATAACTTAGAGCCAATTAACAACACGTCATCTCAAGGCACTTTACAGTTCACCAGATCATCCAGTCAAATTGATTCCAAGTTTTCTAAGGAGAAAACCAGTTGATTGCATCGACACTCAGTGACTCAAATACATTCCTCACACTAAGCATGCTTGTAGCGACGGGGAAGAGGAAAAACTCCCCTTTTAACAAGAAACATCCAGCAGAACCAGGCTCGAGGTGTGAGCAGCCATCTGCTGAGAGCCGACTGGGGTTCAAGGAGACAGAAGCAGAGATACAAAAGCAGCTGTAAAAGGCTGCCCCATCCAGGAAAACACACAGCCAGGCAGACGAGCTCCGAGCCAGCTCCCATGTCAGAGGATGAAGAGAGCACATCCAGTTAGTTACAGTCAGAGAAACAGGACTACACTGGAAAACAGGCAGATCTCCAGCATCTAATAGGATGCTAATAGGGATTATTTTTATTACAATTTATTTTTTTACTCTAAATAAAACGTTAAAATTGACAATTTGTTTTATTTTTATAAAAAATAAATACATGTCATTCATATATTGGTTAAGTCGATAGCGGTAACCAATAAAGCGCTAAGCTGTTGCCGGACATTTGGGAGATGCACCATTAACTTTTTGTCTGGAAAATATGAAAGCAAAAGTAATGTAGAAATGTAACCAAAATTGTCTCCAGCCAAGAGTTTTCCTCCATGGCTAAAAACCAGGGAACATACATGAGGCTGCAGTGGATTTATGCAGAGAGAAGTCATTCAAGCTCAGAACGATGGGAATTAAAGGCAGTGGAAGTCGCACATGCGAAGCACGAAACACAAAGCGTCAAAATGGAGTTACAGAGAAACAGCCGGTATTTCTCAGTTTAGTTCCCATACTTGTCTCTGCAACGCCTCCACTTATCACCAAATCAAACATACTAAGAAAACCATACAAAAGAAAAAATAGCTGCTAAAAAGACTTAGCACTGGTTATGTTTGGGGCTTTAAAACTGATTTGTTTTGTTCCCCAAGCAAAACAAAGTTTGTGAATTCAGTTAAAAATTGTTAAAATATATCTGTCATTTGTGTGTTTTTAGCTTTTACTTCCTGTATAGGAAGCTTTTCAAAAATTTGAAACATTAGTGCAGAGGTTTATATTATAATAAACCTTTGAGGTAAAGTGAAGAGCAATCAGGTTTTTCTTGTGAATTTGGTCTTAAATTTTTATTTCAAGTGGCATTAAAAAGTCTTAAAAAAGTTTTGAATTTAACTTGCCTTATGCTGTAGGAACCCTGTAAATAGTGAAACTGGAATAAGTTAATTTGAGCTCTGAGGTCTTTCTTTGAGATCGAGATCAAATCACCTGGAATAGTTATGTTGTGTACTCTAAGTTATGAATCTTAATCTCAAACCGTCTTTGTTTAATTCAGTGTAAAATGGGAAAGTTGTTTGAATGATGTATTGTATGCATGCCGGTGTGTGTGTTTGGGTTTGTGAGGGAAAGAAAAGGCCCTTTGTAGTTCACCCCGTTTACTGCTGGTCAACTGGGAGAGCATTGCGCTCTGGTATGCGAGCATCAGCCAATGTGTTTACGCCTCTGTTGTTAAGATGGTTATTCTGCTACAATAAAGCACTTTGTGGCTAAAAGCACTTAATGAAAATGAACCGCTGTGTTTTGTGATCTAGGGTCACATTGTGTTCCATTACCCACGGGTCAATGTGGGGCTTTAAATGCGGGTAAAACGGGAAGGGTCTCAGTTCTGAGAACAGATTGTACAGATCTAAACAAAGGACTACTTATAACAAGAAAAGAATATTTTAGAATAAGTTTGTCCAAAGTCGTTCCTGGAGGACCGCCCCGACTCTGGGACCTCAGTAGCAGAAGATTGGCAAAGAAATGGGCCCGATTATCTTGCTGTCTGAACCCCCCGTCTGCGTGGATCAGAAAAACCTCCCCGTTTGGAAGGACAAAGCATCTCCATAAATCATCAAGGCTCTGAGGTTTGGTGGTTAGTTGTATGCTGTAGAGGAAACAGAGAACTGTGACATTTATTGGCACTTATTCTATTAAAATATACGCTGGAGATGGAAACATGTTCAATAACGCGGCGGCGTGTAAGCTGCGGGGAAATCTTGTCACACAAATAGAAAATTGCCTTCAAATCCCTATATAGGGACGGCTGCAAATAGGAGAGGGGGGGGAAACACTGTAGTGCAAATATTTCATTTGTCCCTTAATTGCTCTCATTAAGTATGATATGGTGGCAGGATTTAAAGCTAACCTGTTAAATCCTATGAAAGCTTTATTTTCTGCATTTATTTCATTAATCCAAAAAGTCGTTTTCTAAGCTTTCTGTTTTAGTCTTTCTATTTTTTTAACGATGTATGAATAAATGAATAAATGAAGAAAGTGGAAAATAGTTTCAGAAAGTAGAAAAAAACTTTAAATGATTGGGAAAAAAGTTTTTGTTTTTTAAATTTGCTTTTTAGAAATGGAAACTTAAAAACTTTTGCTCTTGTATACCACACCTATGTTTTAAATACTTAATAATTAGATGCCTGGAAGGGAATATTTTTCTTCTTTTTCTTCTGCAGGGATGAGCTCAGGCAGCAGAGAAACATCTACTAAAACGGTTTTATTTCGTTTTGGTTTGTTTATTACATAATGTCAAAACCGAAACACATTGATGCATTTTAAAACACTTTCAAAGCTTTAAAATTAAAATAAAAGACGTTCTCTGAAGTTTCCGTTCCTGCTTTGCTCTAATAATGTTTCTAAGCAGGTGCTTCTTCTGTTGTTCTGTTTTATTTTTCTCTTGTTGTCATTTCTCCAGGCTGGTGGAGCAGTGAAATGGTCCATTGTAAAAGAGCAGCCTGTGTGTGTCTGAAACATTAGCTGCTGATTTAGTGGGACATTAGCTTGATGGATGGCTAGGCAGAAAACTCCCAACAACAGATGATTTGCATGCAGAGAAAAATTTAGCCTGAGACCAAACGGCATTCAGCCCTTTCAGCTCTTTATTCTACTTTCTAATCCAGAATATATTGATAAATCTCTCCAAAGCTCTGTAGGAATAAATCATCTCTTACTCCTCTCACCTTCAATGAGAAATGGAGGATTTTTCAAAAACACTGCATGAAATCTTTGAGGATGCAGCATTTCCAGAATACTGACATTCAGAATCCAGACTTTTAGAACATTTACAACTCATTAAATAAATTCTAAAGTCTAGATATTAATTTCACTTTTTTTTCCCCGTTTTGTTTGTATTTTAAGGAGTTCTTCTACTTTTACAGCATATTTGGCTTTCTTAAACTCACTTGGAAACCACAGAAATATTTTCTTTCTGCTTATTTGTATTTAAAGCAAAAGTTTTCAAGTTTTGACTGAAGTATTCCCTCAATACTTAAGATTTTCTGGTCATTATAGCAGTTTAAGTGCCAGTTTATGTCAATCTTAGCTTCTCTTTAAAGAAAAGAGCTAACTAAGCTAAAACCCAGATGTGATCAGATCTATTTTAGGTTCTCTGATGTAGGACCTCATCAGGCGGGGGGAATATGCTCTTCTCTTTATAAGTATCTCCATGATGTTTCAGTGTCCTGGTTTGCTATTAGATTCCTTACTGTTGCTAATTGTTTTCAGGGAAATAAACCTGGAAGTTGCAGATCAACACTGCAAAATAAGTGTATTTACCCTTAATTTGTGCAGAAAACTAAGATAATCTGCCAATGGAATGAGCATTTTTAACCTTAAAATAAGATAGTTGGTATGTGCTTGAAATAAGAGACTGCAGTTGTGTTTTTTTTCCTATTTTAAATGTGAATCATCTTATTCCATTGGCAAAGTGTCTCACTCACCAGCTCAATTCAAGAAGAGATGCTCTTATTTTGTGCACTTTTTTATTTATTTATCTATTTTAATTAAATTTTTCAGATGGATATACAAAAATTAACATACAAGATCAAATCCCCACCCTTCCCTTACCCTCACAAAACAGCACATCATAGAACACTTGCACAGTCAAGACAATATGATGAAAACACCATACATTGATCCAAAGCATTCCACAAGCATGGGAAAAAAAAAAGTATAGTTATACAGGGTATTAAGCAGTGACGAGTCAGTCGTAATCACTTTTTCATTGAAGGAATCTTAGTACAGGGTCCCATATTTTCTCAAACACATCGACCTTATCTTCGTTATTGTGCCTCTGTCTTTCCAGATGCAGAATATCTGCTATTTCCCCCAACCACAAATCAGAAATGCTCTAATTTTAAGAGAAACTGACTTACTTAGATTACATTTTGTGGTTTGTTTATGTAAGATGTTGGCAGAAACACAGTTTATCAATAAGCTAGAGCCAAAGACGGAAAGCTGACCCATTAAAAGCCAAACTCATTTAATTTTCCTGAAGGAAACTCTGTTAAATCATTTCGGGAAATAATAGTAGTTTTCTATTTGGAGGGAATTGCAAAAATTAAAGTTTCCTTCTGATTCCAGTTTGATAGATTTGAGCCGTTTATAACATTAATGATGGGGGGTTGGAACGTTTTTGGGGGTTTTTTTGTGGCCTGTAGAGCGGTTGCCTTGTGGCTAAATGTGCGTTCTTTTTTAGGGTTTCTTCCCACAGTCACCTCATGTCTGCTCAGTCCTTACCCTGTAAGGCAAATTTGTTGGTTGGTTGGATTATTGATTTAGCATCTTCCAAGTGTAGACAACTATATGTGTTTCCTGACTTGTTCCCTTATTCCCTCTGTCTTAATGTCTCAATCCTTAATCTGTCCTTTATCCTGCTATTCTATTTCCATTCACTATTTACTGAAGTTTGCTATTAATAAACGCATTAAACATTTCTATTATATGCTATAGAAGGTTAACCTGACTCGCCAGATGGATTTGCTCGCATATCCCATCCTGGAAACCTCCGGATGAAATAATTTTTGGGAAGGGGTGAAAATACCTGATGGTTAGCTGATTGGCCTATGTTGGTGATAGAGCGGGCCAAATAAACCAATGGAGATCAACGCTTAAAGCAACCACAACCCAGAGCTACTCTTGCCAAAACCAGTGCGAGGAGAAGAGCAAAAACATCTTTTCACTCTGATGCAAAAACCTCCAGAGCAGTGTTTTGCTCTTCTTTCAGTGAAAAATACTCTATGTAAAATTCAGATAAAACTTGCTTTCGGAAGAAGTAGCCCCGCGCTAGCAGCTAGTTTCATGGAAACTGCAGCGCCATGTTCTTTTAGACTGAGACTGTGCGAAGCTGGTTAGCGTGACACCTCCTTCCCTTACTCAAGAAGCCAGCTGATTGGCGGGCGTTTGTTTGGTGAACAGCTCCAAATTTTCTTCAGCAGAATCTCAGAGACTGATTGGCGAGTAAAACCTTGGCTGCGAGAGATCCGGGATGGTCTCCGCGAGCACAAGGAAAACACACAGCCAGGCAGGCGACATAAAGGGAAAAGCTCAGAAAAAGCAGAGGGATGAAGAGAGCACATCCAGTTAGTCACAGTCAGAGAAACAGAGGGCTGCACTGAAAACAGGCCAAAAAGGCTCACCATCTTTAAACAGTAATTTGAGAAGCAGCAGCTGGCTGATATTTCTCTCAGGATGAGTCACAGCCAAAACAGGAACAAACCAGATGAAGCTGCTATGAGAAAAAGCTGAGATGGCAAATGTAGAGTTAAGAGATAGAATGAAGCAGAATGATGAAAACGGGTCCCTATGTCCTCCAGCGGTCTAAGCCTATATAGCAGCATAACTATAGAGAGTAGCTCAGGATGTAAACCTGGCGGCATCTAACTATAAGCTTTATCAACAAAAATACAGTAACTGGTTCTATAATAAAGAAACATGCAGCCATGTAGCAGCAGAAATCTGTTTGGGATTTTCTGCATGTGAGCAGGTCGAACTCCACTTTATTAGTAGGTGGGCTTTTTGGGAGCTTTATTATTCATCTGTTCTAATTCCCTCCATCAATCACCTAATTCCTTTGCCAGTGTGACAGCCACCTCCACTCCATCACTTCGCTCACGCTGCTGCAGTCCTTCATCTCTCTCCTCCAGCAGTCCTTACTTCTACTGTTTATACGAACAGATACCCAGGCATCCTTTCTGTCCCTGCTTGGTTCTATCATGCAAACACAAACACACAAAGACTCGACACATCTTCATCATTATGTCCAACCTCTGCTTCCATTGCAGTCGGTCTTGATTTCTCTCTCTGGTCTTGAATCAAAGTGCGACCGTAGTGGGGGGGGGCTTTTCATTAGCAGCAGAATAATGTTAGGATGAAGAATGAATGCATCCATCTGAGCACATTAGTTATCGTCGAGGAGAACTCTGCCAGAGACGTCTCTTTGTTTTACTGGGTTAGATTTCAGCACATGTTCTGTTTATGCTTTCCTCACTGAGCAATATGAGGGATGCCTTTTAAATTCAAAGTCTGGCTTTATTCTTGCCCTATCCCCGACAGGAGCCAGATTTTCTTAATAAAGCCCCAGATGAATGTGTTTTAAGCCCCATTATTTCCAGACAGAAGACTCTCCCTATTATCTGCTGTGGTTTTCCGTTCTCTCAGGGAAAACTAGGATGATTTGTTGATGCTGCTACTTTTACTATCTTAGAAGGAAACTGGGGATTAAAATGAATACCAGCGGGCCGATTAGCACTGATCCACTACACATAAGGTACTTTGCTCCGGTTATATATGAACCCTTCACTTTATTCACACTTTGTTGAAAACCTGCATAGGTTTATTTTTTATTAAATATATACCATTTAACAATCCCAGAGGAACCTAATAAAGAAATTGTGTTTTTGCTTTTTCTTGTTGGTCCTAAACCTCGAAGGATTAATTGGGAAACCTAAGGAATTTTATGTCCGCCTATATACAGACTGCAACGGAACTATTCAGACCCCCATTTTTCACTCCTTGTTTCATTGCAGCCATTTGCTAAAATCAAAAATGTTCATTTTATTTCTCATTAATGTACACTCAGCACCCCACTCCAGCCAGATGGTGCGAGGAGCAAATCCATCTGAAGCTCGTTAGTAATTTTGGGAAGGGGCAAAATACTGGTTAGCTGATTGGCTATGTTGGTGATAGGCGGACCAAATAAACCAATCAGATCAGCGAAGCATATGGCGGTACTTAACAGAGCGGCGACAAAAACACAACCAAAGCCGAGGCTACTCTTGCGAGAACCAGTCAGGGGAGAGGCAAAGCATCTTTTCCTCTGAGGAATGAGAAAAGCCTCAGAGCAGTGTTTTGCTCTTCTTTCAGTGAAATACTCTGTAATTCGATGGAAAGCACATGCGATAGCCAGCTGGCGCTGGTTTCATGGGGCTGAAGCCATGTTCGCTGCCCGGAGCTGAACTGTCGCTGCGTTTAGCGTCACCCCACCTCAACCTGCCTCAAAACCCAGCGCTGATTGGGCCGTTACTTTGAGGTGAGCGGCTCCCAAGTGCTTTTAGCGAGGAGAGTCTCCAGACTGATCTCGCGAGATTTCAAGCTTGGCTTCATTGAGATCAGGATGGTCTCACCGAAACTAACTCAGCACCCCATATTGACAGAAAAAAAGGGAAATGTAGACATTTTTGCAAATTTATTAAAAAAGAAAACCTGAAATATTTACATCGGCGTCTGAATACTTTCTGTACCAACTGTATTTTAATTTAGTTTTAACAAAGATGTTCTTGGAAAATGCAGCTAATTTCATTATAAAAAGGCACTAATTCACAGTCATTTAGAAATAAATATAATTATTTTATAATTACAGAGTTTTACTAAATAGAAATTTGTTGTTTTGAAATTTCTCAGAATTAATTGTTATGCAGTTATTGTGCCTTTGCTAAAAACTGAACTTCTTTGTTTCTTGATGCCCATTTAATCATCAAAATAAAGAAAAACAAAACAAATTTATACCAAGCAAAATGTTCTTTCTGCGTCCGACAGGTACTTTACTTTTTAAAATACTAAATTTTGGTTTCCACTCATTGAAATTCTCTTTTAAAAAGTTGATTTTGAGTTGCAAGAATGTCAGAACCTTGATAAGATAATACACAAAAGGTGCCATCATTAAACATTCCTTTCAGATTTCATCAGTTTTTCTTTCTTCTGTTCACCCAAGTGTTTCTATTCAATAATGATAATCTGGAAACTACAAAATATTTTTTTTCGGTGACAGCATTTGGAAGATTTCAAACAATATGTTTTGTCTCTCATTTTTTACAAAGTTGTAACTGTTCAGAAAAAAATAAATAAGAGTTCTTAAATCTCTTAATGGTTTTCGACACGAGGCAACATGTGCTGTAAATACCACATCAGTTTTGTAAATCTGAACAAATGTGATTCACCTGATCAGAGGGTTTACCATCTGCCTGCACTACCTGATATTTTTACATCATCTGTTATTAAAAAACATGCAACAAGAAGCTGGATTGTTCTGCAAGCCGTGCTTTCACTCTAAAGAAACCATGTATATGCAATCTGACAGAACGATGATATTTAGCAAAGGGTGTAAGAGGTAAGTATTTTTTCTTTATTTTGCAACCAAGCAGCTTTTATACTTTAAACCGAAGGACTTCAACAGGGGGTCCATGGACCCCTAGAGTCCCACAGAGGTACTGCATGGCAGGCGGGGGTCTCCCCTGCACCGGGGAATTTTTCCACTAATGGAAATGTCTTTAAATCCACATTAACATGAATTCAACAAAGATAGTAAACAGATACATATGGAAAAAGATGTCTTTCAGTCATCCAATGCTCACATTCAGCGACACGCAGGAGCTCTCTCAAGCTGGACACCGTTTCATTCACAACACCTGTCCCATCAACCAGGAAGCAGAATCAGAAATACTAAAATTACTTTGGTTACATGACACCGTCTGTAATAGAGTGACTATAGGACCAGTTTGATATAAGAAACTTTCATACATTATATATAATTAATATATATAAAACCTCTCCATCCTTGGTCCTTGGCCTGGAAAACTTTGAAGACTCTGCTTTAAGCCATCTAATGCCTTGAGTGATTCACATGGATGCTACATTTATAGCTGTTATTTCTGTTTTTAGGTATCCAGACAATAATGTGTTTTTTTGTTTGTTTGTTGTCATAAAAAAGCAAAATTAGGAAGTCTTTTTGGGGTTTGTTTCTTCATTTCCTGTTTGGTTTGGATGTAGAAGCTGAGAAAAGGAAATGGCATTGTTTAGACACAAGCAGAAAGTTGCTAACAGTGGCTCTAACTACTAATCCAGTTTCTGCTCTCAGCGTAGAGCCAACACGCATCTGAGGCGTCCTAATGTCAACCAAGCAGGGTCCACATGTCCTGAAGGAAGCCATTAAATCCTAAATACACATTCTTCATTTATGCTACAGACTGATTCAGCTGTCAAACTCAGCAGAACTTAGAGAAGCTGGAAGTTTGCATAAGAAAGTCAACTTTGACCTTCTTCAACCAGCATTAAGAAAATTAAAAACAACTTTTTTATCCCTTAATTCATTTTACTGCAGCATTTTTTATTAGCTTCCATAAGAAGAGGAGAGCCGTTTTGTGTTCTTTTGAAATCTCTTTACAAAGAACACTTTTAAATCTAAGTCAGTTTTTCTTTAAATAAGCGGAGTTGGGAAGAAACCCATAGATTTTACTCAAGTAAGAGTAGAGCTACTTTAAATCTTTTTACTTAAGTTAAATAGATGGTAATCATTCAAGAAATAAATTAAGTAAGAGTAAAATATTCCAAAAACGTAAAAACAAAGGACGTTGTTTTCAAAGTTTGACGTTTTGCTTCCCGTCTAGGAAGCTTTCTTAATTCAAAATGTCTGGATTAGCGTTGAGTTCCAAGCTCTATAGAGTGGTCAAATTAAGCCTTGTTATCGGTTAGAAAACATGCAAATTGAAGCGGAAGAACAGGTCCACCTCTTAGTAATGGGAGGCATTGAGGTCTTTGTTAGGCTTCCATACCCGATACTGGCCTATGCCTCTGAAAAGGGAAGGTGTTAGAGTCATTATTGGCCTGGCTAACCAGGCGAGACGTGTTTGTCCGCTGCATGGCGATGAGGATTGAGATTATAGTGGGAAGAAATCAACTCTATCACTGTGTTGTAGGTTTGTTAGAGCTGGAACCTGAGTCCACCTCCTCTGTTTAAGGTTGGTTTTTCTCTCTTAGCATAAATGGCTTCCTTCTCGTGTCTTCTTTGTCCAAAATGTGAACATTCTGGTCCTCAAATGTCTTTTTTTCCATAAGGTATCCATCTACACCTAATGGACTTTGTTAGGCTACTCTATAAAGCCTGGAACTCAACCCTAATCCATACATTTTGAATTTAAAAAGCTTCTTGGATGGGAAGTCCAGTGGTTTGAATTTTTGTTTTTGCTTTTTTGGAATGTCTACGACCTGGATGACTGAGAATCTTAACCAGCTATGGCTCCTCAAGTACTGACTAATTGTTGGTGTGTAGGGTCTGTTTGTTCTTTTTTAGTCCACTTCTTTCAGTGAAATGTTTGAGCATAAAACCTCCGGTCTAAAAGAAGAAACAAAACATAAAATAATCCAAATTAAACAGTTTAATGCCAAGTTTTGCTAAGATGTAGTTTGATTAAGCATAACTGCTTCAGCCACTGCTCTGTGTTTTAAATAGGACTAGAGTTCAACATGTCTCTGCATCATGTCTTCTATCAGAAGCAGTTGGATCCTCTTAGTTTTTGTTATCCATGCTTTTGGGCTAAATATGGTGTGAATTACAATTAAAATGGATTTTAATTGTAATTCACACCCATCCATCATTAAAGAGGTGTCTTAGAATTAGATTTATATATTAGTTTACTCTCTCTGTAGTATTTTTTTTTTTTTTTTTTTATGTTTTCCCCCAATTTATAACAGCCTCACATTAATGGGTCATTCTATATTTCTGCCACAAACTGTTGAATAACTGAGTGAACTATTCCTCTCTCTTTTTTCATCCAGTCAAAGCCACCATCCTGAACTACCAGAGTCCCACTACTGGTCTTTTCCCAGTAAAGACTTTCTCCGACATCAAGGAGGCAAAGGTCCGAGACTCGCTGTATTGTGCTGCCTGCGCCTGGGCCCTGGCGATGGCATACCGGTTAGTAAACAGCTAGCAACACATCCAGGTTCCTCCTCCGTCTCTAAACCGCCTGTTCTGTGATCCACCTCTGCTCGTCTTTCTGGCTTATATATTTAAATCCTGGGCTTATTTTGGGGCTATTTTCAGGACTAATTTAGTTAATTAATGAGGTGCTCAGTAATTATGCTAATAGTGTATGATTACTTGGCAGACAGTTGGACTGCATGTAATTGTGGAATATCTGCCACCAAACACACTCTGGGGATTGTGTCCTTTTTTTGGCCGCTGTTTATTTAGCACAGACGCTTCGACTGTTGTAGATTTTTATTTTGTGTTTAAATGAATGCAAACTATGATGAATCGTATCATAGCAAGTCAGTAATCACCTTAACGAATACATTTCCAGGAAAACAAAAGGGGTGTTTTAGAAATAACCTTAAACTGCAGACATTATTTCACACTTCTGTAATCAGATTACTTACAGTTGCTACAACTCTATCAGTCAAGTGACTTTTTATAAATGCCGTCTGTCTGCAGCAGGGAGAGATTTATACTGCAGGCAGGGCAGGTAGAGGCATAGGTGACTCTGATTGGACATCGATACCATTTTGAGAACCAAAAAGTTTATTCAACTATTGTCACCCATTCCAGGTAGGAAATGAAAAGTTCTACTGGATTCACTTTGTTTTAGTCTTTCTCCTGCTTCACAAGGTAGGCAGCTCACGGAAGAGGATTAGGGCCACTGAAAAAAAAAAAAAAAAAGTTAACTGATTTTTTAATTTTATTTCAGTTTAATATGGGAAAAAAGTCAGAATTCTGACTCTTTTCTAAGAATTCTGACAGCTAACAAACATGTTAGCATCCAGCCATAGCCATGTGTGTTTTAGAGACTCTAGCTCTCTTGTTTTAATGACCTTCTGCTCCTCCATTAATGAGGGGACCCCTCTAACACATCAGGTTGCCTACTTCCGTGCATTTCCACCAATGTGTCACACTGGCCCTCAAACAACTCCCATCTTTGTCGAGTGAAGCTGAAGGTGCTCCAACATCTCTTCCTTCATGGTGCCCATCTACATTAAGATCCACAATTCTGAGATTAAAGTCAAGAATTCTTAGAAAAAGTCAAATTCTGAGATTAAAGTCAAATTCTGAGATTAAAGTCAGAATTCTGAGGATAAAAGTCAGAATTCTGAGAAAAAAGTCAGAATTCTGAGATTAAAGTCAAATTTCTGAGATTAAAGTCAGAATTCTGAGATTAAAGTCAGAATTCTGAGATTAAAGTCAGAATTCTGAGATTAAAAATCAAGAATTCTGAGATTAAAAGTCAAAAATTCTGAGATTAAAGTCAGAATTCTGAGATTAAAAGTCAGTTAATTCTGAGAAGTAGAAGTCGAAGTTCTGAATTGGATTATTAGTCAGAATTCTGAGATTAAAGTCAGAATTCTGAGAGAGGAAAAAGTCAGATTTCTGAGAAAAATGTCAGAATTCTGAGATTAAAAGTCAAATAAAGGTCTTAATTTAAAAGAATCAGAATTCTGAGAAAAAGTCAGAATTCTGAGATTAAAATCAGAATTCTGAGATTAAAAGTCAGGAATTCTGAGATTAAAGTTTAAAATTCTGAGAAAAAAAGATCAGAATTTACTGAGATTAAAGTCAGAATTCTGAGAAAAAAGTCAAATTCTGAGATTAAAGTCAGAATTCTGAGGAAAAAGTCAGAATTCTGAGATTAAAGTCAGAATTCTGAGAAAAAAAGTCAGAATTCTGAGATTAAAGTCAGAAATTCTGAGGAAAAAGTCCAGGAATTCTGAGATAAAGTCAAAATTCTGAGATAAAAGTCAAGAATTCTGAGAAAAAGTCAGAATGCTGAGATTAAAAGTCAGAATGCTGAGATTAAAATCCAGAATTCTGAGATTAAAGTCGAATTCTGAGATTAAAGTCAGAATTCTGAGATTAAAGTCAAATTTCTGAGATTAAAGTCAGAATTCTAAGATTAAAACAGAATTGCTGAGATTAAAGTCAGATTCTGAGATTAAAGTTCGAATTCTGAGATTAAAGATCAAATTCTGAGATTAAAGTGAGTTATTCTGAGATTAAGTCAAATTTCTGAGATTATAGTCAGAATTCTGAGAGTTAAAGTCAAATTCTGAGAAAAAAAGTCAGATTTCTGAGAAAAAGTCAGAATTCTGAGATTAAGTCAAATTTCTGAGATTAAAGTCAGAATTCTGAGAAAAAAGTCAAAATTCTGAAAGATTAAAGTCAGAATTCTGAGAAAAAAAGTCAGAATTCTGAGATTAAAGTCAGAATTCTGAGAAAAAGTCAAAATTCTGAGATTAAAGTCAGAATTCTGAGAAAAAGTCAGAATTCTGAGATTAAAGTCAGAATTCTGAGGAAAAAAAGTCAAAATTCTGAGATTAGAGTCAGAATTCTGAGAAAAAAGTCAGAATTCTGACTTTTTTCACATGTTAAAGTGAAATAAATTTTAAAATGTCAGTTAACTTATTTTTTCTCAGTGGCCCTAATCCTCTTCCGTAGGCATCAGCTTGTCAAAGCCATGATGATAATTATTTTTACATCCAATTAGTCTGCAGTTCTTCATATAAACACACACATCAATTTGAAACAGATGGTTTCAGTATCGGCCGATACTGCACAGCCAGGTAACAAGTATCGGCATCGGTGCAACACTAATATACAGTAACTCTAGACGTCTGCTTCTGTTCCACCTGCATGAGATGAGAGGAACAGAAAAAAACAGCAAAAAGAAGACAAAAAAACAACTAAAGTAAATAACAAGAAAACACTCGAAGAGCAGCTGGTGTCCCTTTAGATGCCCAAGTATGTTGAAGGTAAAACTTATGTTGATTCCACTATATTATTCAAATTTTAAAACAAGAATCCCACATGACCATCTTTAACGTCCTAAAAGCCCTTTATCAGCTGCTCTTATTTCATGAATGTCATTCATCACTGATGACTTGGAAAGTGGGAAAGAAAAAAGGCAACGAAAAGAAAACAGTCTGGAAAATCTGGAGAAAAAAAAGAAAATTGGGGGTCAGCAGCAAAAGGAGGAGTGTGTGAGGAGATAACCGGATAGGAAGTAAAAACAAGGGATGGGAAGAAAAAAAAGAGGGCGAGGAAATTAGATTGTGGGGGAAGACGAAGTGAAGAGAGGGGGTAAAAATAGAGTGCACTCCAGTGATGTGACCAGCAGCTCATCCCAGTCATCAGTCATGGCTGCCTCCTATTAGAATTGTCACTGGGATTTAATTAAGATGATTCTCATCTGACAGGCTTGGCTTGTGCCATTACTTACTTCAGAGCGATCCGCCGCATGTGTGTCAGAGCGGGCGGCTGAAACGCTACAAACTCCGGCTCTGAGTGCACTTTGGCCTTTATGCCAATATTTATTTTCTATTTAGTGGTTTTGCTGTTCAAAATGATGAGCTTGTTGTTGCAGTTGGAAAAAATTAAAAATGCTTCATTTTTGCAAGTAAGCATAAACATAGAGTGGTAGGTAAAAATGGCAGCATCACCAGTCATCTCTACCTAAAAATTAATTTATAATCAGTTTTTTCACTTTATTACCATGGTCTGAATTATTTTTTTTTAGATAAGAGATTAAGGAAATTAAATGTCATAAAACATAAGAAAGTTATGTGTCTGTTCAAAAGATAATTTGAAAAAAAAAAACTATTTAATCTATGCCACATAAGGGCATCTGGATAGCGAATTTTTACAAAAAAAACATTTACATCCTAAAACAGGGCGGGGTTTAGGAAATTTGGGGCCAGGGGCTAAGCAAAGACAGGCAGGGGACCCTCTGAATTAAGAAGACAAAACATAAAACAGACCCACAGATACAGAAATGTTAATATAATAGACATACATTATTTGTTCTAAGTTTTGTCCCTATTCTTGTTTTCCTCTGTTTTGTACTCAGCTGACTTTCATGTCGTTTCAAAAGGAATGAAACTAAGCTCACTTAACTGATTGCTCCTTCCTGTTTCCAAAAAGGCGACAGCAAAAGTAAATAACCCAGTCCTTCTTTCCACTGTAGACAAGCTATGATCTGCTTATCTGTTCTCCATTTTTCATTTGCATGAAATAATAGCTATGATCTGCTTATCTGTTCTCCATTTTTCATTTGCATGAAATAATAGCTGCATGAATCATGACAGCGGACGGACAAGACAGAGGAGAGCAGGAGGCGTTACCAATCAAATTGCTCTGGAGAGCAGAGCTCTTCGCTGCTTTTATATGCTGTCCCACCAAAGTCTCCAGTAAGTAGCAGAAAAAAGTCACTAGATTTCAAGCGCTAAGGAATTTTTGAAATAAAAGCGCCAGAGGGTTCTGAAAAGTCGCTAAATACACCTGTGCTGTGCCTGACACGCTTAATATTATAAGCAAGTATTCTGATGGCGTTTTAATTAAAAGGATTTTATTAAATACATAATTAATGTGCAAAAAAATAAGTAATAGCTGTATGGAAAAGGAGTTTTATGGGGCCCCCAGGAACTTGGGGCCCTAGGCAACTGCCTAGTTTTGCCTAATGGTAAATCCGCCCCTAATCATCTAATATTAAAATGAATATAAATTATTTTTTTGTTACATTTTGGTGTTTGTCAGAAAATGACAGGTTTCAACTTTAGATTTAAACAACTTTTATTGTCATTTTGTAATCACAGAAGGTAAACAAAACAACATTTTGTTTAGTACAGCTTTTCAGACAGGAAATTAACATTTCCATTCCATAAATTGCAGCAGAATCACTGAAAATCACAACATTTTCAGATTTTCAGAATCTGCATCTTTCAGTTACAGATTCTATTAGTGAATTAGTTCAAGATTACCCCAAGCATCCATTAAAGCTACAGTAGTGTGTAATAATTACAGGGATATACAGTCAGAAATGTAATATATTATACATAACTATATTATTTATCATCATCTACGAGCTCAGCCTCTTAACCTTAATATTTGCGTTGCCTTAGAATTCGTTATTTATAATTACATAGGAGCGGGTCTCGCAGCCATGGAGGCGAACATCTTTTTGCGCTACGGCAGCGCAGGGCCAACAAACTAGCGATTGCGAGATCGCCCATTACGCTCAAAGTATTAACTACGGCAAGTTGAGAGAGATGAACTGAGACAGTACTGAAATCTATACCCTACACAGACTAATGAAATACTATCTGTGGAAATTATCTATGTAAGCAAACCTCATCACTTGAAGGTAGGTGTCTTGGATAGCGTGGAAAGAACATTTTGTCCCGTATGCTTCGCCCGTACTGTTGGGGAGGAGAAGCGGTGGGGGAGATGTTCATGTTGCTGCGGTCTGCAGTCTGGATGTTAGATGATAGCTGAAAATTACACACTGTAGCTTTAGTGTTAATTGAGAAGTTTAATCAATCGTTTCTTCCCTAGATCAGTACACTGGAAAAATAGAAATCTAAATAAGACTCTTTTCTTAAATAAAATGCATTTGTTCTTTGATTAAGGGTGAGACTCTTTACCAATGGAACAAGACAATTTACATTTCAAATAAAAAAGAAAACACAGTTGTATTGTCGTATTTCAAGTGCATATTATCTAATTATCTTATTTTAGGTGTAAAATACTCATCTATTGGCAAACTATCTCATTAACTTCCTCAAATCAAAGGGGTAAATACACTTAATTTAAGGCATTTTTACTTATTTCTGATTGTTTTGCAGTCTTACACCTGGTTGTCTAATACCACTGATTCTGCATGTTTTAGATGCATCTCTGTTTTAACACACCAGAGACAATCATAGTGAGGTCCTCAGCAGCCGTCAAGGAGCCTGTTAATCAGCACTTCATATAAGTTAGGGGTGTGACACCAAGGAGGCGCCTAAAACTTATAGACTAGCGGCATTTGAAGAGCAGGATGGGAAACCACAGCCCTAAATAATTGTTATAGCTGAACTATTTAGTTATTTCAAACAAATAACTCCCCAACACTAAGAGAGTGTAAGTCTAGTGCAGGGGTCACCAACATGGTGCCCACGGGCACCAAGGGACCCTCAAGGACCACAAGGGGTGCCCTTAGAGTCTTCTGAAAATAGAACAACTCAGCTACGTTTGAAATTTCATTGTATTCTGTTGCTCTTCTTTTTTAAAATCAGTTATAGAACATTTCATCATTTAATCATATATGGCAGGCATTCCCAAACTCGGTCCTCAAGGCCCCCTGTCCTGCAGGTTTTAGAGGTTTCCTTGCTCCAGCACAGCTGATTTTAATTGAAAGCTGATTAACAGGCTTTTGGTCTACTGCAATCATTATAACCAGCTGTGCTGAAGCAGAGAAACCTCTAAAACCTGCAGGACAGGGGGCCTTGAGCACCGAGTTCGGGGATGCCTGATATATGGCATTTAAGCATTTATAGAGATTTTAAAATGAAAATGTCTAAAAGAAAATTATAAATTTAAAGAAACGATAAAGACGTGTTTATGATGTATGAAGTTTAGGTGAACATTGACCCTTGCAATTCAGAGGTCAGTATTGGTAGCCCTTCCTGTGACTCAGTGCCCCTGAATTAGCCCTCAGCTGTAAAGAGGTTGGTGACCGCTGGTCTAGAGTGTTAGAGCAGTGCGTTTGTGCTCTGAGAAGGTTGCACTACCCGGTTCGATCCCCTGCATTCTGGGTCCCTGAGCAGGACCATTGCTCCCGTGGGGATGCGTCAAATGCAGAGAGGGCATTTCCCCAATAAAGGGATTTACATTTACATTATTTTCTAAAACCTGATGGGGGTAAAGAGCAGAACTAAACATTGGACATTTCTAAGCTGTTCCTCCAAGGGTCTCATTGGAGAGCTGAGAAAACCACACCATCATCCTTTCAGATATGAATGACAGCTAAATCACTGCTTGATATAATCCAGCAAAAGGTCTGCTTTTGTATGATACTGTGTGCGTTTTTATCAGACCCCAGCTGTTCCTTTCTTCAGGCCTCGCCTGTGTAGAACAGCACCGTTAAAGCGCTGGTTTCTCTTCGTCCCTTTCTGTGCAGACGCATCGATGATGATATGGGACGCACACACGAGTTGGAGCATTCTGCCATCAAGTGCATGAGAGGGATCCTCTACTGTTACATGAGGCAGGCGGATAAGGTGAGTCCTTCTCAGCTCTGCTTTTATATTTTTTTATTAGAATAGTCTCGTGTTTTGATGTTGGGTTTTAGATCCGGAGCGCCTCTTCCAGCTGAGGCCCAGATACATCTCCTTCCTGTTTTTAAATGCCGACACTTGACAACAGGAAGAAGAGGCTTCAGCCCTTAAGGCTTAATAACTCACCATGCATTAATTACCTTGGACTTTCACTCCTAATGGGGCTGAGTTATTTCATTTGACCAAAGTCAGATGGCTGCTGCCTAACGCAGTCCTCATGAGCCACATCCTTCAGCGTCGGAGGCTGTTTATGTAACTTTTAGAAAGCTGCTCCGCTTCGTCTCGACCCCGACGACCCAATTCAGAGGAGAGCTTTTCCTGTGTCTTAATTACAAAGCTTCGTTTACACAGTTAATTACACAGAGCGCCGTTCGTCATGGACCCGTCTCCGGCACTTAAGAACTACACAGCGTTTTTATTGAAGATGTGACACGGGCCGGCTGTTGGGTAAAATAACACAGCAGCTGGGCCCGGCTCATGCACAGCGTTTGGGACAGTCGAGGCCTTTTCCTTCTTAATCACATTTAAAACCAAACATTTAAGCATTAAGGAATCCACAGCAAATAAACTGTGGTTTGTTAAGGTTTGGGTTAAAAAAAGACAAACTGAAAGCTCTGCTTTTGTGCGTAAAGAAAAAGAAGCCAATAGTAATTTGATGTTGAATATTTAGGAGAATTTTCCTAAATGGAAGATTTACTCTCCCCATTTTTTGTTTTAATAATTAAACTTTGCTCATGGACAATAATTTTCCCAGCAAAACATATAAAGAAACTAGTCTTATGTGTCCTTATGTGTGGAACCGCTATCACTTTTAAAACCACATCATTTTCCTAATGGTTTACCTTCATTGTAATTAGTTCCTAGACCATTGGTCACAGTTAGCATACCGCGGTCTGGATTTGGACTTTGAGACTGATACGGGAGTGGATTTTCACTCCTGTCCCGTCCCCGGACATCCCGGGCCAGAGTAGAAATCTAAATCCTGTCCCGCCCCACTCCTGGTGAAATTACTCCCGCCTCCCACTCCAGAATGACCTCCTGCTCCTGCTCCACTCCCATTCCTTAAGCTGTCTTCAATAAGATTTCTGCCAATACATTGAATCTGAGGGCGTTCTCCGTGAAGTCCGTTCTTGGCGAGAACGCAGGAAGATCGGACTTGACGAGAACGCAAGCACACAAGCACGTAAGTGTATTGGAACAGAAGCGTACTCGTGACGTGTTCACATGCAACATTCTTTAGCATTTCTGCTAACTGTCAAAACTATTTATTCCCTACACAAAACATTTTGAAAACAATATTTTTAATTTCAAAGCTTAAAAACATAAAAAATGACCAAACCGCGAAACCAAATATTCAAATTGCAGCCGTAGTTCACAATACACCAGACCGAGAGAAGTGCACTACAGACGGTGTAAATTAATGGTACTCTGGCTGAGGCTGATGACGTATCACGAACACACGAGCACACAAGAACGAACGATACAGGAAAACGCCTTTAATTTCGTATGAAGGGTCAGTTAAGTTCTGTTTCTAACTGCAGTAACTGTTGGTCCCTCCATTGTTGCTTTGAGCTGAAAACTCAGAGCGAAGCACTGTTGGTTTTGGGTCGTGTAGTTTTTTTTTGACTCAAGACAGTGTAGGCTTCAAGGAAAACAACAAAATGGCGCCAGTACTAGATTTTTCTTTCTATTTTATTTTTATTTTTGGCATCGATCCTAGTTTTTTTTTTTAGTTACTATTGGTTTTGCTCCTGCTCCCGCCTGCTCCTGTTAAGCGTTTTAATCCTGTACCGCCCCAATCACGCGATGGTCGTTATTAATACTGACTCGAAAAAATGTCGTGTCTCTAATGCTCACGCTCTCACACTGCAGGCCTTATGCTCAGTTCGATTTTTTTGTGAAATCGATTTTTTCTAACGTGTCCGCTGCTTACTTCCAAGTATATCGACTTCTATGTGATCTACCGTGTGAACTGAAAGCGTGCTCAACTCAAGAGACAACATGACGTCACATGCTTAGCAAAGCGTCCTCTCAGTGTTTGCGGAAGTAAATATGACTCGTAATACCACAGCGTATATTGCGTTCTTTAAGTTCTTCTCTCCAACAGGAGCAGGAAGGCACATTACGAACGAAATCTTTTTTAAGAAGATCAAAAAGAAAAACCCTCCTCCGGTTCCGGTAAGACCCTTCGAGTTTGATCTGAATCGAGCTATCTTTCCAAATATGAATTAAGTCAGCAACCTCACTTTCTCTCCATTGACTGCTCTCTGTGTTATCTTCCGCCATGGTTTGTTAGTTTTCCCCGCCTCCGCTTAGTAGGACGCAGATTAGTAACGTTTAGTAACATTTGTCAAGTATCAATGACGTGTAGGTCGGATGAATGCGACCTGGCCGTAGCAGACACAGGTCGCATTTGAAAAGATCAGATACGTATCGGATTCAGGACCACATATCCAAGTGGCCTGGGTCGCATTTGAAAAAATCCGATCTGTGCCGGTCAGACTGTCAAGCAAACACATTGACAACAGGGACGGATCTTCAGGGGGACCATGGCCCCCCCTACCAGGTGATTTGTTCCCATTGTTAAGGAAGAAAATATTCTAAATAGTTAACTTTGGAAAAAGGTTGGGTGTTTCTCTTCCTCTCCCAGGTGCGCTCAGCGAGCTGCGTGTGGCCCCCAAGGAAAACCAGCAAGATATGCGAACGTCACAGAATCACAGAATTTAATCCAACAAAAACAGCTTATGAATTAACAACAAAACTGCAGAACAACAGAAACATACATTCAGTTACCTGAGGTAAAGAAAAATAGAAAAAAGAGAGGCAAAGACGCGTCTTTGGAGAGAGCTGGTGCAAAAGCAAAAAAGTGGCAGCTATCTGAATTTTTGCCCCTGTGCACAAAATTTTATAATGTAGATAAGTCCTTCCCTTTAGTATAAGGTCGTCCAGCTTGACCAATTGGAAGCTACTTTGGACACTCAGAAAAACTAATTTACGGCCGGGCCTCCACTGGATTCTAAGGTCATCTGGCTGTCATGAGATAAAGTTTAACAGAATCGATGTGGAATGTTGAGGGCCCCTTTCCTGCCATAAATCTCAAGAACAAACTTAAATTCAGTATTTTGGTTCAGGGAAAGGTTATCTTCACAGCTCAATCTTGCTCTTTTGCACCATTCCACCCCAAAAGATTGAATCCTGCCTTAAACCACATAGAATCAACAGAACATGAGATACAATTCCCTTTTCTCACATATAAAACATAATATTCAATCTAACATATTCAATTACCCCATTAAACATATATCCTGAGCAATTTTCTAATAGTAAACAAAACATTTTCATTCAAACAATTTCAATTTGATTCTGATATTCACACAGATAGTACAACTTTCAATTAAAAAACATGATATTAATACTTAGAAAAATGTCTTAAAAACTAAATGTTAGTGTTTTAACATTCTACATTTTATTCAGTATCACAGCATCTCAGATGTTTATTCTTGGAAGACTTTTGATCTTCTGTAAACTAAGGAGACCTCTCCCCTGAGGCTCAACTGTTATTCACCCCCCAGGAGATACTCATTTTAAGGCCTCCTGTGCTTTGAATACTTACCCATTAGTAGTTTTAAATCATTAACACAGCCTTGTTCAAAATTCAGAAATATGGTCAAAATGAAAGTGTTCAACATACCTTTTACACACGCCATAAGATTAACTGTTTTAAAAACTAAAATAATCATTTTTCTTTAACAAGACCCACCTGCTGCTTAATCCGGACCCAACATGATTCAAAACATTTATAAATTACCGCATGTTGTCCGACGACTAAATGTCACTTGTGCAGTTTCTCCTGTTTGTTTGGTAAATATTTGCTGTTTTTATGTGAATTCCGAAATTATCTTTATACCAAATTGAATCCAGTGTTTTTCTCTACTTTAAAAAAACACTTTGATTTTTTCTGAACCAAAAAATATATAAAAAAAATTTAAAATTTGTAAAAATCCAATGTATAACATGGATGCATAAACACCTCGCTTTATTCCAGTCTGAAATTCTGTTTAAAGTTTAAAGTCTAAAAATTATAATTTTAAAAATGTCTCTGGACCTTTACTGGTCAATGATTTTCTTTATTCAGACCCTGATGATTTTTAATTGGTTACCTCTGTCCAAGAAGAGCTAATTTTCCTGCAGATGAGTTGATCTTAGTGTAATGCAGCTCTGCCCACCTGTAGTTGCACATTGCTGGTCAGCTGGCTGAAAGAAGGCAACCACATTTTTCCTTAGGGTACAAAAAAACTGATACTTTTATCTTAAATTAAGCAACTTTGAAGTAGAATTATTCGACCGTTTTTTCTTCTGTACTGTGTAATAGATTTAAAAAATTTCTATTATGAAATTTGAGGGGAAAAGTACCAAAATGGATCATTTATTCATCCTATTACTAAAAGAAATGCAGCTTTCTGCTGTTTAAGACTTTGTTTTTAATAAAGAGGGAAATATAAATAAGGATAAAACACAAAAAATCTCTATCAGCTCCTAGTTAGTGAAAGAAAAGGTGTCAAATAATATTGGTTATACTTTACAAACTAAAATCATGTTAATTGTTGCAAATGCTTGAATTAACTGAGTTTTCTAACAGAAAACAGGTATATGTTTGTATGTTTGTTCCTCTCTGCTGTTAAAACCAGCTTGTTGCATTTGCAGCATTTTTAATTGGGATAACTAATAGATTATTTGGATGCAACAGGAAAGAAGACTGTGTTGAAATATAATTGCATATAACAAATATGAAAAAGGAAGATGGCATCCTATAATTTAGATGAAGTGGATTATATCTATAAAACTTTTGCTGTTAGTTTGTTTTAGTTGTATTGTTTCCTTTGCTTCGGGAAATAACAAACTGTCTGGGAAACTTCAGGATACAAGATTTGTTTGTTTTTTTAAATAAATGAGTGAAACTCAAGTGCTGCAACAGCAAGAATCAAACCTAAGACCTACTATAGGCTTCAGCATTGCAAGCAACAAAAACAAACTATTCTAAGAGAGTCCCAAGAGTGGAGCCGGCTGACATTTTAGATGAGTTGGACTGAGATTCAGGCGGTCCACTTCAAAAATAGCTGCTTTTATCCACATTTGAACAGCAGGACCAATTAGGCTCTCCATGCACACTTAGGTGTATATCCATACTGCTGTGGGACCGCTGCATGTGGAGCAGTTTCAGGAAAACTAGGACAGAGGGTCTCGACTACCACCTCGCTGTGCAGGAACACGGAGGCAGGAGAGGGCGGGGAAAGGTAGAGTCCCTAACAAAAGAAGAAAGGAATAAATGGGGTGTCTGCAGAAAAAAGATAAGACGAACCAAAACAGTAGAGTGTGTGATAGAAAAGCTGAAAAAGGAAGACTTGAGGTGAGGAAATGAGGAGAAAGGTAGAAAGGCTTGAAGACTAAGATAGCAGGGAGAGATGGAGAACAAATGAGAGAAAAATGGGACAAAAGGCCAATTATTTATAACTGTATGACAGGACTGGCAGCCCAGCTGTGATTTAGTATGGAGCTGAGTCGATGCGGCAAACACACACAAAGCCGCCGACAAACCACCGAACAACATGATGTAGCCAAGAAATTATAGAGGGTGGATGATAAAGCATGTTATAGATGGAGTGACCTGAATATGACCCCTATCTGCTATAGACAGGGTCTAATCTTCCCCTCATGACTCTCGTTTAGGTTATTCTTCATGGAACAGGCATGTTCATCTGATGTGGGAAAAAATATGTTTAAGATGTGTCACTGAGGCGGATGAGGAGCTTCCGGTCAAATGCTGGATGGGATTTAAAGTCATATTTAAATGGATTTGTTTTGTTAGTATGTTTTAGTAAATCTAAAAGATATTTGGTATATAAACATTTTTAAATTAAGTATGGAAATTAGTATTTAAATGGATTCTTTATTAATTATGGTTTTAGTAAATCTAAAAGATATTTTAGTATATAAACATTTTTTTAAAATTAGGTAGGGGAAATTAGGTATTTAAATGGATTCCTTTATTAATTATGTTTTTTTAGTAAATCTAAAAAAATATTTTAGTATAAAAACATTTTTTAAAGTCGTAGGGAAGCCATAAGTATTTAAATGGATTTGTTTATTATGTTTTTAGTAAATATCTAAAAAATATTTTAGTATATAAATATTTTAAAGTCAGAGAAACCAGTCCAATGGATTCCTTTATTAATTATGTTTTTTTATAAAATCTATACAAATATTTTAGTGTATAAACATTTTTAAGTTGTAGGGAAGTGTATTTAAATGGATTTGTTCATTAATTATGTTTTGTAAATCTAAAAAATATTTTAGTATATAAACATTTTAAAGTCATAGAGAAGTCGTATTTAAATGGATTTGTTTTATTAATTATGGTTTTTTAGTAAATCTAAAAAATGTTTTAGGTATATAAACATTTTGAAGTCGAGGTCATATTTAAATAAGCCAACAATTTGCAATATGTATACAAATGTGCTGTTTATCAGATATTGCCCAAAGTTAGTTAGAAAATTTCTATTTTCAAAAAATCCTGTCTTAAATCTGTTTTTTTTTCCCGTTATTTTATCCAGGCCAGTTAGTTCTACATAGGCCAGCCTGAACACCTAAATTCTTCAATCATATATCAACGGTCATCTGTCAATCGCGGCTTTTTTCAATTGCGCATCTTTGATCTGGCGCGTCGCGCACGCGAATCTGTTGAAATCAGAATCCTTTCCCTTTCCCCATTGAGTTGCGGCCCCAGTGTTCAATACTGGGATGGACGCCTGTGGTTCGCGTAGCAGGCGAGTTAATAGGACCTTCGGTGGCAGTTTTGAAGTAAGTAAGGGCTTTAAACACATGTACGGGCTGGAAGCTTCCTCTACACCAAACCAAGCTTCTGCCGCCTCTTCCACCCTCTTTCCAATGTGGTATACATCTTCGGCCCCCCGCTTCCTCCTCTAAATAAAAAATGGACGACGCAGAGGAGACTCATCCAATGACCTCCGCCGACATCTAAACTCTCTCTCTCTTTGCATTGTTTCCGTCTGTCCATATGTGTTCTTGGAATAGCTGCCAAGCTTCTGTTTTTCCAATGGCCTCTAGTGCGGCTACTTGGTCCCACGTGGATTTCCCATTGGGAACCTGCTAAGCACTAAGTTGCTAACTGGTTGTGCAAAGATGCTTCCACAAACCGCCACAACCAAACACGCTATAAACCTTCCGCCGGGTAAACAATCCCTACTTTGATAAACGGCACCGTAATCACATTCACTTTATTCACTGGTGTAAAGTCGCAGCACCACTCGGGAGAATTGGGAACTGGAACCGCTGAAATCACCCTACTTAATTTTTAAGGTTAATAGTAATTTTCGCTTCTGGTGGATCTATTTTATTTCTCCATTTCTCATTACATTACCACCGCTTACTTTATTGTATAATAGGATTTTATGTGATCCAAACATAAATTAATAGCAAGACAGGTTTATTATTTACAGCACAATTCAGTAGATGGAATTCAAAGTGCTTTACATCAAGTAGATAATAAAACAAAAAAAAAAAATAAAGCAAATAAAGATCTATATACATTTTGTCTTGTACCAAATAAAGGTACATTTTTACTGAAACTTTTCTGTGAACAGGATAAAAAGTCATAACACTTAAAATACTGTGGTTCACACAGACCAAACCCTCTTCAGACCTGTAGGATATATAACAGAAAGCCAACTTGGATCAGGAGATATTGATGAGGACGATCCAATAGACTATAAGTCACTTCCTCAGCAGAAGCCAATTTAACCGTGTCGTTAATCTCTCCTCATAAGGAGGAGGAGGTTTCTGCCTGGTCGCTGTCCTGCAGTAGAGCTGGGCACCATCAGTTTACGTAGAAATGTTATATTTTTTATTCAAAGCTTTAAAAGAAGACCTCTGATGTTTTTTGATCAATTGAGGATGTTTTCATTAAATATGTGGAACATTTTGGCATTAAAGTCTTCCTGCTCAGTGTCATCAATCAATTATCTTTTGATAAATAAATTAAATCCCTTTAACTGGTTAAAATATTTAACTAATAGAATACCAAAAGATGTGTTTTTGCCTCCTTCCCTCATCAGTGAATACTGTGAGCCACCTTTTGGCTGCTTCCTTAGAAAACAAAAACTGCCAAGTGGCTTTGTACGTCTAGAGGCTGTTTTTGTTTGCTTTGTTTTGTTTTTCTCAGGAAAAATAAAACAGAAAAACAACTCTGGCTCAGTCAAAGCAGAAAATCCAATTAATAAATAGCCCAGAAAAACTGCCAGTATTGTTGGCTTTGTCATCTCTACTGTTTTTTTCACATTTCGTTCCATGAGAGCAGCAGCAAATATCAATAAATCCACAAATATAATCAAATTTAGCTACTGTCTGGAGTTTAGTAATAAAAGGAATCCAATTTCTTTATGTAGTTGCTTCTTAAAGAAGGCTTTTTTTCAAAACCGGTAGGATTTATTTTTTATTGTTTTGTTTTTTAAGCAGTATTTGTCTTTACACTGTTTGTTCGACTAAAGGGAATCTATGAATTTGTATTTATTGTATATATATTTTGTCATGTCCCTTTTATCATAATCACCACAAATACCACTAATAGATGATGATTGAACAGACCAGATTTGATTTTTTTAAACTTTACTCTCCTTTTAACTACTAACCAACTCTGTCTTATCTGATCTGGTCTTTGCTGTTTGTAATCCTCATTTTTCACCAAAATTCTTTAACAAACCTCTCAAAAGTAGACTATTTTTATGAATGGTGTCTCTTCTAAAGACAGCTGTGTTTTCTGGATTTTATTTTGGAGTATCAGAGCAGGTCAGGGATAAAAATAAACACACCAAACCTCTTTCATGATTGAAATAAGGATTTAACGCTAGGTGAAGTTTTTCTACACTATCAATTACTTTGTGTACTTCTGTCACAAAAAATACACTATAAAATATAATAAAACTTTGAATGCAGGTTCAATTAATCCAGAGTTTATTAATTTTATCCATTAACTGATGAGTTGATAAGCGGCCATTTTCTCTTGAATTTTTCCCAACTGCCAGAGAAGGAAGTCAAAGTTGGACATGAAAGAATAAGAGGCTAATTTTCATTTAGCACAAAAACATGCTAGCAGAAGCTTGACGGAGAACGATTGTCCCAAATTCACACATTTTGACATGTATTTGCAGCATTAAAGCTGTCGAACCGATGAACAGACTGGGTTCAACTCCTGCAGAGCTGAAATAAAGAGCTGACGAAGCCCCATCTTTCATTAAAAGCTCTTACTGCTGCTAGCCAACAAGCTAACGGGAGCTAGCATTCTTCTTCATCCATACTTTAGGGGCTATATGTAGATATGCTGGTAAAGATTTCAGTCATCCAGGTCACGGTCATTCCGTAAGAGTTTTAAATAAACCAATCCACTGGACTTTGTTTCCAAGATAAAGATAGTTGGTTTGAGAGGGGTGTGAAGGAGGCCATCTTTGTTAAGAGAGAAAAACCAACCTTAAACAGAAGTGGTGGACTCAGATTCCAGCTTCCAAAAACTTACAATTCATTTATTGAGATGATTGCTTCCAGGTATTATCACAACCCCCACCCCATCACAGGGGAGGAAAGTGCCTCCTCTCTTCCACCAGGTGAACAATCCCCCCTTTAACGACCGACCTTTCACAATCATAGACAGGTTTCAGGTAATACAGGCTAACAAATGGAACCAAACGACCCGCTCGTCAGTTAAATTAGCATGTTTCCAAGCAATGGAAGGTCTTGGTTTTGGTCCATTATATAAAGCCTCAAACTGAATGAAAATCCAGACATTTTGAATTAAAAAGCTTCTTGGATGGGGAAGTGAAAACGTTTTTCAAACCTTGGAAACAAAGTTCAGTGGATTGTTTTTTTCACTTTTTAAGGAAAAGGCTGCATGTAGAGCTCCCCTATAGCCTGCGGAGGAGACCATCCTGATCTGGCGAAGCTTTCAAGGTTTCACTTAAGAGATCAGTCTTGCTACTACTCTCCGTTAAAGAAAAGTTGGAGCTGTTCACCAAACTTAACGCCCAATCAGCGCTGGCTTTGGAGGCGGTTGAGGTGTGACGCTAACGAGAAGCGGCGACGAAGTTCAGTCTAAAGAACATGGCTTACTGCTGGCGATGAAAACTAGCTAGCTAAGCTGGCTATCGACAGCAAAGTTTTAATGGAATTACAGAGTATTTCTTCACTGAAAGAAGAGCAAAACACTGCTCTGGAGGCTTTTCTCAGAGGAAAAGATGTTTTTGCTCTTCTCCCCTACTGTTTTTCGCAAGAGTAGCCTGGCTTGTGGTTATGTTTTTGTCGTCGCCGCTTGTTAGTACTATGCCATATGCTTCGTTGATCTGATTGGTTTATTTGGGCCCGCCTATCAACAACATAGGCCAATCAGCTAACCAGTATTTTCGCCTCCCCAAAAATTACTTCAATGGGAAGGTTTCCCCAAATGGGATAGGTGGAGCAAATCCATCTGGCAGAGTCAGGTTACGCTCCCCCTAGAGGGTTTGGTGTGAGAGACAGTTCAGTAGAGTTCAGCAGCTTATAGCCCGCTGCGGCTTATATATATGTAATGCTTTCTAGTTTTTTATTTTTATTTTGTGGGAGAATTTATAGTGTGGCGCTTCTATAGTCTGGAAAATACGGTACTTATTTCCACAGTACAGAGATCTAAAACTAGCATTAATAGACGGGGTAAATCACTCTGACATACTGTCAGACTATCTGCGACTTTAAATAAAGTGGATGGCCACTATAATACAGGTCTGTCTTTAGTTTAATTCAGCAATCAGAGGTGAGAGGCTTTGTGTTGTTACCTGCACTTTTAAAGAGGGAGTTCCTGTTGCTATCAGAGGAGTTTTAATAGTAACCCTATGATGTGCATTAGCTTACAGAAGCCTTCCCCATCTACCATGCTTATTGCCAGCAGAACTTCTTCTATCGTTTTACAAACATTTTGCACAATGCCTTCCACTCTCCTAACATCACATCC
Source organism: Cyprinodon brontotheroides (assembly GCA_018398635.1). NCBI lineage: Eukaryota > Metazoa > Chordata > Actinopteri > Cyprinodontiformes > Cyprinodontidae > Cyprinodon > Cyprinodon brontotheroides. The sequence goes on along the minus strand of JAGKQL010000005.1, from coordinate 2,800,677 downwards.
TCACTGTCTGAACAAAGGAGTGAATGCACGCTGCCACACCATGCAGCATGGCAAAATGGGCACTACTTGATGATACCTAAAGGAATTTATATTTATATTTACAAACAGAACCGCATAAAGTTTAGTCTCCTTGTCACCATTAAAGAGTGTAAATAATCCCAGACCGGAGTCTGGATCCATTCTTCTCTCTGCCCACCCTTGCATTAATTCTCTTGTAAGTACCAGAGCTTAAAGATGTGGTGCCCTCTACTGGATGGTGGTATCAATGCAGAACATCAGTTAATCAAATGTTTTTATCTAATAAACCCTTGATCGATTATTAATCATATGTTGATTATTTAATTACATTTAGCCTTTTATGTATTGAAGTAGGAAAAAGTTTTAAGGCTTAGGAATGTTTTTTAGGTGCTGAAAATGAACTTTATTCAGCTTCTCATGGATGAGATTTCTGACCTGTTTAAAGTTTTACGGGGGGAGACTGAAAGCAATAAAGGAAATCTATCCCACAGTGTTTGCCTTTCTTCATCTCTCTTCCAGGTGGAGGAGTTTAAAAAGGACCCCAGTCCCTCCAAGTGTCTTCACTCTGTGTTCAATGTGGACACCGGGGACGAGATTATCTCCTACAACGACTATCACCACCTGCAGGTAGGTCAGCAGGTAGAAAATAGCAGAAATGAGAGTAAATGGGAAACTAAAACAAAAAACATTTTTGGTGCAGGTTGTTCTTTGCATTTTCAGGGTAAAGGTGCTAAAAATGTTCACTTTCAGATCAAAAGCTATGATGAGTAACCCTTTTTAAAGATGCACCGACATGAATGAACTGGCTGATAAATGAAACATAACGGCGCCTCAGTTCCTCGGGCATCAATGAAGAATGCATGTACTGCCGGTAAAAATGGCTTTCCCTGAGAGGCAAATGTGCTTCACTCAAACCATTTATTCTTCTGTCAATGGTATCGAAAGAGGTCAATTTGGTGTGCCGAGTTCAGGGTGGAGACTCTATTTCCTGGGATCTGAGTCCAATACAGCAAGAGAGCCAGAAATCGAACAAAACAAGAGTGGAAAGTTTCCAGGCTGTGACAAAGACACCGAAAATCAACCAAAGTCTATAGAAATGAAGCATTTGCTTTTCACAGGAAGTCCTTGGCTGTTTCTATTTTCCCTATTGATGGTGTCTAAAAGTGGCTTCTAGCTAAAATAAAACCCTTATCTCAGTTTTTCGTCGCTTTTTACTAAATGGACAACAGAGGGAGACCAAATGACCCACTAAGCACTTCACACGCCGTCTGTTCATAGATTCATCGGTGCGGGTCGATCTTTTGATTTTCTCTGTTCCTGCTATACCTGAGTGGAATGATCTGCTCCGTCTTCAGATCATTACAAACACTGGCAATTAAACGAGACACCAGGAACCACATAAGTGCAGTTTCCTTCTGTATGAATGCGTATATTCACTGTTTTGGTACAACAACCGGTTGGGGTTTTTCATTTGTTTTAAAAGTAGAAATTTCTATTTTTGTGGTGCAAAATCAACCAGTATAAATGTCTGTGGTTCACTGGAAAAAAAATCTAAATCACAGATGACCGTTGAAACTCTTAAAAATAAGTGCATTTTGTTCCTGAATTAAAAAGATACATTTGCCAATGGAACAAGATAATTACACTTAAAATAAGTAAATGTAATGCATTTTCGTCCTTATTTCAAGTGCATTTTATCTTTAAATATCTATTTAAAAAAGAGTAAAAATACCATTCCATTGGCAAATCATTTAATTTACCTACTCAAATTAAGTGGTAAATACACCCTTAATTTACTATATTTTACTCTTATTTCTAGATAGTTTTCTAGTGCAGCCATGCAGGGGTAGTGTTGAGCATGTTACTGTATAGTTATTATTATACTACTGCAAGCTGAATTACTGTTACTGGTGCATTACTATAACAGAAGTAGGTTATAAAATGTAAGCAGATGATGAAATGCGTCCTCTTCATGGCCGGTTAGGTATCAACACACAAGTGCCGCATTGACAGCAGAGATGGGAAGTAACGAAGTACAAATACTTCGTTACTGTACTCAAGTAGATTTTTCTGATATTTTTACTTTACTTTACTACTTATTTTTATGGCGACTTTTTACTTCTACTCCTTACATTTTAAAAAATTGGCTCGTTACTTTAGTTTTGA
>JAGKQL010000005.1:2736449-2793493 GCA_018398635.1 Cyprinodon brontotheroides | reverse complement strand
TTACTAGCATGGGGTACCTAATAAAGTGGCCGGTGAGTGTATATGCAATGTTATTTAAATAATCCAAATCTATATAATTCAACTAAATATAAGCTTTAAGAAAACAAATATGCAAGTCATTCAACCTAAGTTCTCAGGGAATTTCATATACCTGTCAGAAATGCAGAATGGTTGCAGAACTATTTCATTTTCATCACTTAATTTGCATTTAAGCGTCTCCCTAAAAACACTTCGGTTGACTTAAGAAGATAAAAACGTGTCGATTTGGCGTATGGAAGTTCAGCACGTCCTCTCGAGAACAGATTCCTTCTTTTTACCCAGAGGCTTTCTGCTCTGCTTGTACAGTTATTTATCTGTCCAGCATTCTTTGGTGTTTTTACATTTATTTTTGCTTTTTATCTTCGACTCTTAATAAAACAAACCACGATGCTTGTTAAGTTCCACACAGCGTGCCTGTTTATAGTCTGGCCTCTAGGAGTAACAAGAACATCATTAATTCTATTAGCTTTACAAGCCTGCTCATTCACAGCTTTTACTTACCGCTACAGAGCGGTGAAATTTCTACCCCCGGTAGAGAAATCCATTTGTTTACGCCAAATTGAGCTTATCTGAAGGAAGAAAATAGAAGCTTGGTTTCGAATATTATTATACGCTGAACAATTAGTTGCACATGCTGCCTTAGTTTTGTTTGGTCCCCTAAACACACACACAGCTCACCTTGGTAACCTCTTATGGCTCTCTCTTTGCTTACCACAGAGGCAAAACAAATTACTTGATGCCATGTTTTATTTTTCCGAGGAGCAGTCCGGCGCTTCTCTGCATGGTTAAACATGGCTCCTACCAAATTGCATAATTCCGGCTGAAGCTTCCCGCACCCCAAACCTTGCATTACCAAACATCAGATCCACTGAGCAGGGGATTTGGTGATTGGTGGTCCCACTGAAAGCTGTTTGAAATGTATTTCCACGCTCAGTTCTAATCACATTAGTGCTGTATTTATTAACTGGTTGTAAGGTTTGTCACTGCTCCTGAAGTCTATTGGAATTCTCTAGACTCCCGGAGCTGCATTGCAATATTTTAGTAATTGCAAAGAAAGGCTCTGCAGCGTCTCCGGAAGGAAAAGACACGCCATCAACTTCCTGCCAGATGTCATTTTCAGTCTCCCTCTGCATGAAATGCTACTTGCGAGTCGGCCAAGCTTACGTTGCATCACAGTCTCCTTGCAAAAAGAGTTCACGCTAAAATGGTCCAACATGGATTTTAGATTAAGATTCAACTTTATTGTCATTACACACATGTACAAGGCTACCAAGAAGTGCAATAGCAGCAAGTGCAGGATAAATAATGGTTCCATAAATACAGGACATGGGTTCTTCTCTTGAACTAAATTTACAGCTGGATATGTGCCGAATATAAAATACAGATGGATATTACTATTAAAAAAAAGGTTTTTACAGTTATGTACAATAGCATATATACAGATGGGTTTTACTATAAAATGAATAGAGTTTGGCCAAAAGCTATCTAAATTAAAGTGCAGTGGAAGGTAATTGCATATTACAGTTAAAGTACGTTATTGCAGATGTAAATGTAAACAATTGGTGCTGTGAATAAGCAGTCGGCAGTGCAAATTAATAATCAGTCAAAGTGAGTAGTGCAAGATGCATATAAAGAGTTGTTGTGTTGTGTGGGATACTGAAAAAGTAAAAAATAAATCCTAATGATGGGCTCTGCGTCGATATTCTGTCTGTTTCGTCTATTTTTAAACAAAATTCAGCGCAACTTACTCCTTTAAAAAATCACCCGGTTATTAAATAGAGTGCACATATTTCTAAATGGATCTTGGCTTAAACTGCGAAGGCTGACCAAGTTTCATGGTTTTTGACAGTTGAACAAAGGAAGATCAGCAGCAATAAAATCCTTCCCTTCAATCACAAAAACTGTACTTTTACAGTTCAATGTTGCAGATCTCTGCCCAGGTCCCCCTTGAAAATGAGATCCAGATCCCAACAGGGTTTACCTGGTTAAATGGTTAAATAAAGAAATTAAATTATAAAAAAAAGAAAAAATGTTATTATCTTGTGTTTAATAGTATTCAAAATTACCCTCCGTTTTTTTTCTCACCAATTTCCTATCAAAATTTCTCCTTTATTTCATTCATATCTACCACGTCCACTTTATAATTACAATGAGTCCCCCCTAGGGGGCGCACATCCTGCTTTTGGAACCAGTGCATTTATGTGTTAAACATCTTGCATGCCCTTTTTTTTTTAGATTAAATTAGAATTCAACTTTATTGTCATTTACTGTCACAAGCACAAAGCAACAAAATGTAGTTTGCATCTTTCCATAAGTGCTTATTTTCATCCTTTCATGATTAAAAGAGAATATATCAGCTGTAAGCCTAACAAGGTTTCTGTGTGTGGGAGAAAAGCAACATCAAACATCACCGCCAAGGCATCCTAACATTGGAACATGGTGGCAGCATCAGGCTATGGGAATGCTTTTTTAAAAATGGAGCTGAGGGGAATGTTGATGCTACACTGGAAAGACGATCTAGAAATAAGTTAAAAAAAATCTCTTAAATTAGGTATATGCACCCTTAATTTGAGTGTTAAATGAGATAATTTGCCAATGGAATGAGTTTTTTTTACCCTTAATATAAGATAATTAGATAATGTGCACTTGAAATAAGAAAATTTAATTGTGTTTTCTTATTATAAGTGTAAATTGTCTTGTTCTATTGGCAAAATGTTTCTTTTACCTCCTCATTAAAGAATAAATGCACTTATTTTAATTTAAAATTACTTATCTAGATTTCGATTTTTTTCCAGTGTATTGAACTAAATCTAGGGAAATCCTGTTGAATCTGAAGCAGAGACTCAACCTCCAGCAGGACGACCATAATAAGCACGCTTCTCAGAGCTATAATGATATGTTTAAAGTAAAAAAGAAGTTTTTCATTTAAAAAAAGCCCTAGTTTAAGCCCAAACCTAAAAACAGTTTAGAATTTATACATATGTGAAAGTAGATAATTAACACTTATAATTAACATTTATTCAAAAGTCATATAAAACTATTTTATTTTTTGTATAAACACATTCAAGTTTGGGATGTTTAAAAGCTACTATGAATGCTTTTACCAACAGAGGGTTAGAAGTAAAGGCGCTTGGCTTTAATGTGTCCATGTTTTCCAGCCGTGCCCCAAAAAGCAGCAGGATTAGTAATCTAGCAGCACTAAGACAGAGAGGCTTGTTTGGCCGGTGGGCACTAACATTCATTAAGATACCATTAAGATACTAAAGAGCTCCCGTCGTTAATCATTCAAGTCATAAAACCCCAAATAAAAAATGCAGCAAACACCTTTATCTGTTTTTTTTTTTTCCTGCTTCTCTCTACCTGCTCTCCTTTAGCAAACTGACCTATTTAAGGTTCTCTTTTTAAATCCCTTCGTCTTTCTTTGCCTCACTTTGTCATTTTAGATTAAATCTCCCATCACTCACGAACACATACCTGCGCTGCCACGTTCAGGTCTTTTTAATGATGCAAGACCAGAAAGTCATCACACTTTATAACATCTTGTTCTTTCTGGCTGCTGTTTCCTTATAGTTGGAAGGTGTCTTTCCTCAAAGCTCAGGGGAGAAAGATGTTGCAAACAAGAAAAGAAAGAGGCTTTTACGTATTGCTGTCTCATCATTAGACACGCATGAATATAAAATGGACAGAAATAGGGAAGGATCGCCAGTACACTGGAAAAAATCTAAAATCTAGATGAGTAATTATTTCAAATTAAGTGCATTTGTTCTCAGATTGAGGTTTGCGTATTTGATTTTGCCAATGGAACAAGACAATTTACACTTAAAATTAGAAAACACAATTGTGTTGTCTTATTTAAAGTTCATATTATCTAATTATCTTATTTTAAGAGAAAAAAAATACTCATTCCATTGGCAAACTATCTCATTTACCTACTCAAATCAAGGGTAAATACAACTTTTTACTTATTTCTAGATTGTTTTTCCAGTGTACGGAAGAGGATTAAGGCCAATGGAAAAAAAAAAAAAAAGTTAGCTGATTTTTAAATTCTGAGAAAAAATATAGAATTCTGAGATTAAAGTCAGAATTCTGACTTTTTCCTCAGAATTAGAGGAAAAAGTCATTTTTCTGAGGAAAAAAAGTCAGAATTCGAGATTAAAGTCAGAATTCGAGATTAAAAGTCAGAATTTTGAGGAAAAGTCTGAATTCTGAGAAAAAGTCAGGATTCTGAGAAAAAAAAAAAAGTCAGAACTCTGAGATAAAAGTCGAATTCTTAGAAAAAGTCAGAATTTTAGAAAGTCAGAATTCGGTGAAAGTCAGAATTTGAGGAAAAGTCAGAATTTAGAAAAAAAAAGAGTCAGAATTTAGAGTCAGAATTCTTAGAAAAAAGTCAGAATTCTTAGAAAAGTCAGAATTCGGTGATTAAAGTCAGAATTCTAGGGAAAAAGTCAGAATTCGAGATTAAAAGTCAGAATTTAGAAAAAAAAAGAATTCGAGATTAAAGTCAGAATTAGAAAAAGTCAGAATTCTTAGAAAAAGTCAGAATTCTAAATAGAAAAAGTCAGTCAGAATTCTGAGAAAAAAAAAGTCAGAATTTGAGAAAAAGTCAGAATTTTGAGATTAAAGTCAGAATTCTTAGTCGCAAATAAGTCAGAATTCTTAGAAAAGTCTTTTTAATTCTGAGAGAAAAAAGTCAGAATTCTGAGAAAAAAAAGAGTTTGGGACTTGAGAAAAAGTCAGAATTTGACTTTTTCCCATATACTAAACTGAAATAAAATGTAAAAATCAGTTAACTGTTTTTTTTCCCCAGTGGCCCTGATCCTCTTCCATATCACTGATATGCAGGACAAATACTTTGAAAAATTGAAAGGACTAATGTATCAAACGCATCAAACTTTGAAATCTTGTTTTTGGGGGGAGCAGGTTACAGATAAAATCCCATGAGGTGAGATATGTCAAGGTTTAAATAACAATGATTTTGTGATCTGTTCATTTTGTTTCAGTCCAAATCTCCCTATAAGCCGGCATCATTTCTAAACGCATCCAAATATCTTTAATAAGACCAACATGTCAGACATATAAGGCAGGCCTGCCGCTCCCTCGTTAAAGAGTTAGAGAAACTGTTTAAAAACAGCGCTTTAATTAAAATCTTGCAATAAGTCGGTGTGTTATGAACCGGGTCAGTTCAGTGTCTCTTGCAGCCATCTAAAAGGTCAACACCTTCACGTATAGTAACAGCACACTATATTACTTAATTAAACCTTGACTGTGGCTGCAGGGAGACTTTCACCTTGAGCGCTGATGAGAACTCAGATTTCTCCTGCTCTTTGCTAACCTCAGTAATCAGCCTTACATCCTTCATCCCAAATCAATACCAAAGGTCCTTCATTGTTCTGTGTCGGTGTGTTCTTGCGTCTGCGTGTCCTGTGTGTTTGTATCGGTGTAAGTGCGGGTTATAAATCATGTGTTTTCCATTCGGGAACATGTTTATGACCTGCAGCTCCGGCTCAATCAGTGTCTCTGTATGTGTATAGCACTGTTAGGTACTGTTATATATATTAAACCTTTTTGTGTTTCTTGTTTTGTTTTTTCTTCAAAGGTTTCCTTTATCCAGAATCTGGTGTTCTGTGTAGAGAGAGCCTACAGGGTGCCGGACTACGGCATGTGGGAGCGAGGCAGCAAATACAATAACGGCAGCACCGAGCTGCATTCAAGGTCAGTCAGACTAACAGAAAAAAAAAGACACTAAGATGCTTTGAAATATGTAGATAACTTCTGTTGCCTTTTAAAACGGATATATTTTGATTATTTAAACAAAGTTTTAAATGATTCCCCCTAAAAGTTTCCTCTATCACTGACCTGTTGTCCGCGCTAGATTGCAGCCTCTACTGAAAGCCATCAGTTATGGCGATATAAAAATTTTTAATTTCGATTAATTGCAAATCTTTAAATAGTCTGCCTTCTGCAAAGGCCGACTTTGGGTTTGAGGAGACAGAAGCAGACACACAAAGAAGCAGGTATACAAAAGGCAACTAGCTCCACAGTCGGGCCCGGCCCAGGAAACACACAGCCAGGCAGACAATCGACGGCCACAGAGGAAACAGGACTACCACTGAAAAACAGATGAAGCCCAATATCTGTGAAACAAAGGTGTTGATGGCAGCAGCACAGCGGATATTTCTCTTCAGAATGGAGTCAAATAGGAACAGACCAGATGAATCTACTATTAGAAAAAGCAGAGAGCAGAGCGTTAGAGATTGAACTAACAGATTCTGCAGAGTGGGAGAATAGAGAGATAGAATGAAGCCGTGTTAAAATCTCCTCTGCTCTGACACAGCTCTGTGGGAACACCACAGCAGGTTTTACCCCTAAATTAGGTGATACCACTGAATGCAACTTATGGACATCAACACACCTTATCAGTCGCTTCTGAAACAAGGCTGTTTACGCCGATGAAGATTCTCAGTCATCCAAGTCATAGTCATTCCGTAAAAGTAAAAAAAAACAATCCACTGGACTTGGTTTCCAAGGTTTGAAGACGTTTCGCTACCTCTCCAGGAGGCTTTCTCAATTTAAATGTCTGGATCCACAGTGAGTTTGAGTCTTTATATAGACAAGGCCTTGTATTGCTTGGAAACATGCAAATTAAGAACCGGCAGTGGAATTGGGTTGGTTCCATTGTTAGTCTGTAATATCTGAAACAGGTTTCAAGGCCTTGTATATAAAGACTCAAACTGCGGATCGAACATTTGAATTGAAACCTTCCGGAGGAAGCGGCGATCTTCAAACCTCCCGGAAACCAAGTCCAGTGGATTGTTTTTTAAATTTTTACAAAATAGAAAAAGTTGATATGACTATACATCTTAATGATGTCATGCCAAACTGAGCTTTCTCTGTAGATGTTATTTACCTCAAAACAAGCAAAAACATTGAAATATATATATAACACAAAAAGCTTGAGAATAGAATCATTAAAAGACGCCATAATTGTGACTTTATCACTGCTGGTGAACACTGTAACCTTCAGCAGTGAGCAAATAACCTCCATCTAAGAAAATGCACAGTTCTGACGTGGGGCGGTAAACTTCTGTTGTTTCTCCTCAACTTATCCTCCAAAGTCAAACAGACTTCTTCTCCTCCCCTAACGTCTTGATAAGGATCCTCAGATTCTGTCATGGATTATCTCTCTTTCTCTGACAACTCAAGACTGTTCGCCAGGATGTCCTGGAGGAAAGATAATTTTAATACTATTTGAGTTTCTTGCCTCTTTGACTTTCTAGTTTTTGCCTCTCGAGAACATTTATCATCACATTTAATCTATTAAATAGATTTAAGATTAAGGATAATTTTGACTGACATAGCATGTCTAATCTGGGCAGCATTGTTTCAAGTTTTAATGAATCAGATGTAATCTGATGCACTTTATTTGGTATCTGCCTTTTCTTTCAGTAGCCTAGGTACATAAATACAGCAACGCCTTACTAAGAATATGAAAGCGTGAAGTGTGATTGCCAGATTATCAAGGCTGCTGCTCACTGTTATTGCATTTTGTCAGGTCTAAGCACCTAAAACATCATACATACATATAGGGAAAGAAAGAAGGCACAGAGACAATTAATCTGCAACCCACTCTGGTGGTCTTCAGCCTTCTCCTCGCTATTTATTAAAGTCAGAGGGGAGGTCCCTAAGTACACAAGCTGAGGTTGCGCTAAAGGAATAGGAAACAAGAAATGCAATTCTATTTGCAGCCTCAGTAAACGGGTCAATTTGCATTTAAATGTCTTGCGGTCAAATGGTCCGAGAACCTCCTGGTTTCGTTAAGCTTGAGCAATACTTCCTGATAGTTGACCTATACTGCTTGTGCAACACCTCTCTGGAACAGTAATATGTCACACATTATACATCATAAGAACAAACATTAAGTATCTTATAAATAATTATTCCAACACATTTAAAAGAACTTTCATGGTAAACTATTGAAAACAAAAACGTACCCTGTCCCGATGTAGATGAACACCATTAATTCCACAACATTGATCCCAATGTACAAGTACTATTCACAAAGAATATAAAAAAAATAAATAAATAAAAAACAATTCTCCAAAGACAAAATCAATGAAAAGTTCTACTGGATTCACTTTGTATTAGTCTTTTTCCTCTCTCAAAGGTAGGCAGCAGCTTGACAAAGCCATGATGGCAATTATTTTACATCCAAGTAGTATGCAGTTCTTCATATAAACACACACATATCAATTTGAAAGAGATGGTATTGGTATGATATCAGTATCAGCCAATACTGCACAGCCAGGTATTGGTATCTCGGCCAAAAAATGGCATTGGTGCAACTCTAATTAAAACACCAAAAAGTGTGTGTATAATTCAAGTTGTCTATTCTGTTAGTCCTATAATCACAGTTATTGACTAAACGGTTAGGGGAAAAAAATGCATCTATATTTTTTCAGAAAGGCATTGATGTATAATAAAATTTGGATTATCAAGATGGTTTCCAAGAAAACCACCACGTTTTTTATCTACCCAGCCTCCCCAGTGGCCTAGTAACATGATCTTTTCCACTTTTGGCCAAATGTCTCAGCTCTCTACTAATAAGAAATAATTATGGAAGGTTATTGTCAGGTCTAAGCACCTAAAACATCATACATACATACAGGAAAAGAAAGAAGGCACAGAGACAATTGAATTTAGTTACTCGCATGAGGAGAATAGGAAGAGACTGCAGAGTTTACAATCTCCCACCCCACTCTGCAGTCTTCAGCTTTCTCTTTGCTATTTATTGAAAGAAAAGGGGATGTCCCTAATTACACACAGCTGAGGTTTAACTAAAGGGAAAGGGGAAACAAAAGGATCTTACTTTATACCTCCAGCACATATGTTAAAACAAAGCATGTGGTTGTTTTACAATTGAATTGTTCAAAAGAACACATGTTTAGAAGAAACATGTGATAGAGGATGTTCAGGCCTCTTTTACAACCCGTCCGTTGCATGACCTTTATCTGGAACAATCTTAAGCAAGAGTTAATAAAGATGAATACGCACATTATACATCATAGTATTTCATTAGAACACAACCCATGAAACACAAACAAAGTAAGAGTATAAATAAAATATTTCTAACAGTTATTTATCTCTTATTTTAATTTGGGACTATGAACATTGCTTCCTATTTGTGACTTGATTCTAAAATATAAATACCTCTTAGGCCTCATTTGAAACTTGCAAAGACTGCAGCAGAAGGACAAAAATAAACTTTAACTTTTTGCAGGTTTTTTGAGAGACTTTCTTGGCTGCATCAGGAAAATAAAAATGTTTTCCTCTCCATAGTTAACCAGGTTCTCTGCCCATGGATACTTTATGCATTGTAGTGGCAGTGGAACGGGTAACAAGCCAGGGGAGAAAGGCACACACAGCTCCAAATTGCACATTAAGACTGGCCGTGAAAAAAAGAAAAGAGTTAAGTGAGGGTTTCAAAATAAAAATGAATCTGGTTGAAGGGACACAGAAAAGCTTTCACACCTTTGCAACATTTCCACTGATTGACCAGAATATCCTAGAGGCGACCTGACACAAGTAGCAGCAGCAGCAGTATGGTTGGATTACTTTTTCTGATGTAGTATTCTACAAATAGTCTGAGTGCAGCAGTGGAATGGTTACTTTGACTCTGATATGTGGTTTTCTAAGCTCTCTGTCATCCTGCCATGTCTAAAGGGCTATGGTGAGGGTGACCTTACTGATGCTGCTGTTATGCCAGATTATATGGTGCTTACAGCAAACCGCATGTAGGGATGTGGAGGAGTCTGTGGCATCAGAAATGACTATGTATGAAGGTGTATGCATCAGTGACTGTCACTTTGATAATAAAAAAAAAACTGTCTAAAAAAGTTAATGTGTGCTAACAAGTAACTTTCCTCTTTAGCTCAAATTTGACCTTGCATTTGATCCTGCTGTAACGTTTTAAGGACATGCTTGTCCTGCTTGGTTGAAGGATGATTGTACTGGTCTATCAGTCCCTACGATGCATAGGGTAGGAACGTAGATCAACTGGTAAATCGAGAGCGTCGCTTTTTGGCTCAGCTCTCTCTTTACCATGACAGACCGGTACAGCGCCCGCTTCACGGCAGACGCTGCGCCAAACCGCCTGTCGATCTCCTGCTCCCTTCTTCCCTCATTCGTGAACAAGAACCCATAGCTGTCATTTTTCTTTTAATTTTTCAGCCTGATCATAGTTTTTGTGGTTGTTTGCATCCGTCTGAGAACAGAATAAACAGCTTGTTTATAACACGATGGCCTAAAACTTATCTGATTCTATTTCTAGAACTCATCTATTGTTCTCCAATGTTACTGAATACATTTCTGAAACATCCCCAAAGATATTAAAGTCATGCTTTTCCTCAAAGTTTCTCACCTAATTCTATTTACGGGGCAATCTAGACTGGGTGAAAGGGAATCAGCAGTGAATTTTTTTGGGTTTTTTTTTATCTGCATTGCAATCAAAGTGGTCAGTCACTGTGAAATTCACTCCTATATTCTTTCCTTCTTTTTGCATTATTTGCAATACACTGCAATCTCAAGAACATCCAGCTTTATTAATCTTTGACAGATTTCACAGGATGTGAATCAGGCAGAATTTCATGAATGCAAATGGAATGATTCAAAGATGCAATCAAATATACGTTACAGATTCCTTCAGCCATTGTTCCTTAACATTGTTTGCTTTCTGTAACGCTCAGTGTTTCTCCTCATTGCAGCTCGGTGGGCCTCGCTAAAGCTGCCCTGGAGGCCATCAATGGCTTCAACCTGTTTGGAAACCAGGTATTTGAGCAACGCATATTTTTTCTAACTGGTTTAATGTTTGCATTTGACTCTGTATTAAATGGCTTTAAACTAAGGGTCTCCTTGAAGAATTCAAAATGGAGCTCCGGCTCGATGCTTGGGTCTGTTTCAACAGATGTTTGCACACACTGTGATCGATGGCCACCGCTGATCCCCGTTTGGCTTCCTACCTGCTGTTTTGCACAATCCATTAGTGCATATATTCTCTTTTTTCTTGCTGTGCAACACTAAAAAGAGACTCATTTATTAGACCTGACAATAGATTAGAAGCATTTCTTTATGCCCCTTCATCTCAGCAGCTGGACTTTATCCAGAAAATGCTTATCTGGCCTTTAAATCCATCAGAGAAGAGGATTCATAAATCCTTATGTGTCAATGCAGGCTTTAGTATAAAGCTGTATTTTTCCGGGTTTCTGAGAACGGAAATATTTGAACCACGCCGGAAAATAAGAGACAAAGCGCTCAACAAACTGTACATACATGAATGCAGCAGTGAATTTCAGTTAAAATCAATGAAATGTAGGGTAATTGTAGGTTTTGGGTTTCTGGTTCCTTTAAGGAGCCTCCAGCATTTGGTTTGTGGGATTAGAAAAAAGGAATTGAAAATTTGCAGGTTGGACCTCAAAGGAAAGCAGGAAAAGTCTTATCAGCAGATCTCTACCCAAAATGTAGTATGTTTTCAAGCTGAGCTTGTTAAATGAATTTACTGAGGTGTCAACTTTTTGATCCATGCTGTGTGGAGCATCTGTAGATGTGATTCTGTGTGTCATCAAGTCTGTTTTTCCTGTGTGGGAACGTTTCTGCACCAGCTCTCCGCTTTCTTATTAATGACTCTTATCAATCTTGATTCCCCTGCTGACTCTCAGCCGTCCAAAACCAAATGCAACTCCCTCAACCCATTTAATACAAACTGGACTCTGCTATGGCGCTTATCACCGACTCCAGGCTGTGTGAATCACATTTAGCTTTAATACTAGCTCAATGGAATCTCAGCTTTCAGGTTGAGGGAGCTTTGATTTCGTTTTACTGACCACTGCTCCCCTCCTAGCAGCTGCAGCGATACAGGGACGGCGTCTTTTCTGGTGAAACAAACTGAACCAAACAAATAAAACTAATATAGTCGACCTTTAAACCACTTGTAAGGCTCTCCTTACATTCATGTCAAAGCTACTTTCTGTTGTATTCTTTCATATTAACAGCATCTGCATGTCTCAGATTAGATTCTCCATGAAGGTATTTGAAATAGGATGCATGTTGTTCTAAATGAAGCTTTATATTCCCTCTCCCTTAACTTATTTTTACTATTCAAAGTTTTTGTTTTTTTCACCCACTGAGAGGACTATAACCAGAATCAGAATCAAAATCCAGAAATACTTTTGTAATCCCAGAGGGAAATTACTCTTGTTAGCAGCTCCAGTTACAGTTTTATATATATATATATATAAACTTTATATATATATATATATACATCCAACTACACAAGATAATAAAGATAAAAATAAAAAAGATAAAAGAATATATACACATATAGATCTTCTGTATATATATATGTATGTGTATATATATATACTGTATGCATATCTAAAACTAAATCCAAGTAAAGTGATAATCCAAGTAAAGTGATGATTATGCAAGTAAAGTGATGATTATGCAAGTAAAGTGATAATTCCAAGTAAAGTGATAATCCTAGTAAAGTGATAATTCCAAGTAAAGTGATAATTCCAAGTAAAGTGATAATTCCAAGTAAAGTGATAATCCAAGTAAAGTGATAATCCAAGTAAAGTGATAAATCCAAGTAAAATGATAATCCAAGTAAAGTGATACATGGCGTGCAAAAATAGTGCATAAATGTCAATTACGGGGGTGGAGTCTTCTGCTGAAGGAGCTTGTGCCTCTTTCAGCAGAAACATGCCTCTTTAACAGATTAAAAAACTGAATTTATTTTTTTAATAAACATAACAAATGTCAAATGGAGTAATTGAGGCAATAAACTACGTCTGTCAATTCCAATCAATTTGGGTCGATGACTAAATCAATAAATAGACATAATTTGCTGTTTAAAGATTTACTGTAAGATACGTAATGTCTTGCTAGATGTAGAGTAACTAGAATGTTGCAGAGGTTCATCCTAACCCACAGATTTAATCGCAGTTACTGTAAAAATGTTTCAGGGAAACGTCACCAGCAACTTTACACTCCAGTACCGTGCTGCGCGGCAGGGCGCCGCCATTTTACAGTCAGAGCAATGAAGTCACATTAAATCCACTCACCTTAGGCCTACGTTTCTCATTCACCATGATTAGGATTAGAGTTAAACCAAATGTATTTAATTCATTTTAGTTATTAAAGACAACAGACTTTTTGTTTAGGTTTCATATAAAAGTCACTGGGTAAATTATTATTATTATTTATTTGCCAAAATTTAATTGATAAAAATGTAAAAGATCAAGTAATGGTGAAAGATTTCTAGTGACAGTTGGAACCATTGATATCAAAAACTTTAAAATTGAGGTATAAGTTAGTATTTCAAATTGCATTGAGTTTTCAAATGAAATTATTGGAAAAAAAATGTATAAAAAAATATTTTGGCAAATGAAACAAATTGTATATGTTCTGTTCCTATGCACAGTCACTACCTTTTAGTGGCAATGGATGTTTTTTTTTAATCCTCCCCCCAACTAAGAAAGAAAACTGTGATTTAATAAATAACATAAAAAGCTTCTTGATTAGATCCATGCTGGCATAGCAACAATAACAAAGGTTCAGATGTTTTTTTGGTTTGTTTTGTTTCTTCACAATATTCTTATTTGTACATAGAAAAGAATAAAAGCTGTGCTCTACGCTGAAAGCCTTTTATGTTTTCCTGTTTATTTTACAGATATATGATGATGTCTTATTCTTTTTTACAGAGTGTTGCCTTTTAAATTCCAGTTATTTAAATCACTTCAACCTACTTTGATTCAGGAAACAAGTCAAGATTTGTGCAAACAGTCAAATAATGCCTTTATGAACTGAAAAAAAATGGAAATCTAGATAAGTCATTAAATAAGTGCCTTTATTCTTGGATTAAGGAGGTAAAGGAGACAGTTAGACAATGGAACAAGACAATTTACACTTAAAATAAGAAAACACAATTGCATTTTCTTATTTCAAGTGCATATTATCTCAGTTTTTTATTTTAAGAGTAAACATACTCATTCCATTGGAAGCTATCTAATTTGCCTACTCAAATTAAGGGTAAATACAATTAATTTCAGACATTTTTACTTATTTCTAGATTTTTTTTTTTTTAGTTTCACCTATAAATGTTTATAAATGTGTCTTAATGCTTTCCTTGCCCTGGTCCAGTGGCATTTAGCTTCTAGTTGCTTTATTTATTGTGCAACATTTAGCTACATATATGAAGGAAAAAAACTGGGGTCATTGTTATCTAATGTCTGAATGAGTGAGAATCTTAAAAATAAAATATTAGAACACTGTGTTAAATTAAACGTCCGTGAATATAATGGAAAAGTGGCGGCGTTGGTTCACTCTTCTCCTACCCATCATACTGCACCCACTGTGTTCATAAAGCTGCCTTTATGTCTATGAATCTGTTCCCTGGCATTTCTACAGCGATATAAAGCTGTTTTCTGTCTGGTTCTTCCCAAATGTTGCACAGCTGCCTTCCTTTATGTCCAGCAATGCTTTGCACTATGCAAATAGCTAAAGGAAAGATTGCTGATTTGACTAAAAGCCCAGACCTATTTGGGAAAAAAAAAAACATATTCTAGCAATAATCATACATTATGCATTAGACTTGCATTAAAATTGCTTGGCAGGTTGCAGGAGTGACTCGGTTGCTTTTATTTGAGCACAGCTGATGAAGCGAGCTGGAACCAGAAAAAGGTTTGATCACTTAAAAAAAGGCTTGAACAGCTTTAACCCCCCCACCCCCGTTTCCTAAAGATATTTAAGTGCCCTGGATTAACAGCCTACGTTAGGGTTGCAGCACTTCATCTGCCTATAAGGACCTCCGCTCTCTGCTGTTCAAACACTCCCACATTCAACTTCAAACAAGCATGAAAGCCAGAAATATGTGCCTGAATTTACAGGGAAATGCTCTGTTTTGATGTTTAAAGGCACAAGGTTAGACATTAAGGGTTTGATTTTATTTATTTCTTTTCCTTTTCTCAAATAAAATGATGGATGACTTGCCAAGTGTGTTTGTTTGTGGGTGTGAGCACTATTAGTTTCTGCTTTTTTTCCTTTAAAGCATGAACAGTTCCTAAGTAACTGGTATTCTGTGTGTGTTTCCACTGCAGGGCTGCTCATGGTCTGTGATATTTGTGGATCTGGACGCCCACAACAGGAACAGACAAACGCTGTCCTCTCTGCTGCCCAGAGAGTCTCGCTCACATGTGAGTCCACTGCCCACACACCTAAAAAACAATCTAGAAATAAGTAAAGATTTCCTAAAGTAAGCGTATTTAACCTGGATTTGAGTAGGTAAATTAGATAGTTTGCCAATGGAATGAGTGTTTTTACTCTTAAAGTTAGATAGTTAGATAATATGCACTTGAAATAAGACAATGCAATTGTCTTTTCTTATTTTAAATCTAAATAGTCTTGTTCCATTGGCAAAATGTCTTCTTTATCTCCTCAATTCAAGAACAAATGCACTTATTTTAAGAAAAAATGAGTTATCTAGATTTAGATTTTTTCCAGAGCACCTCCCTGATCCACTCAGAACAAAAACCTGAGCTCTACGAACGTTTAAAAGAAACCAAAAATATGATATGTCACAGAATTAAGGTAATATTTACTGGGTAGGACAATGTTATCCGTCATTACTCTCCTAGTGTTGGCCTAATGGTTAGAGCAGTGCACTGGTGCTCTGAGAAGGTTGCAAGACCTGGTTCAATCCACACAGCCTCCACTCTGGGTCCCTGAGCAAGACCCTTAATCCCACACTGCTCCTCGGGTGCCTCACAGTGGCAGCCCACTGCTCCCGAACGGGATGGGTTAAATGTAGGGGTGGAACGGTTCACAAAATCCACGTTTCGGTTCGGTTCGCGGTTTGGTTTTCACGGTTTTCGGTTCGGTTAATGTTGATTGTTAGCCTAAAATGTTGGTCATGTTGCTGTTAGCATAAACAAAATGTGTTGCACAATGCTTGCACACTGTTTTATCCACAACTTTCTTTCCGCCCGTCATCGTAGGTCACTCTAAATGCAAAGTGGTCCCATACAGCAGACCTATAAAGTGCTGCTGGCGCGTCTTCTCCAACTCCTGTTCTTTCCCACTCAGCCATACCCACACAATTCCCTCCACAACAACTGATTTTTTTCTGCTACACCGGCTATTGCTGCTTCACTTCTTCTTCTGCTTGTTTACTACTGGTGGTTGGCTTTGGTCGCAGTACCGCCACCTTCTGCTCTGGAGTGTAAACGCTTCACCTATGAGAAAAAGGAGCAGCGCATGAACCGAACGCAACACAGTTAAACTGAACGGTTCGGACGGTTTTCAATAACCGTTCCATCCCTGGTTAAATACAGACGTAAATTTCTGTGAGATTAATAAAGTTCATTTATTATTTAGTGCCATAAATATAGGGATCAGCCCCTCGATCAGAATCTAAAGAGCTTCTTCTTCTTTAAATACAACTTTTTGGTTTAACAATGGACAAGAGAATTACAACATTTAGTTTGCCTTAGATCCTTTTATGTAGGGTTGTGGTAAGTTTTAAATGTCTGGCATACAGTAGCATCCGTTCATATTTTCCCTACCCGGTCAAACGGCAGCCGAATGGCAGCCCACTTCCCTGCAACTCCCAGCAAAATGCCCTCCAACTTCCTGCCACTTTTACTCCGACTCCACCCTTTCACTGAATTACAGGGTCTGACCAGGTGATGGCGCTTCTCTTTAGATCTTATCTCCACAAATCATGACAGAATATTTTAGTATGTTGAAAAAGGAATTAGTGGTTAGGGTATTTCTTTTGCAATCCAGAGGTGGAGAGAAAAAAAACTCTTTTTACAGGAAGAAACCTGCAGCAGAGCAAGGCTCAGTGTGAACGTCTTTCTGCTGAGGCCGACTCGGTACTTTCTATGTGAGAGGAAGATTAGAAGAAGGTTAGTTGCTCCTTAAGTGGCTTCATCTAGGAGGGAAACTCTGAGGTAGGATTAGAGAAATGATCAAAGGAAAACACACGCAGTCAGTCAGCAGCTACGTCTGAAACAGACGGAGTTAAAAACTGTAAGAAGGGACCAAGTAGATCATCTCTGTCGCCATTAATGAGATTATTAACAACAATAATAATAACATCTTTTCAGACGAAGGAATTAATGTCTCTATTTCTAGGCACCAAGTCATCAAACATCTTTTCAGATGCTGATGTTTTTACTTTTTATAAAAACTGTTCAATAACAGATTTATATTGAGCAGATCTAGCTGCCTGCTCTCCTCCTGCAGAGCATCATACTCTTTACAAGCTGCGATTAGCAAACACATTTAACCACTTCTTATCGGCAATGTTTTAGACAAAATGCAAACAATTGTGGACCGCCTCGGGCAACAAGCCTCCTTATTAATATTACCACAGTTCTGCAGAGCATAAGCAGACCTTTGACTGCAATGCAATTAGTCCAGTAATTGTGACTAGCTCGAAACAAGTTAAACAGACAGAGTAAACTATTCTGAAGACCGGAAAACATGGATTGGAATGGTAATTAGTTTACTCTAAGAGTGAGAGCTACAGAAGTGACAGGTTAGCTCAGCTGCAACATGTTCCTTCTATCACAGAAAAGCAATAAGGTGTTTTCATGTGGAGAAAAAAGAACAGTAAAGTGCACTAATGCACTCAAGGAAAATAAAGATCACCCTCAGGAGGCTTTTGGTGCACTCTATAGTGCTGAATAGGTTTCCTATCAAACCAACTTGTTGAAGAAGGTGTATGTTAATGTTCTTCTTTAAGAAATACCCATGCTAGATTTAGACAAGTTTTATATTCTATTGTCGTTTTGTATACACAGAGTGTACACAAAACGAAATTTCATATCCAAAAAAGCTTAACGGTGAAATTAACATTTCCATTTATAAAAGTGCAGCAGTGATCAAAATGTAAACAGTGTAGGAAAACCAGCTGAAAAGACATGGTGCAAAAGGCATTGATATGGAAGGTTCAGAGCTCTATTTATGGGATTTGAAAATTTGCTATGTGTGGGGGTGTGTGGGGGGTGGGGGTCATTTATGATGGTGGCCCCATCTGGGGCAGCAGGGAGAACCAGCTGGGATGAAATGTCTTTAATGGAGGGAAGGAGCCCCCATGATCCTCTCTGCTGTTCTCACCTTCTTCCAGTCTGACGGCGCTAGCAGCCTCCACGCCACACAGTGAGACAGCTGGTCCAGAACGCCTCTATGGTGCTTCTGTAGAAGGTGGGGAGGATGGGTGGGGGCAGGTGGGCTCTCCTCATCACCTCCATTAGAAGCACTCTGTGCCCTTTTGACCAGTGAGGTGGTGTTTTCATAGTCCAAGTGAGGGTGACCACCTCTACAGCTAAGCTATCACCTTCCTCTGGCATTAGGCTTATCTACTGATAGAAAACATAACAATCTCTGTAAACCCTTTTCTGTTAAATCTGTTAGCAGGTGAAAAAGTAAATGAATACCTTGGAAATTGTCCATAGGAGCCAGCTGAGGAGGCTCGGGCATCGGTTCCAGATGCCTTCTGGTTGCCTCCCTTGGGAGGCGTTCCAGGTATGTCCCATTGGTAGGAGGCCTCGTGGAAGGCCCAGGCACTCTTGAGGGTCTATGTCTCTGGGCTGACCTGGTGTTGCCTCGGGGTCCCCCAGAACAGCCTGTCTAGGCATCTTTGATTAGACTGCTGCCTACTAGAGACTGACACGGGAGTGGATTTTTCACTCCTGTCCGTCCCACTCCCACAGAAAAAATTGTGTTCCGTCCCATCCCGGGCCAGGTAGAAATCTAAATCCTGTCCGTCCACTCCTGATGAAATTACTCCCACTCCTATTCCTTCCTGGATAATTCGTAAAAATGGAGCGTCGAAAATAGAAAAGCTTCCTACTTTAGAGAAACGGCCCGTCCTTCTGACACTTTCAGAAATACGCCCCTCTGATTGACCTCTGGCTGACTGCAGATCCGCACGTTGATTGGAACGCAGCGGAGTGGCTCTTCCAGCAGATGGCGCCATGTCTACTTACCGTAAATTCCGGACTATAGAGCGCACCTGATTACAAGCCGCACGCTCTAATTTTAGAAAGAAAATCAATTTTGTACTTTTATAAGCCGCACCGGATTTTAAGCCGCAGGTTTCCCGCATTGTATGAGATATTTACAAATAAAGATATTACACGGGAGCATTTTTTTAACATTTGATTTAATCCGTTTGATAAAACAAACAAATACGGTACATATTATGAATGCTTTTTTTTTTTCAAACTACCTGTAACACATTTAAATATACGTATGTTTCGGTAACAAGCAAATAACGCCGCATATAGCGGTACTTGAACAATGCACAGAACATTGCAGCCAACCAGGAAAAATCATTAATCACTTTCTTCTTCCTCCTGCACACTAAAACCCTCAAAGTCCTCTTCCTCAGTGTCTGAATGGAACAGCTTCAGGATGCCGTCACTGACTTCAGTCTCATCCTTGTCGCTCTCGCTTGAGCACTCGCGGTTCTCTTCATCCCGCAGCAGCACAGCCTTCCGAAACCCGCCGGTGATGCTGGATGTTTTCACACGGCGCAACGCATTGAGAGCTGTGAATACTCATCATCAATCAATTTTATTGGTCTGTTTTTAGCGCCATGAAAAAAAATATTATGCAGCTAGGGGTGGAGGCGGTTCACAAAATCCACGCTTTCGGTTCGTTGTTTTACGGTTTTCGGTTCGGTTAGGTATATGTTTATTGTTACGAAAAAATAAAAAAAAAATAATAAAAATTATAAAATTTATAAAAATAAAATGAATTAAATTAATGAAAAAATCGAAGAATTAATGAATTGTAATTGTATTAATGATCCTCTGAAACCCTGGATCATTTCGCATGTTTTGCTGCTTTGAATTTAATCATCTGAGCATGCCCTCGATCTCAAGGAACTCAGGGAAGTCAGAACGGAGCAGAACGGGAGGCTGTAGGCTTTGCTTTGAGCAGGCGGTCTGGGCGCAGCGGGGCGGAGCGCTGACCGGAGTATGAGGATTTGAGTTAGCCTGACATGGTGGTCATGTTGCTGTTAGCATAAACAAAGCGTGTTGCACAATGCTTGCACACTGTTACTGTTTGCTGCCGCAGCCTTCCACGTCATCGTAGGTCACTCTAAAGTCAAAGTGGTCCCATACAGCAGACCTATAAGGAGGTGCTGCTAGTGGCGTCTTCCAACTCTGTTCTTTCCACTTGCCATACGCAATTCTCTCTAACAACTGATTTTCCTGCTACACCCATTCGGCTGCTTAAACGTACTTCTTCTTGTTTTACTACTGGTGGTTGGCTTTGGTCGCGAGTACCGCCACCTTCTGCTCACAGGTGTAATAAACCGACTATGAGAGAAAAAGGAGCGGCGCGCCAGACGAAACGAAACACCGCGCGGAGCGAGACGGTCAGACGAGCGGTTGGACCGGTTTTCATAAACCGTTCCATCCTATTAGCCGCACTGTTCAAACAGCGGGAAAAAAGTAGCGGCTTATAAACTGGAATTTACGGTATGTCAGCTCATTGCACCAGGTGCTGGATTTATATTAAGGCTCAAAAAGGACAGACACTTTGTGTATATTAGCATATTTTTAGCGTGTCCTTTTTGATGGGCATACAACCTTTAAGGCAACCACCCTCCCTTTCTGGCTGTTTTATGATTTTTCCTGAAGCTTTGTGCATATTTGATAAACTCATAGTATTGCACACATCAGATAAACTGTCGGTCTGTCACTGTATATTTAGACTTGTTTCTCTCATGGGGTCGATCGTTAGGTTACCCCTGCTGCTGCTGGTTTAACGTTCAGTGAGATTCAGCAGAAGTGAGAGGTAGCCCCAGAGCCGCAGCGAGGCAGATGTGAAGAAAAATGAAATGAAATCAGGAGGAGAAAGTAGGCGCAAAATTGTTTCCTCTCTCCACTCCACCTCTTGCACTGATCAATGATCAGTGTGTGCTGACGTGTGTGTGTGTGTCGGGTAGACAAGCCACCTCCAGTATTTGAGGAATGAAATGAGTGTAATTAGAGGATCAGAGGGGTGTTTTTAGCTACGTGAGATTGACATTAAGGAGCAGGAGGCCCTGCAACACTGCAGGATTGTGTCAAGATGGCAAAGATACTAATACCATATCAGTGCCGTTTGTTCCGTGTCAAAAGATCCAATTTCAATATTCAGTTGCTTCACAAGGTTTGCTCTGCTCTTTTATTGTGCTACTGTAGCCTGGGCTGCCCTGTCAATATGCGCAGTGCAGCTGTAATGAGACGTCAGATAAAAGCGTTGCCGCTAAATGCTTCTGCTCCAGCCTTTGTTGCTGCAAAGATCGGAGCAAATTGAGAGAGAATCCAATACAAAGCCGTATCAAACAGACCTGAAGAGGGATGCACTCATTTAGCTGGTGGCTGAATCAACTCAAAGCGATTCTGAGGAAAGTTATGCATGCATGCAGGAAAATGCAAAAGCTTAATGTAGGTTCTTTATTGATGAAGTGATAATATTAACTGGTGTTCATTGGTGTAAAGATGGAGCCTAATGGGTGTTTTTTTCCTGCTCAATAAACTGAACAGATAATTAAATGTCTGGTCATATTAGTTCCTTAAAACTAATAGCAAGGCTTTTCCTAATTCACTGTGAATAGATTACCATGTATATAAGTTCAGCTTTGATCATCAAAGGCTCCTGATTCATCTGCTTACTGTCTTTATTTCTCCCTGGTTAGAACACAGACGCTGCCTTGCTTCCCACCATCAGTTACCCGGCTTTTGCCGTCGATGACGACGCCCTCTACAGCCAAACGCTGGACAAGATCGTCCGGAAGCTCCGCGGCAAATATGGCTTCAAGCGTTTCCTTCGTGATGGCTACCGCACGGCTAATGAGGACAAGAACCGCCGCTACTACAAACGGCGGAAATGAAGATGAGTGTTCGGGTCGTTCAGTTAGCGTGCTTTTGGGCGTGTTTCTAACGCCTCTGCTCCGGTATGGATCGGTGATCAGGAAGGTTGTGGACATATTGACCTTGCAGCAGTTAAAGCCCTGAGTTCACCATCCTGCTTCTGTCTCTGTGGAGAAAAGTATTTGAAAACTTGTAAAAAATATCTCTATGGATTTTAAATATTTCCATATTTTCCAAGTTAGATCACAGTTAAGAAACTTTCTACCCTGATTTTTATGGTGGATTTGAAAAAGTTTTAAATAAGCATCTACTTTGTTCTAACATACACAGCCTGCTTTGGGAGGTGGGAGTCCTCAATGGGTTTGTCTGTTGCTTCACAGAGGGGAATAAACGACAGTCACAGCTGTGCTGGGGACATACCGTATGCTTCCTAAAGATGGAAAAGGAGAGTTTAGTCAGTGCTTAGCAGAGAGATGGTTTTAAATGTATGATTTTTGCAATTAGTCACATTAAAGCCACGCATTCAATGAGCTTATTTAAATGTCAAATCATTCTGGTTTAAACATGTAAATAAATGTACTTTTTATCAGAGTTTAATGTCCCAAAATGTGGAAAATTTCTATTAAAAAATTTTTTTTAAAATCACTTTCCGTTATCTTCTGCAGGCCAGTTGGTTCTCACGTCAGCCTGAACACCTAAATTACGGCCAATCATATATCAATGGTCATCTGTCAATCAAATTTTTTAGTCATAGCATCTTGATTCATGCATTAGCAGCTAATATACGCAACGTCCTTTCCTTTCCCATTGAGTTCGTCCCAGTGCTTACGGGGATGGGCGTCTGTGTCCCAGCGAAGTAGAGCTAACAGAACTGGCAGCGTTCGCGAGGAAAGGAGAAGCTCAAACATGCGGCTGGAAGCCTTCTACCCAAACCAAGCTTCTGCGCCCTGGCGTCCTCTTCCACAACATCTTAGGTCCCTTTCCTCCTCTAAATAAAAATGGATAATGGAGGAGACTCATCCACAAGCGTCGTTTCACAAAGAACGCAATTTAGTGCTACTTGGTCCCAATGGTTTCCCATTGGGAACCTTACTAGCACTAAGTTGCTAACTGTGGTTAGCAACGAATGCTTACAATACAACAGTGACAACAAACAACAATCCTGCCCCTTGATAAGCCGACCAATCACTTTATTCACTCATGTAAAATTCGGGCACCACTCAGTAGAATATTGAAATGCAGCGGTTGGAACAGCCGCTTCCCTACGACTTTAAGGATTTTTATAAGAGGCTAACATAAAGTAGCTCATAACTGTAAGAGGAATCAGTAGGGATTAGCAGGATAGGAAGGTTAAAGCAGCCGTTTAAGTTCCTCAGGCTTTATAAATCACATAGAGCGTCGATAAATCTATCATCTGAAAAATGGAAAGAGGATTACTTAAAACTAAAAAAGTACCAACAAAGAATCAAAATCGAACAATGTTTTTACCTGCATGCCAAACCTTTTTTGTGTGGAAACAAACAATGCACATCACCTTGAACCCCAACCCCCCGCTTGACATAGGTGGCGTCTGCATAATGCTAAAAAGAAACTAATCAAACCCATTACAAAGCTGTTGTAGACCAAAGAAACTTGAGACTAGGGCGAATTTCCTTTCCAAAGAGTAACAGACAGCTGTCAGAGCCCAGTCCAAGTCCAGTTCTAAAGTCCAACTCAGTATCTTTGGCAAAAACGTGCTCTTCAGACTCTATCTGATCTAACAGCACCATTTCCCAAGGTTTTAAAGGGACCCATTTACCAACAGCTCTACCTGCTTGACTTATTATACTTCACTTCAGCGTTTTGCTCTTTTTATCAGTAGACTACAGAGGTTTGGTTTATTTACTGTGGAGACGGTGCGATCAAAGGTACAATACTGCATAAACTCTCCAGCTTTTACCTAACAGAGTCGATTCATGACCCAAACTATTGGTTATGTTTACAGACATTCCTACAAAATGAATTAACCACAACTGCGATGATATCATTAACAGCATCAACAAGCAAGCATTTTTAAGCACTTCAAAAATAATTATTTGTTTTGTTTAATTTGTGGATCTAAAGCCCCATTACTGCCTGATTAAGGAGCCCAAATGTGTTTGTGACCCAATTTTTGGAAATAAACGTTCTAAATTCTGTAAAAAGTGTTTTCCAAGTGAATAATTACATTTATAAACTGTCCTTAAACAGACACCCTTGCACACATCTTGCTCTATGTATTGAGGACGAGTAAAATTAAATCTGTCAAAAATCACAATATTATATTAGAGGATATTGATTCAAAATATAGTGGAGTGGTTCTTAAATATAAAAAATATTTATATGCAAACATCCATGTCATTGTCTTATTTTTCTATAACTCTTAAACCTCCTGCCATTAGTCGGCTGCGCATTGTTTGTCTTTTATTAGCTGCTCTGCACCAACCGCAGCACAGAAACAAAAAGATCCTGTGATTTTTCAGAGCTTTATAGAAATAAAGTTGCACTTTATCATCTCTTTTAATGTATCGCGGTACAACGTTTGTGACTAATGTATTTAATCGCCACATTCTTGCTTAATCGCAGCCCTATTCAGAACAGTGTTTTGATTCCCATTGACTTCCATTGATTGATTGATTTCAGTCATTTTACCTCTTTCAGTCCTAAAACCCTAAAATCTTCATTTTGGTGCAAATGGTCCAAAGAATTTTGATGATTAAATTGGAAAAATTGTCCTTTGTTGCCAAAATAGGAGCGCTATGATACGCACCCCCCCCCCACATGCAAACAACTAACTGAGGAAATAAGTGATCAGCAGCAACCTGCAATAAATGGCTTTTGGTATTTTAATGCAAACGGTTTTCCTGCAGGGTAATTCCTAAAGCAAATCATCTGCTGAGCTGCTCCACAGAAACATTGCATTAGATTGATAGTCAGAGGTTTTTCTCTGCCACCGCTTTGATCCGTAACCTCTGGTCTTAAGAGTAAGCAGCTTCATTTTTTATAAGCTTTTGTTGTTTTAAAATGTACTAGAAAACTCTATATACAATATAGTTTTAGCCTTTATGATTAAACCCTAACACTTCCTTCCTCCTTTCCTTCTTTTATCATGTGTTTTAATCCTTACTTGTGCATATGAGCTCCGCGTCTTGGAAAACAAGTGGATTTCTTTTCTAATGCGAGTCCAACATGTGAATTTGAAGCGGACCTTAACGTGCGTTCCCCTCTGATCAGCTCGCTTGAGAGCGCAGCGGTGACTGAATCTAGAAGATACAAAATAAATCATGGCCTCAGCTACAGGGGGTACTGTCTCTGAATTAATGAGCTCAGACTAGCAGGAAGGTGGGCGAGGGTGGTGGGAGGGGCTTCTTCAGTCAAATACTGCTGGTATTCCAGAACCACCGCATCAGCTGGACAGTCAGATTTCTGACAAAAAACAATTCTGAGATTAAACTCAGAAATTTTGAGATTAAAGTCAGAATTCTGAGAAAAAAGTCGAAATTCTGAAAAAAATCCAATTCTGTGAAGAACCTTTAAAAGCATTCCAAGAAAAAAGTCGAGATTCTGAGATTAAACTCAGAAATTTTGAGATTAAAGTCAAATTCTGAGAAAAAAGTCAAATTCACAGGAAAAAGTGAATACGAAGTTAAACTCAGAAATTTTAAAAGATTAAGTCGAATTCTGAGATTAAACTCAGAAATTTTAAGATTAAAAGTCAGAATTCTGAGAAAAAAAGTCAGAATTCTGAGAAAAAGTAGAATTCTGAGATTAAACTCAGAAATTTTAAAGATTAAAGTCAAATTCTGAGAAAAAAAAGTCAAATTCTGAGAAAAAAGTCAAATTCTGAGAAAAAATTGAATTCTGAGATTAAACTCAAAATTTTGACTTTAATGTTCGAATTCTGAGAGATTAAACTCAGAAATTTTAAGATTAAAGTCAGAATTCTGAGGAAAAAATCGAAATTCTGAGAAAAATTCAATTCACGCATTTATTGAAGAAATTTTAAAGATTAAAATGTCTAGGACCCATAAAATAAGAGTTTTTAAAAAGATTAAGTCAAATTCACAGAATCAGAATTCTGAGAAAAAGTGAAGATTCTGAAGTTAAACTCAAGAAATTTTAAGATTAAGTCAAATTCTGAGAAAAAGTGAATTCTGAGGTTAAACTCAGAAATTCTGAGATTAAAGTCAATTCTGAGAGAAAAAGTGGGAATTCTGAGATTAAAGTCAGAAATCTGAGATTAAACTCAGAAATTCTGAGATTAAACTCAGAAATTCTGAGATTAAAGTCAAAATTCTGACTTTTTTCTCAGAATTCTGACTTTTTTCCAATATTAAACTGAAAGAAAATTTAAAATCAGTTAACTTTTTTTTTTTTTCAGTGGCCCTAATCCTCTTCCATATCTTTAAGACTTGGAAATCATCCAACCATTTAAAATCTTAGTGCCAGCTGGACCAGCATTATAAAAAGTTCCTTTCATGACCCAGAATAGTGGGAAAACAGAATAGAATACCCTGGATAGTTTGTAATACTCCTCTGAATATCACACTCTATTTCCCCAACCAGTGTTAAAATCAACTTTGGATGTTAACAGATGAACTGCAGTCTATAAACTTTTCTTTCCGAAGCTTCCAGAAACTGAAAAGACTTCCTCTGAGGCTAAACTGGGCCCAGCCAAGCAGTAATTCATAGAAGCCACAGATGATGAAGGCGCTCCCTTAAATTTGCCAAAGTGGGCACTCATGAGGCACTCACTCTGAACCACTTTGCAATTAGCTGCATTTTAATCCTGCAGCTAATAGGATAAAAAGACTCAGAGGCTCTGAATTATACAGCGCTTCTTCAGGCTTCTTCACACCTTCACTCAGACACGCAAATGGCTGTAATTTCAGAGCAGATGGGGTCAAAAATTAACTTTATTGGCCAAAGTTCAGTAAATATGACTTTCTAATACTATATTATATTATGTGTCTTTCTTGGAGACTGAGGATTGTTACTGTTTTTATTTTGAACAAGAAGAATAATGTTCTCTTCTGGTAGCAACAGGAACCCGGTGGCCGTCTATAGAAGGAACCAATGAGCTGTTTTAGACGGCTGTGGGAGTGAAGCACAGTGTGAGCTCATTCTGGAGGGAAAGAAGTCGCCGGCAGACCAGGTGTCCCTGCAGAGGACATTGATTGAGGCTGTTGTTGTTGGTGTTTAGAGAGAATTCATGGCGGGGCAGGCGCCCGGGCTTCCTGTCTGCTCAGCATTGACAGAGAGCAGCAGCCGCCTGTGTGACAGGCAGCTTTACCAATCAGTCAAGCTGCTCAAGCACAAAACACAGGGGATCTCTGCGTGTATGCAGCCTAAAAGGGCAAAAAAGCACAGGCCCCATTGAGTGAGTCTCTGCCCCTCCACCCCACCGCCACTAACCACCCTCCCATTTCCCTGCATGGCGTTATGCATGCTATCGTTTTCCCCGTCTCTCCTCCCTGTGTCACTAGAACTGGGTCTCTTCTTTGCTGCAGAACAGTTAGAGGTGCAGCAGATCTGCATAATCGCAGCGTGAAGACATAAACCATTTAAAAAGTGCATTCAGACAGAGGTATCTGCTTAGTGATAGCGACAGCAGCCTCTGAATGGCAGACTATGTCACTTCCATTAGGCGTTTGTTTGTGCATTAAGATCTAATCTCTGTTATCTCCCATCAGTGTGGAGAATATTGACTGAGACGGAGCTACAAAGATAATTAGAACGAATGACTGAGAGGAAACGGACTGACATCTACATCTGAACACACCTGTTTGCAGAATCTGTTAATCAGCAATAGATGATAAATGATTTTAGCTAATTAGGCCGTCCTTATCAAGGCTGTATATTTAAATATGTCATTTCACTTGCTTGAATTCAAAGTGGAAATATAATGGAAGGTTTTGCAAATATCATTGGTTGATTTGATTTTTCCCCTTATTTTTTTTGTTATAATACATTTCTGTCACAATAGGGCTGGTGGTTGTGCAAAAGGGAGGCAG
Organism: Cyprinodon brontotheroides; assembly: GCA_018398635.1. Lineage (NCBI taxonomy): Eukaryota > Metazoa > Chordata > Actinopteri > Cyprinodontiformes > Cyprinodontidae > Cyprinodon > Cyprinodon brontotheroides. The sequence goes on along the minus strand of JAGKQL010000005.1, from coordinate 2,765,493 downwards.
AGGTGAAGAAAATAAAGATATTTTGAATAATATAGCAAGAAACTTAAAAAAACAAAGTCTGAGGTAAAAAAAAAAAAATCCAGATTTTGATCTAAAGATCATGAAACTAATTTAATCAAAAAACGAACCAGAAACGTGGAGGAATGGACGACGGAGGGGAGAATTACGCAAGTTTAGCATTGAGCAGTATGGACTGGACAAACCAGCAGTTATAGAAGAACCAAAGGAAGAATATAAACTAAGAAGAAAGGATGAGTGGAAGAAGAAACAGCGGAGACTCTAGAGAGCGAGGAATCAAAGAGAAGGGATGTCAGAACAAGAACTGAAAGCTGAGAAATTAATCAGCAGGAAACAGCCAGCTGTAAGAAAGATATAAAACCAATAAGGAAACTCAGAAAAGGTAAGAAAACAGGAAGTAAAGGGACAGATTATTCAAAATGAAACTGGAAGCTACTTATTAGAAACCAAAGTGAACTCTAAATGCAGATAACTTGACTACAAAACCAAGAAAAATCTATTTCAGTTTTAAAAAAAAACACATTTTGTGGACATTTTTCCATCACTACTCTCATATTTGTTGTTCCTTAACTGTCTGTTATGTCAGACAGTTTTATTTCAAGGGGAAAAAAGTCTTAAAAAGTCTTGAATTTAAATTGCCCTATGTCGTAGGAACCCTGTTAATGGAGAAATCCACTCCATCTGCTGCCCCACTCTGTTAATACTGTTTTTTAATACTGACATCTGTAAATAGTGTTCAGTTTGTGGTGATTTTTTAACTGTTATAAATAGCTCTGCATTTCTCAAGGGATTTAAATTTATGTTTTTAATACTTTGGTCATGAGATTTTTTTTTCCCTTGAATTTGAAATGCGGACTATTGCTTGCCTGTTTTCCTGGAGGTGCAGATTTGTCCTGTTAACATGAATTAGCTTACATCTAGGGATGCACCATATAATCGGCCCCTATCGGCCTTAAAACTGAATATCGGACATCGGCCACCCACCCGATATTTAACCCGAAGTATTTGATCAGCTTCTGAGTTCCTAAAGTCTAAAAAAAAAATAAAAATACTACTTCTTCTTCTTCCTCAAAAAGCTTCTTTTTACAGACTTAAAACTACTAAAGACGAGGGGAAAAAATATTGATACATTAAAATATCCCAATATGTTCATATGCTGATATATTGCCATTTAAAAACACCATATCATCTCTTTATACTAATGAAATATTGCTATATGTCATCGTTATGCTACGAAATCCCGAAAATTCACGAAATATTTGCCATATTTTTATATGTTGATATATTGGCGCGGTATCGATCTATTTTACTAACAAAATCTCACAAAGAATTTGCTAAAATATCACGAGTTTGTAACAGAGCGATGAAATTTCACCAGATTTTGAAAATAAAATGGATCGATACCACAGCGTTTTTTAAAAATCTATTTGATATCAGCATTGAAAATATATTTGAGTATATTATTTTTCAAAAGTGTCAGAAATGGATAACAAAACTGCTATTTTCAATGACTACTTATTTTTTGTCCAGCTTTGAAGCATCGGGGTATCGGTTATCGCTACATTAGTTTTAAAATATCGGCATATGGGATATCGGCCAAAATCCCAATATCCTGCATCCCTACTTACATCACTGGCCTCTATTGTCCAACACAACTGGTTCTTTTCATATTATGCATGCACTAGTATATATTGATGTCCACTTCCTGCAGGTATGTTGCTGTATTTTAATTTCTTGGATCTATTCAGACCTGCTTTAAATGACAGACATACCTAAAAGTCTTGTTGAAGAACAAATTATTTCTTTCCTCCCTGTAGTTTTTTCATAGAGAATTATGCATCTTCTGTGTTTTTCTTTGTTCCCTGCTGTTTATTATTAACTAGCGTTGCTGCTCTTAATTCCGGCTCGATTCTTTGTGAAACAGGAAAGCAATCTAATTCCTTTTCCCTGTGATTCTCTGCAGCTCTTTGATGGAATTGAATGCGAGTTTCCCATGTTTTTCATCTACATGATGATTGACGGTAAGCCTCATTTTCTGCTTGGCTGCTGGTTTGGTGCCTTAATGGGGAGAGAAAGAAAAGAAAGACCTGATTCTAAAAGGTTTTTAACATGTTTATGAAATTAAGCAGGAATTTGGGAAACAAAAGTTTATGTAACATAAATATGATTGAGACTAAACCTGCTGTTAAACTGGATACAACAATTTTTAAATCCAAAGCTTACAGAGACTCACTCTCTGCATGAGGGACCTAAAATATAAAAAAGGAAAAAGGGCAAATCTAAAAAAATTGAAAGGTAAAAATAAATCAGGATAGTTTAAAGTTTAGAACTTCAACTTAATCTCATCAGTTTTGCTTTAGTTTCCCACATCCCACATTTTTTCCACATTATTATAAGGATGGTTGTGATTTAAAAAAAATGCAATTAATCTCCACACTGGAAAAACGATCTAGAAATAAGTAAAAAATTCCTTAAATTATGTGTATTTACCCTTAATTTGAGTAGGTTAATGAAATAGTTTGCCAATGGAATGAGTATTTTTACTCTTAAAATAATATAATTAGATAATATGCATTTGAAATAAGACAATGCAATTGTGTTTCCTTTTATTTTTAATGGTTATAATCCTGTACCTTCTTAATTCAACAACAAATGCACTTAGTTTAAGAAAAAATTAGGCTGCAACGCATCTAATCGATAAAATCGCATAAAAATCGACTTTTAGTAAAAGCTGCTATAAACGTAATCTCATCATCGATTAGTTGTGTCGCTGGCTGACACGCGCCATACTGCCGCTATCACTGCCACTTTGACTGGAAACGGGGAAGAAAAAATTACGGCAGAGCCGGAAGCCATTGTTGCCAACTCAGCGACTTTGTTACGCTATATTTAGCTTAATTTTCAGACCCTCCAGCGACTATTTTTCAAAAAGCCGACTAGCGACAAATCTGGCAAGCTACTTTTTACGGTGTCACTGGCGGCTTTTGGAGACTCCCCACGTGAAAGCACCTGTATCGCTCCTAATCTTGTCCTCCAGCTTTAGCCAAGCATTGCCGTGAGGCGCCTCCCCATCCCAACCCCCGCTCTCCCACAGGAGTCCCTTCAGCTTGCAGTCAGAGTCAGCTAGGATGTTTACCCCTCAGCGCCAGACTTACAAATGAAAGCGCGCATATGATGCTACGGGATTGACGGCCGAAATTGATCACAATAATTAAAATAGCCTTTATAAATAAATTAACTTGCAAATTATGAGGGCAAGGCTTTTAAAGTTTAAATCTTCTGGCAAAGATAAAGTAAAGAAGATCCTGGAATTTATGGAAGTAAAGCAGAATAAAATCAGCAAGATCAGTAATATGTCAGTTAATTATCTGCCACATTCCCATGTAAATATCCGTCTTTGGAGGATGTGTTTTTAGCACCCTTAGTTCTCTCTATTTTTTATTCCAAATACAATTTATCATTTGAATCACAGGGCTATTTTTATCTCTATGGTTCAGTATTTTCTCAAGTAGCAACTTTAACTGCTATACTTTCCTGTCTTAAAAAGGCAGAACTCTTCTAGTCTAAAAAAACTCCTTTGTTGAAATGGGGGGCCTATTGTTTGAACCCCTTAGGGGCTTTGAAAAACAAAAATTTCTTTTTGCGCTTTATGAAACAAAGTACCCTATATTTTGTGGATGTATTGCTACATTTCTCATGTAAGTTTCGCGTAGTTTTAACACAAACATTTATTTTTCATATTGCACCAGTACAGTTAATGAGCAACCTGTACTTGTGTGCTTGTTTGTTCTGTCTAAAATGTTTATTTTGGAATAAAGAGGTTAATATAAAAAATATTTTTTGTCCGATTCATCGATTAATCGAAAAAATAATCGGCCGATTCATCGATTTTTAAAATAATCGTTAGTTGCAGCCCTAAAAAAAATACTTATCTAGATTTAGATTTTTTCCAGTGCACCAGTCGTATGGTGGTTGGTCACAAAACGACGTGACAATAACTCAGTTCTATTCAATTCAATGTATGCATATAGCGCCGATTCCTAACTCATGTACCTTACAGAGACAATACAGTTCAATAGGTTTAGCATTTCTATCAGGGAATACCAGCTGATCGCATTCAGTCGCTGACTGTGTAGGATTCTCTCATCCTGTGACATGTGGTAACAGTAGATGTTCGCTTGCATTTTTTTCGTTGACTCTACAGCAATCCCTTACTCAGAGCATGCATGCAGCGACAGTGGAGCAATTCAGTAGCAATTTCATGAGTCTGGCAGGAAGAGAGATTACAAAGTAAAACACATCCGCTTTTAATTCAGTTTATTTCTATAGCGCCAATTAACAACACATGTCATCTAAACGAACTTTACAGTTCACTAGATCATCCAGTCAAAATCTGATTCAAAGTTTTCTATCTAAGACAACCAGTTGATTGCTTCGACTCATTAGCTACGTTTACATGGGCAAAATTTCCCCGATCCGATCCAAACCTTGGTTGATCGGAAATTCAAAATCTCCGTTCACATGGACACTAAATGAAATGATCCGATCATGGCGTGTGTATACATGTACCTAGCGTTGGATCAGATTAAATCTTTTTAAGCATCGCGTGCAGAACTTCCTGCCAAACTTGGCAGTTCTGTCTCGCGTCTGGTTTTTAAGGAGGCCTGACAAACGATGCTCGGAGCGGGCGGCGGAAAAGAAAAACAGAGAGGAGGAAAAAAAGCGGCAGCATGGCGAAATGTCCGAGAGAAAATGTAGAGAATGGCGATTGAACGGCGTGGGAAGGCGAGTGGGCTGTGGAAAGAGAAAAGAGGAAGAGGAGGATAAATTCCTGCTTCCTGCAGCTTTAAATGAACTTGAGTGTATAAGTCGGCGTTCCTAGACTCCTCCCGCCATGTTGTTCACAACAAGAGCGAGAGCGAATCGGTGGTTTCCTGTTGTTGACAAGGTGGAAAAACGTCACGCTGACGCCGCACACAATGCGCCAGTGAAGATTATTTTACTCTTAAGATCCGAATGGGTGTTTACATGGACGCCAATCGGAATGGCGATCGGAAAACCACCTCTCTCTTTTCGAATTAAATTTAGATCCGATCGGACCGAATCGGATTAGAATCTTCAGTCTGACATGCTTACAATGAAACATTTTTGATCTGATCAGGCCTTCAATCCGATTAGTTGTGTCCATGTAAACGTAGCTACTGACTCTTCAGCAATCCCTCACACTAAGCATGCTTGTAGCAACAGTGGAGAGGAAAAACTCCCTTTAACAGGAAGAAACCTCCAGCAGAAACAGGCTCAGTGTGAGCGGCCATCTGCTGAGGTCGACTGGGGTTCAAGGAGACAGAAGCAGACATAGAAAAACAAATATAGAAGCTCTGATCTACAAACACTTTCTATGTTAGAAAAAGGTAACTATAAACTGTAGCTCTGCAGGTTACTCTGTCTAGGAAAGAAATCGATAAGCAGATGAGATATGAGTTGGTTCTTATATCAAAAGAGGTAAAGGAGAGCATATACAGTTAGTCGCATTAAAAGCTGAGCCTATAGCTATTTCTAAGAGAGAAACAGGACTACACTCTGAAAACAGGCCTTACTCCATCATCTATTATCAGAGCTGATATTTCTCTCTAAGAAAGAGTCACAGTCTAACAGGAATAAACTATAACGAGAAAAACCTGAGAGAGCATAAAGTTAGAGGTTACGCAAATTAACTTCCATTCATGATTTGATTGAAAAGCTGTTAGAAAAACTAAGATTTGAGATTAACGCCGGTCCCATCTCTGTCCCATCTCTGTCTCATCTCTGTCTCATCTGTCTCATCTCTGTCCCATCTCTGTCCCATCTCTGTCTCAGGTGTGTTCAGAGGAAACAAGGAGCAGGTGAAAGAATACCAGGATCTCCTTGAACCAATCATCTTCCAGTCTTTTGAGGGTGAGTGATTAGTTAATATGTAAATACACCAAACGCATTGATTGCATCTGAGCTAAGCACAGCAATGGATTCAGCAACAGAACTGTTGCTACATGGGTAAGGAATTTATTCAGTGATATGTGGGTAAATTATCAGTAATATATATATCCCACGTTTTGATTTATTAAAAGTCAGTGTCCTGACCATTAGATTAGACTATTAGTTTGTCACAACTATAAACATCATCTGACTAAAAAAAAACAACTTTAGGTTGTGTTAGTTGTTTTGTAGAGAGATCACCAAGTAGAAGGCACACTTTAGCTTCCTTCTGCTGGTTGATGAGATGAAGGGAGGTTTGATGAGGTGTTTGCAGGAAGGACTTTGATGCTTTTGGCGTCACATTTATTTCAGCACTGTCTGAGGTCACCTACACACTGGAAAAACCATCTAGAAATAAGTAAAACTGTCTAAAATTAAAGGCATACTATGCAACATTTTTCAGTTAATTAATGTGTTCCATAACGTTTTTGGATGATTAAATGAGTCATTTCAGGTTGAACAAAGGTTTCTCGGCCGCCCTGGTGGTCTGTAGGGAATTACCGTACTTGCAATTGCAGGAGCCCTGCGGCCCGCACCCACAGGCTCAGAAGTCTCGTGCATGGCGAGAGTCGGTCTTGCTTTTACGGCGAGAACTGCTACACGCCCCAGTGAAAGGCATGCTTCGTTGCTAGCGCGGTGGCGATATTTGTACAGTTATCATGGCGGAACCAGCGAGAAAAACAGCGAAAGCCCGCGGTCGGAGCAGGCAAGAAAGAGGAAAAAAGGCTCCGGACAGAGAGAGAGTCGTACTTTGTTATTTAGACACATGCATAACAAATAATGTATGAAAACATGCTAAATTTTGAAACTCAGAAATTGGAACAAAATAGTCACTTACACTTGTAGACATGGTGATTAGATTTGCGTTAATGCCTGTCTGCTAAGCTCAAAACAACAGCGCCTGGCTTGACGGAGAAACCAGGAGAACAGCTGAGCATATTTACGACAGTGCAATTTTACTTTCCGCCCTCTGGGGGAGCCTTGCTGGAAAAATCAACACCGGTTGCATAGTGAACCTTTAAGTGCATTTACCCTTAATTTTTTAGTAGGTTAATGAGATGATTTTGCCAATGGAATGAGTATTTTTACTCTTAAAAATAAGATATTTAGATAAAAATGCACTTGAAATAATAAAAATGCAAAGGTGTTTCCTTATTTTCAATGTAAACTGTCTTGTTCCATTGGCAAAATGTCTGTTATGCCTTCTCAATTTAAGAAGAAATTAACTTATTTTAAGAAAAAAATGACTTATCTAGATTTTACATTTTTCCTGTGCAGCTTGGAGAAGTCCGGCACAGTGTCTGTGGAAGGGGCGAAGCCACATTTGTATTCACTGCGACACACGCAGACGACCTGGTTTCTGAGTATAAATCAGTCTTGAGTGGAATTCACTACTGTTCTCGCCCCCAAAAAGCACAATTATTCCTCATGGATTAGTGCTATATCTGAATTAACAGTTGCATAATGACATACAGTGATACTTCCTCCCCATGCTCGGGATCTTACACTGCAAAAATGATCTAGAAATAACTTAAAATTTCTTAAATTAAGAGTATTCACCCTTAAATTGAGTAGGTAAATTCGATAGTTTGCCAATGGAATGAGTAATTTTACTCTTAAAATAAGATAATTAGATAAAAATGCACTTGAAATAAGACAATTCATTTGTGTTTTCCTAATTTTAAATGTAAATTGTCTTGCATTTCAATTTGGCAAAATGTCTCTCTTTACCTCCTCAATTCAAGAACAAATGCACTTATTTTAGAAAAAATGACTTTCTCCTAGATTTAGATTTTTTGCAGTGTATCATGCGCACGGACCCGTGCTCACGTGGGAGGAGCTGGCACGCGCTTTGTTCTGCATTGGTAGATAAACGATGCACAGAAATAGTTTAACATACCTGTTAGTATATTTATTTTCTTCACAGGCATTTTGAAATAAAAGTGACGCCATATTGGATGTTTTTTTTAGTTGTTTCTTCCTTCCAAAGGAGGAAGGTGGTGTATTCTTCCTCCTTAGATGAACTTTATTTTTGTGCTTCATATCTGAGCTTCAGATTTATATCCCTCACCTTTTGCCAGTTTTTTTTCCCTCTCAGTGATTAAAAAATTTCCTCTTATTAACCCCTGTCATTCATATTCATCCACCACTTACTGCTCACAGGAGGACTGAGATGTTCTGAACCGATGAGCACAACTCTGACTTTATTATCCACCTGCAACCATTGCAGTGAGGGGAGAGCATCCCATAATAAGGAAGTTTCCCTTGGTCCATTCACAATAGAAGAGGAATAATTGGAGTGTAGACAGGATAATAGAGGGAGATATAAGTCGACTCCATAGAGCCTTAGTTCTTGTTCTGCATAAATTAGCACAGACTCCTGAAGTTAATTGGCTGAGCTTTGGAGGATAACATGAGTGGAAAAGGTTTTTATTTCTTTGTTTTTACCATTAATGTTAATCAGAAAGCAGAAGACAGACTTTTGATTAGTGTTTTGAAAATTATTTGTTAATTCTAGATGATTTCCTAAAACACAGACATGCAGTGTTGCACTTTTATTTCTACATGCAGAATGTAGAAACAAATTATATCATTAGGCCAAAAAATGTCAGTTTAAAACATAAACAGAGATCGACCTGAATTCAGACCTTAGTGTCGGCCTTCAAACATCAGTCAGTTTTAGACTATAGATATTTTTTTATTGTTTTAAAAGATCCCAGTGAGGTTTTTTTTTTTTTAAAGGGAGTCCTAAAAAAATTGGTAACAGCAGGTAGATTTAAGTTTAACATAAATAAATATTGAAAATCCTAATAAAATGAAACACATCTTTTAAAACAAAGCTTAACTGCATTAAAACTGCATCACATGTGACTACTGCTGATTATTTAGAGAATCAGGTCAGAACCGTCACTATTTCCAACCTACAGCAGGGATTCTCCTGCGGCAGTGAGCTATGAAGATAATCTGGAGCGGCGTAGAGGAAGATGGCGCAGGAGGCTGGACATGATGTCATATCTGCACGCTTATATGTTAGGGTTTGATCCGAGCAGGTTATAGACAAAACATGCTTCCTATTGATCTGAATGATCGACCTCTGTCCTTTTTTTCTTTTTTTTTTAACAGAAATATTGTTTGTTTATTTAATTGGTTTGCTTTTTTTTTCATTAGAGCCACAAAAATTATCATTTTTTTATTGGAATGTTAGAAGATTTATTGGTGGTTATAATAGAAATACATGGAGCAAACATATATAAACATTTTGAATTTAATAAAAAAAAAAACTGTTTAAATGCGTCAATAGCTAACTCTATCCAGAACTCCTCAATTGGAAAAGCTTTATTTTTACCTGGTTTATTTTAATAAAAAAATCTTGTTCTAATAATCTTTGGCTATCAGATTATTAATTGAAAAAAATAATGTCGACAGATTAATTGATTTGCAAAATAATTCTTAGCTGTAGCTCTAGATCTGATATCTACGGGAGAGGATTAGGGCCACTGAAAAAAAAGTTAACTGATTTTTTAATTTTTATTTCAGTTTGATATGGGAAAAAAGTCAGAATTCTGACTTTTTTTCCCATTTTAAACTGAAATAAAAATTAAAAATCAGTTAACATTTTTTTTTTCAGTGGCCCTAATCATGTTCCATAGATATCAGTGTCGCTATCAGTCCAGATACTGGAGAATATTCAGGATCTACTAACAATTGGCCTGATCTATGGGGACGGCTCTATTCAATCTATTTCTAAAATACATTTAATTTAGGTTAAAAATATCTTGAACAGCAGAATAGTTTGATTCTGCATCTGATTAGATAAATATAGTCAGTTATAAACCTTAGAGTGACTGTTTGTTTTCCCAATATATATATTTATATTTCCCAATCTATATATATTTTCCTGTTAACAAAATTAATTGTTTTAAAATTGTTTTTAAATTAAATTTTTTTAAATTAATTGTTTTAAAACTTCCTTTCTGACCTCATAATAAATTCTAGTTGCCTTTTGGGACAGTTTGTGGACATTTATAAAGATGATGCCTCTTTTAAAGAGGAAATATAAACTGATTCCAGAAAATATCAACAGTAATGATGATTTACTCAGCAAATATAGCTCTGGTATCTGAAGTGTATCAGGATCTGCAGATCAGAGGTGAGAAAATGTGGTTTTCTGAATCCAAACAGGTTACATTTCCCCCGTGAGATCATGTAGAAGTTATCTAAAGATAGCATAGCCTGGGAAAAAGACCCGGAAAAGAAAAAAAGCTTGAGCTATGAGTCAAAGCTGCTCTGCAACCGACAATTTTAGGGGTACAATCCATCTGCAAAACAACCATCAAACAGATGGTTTATGGCAAGAATATCTAGAAACATAAATGTTTCAATTTAAGGTTAAGCACCAAATCCTGCAGTGCTTCAGTGGTAGTGAACCAAACAGAGAAGATAACTGTCTTCTTAAATGCAGAACCTGCTATCTATCCTCTCTAAAACACATGATAGCTTTCAAAATGAAACCTTTAAGCTGCAGTTGTTGTGCTTAGACAGTAGATGTTGTGTTTGGACCAGCGGGCGACACAAACACCGAGCTAACTACAGTCATCTCTCTTTGCAGGACACGCCGTCATCCCTAAATACTACTATGTACCGGCTGACTTTGTGGAAGCGGAGCAGAACAAACATGGCAGCCAGAAGCGTTTCCCTAGCAACTCTGGTCGGGATGGGAAGATGTTTCTGTGGGGTCAGGCCCTGTACAACATAGCTAAGCTGCTGGGTGGGTTTCTCACAGTTTCACCCCAATCTAGAAATATGTTAAAATTTTCCTAAATTAAGTATATTTACCATTAATTTGAGTAGGTCAATTAGATATTTAGCCAATGGAATGAGTATTTTTACTCTTAAAGTGAGATAATTAGATAATATGCACTTGAAATAAGACAATGCAACTGTGTTTTATTATTTTAAGTGTAAATTTTCTTGTTCCATTGATAAAATGTCTCTTTTACCTCCTCAAACCAAGAACAAATTAACCTATAAGAAAAAATGACTGATCTAGATTTATATACAATGTAAAATGCTAGATTTTTTTTCCAGGCTTACACTGGAAAAAAATCGAACATTTTACATTTTATATATTTTTTAATAAAATGGAACATTTTATATTTTTTAAATATAAAATTTAACATTTTACATTTTATATTTTTTAGATATAAAATGGAACATTTTACATTTTATATATTTTTTAATAAAATGGAACATTTTATATTTTTTAAATATAAAATTTAACATTTTACATTGTATATTTTTTAAATATAAAATGGAACATTTTATATTTTATATATTTTTTAAATAAAATGGAACATTTTATAATTTATATTTTTCAAATATAAAATAGAACATTTTACATTTTATATTTTTTAAATATAAAATGGAACATTTTATAGTTTATATTTTCTAAATATAAACTATAAAATTGAACATTTTACATTTTATATTTTTTAAATATAAAATAGAACATTTTACATTTAATATTTTTTAAATATAAAATGGAACATTTTATATTTTCTAAATATAAAATGGAACATTTTACATTTTATATTTTTTAAATATAAAATGGAACATTTTACATTTTATATTTTATGTTTTTTTAAATATAAAATGGAACATTTTATATTTTTTAAATATAAAATGGAACATTTTATGTTTTTTAAATATGAAATGGAACATTTTATATTTTTTAAATATAAAATGGAACATTTTATGTTTTTTAAATATGAAATGGAACATATTACATTTTATATTTTATGTTTTTTAAATATAAAATGGAACATTTTATATTTTCTAAATATAAAATGGAACATTTTACATTTTATATTTTATGTTTTTTAAATATGAAATGGAACATTTTATATTTTTTAAATATGAAATGGAACATTTTATATTTTCTAAATATAAAATTTAACATTTTACATTGTATATTTTTTAAATATAAAATGGAACATTTTATATTTTATATATTTTTTAAATAAAATGGAACATTTTATAATTTATATTTTTCAAATATAAAATAGAACATTTTACATTTTATATTTTTTAAATATAAAATGGAACATTTTATAGTTTATATTTTCTAAATATAAACTATAAAATTGAACATTTTACATTTTATATTTTTTAAATATAAAATAGAACATTTTACATTTTATATTTTTTAAATATAAAATGTTCCATTTTATATTTTTTAAATATAAAATGTTTCATTTTATATTTTTTAAATATAAAATGTTTCATTTTACATTTTATATTGTATGTTTTTTAAATATAAAATGGAACATTTTATATTTTCTAAATATAAAATGTAACATTTTACATTTTACATTTTATGTTTTTTAAATATAAAATGGAACATTTTATATTTAAAAAATGTTTTAATGCTGTTAATCCTTCCTTTTATTTCCATTTGTGTTCCATAACGTTCCAGTGGACGAGCTGATCAGCCCTAAAGACATCGACCCGATCCACCGATACGTCCCTCGGCAGGATCAGCGCAACGTCAGCATGCGCTACTCCAACCAGGTTAGCTTACACCGCTCTGTGTCCGTATTTCTACGCTTCACCAAACTGAATATCAATCACCACACATCAACAGGATTTAATCTGATACCTCGATTAGAATAATGACCTCGGGGTTCCAGGTATTTACTTATTTATGTGTTCATATGAGGGAAAATAAAAGAGAACCGCTTTAATGATCAGTCGTCCATTACTGCACCAGTTCTCTACCTGTTCAGTGATTTAATCCACAAAATAAGAACCACATCGCTGTTCAATAACAATAACATTTTTATCAACATCTATTAAACCAAATGTTAAAATGGGGAAGAGAGATGAATAATTCAGCGAAGTAAATAATGCATCATGTCAAATTTCACATCAGAGGATAATAAAACTATTAGCCTTAGAGATGTAGATAAATAAAGCCTCCATTAAACTGATTGAATAATGGTTGGATTTAGCTGAGGGTGTTTCTCCCTCCTAATCAGAACATTTATTAGTCGAGCATAGAAATCTGTCCTGTCATCTGAGTGGATGAGGTGAAATGGACACACTGGTTGGCCTGAGCAGAAACCTCCTCTGGGGGGGGTCAGCTGGAAGGTTTACTGCCGTGCTCTGGTTGGCTTCCAGTTGGGATCCCGATAAGTGCAGGACTGTGCTGCATTTTTTTTCACTTCTCAAATTAAAACAATGCAGTCAGTTTGACTGGCTCAGATTCTGGAAAATCTAAAAAACGAACAGCTGCTTTTCTTAAATTTAATAAAGCAGATCTGCAGTCCTCGGCCGGCTGTCAATCAAAATACAAAACTGCAAAAAAAAAAAAGTGCCCTTAAACTGATACAGAAGAGGTTTTGGATTTTAATACAAATATCAAGAAAAGAAAACGCAGCAAAAAAAAAAAAAGACTGAACAGTTTAAAAGTGGGTAAATTCGCACAAGAAACACAATAGTTCACCAATTAGTTCACCATAACAGCAGCTGAACTCTAAGTCACTGATGACCAAAGGTCCTACCTGGTTCCGGGCTGTCTTCTCATGTCTCTAGTCTTGTTCTGTACTCTTACCACACCCCCATCCATCGTAGCTTTAGGTCTAAGCTCTGCTGTATCTCTGCCTCAGTCACATCTGCTGCTCTTCTAAACCTTTTCAGGCTGCTATAAAATCCAGTTTTAACCTGGCAGTAACCTAACCTGACTCCGCCAGATGGATTTGCTCCGCATATCCATCTGGAAACCTTCCGTGCTGAAGTAACTTTGGGATCCACCTTAAAGCGTAAGATTAATCCAGTTTTACAGTCGGGATAAATGTAGGACTGTACATCCTGTGAAACAGATTTGTCTTCTAAGTTTTGTTTGCAGTACAGCTCAGATTGGTCGTGTTTTTCTCTTAGTTAAACGGATTTAAGGGAGCAATTATGGGCTTGTGGCCTATAAATTAACCTCAGCTTTAAGTGTGTTAAAAACTAACCTCCTTGGTGACACAGTGCATGAGCAGCAGCCTATTGTTCTAAGGAAATGTCGCGGAGCTTTATTGTTTCTGTTTCCTCTCCATATCAAGCCTTCTCTGTGTGTTTGTGGTCCATAATCACAGCTCTGGGCTGTTCCTACATTCTTCGTTTCTAACGGATCTTACTCTTGGTAGATCTTTGTGCAATAAAGTCTTAATTGTGTTCCACCCATCAAAAGCAAACCAGCAGAAGTTATCATATATCACGCCTCGCCAGCGGCCGGGCTTGCAGATGAGGATTAAGCCCAGCCTATATACTTGACTAAATGGCATCATGTCTGAGGTGTGATCCATATCGTTTGTGGCTGGCGGCTCGGAGATGAAAGCTGGAGATATTACACATTCAAGGGCTTCATGGACATTTTTTCCACCACCTATACCTATTTTTCCATCTGTTTTAGTTGCTTGACTGATAAGGCAAAGCTAGAAGAAAGCAGAGGGAGAGGATAAGACTTTAGAGGTATGACAATTGCTAGAATAAATCCACGTATCTGCGGAAGGAACAAAGGAAATATTTTTATCCCCAGTTTTTGAGTTTCTTCACTGTCTCCTGTTTCATTGTAGATAACATGTTTTACCTTGTGTCAGATTAAACTTCTCTGTTTCTAAGAATCGGGGCGCAGCTTAAAGCATTTGACTGGCAGTAGGGGTCCTGTCAGAGCGTCACCTCCAGTCGCCGTGGTCATCAATGCAACGCTTCTTTACGACTTTTAAGAAGTACAATTCTAAACATCCTGCTTGCTAATTGAATGATCTTTATCAGACTATATTATCAAAATTTAGAAAATAATTTTTTAAAAGAAATCTGTCTTAAAATCTGTTGTTTTCCGTTATCTTCTGCAGGCCAGTTAGTTCTCACGTCAGCCTGAACACCTAAATTAAGCCAATCATATCCGCGGTCATCTGTCAATCAAATTTTTTCAGTCATAGCATCTTGATTCATACGTCGCCGCTAATATACGCAACGTGTTGAAATCAGAATCCTTTCCCATTGAGTTTGAGCGTATCCCAGTGTTCACAGGGATGGGCGTCTGTGTCTTGAGCGGCAGGCATTAGAGCTAACAGAACTGGCAGCGTTAGCGAGGCAAGGGCTCCAAACATGTGCACGGCTGGAAGCCTTCTACACCAAACCAAGCTTCCTGCCGCCCTGGCGTCCTCTTCCACAACATCTTCCTCCCTTCTTTCCTCCCTCTAAATAAAAATGGATGATGGAGGAGACTCATCCACGACCTCCGACACTAAACTCTCCTCCTCTTGCATGTTTCAGCTGTCCATAGCGTTCCTTGACAGCGTCGTTCCTAAGTCACCAATTTGGTGCTACTTGGTCCCAAGTGGAATTTCCCATTGGGGTCCTACCCCAGCACTAAGTTGCCTAACTGGTTAACTTAAGATGCTTCTAACATTCCGCCCGTCTTGATAAGCGACCAATCACATTCACGTTATTCACTGGGTGTAAAAATTAGGGCACCACTCGGGAGAATCCGGGAACTGGAACCGTTAAGGAACACCCTACGACTTTAAGGCTGACAGATTTCCGTTCTTGGTGGACGTATTTATTCCTCCATTTCATTACATTACCGCCGCTTACTTTGATGTATATAAGGGGATTTTATGTGATCCAAGCATAAATTAATAGCAAGACAGGTTTATTTGCACAATTGAGTACATGGAATTCAAAGTGCGGTTGCTAAGTCACCAATTTAGTGCTACTTGAACAACTAATTACTTGGCAGACGTCTTGTCATCTTGTTTTTTCATTTTTCCATCCACTCTTCATTGCACCACTGTACCTCAAACAAGATGCCGCCATCAAACCCTCCAAGTGTATACATGGTTCTTTAGCCTCATCTTGGATTCCTTTATGTAATCATTGTCTAAATTTACTCCAAATCATGTTGTTAAAAACATTTCCCATGTCTTCAGTATGTTTATTTGGTGTGAAGCAGAAAAAGTGGGGCAGTGAGTTGGAATCAAGCGCTTCATTTGTTACAAAGATCCCTGGAGAGATCCCTGTATAAAACCAAGCGGCACACCAGCCCATCAATGTGATCTGACCCACAGTCTCCTAATTCATAACTTAAAAGCCTGAAGCTACACCTTCATATTTTCCAGATTCCGTCTTTTCTCTCTAGTTCCCAATATCATACAAGGATAACATGTCCTTGTAAACATATCCTATATCTGAACAGTCCTTGAAACAAATTTTCTACTATATTCCACTGATTTCCTTACATCATAAAGTCAAAAACAAAAAATAATTTAATATCTAAGCATGCTAACATGTCTATATGGGGTTGAATTAATTCACAGGGGAGTAAATACCTATGAAGTTTGAAGTATTTGAAGTATGAAGTTGGGCTTCAAAGTGTCTCTTTTAGAGATTTATTTGTTGTTTCTTTTTGTTCGGTGCCCTCATATCCAAGTATTGGGAGAGTTGCCTCATCGTAAGTAGTAGGTCTGGTCTTCCAGCATTTGTAGCTTATAGAAGCTCTAAAGCTTTAATAGTCTTGGGTCGTTTTCTTGGACATTCACGCCAATTTCCATCATGGTGAAAGTTAAGAGAGCACAAATTCCAGAGATTCTGTGAAAGAATTTCACCTTAGGCTGTGATTTGAAATGACACAAGTGGTGTGCATATTAATTTAGTATTATACATACAGTATTATGCGTCATCTTTTTTTGTCATAAATGAATGAATTTTGTTAGAGAATCTTACATTTTTAGGAAAAAGAAGGCCAACTGTGTGTTTGTTAAAAGCTGCTCCAATATTTACTGTAGTTGTTTTTCCGTCACCTGTCAGTCTCCAGTTTGGTCCATTTCATCGCAATATGCAAAAGTTTTATTTTATATCCCATGTGTGGAGTTTGTGATGGAAAAAAACATTCACCCGTTCTTTCACTCGTGTTGATGCCGGAGGAGAGTCAACAAAATAATTGGCTAAGCAATAGTGCGTCACGCTTACATTCTAAATTGATTCGTCATGAGGTGACTAATGGAGCCGTCAGAGCAGTTTGCAGAGATAGGTATTCAGATACATGTTGGCCAATCACATGCCCCTCCCCCCTCCCGTGACGGAGCTGATCTGTTGTCATGGCGACATAATTCACCACCTTTGGAACAAGCAGTTCCCCTCCAAACCAGAGGGTGGCAGCATTAGGTTGTCCTAATTAATCTAACATATTGTTAGTTAATCAATGATAGACTGTCAACATAAATGCATTAATAATGATTCACATCAATTTACTAGCATTAAATTGACAAATGCAGATTTGTTGCTCTTTTCAAAACCATTTTTTTTTGTTTTGTGACAGAAAAGGAAATTGTATTTTTCTGTAAGTCATCTTGAAGCCTTCTGAATAATTTGAGATAAATAACTACTTAACCCATTCAATTTTGTTATTATGCAGAACCGTTGCTTTTAATTCAGCAAGCATTGACGTATAAATATGTGTTAAAAATCAGGATGTTCCCTGCCTGGTCACCCTTATGGAAATTTGACGGCTATGCGTTTGGTAGGTGATTGTGGTAAATAGACCAAGACTCCTTTAACACTTTAGGTCTGGGATCTGCAGCCTTTAAAGTTAAGAGATGCAAATTATTACATGACTTTTTAATAAAACGCAATGGATTATTTTTTGTTAAATATCTGCCGTAGGAATTCTGTTGCCATCTTAAACAATGACCCTAACGACTCCCTTTTCATAGGCATGGGCCGCTATCGGGTCTTGCAGGCTAACAACAACCTCAATGACGCCCCATTACTAAGAGGTGGACCTGTTTTTTTGGTTACATTTGCATGTTTTCTAAACCATAACAAGGCTTTTGTTTCTGCCACTCTATAAGCCTGGAACTCAAACCCACATCCAGACATTTTGAATTGAAAAAGCTTCAAGGATAACAAGCGAAATGTCTTCAAACTAGGAAACAAAGTCCAGTTTATTGTTTTTTAACTTTGTTGGGATGACTATGACCTGGATGATGGAGAATAGCTTTTAAAATGATGAAAAACATAAATGATTCACAAAGAAGAAACACAGATTTTCTTCTATAGGTTATTATTTGGTGTAAAAAATGATAATAAAACATAATTTTCAAGCTAATTAATAAGAGAATATCTCTAGCAACATATTTCACCTGCTTTTAGTGTCATTCTGTTATGAAAATTCAATTCGTATATTCATTATAAAAACCACTAAAACTTCTAAGACTGCCGTCTGTTATGATGATACAGTAGTTAGTTCTTTATTTTTAGCCGCCATTAAGAGCCATTGTAGAGGGCCCAACGAGCCATTTGTTGCTCCGGAGCCTCGGGTTGCAAACCCCATTCTTTAGGCATTTAAAGGGGTATATATAGCAGGGGTTAACGTTAAGGATTTTTACCACTTGCCCTTTGGGCAAGTGACTTTCACATTTCATTTGCCCAGAAACAATTTTTTACTTGCCCAGTATAATGTTTGATAAATATAGTTCCTAATATTCATTTCTGTATATATATATCCAATGAAACATGTTTGTTTTTTTAAATGTTTTTTGTAATTCAGTATTTTTTAAGTTTCCAGGTTCCTGGTGTGTATCTGCATATGCCAGATAATGAACTAAAACTCACATTACCGTGTTAACATGCTTTTCAATCCTTCCTGCACATTCTTTTCAAACTAAACTCTACTTTAAACCAATATACTGTGTGCTTGGAAAAATATAAAATGTAATGTTAAAAATCTAAAAAAAATTTGACAGGTTAAAAAACCTTAAAATAAATCACAAGACAGAAGTCAATGTCACAAATGAATAACTTTTATTTTAGAGTCACGGTATGTTTATACAAGATAATACTATTAATATAATGTGACTTTTCTATAGAATCATTATAAATAGTTATTTTTATTCAGGGTTTCCACAGTCTTGACATCATTTCAGAATTCCTTAACTTTTAACTGACAGGATTAGTTTTCCCTGACAAAATAAATGCAGCAACAAGACAATAATAACATAAAATTTTTAATGTATGACCTGCATCACTGAACAGAAGACTGCCATATGACAGCCATATTTACACTGTGCGCATGGCATACAATTATCCCAATTTTCCTAATCCCTGACCGATCATTTTTAATCTAGGGTTATCTGGGTGGTGGGTGAAATGGGTGGTGGTAGGGTGTTACTGTACTTAAATTTTTTGCCTTGTTGTTGTTTTTTAGCCTGCCAAGTTGAAAAAAATGTGTCTGATTTTACAGCAATTCCGGGCAAAAATCACACCATCTGGCGGAAAATCACGCGGCTTTTTCAAATCACGCGAGAATGTGTACAAAACAAAAATGGCGCCGGCAACGCTTCTGGGTTGTTTTCATCGAATGTCGGTGATTTCATAGTAATTTTGAGTGAAAAATTTTTTATTTTTTTTTGCGAAATTTGTACTCTCCCGACAATAAAACTACTTGCCCCGGGAGATTGGGCGATGGTTAACATCGAGCCCTGTATAGTAAAGAAATAAAAACTGTAATCTTAGGTAGTGATCCTTAAAAGGTAGGAATGTTTGGAGGTTCCAACAGGACATTTTGAAACGGCTAACGTTATGTTTTGGGAAAGTCCTGACCACAGATGTTCTAAAAACACATGAACACAGTTTAAGAGGAGGGTCTGTGATAAGAAGCACATCAGATGAGCTCTACTTTCCTTAAATGTGGTTAGAAATCCTGCAGGATCGATACCAGAAGCCTGCTGGTGGATACAAAATCCTTTTTAAGCTGATTCTGGTGTCTCTGTCTCTATAGATTGAAGAAAAAAAAAGAATTTTAACATGCATTTACAATGTTTGTTGTTAAATCGCAGCCCATCCCTGCAGACAGAGGCTATTATTAAAATCCTGATCCATACAGGTCTGATTTGAAGTCTTTGTCAATAGAAAATCAGCATCAGCTTCTTTGTATGGAGCGTGATTTCTCCCAGTTGGGAAGCAGACTGAAAATACGCCGCACCATCGAACTTGCAGCCTTTGCCTCTATGAATTTAGCATCTAAACTAGTTTCCCCTGTGAGCAAAAACTGGCTCCTGTCAGGTCGGAAGCATATTTTATCAAGATTGTCAGAAGTTTTATCACAGCGAGAATATTTCGCAACTGCTTGGAGAGGCTGCGGTGCAATTTGCTGTAAGCCTGGCCTCTGATGGGAGCAGGCACCACCCAGCATGCAGCCAAACCAACAAAGGCCCTCATGCTGGGATTGACTTTTTTCTTTCATTGTTTTTGTCACCGAGCTTCCAATGAAATTGATAAAGAATGTTAAGTCGACTTTCTCTGTGGGAAATTTGTAAACCTTTGTGTGTTTTTTTTCCTGTAATATAATCAAAATACTCTTCCTGTCACCATTTGGAAAGAAAGTCATACCCTGTAGACATTTAAAATGAACTTATGCACATTAATGGGTAACCAAACTGCAAAATCTAAATCTACAAAAGCTATTTTTTCTTAAAATACGAGCATTTTTTCTTGAATTCTTGAATTCAGACTAAAACCAGTCAAAGACCTGTGAGCGTTAGAGCACAGTAAATGCATCAACTGTTTTCCTTAAACTCACCAGCTGGTTCTGATGTTTATTACGTTATATATTTAAGTTTTTACCAAGTCAGTTTATTTCTATAGCACCAATTCACAACACATGTCATCTCAAGGCACTTTACAGTTCAACCAGATCATCCAGTAAGATTGATTTAGAGTTTTTCTATCTAAGGAAAACCAGCTGATTGCATCGACTCATTGACTCAAATACAATCCCTCACAGTAAGCATGCTTGTAGCGACAGTGGAGAGGAAAAACTCCCTTTAACAGGGAAGAAACCTCCAGCAGAACCAGACTCAGTGTGAGCGGCCATCTGCTGAGGCCCACTGGGGTTACAAAAGATACAAAAAGCAGCTGTAAAGGTGGCCCCGCCCAGGAAACACACAGCCAGGCAGACAAAATCCCTGAGTCAGCTCCCATGTCAGAGGATGAAGAGAACACATCCAGTCAGTCACGGTCAGAGAAACAGGACTACACTGGAAAACAGGCCGATCTCCAGCATCTAGAAACAAAGGTGTTGATGGAAGCAGCACAGCTGATATTTCTCTCAGGATGGAGTCACAGCCAAACTCAAAAGTAAGTGAGGCATTTTGCCAATGGAGTGAGAGAATTTACATTTAAAATAAGAAAAACAATTCCATTGTCTTATTTCAAGTGCATATTGTCTAATTATCTTATTCTAAGAGTAAAAATACACTGGAAAAACGATCTAGAAATAAGTAAAAACTTCTTAAATTAAGTGAATTTACCCTTAATTTGAGCAGGTTAATGAGATAGTTTGCCAATGGAAGGAGTATTTTTTACTCTTAAAATAAGATATAATTAGATATAACTGCACTTGAAATAATGGATTTAATGAAATTGTTTTTTTCTATTTTAAGTGTAATTTGTCTTGTTCCATTGGCAAAATGTCTCTTTTACCTCCTCAATCCAAGAAAAAATTCACTTATTTTTTTTAGAAAAAATTACCTAGCCAGATTTCGATTTTTTCCAGCCGTGCCTCATTCTGTTGGCAAACTATCTCATTTACCAACTCAAACAAAGGATAAATATGCTTAATTTATGACATTTTGTTTCTTATTCGTAGATCATTTTTCCAGTGTAACACTGCAAAAAATAGAAATCTCAATAAGTTATTTTTTTTCTTAAAATAAGTGTGTTTATCCTTGATTTGAGGAGGTAAGTAAGACACTTTGCCAATGGAACAAGAAAATTTCCTCTTAAAATAAGAAAAAACTATTTTATCGAGTCTTATTTCAAGTAAATATTATCTAATTATCTTATTTTAGGTAAAAAATATACTTCATTCCATTGGCAAATCATCTTATTTACCTGCTCAAATTAAGGCTAAATATACTTAATTTAAGCCATTTTTTACTTATTTCTGGATTGTTTTTGCAGTGAAGACAGAGAGTTGAGTCGTTGAACATGCCTCTGGATGTGGCTGAAAAATGATCATTTGTTTCTCTGCTGTCATGGAGCTGTTTTCCACGGCTGTTGTGCTGCCATACTCTGGTGTGGCTCCAAATATCCAATGTCACCAGATAATCATCCTCTGTGGGCCAACATCTAATGGCTTTTTTGGAGCTACCTTTAACCTCAAAACCATTTTTACAGGACAGCGTGATAGGAAAGACCACTTAGTCCTGACAGTGTTTGGGAATAATTGAGATGGATTTTCACAAGCTTGTGCACTTGTGACAGTGGAACAACCTGCCAGAGACGCAGGCTGTAAATGTTGAAATCTTTTATGGAAACAACAAACAGCAGAGCGGGTTGGATGACCAGTGGGTTGGAAACAAGACAGCAGCATCAACCAAAAGGTGAATCTGCAGCATAAACTGCAAAAAATTCAAATCTAACACTGCAAAAAATGGAAATCTGTATGAGTTATTTTTGCTTAAATTGAGTGAATTTTGTCTTGAATTGAGGAGATAAGTGAGACACCTTGCCAATGGAACAAGACAATTTACATTTAAAATAAGAAAAAAACAATTGCTTTGTCTTATTTCAAGTGAATATTATCTAATTGTCTTATTTTAGGAGTAGAAATACTCATTCCATTGGCAAATCGTCTTATTTACCTACTAAAATTAAGGGTAAATGCACTTATTTTAAGAAATTTTGTACTTATTTCTAGATGGTTTTTGCAGTGAAGTAATCAAGTTTTTTTCCTAAAATAAAGTGCATTTTTCTTGAATTGAGCAGGTAAGTGAAACACTTGGCCAATAGAATAAGACCATTTACAATTAAAATAAGAATAAAACAACTGATGTCTCTTATTTCAAGTGCATAATATCTAATTATCTTATTTTAGGGGAAAATACTCGTTCGATTGGCCGATCATCTTACTTTGCTGCTCAAATTAAGGTTATATACACTTATTTTCCGAAATTTTTTATTATTTTCAGAATGTTTTTGCAGCATACGACTCAAGAGTAGACTGCTACACAGCAAAAACGATCTAGAAATGAGCACAAATGTCTTAAATTACGTGTATTTACCCTTAATTTGAGCAAGTAAATAAGATAATTTGCCAATGGAATGAGTATTTTTACTCTTAGAATAAGATAATTAGATAATATTCACTTAAAATGAGACAAGGTAATTGTTTTTGCTTATTTTAAATGTAAATTGTCTTGTTCCTTTGGCAAAGTGTCTCACTTACCTCCTCAATCCAACAAAAAATGCTCTTATTGCAAGAAAAAATAACTTATTTAGATTAAAATATTTTTGCAGTGCACTGCAAAAACAATCTAGAAATAAGTGAAGATTTCTTAAATTAAGTGAATTTAACCTTAATTTGAGTAGATAAGAAGGGATTTGCCAATGGGTATGAGTATTTTTACTCTTAAAATAAGATAATAAGATAAAAATGCACTTGAAACAAGACAATGCAGTTGTTTTTTTCTTATTTTAAATGTATATTGTCTTGTTCCATTGGCAAAGTGTCTCACTTACTCCCTATCAATCCAATAAAAAATGCAGTTATTTTAAGAAAAAATGACTTATTAAGATTTGAATTTTTTGCAGTGTGTAGACAAGCTATTGGTATAGAATTGAAATGGTTTCTATTTTTTTATTAATATTTATGTTTCTCAGTCCAACATTTAATCAAAATTGTATTCATTGTATTAACTGTCCATCTCCATCTTGTTAACAGTCTGTTTGGTAGATTTGAGTACAGCTGGGACACACATCCACATTAAAAACATGATTAAAACATGTTTTATTCTTAAATGTAGGATTAGTCCTATTGAAACATCTCTCCATTGCTTAAACCAGTGTCTAAAAATGATAAAACCTGTAAATTTGAGGGCAGAGATAACCAGAACTAGAAGTTCTTTAGGACAACAGCTACATATCGTAGCTCTGCTGATCCTTTAGCTGCTGACTGACAGATTAAACACATTACAGGCAGAAAGATCAATGTTTTTAATTGTCTGATAAATCATCCATCAACATTTCCATGTTTGTTCCCTGACAATGAAAACTCGCACACATCTAGTCATGGTGATACAACTTGTCTATCTAGACACCATCTTTATTATTTAGGAATTATTGACAAAATCAGCAGTTTTAATAGAGAAATGCTGAGATGTGCACAAAAAAAGTTGTTTTGACATAAAATAGAGATAATATTTTCCTCTTAAAATAAACCATCCATGCCATAGGACCAAAGGAGAACCCAGGTGAATGCACTGGAAAAATGATCTAGAAACAAATAAAAATTTCTTAAATGAAGAGTATTTACCCTTAATTTGAGCAGGTAAATGAGATAGTTTGCCATTGGAATGAGTATTTTTACTCTTAAAATAAGATGTTTAGATAATATGCACTTGAAATAAGACAATGTAATTGTGTTTTCTTATTTTAAGTGTAAATTGTCTTGTTCCATTGGCAAAATGTCTCTTTTACCTTCCTCAATCCAAAAACAAATGCACTTATGTTTTCACTTTTCAGCTTCAGATTGAAAACTTGGAATAAAATATATCTTACAGTTTAATAGGGAAGAGTTGCAGGAATGTTTTCCTGCTCCTTTTTTATTTTTTATAGAAATTCTCTTTCCACAGATTTTAAGTAGGACATCAGAAAAGTACTGAAGATGACTTCTTTTCATTTTTGAGAACATGAATGCCTTAAATTAAGCATTTTTTTGTCTCTGGCCTTTCCCTCAGTCTGGACAAATAAGGTGTGATTGTTTATTAGTGCTGCTGAGAACCATCTAGGGTCAAAAGGTCACGCTGATGGTAGACTTATCTTTAGTGAAGCACGTCTTTCTTCCAGCTTTCTTGTTTTCCTACAATTTCATTTCTGCTTTTAGTCTTTTCTCTTTAATGTCTGTTTTTGCTTCTGAATCTCAGCCCTCACACCTTTGCCGGCTCAGTTAGACACTTAGCTTTCATGTTATGTTGGCAGAGAGACTTGAGATGGGTTGAAATAAAACCAAAAGTGAAGGAAAAAAAGAAAAGGACTTAGTAAAAGGTGTTTTTTCTGATGATTATCTGTGTCCTAAGTTGGCAGAAGATGTTGTGTGCAGAGCCGTCTAGTTGGCTCTTCATCACTGAGGTCCAGTGTTTTGGTCTCCAGGCAGGAGGAAGGCACATGGCTGTCCTCAGCTTTCACAAGCTGTTAGGAACAAACTTCCATTCTTCTCTTTCTGCACAAAAATATGCTACTCAATTCTCATCAGCAGGAATAAAGTGATATGCAGACGGTGGGATAAGAAAGTTACGGAAGAGGATTAGGGCCACTGAAAAAATTTAAAAAAGTTAACTGATTTTTTCATTTTAAATCAGTTTAGTATGGAAAAAAGTCAGAATTCTGACTTTTCCTCAGAATTCTCACTTTAATCTCAGACATCTGACTTTTTTCTCAGAATTCTGACTGAATTCTGACAATAAAAGAAGTCAGAATTCTGAGATTAAAGTCAGAATTCTGAGATTATAGTCAGAGGTCTAAGATTAAAGTCAGAATTCTGAGGAAAAGTCGCAATTCTTAGGAAAAGTAGGAATTCTGAGATTAACGTCAGAATTCTGAGGAAAAGTCGGAATTCTGAGATTAACGTCAGAATTCTGAGACAAAAGTCAGAATTCTGAGAAAAAAGTCAGAATTCTGTCTTTTTCCCATATTAAACTGAAATAAAATGTAAAAATCAGTTAACTTTTTTTTTCCAGTGACCCTAATCCTCTTCCGTAGAAAGTATTTGCCACCCTACATATTCCTTCTATTTTTTTTTTCCTTACACATGGTTTGCCTCTTAACGCAACATCTGGTTCTGGTACCTTAAAGACTAATGCTGAGCCTCGCAGAATTGTTTAAATTCATCCATAATGGACGATAATATGGCATCAATCATCCATCCACCCTCCCTCCCCTCCCCACTGTGTTAATACCCTGTACAGTGAACAATATAAATATGATTTGCTCTGGTTTTGTTTTAAATTAGGGTTTAAAATTCCTACATGCTCGTCCTGCTAGCTATCTTTTTCTGCGCATGCACACTTTCAGGCGTATATCTGTGGTGAGCTACGTTTTCAGACAGTCATTGAAACTCACCTTTCTAACTGTGGTTCTTTGCAAAATGGTCGAGGGTCATAAAAGAAAAAGTATCTATGAAGTGTATGGGAATAAAGGAAAGGCCTCAGAAGAGGCAGGTACAGCCTGGAATGCTCGCAAAGCATTATGGGATTTCTGCTGTCGCCATAGGCTGGTGCTACCTGACATTACAAATTTTATTAAACATTTTTCTGAATTTACAGCAGGTGTTTAGCCTCCCTAGTATTCAATGACAATACGACAGACTAAATCTAAAGTCCTCTGTGAACCAGAAAGGATTTTATCCGATTTAATGAAAAAACAAGACAGAATTTCACTATCATGTATTTATTTTTCCATTCCTGTCACATGTTTAGATGTTGGTCTAATTTCACAAATCGAGTATCTGGTTAATATTTGCACTAAATACTATTTCCTAAGACCAGGTGGTATTGACTGAGGTATATTATATTCCTGAGGTATATTGCTGTGAAATGAATTTATCATTGAATATCAGACAAAGTTAATTGTAGTTACCACCTTGAACCAGTAGGGGGATCGGGGCATGAAATAAACGTGAATCTAATCTGTAGACGTCTTGTCAGTTTTATATTCGCTGTTTCTTCTTTCAGTCAGCAGACATTTTAAATTGTTTATACCCCATGTTAGATATATTTAAAAGTTTGAAAGAGTCTGTAAAATATAGAAATTAGTTTTGTATTTTTTTTTAGGTCCAATAGTTTCTGGAAGAAGTTCAAACATCTTTTTGTGATATAGAATCCTTCCAGCTGTTTATATTTCCACAGATGTGGTAAAACATGTGATATAACAGAGAACAAAAGGTGCGCCTTCAACAGTAGGGAATACACTAAATCGGTGGTCCTCAACAGGGGGTCCGCTGACCCCTAGGGGGTCCCCACGGAGGTACTGCATGGGGGTCGCGAAGTTTTGGTTGATTAGACTTTTTTATATTCCCCTGCAGTTTTTCTACAAATTGAAATGTCTTTAAATCCCGAATTAACATGGTGAATTCAACAGACTGTAGTAAACAAGATAAATGGAGGCAGAAGATGTCTTTCAGTCATCATTGCTCACATTCAGCGACACACAGGAGCTCTTTCAAGCTGGGCACCGTTTTTATTCACAACACCCGTCCCATCAACCAGGAATCAGAAATACTTTAATAATCCCAGCGAGAAATTACTTTTATTTTACTCCATTTGTAATAGAGTGACTATAGGGACCAGTTTGATAGAAGACTATTTCATACAATATATAATAATTAGTGGGTCCTCCCTCCATCATTATTCCCTCTGATCTATTGTTTGCACTGAGGCAACAAATGAATTTATATTCAGCTTTTCTTTCTGGTTAAAAGCAACATCCTATGATCTGTAGCAGCAGCACACTGTGGGTTTCTGCTGCACAGCTCTGAGATCTCAGTGGGTGAGTCGGATGAAATGCTCCCCAAGTAGAGGGGCATGACATCCCACTGATAAACATGGAATAACACTCAGCGGGGGAAGAAAGTGACGCATCAGAGGAGTCATGAATGGCTATGAAAGTGAATTAGTTGCTTATTTCACTTATGTCACACTCTTGCTTTTAATATTGTTCTGTTAACGCGCTCAGCTTCCAGGCGTCCTCGCAGTGTCGCTGCGTGTTTCTCAGTCTGTCTTTTAGCACCTTTTATCCGTCGCTCCTTCTGTCTCTTTAAATTTGCTCTACTTTTAGTGAATTTAAAAACTTGCTCCGAGCATCCACTCCGTAAACATGTTGGAAAGACATGCGGGAATTATAATAATCCAGCACTCAGTTGTTAAATGGAATAATTCAACTGACTGTTCTTTGATTTAACAGCAGATCACACACATGGCTGAGAGAGAGAGAAAGGTTAATGGAGAAATCATTGTCCTGCAAGTGTCATCAGTCCTCAATCAGAGATAAGGTATGGGTCAAGAGAGGCCCCTGATTGGATGTTAGGGGAACAAACACGCCTCCTTAGCCTGTGCATTTAAACTAATGGGGAAAAATGGGGGGAAAACAGCAGGAAGTCAGAGAGATTTATGCTTTTTTTTGGTTTTTTTTAAGCACTTTTGTTACATTTTGTTTATAATCAGTGACACATTAACACAAAAACAGATGAGAATCAGCGTCTCCTTCAGTATGAACACAGCTGCGACTCACCGGAGCACCGTGGAACGTTTAGCAGCGTTCAGCTCTAAACCTGCTCCATCTGGTGGACAGCTTTCCCTCATTAGAACACAGTACAGGTTCCCTCCATAGCTGCTCCTCGCTGTACTCTGCCTCTCCAAAGATGACTGACGCTTCTGCAGACTGATGCTCTGGCACAGCCTTTTCTATAAAAAAGCGTTTTTATTTCTTCTTTTTTGGGAATTCTTTATTTAGTCCACCTACATTTTTTCACACCAACATTATACTTTACTTCTTTTAGCACAGTTAGGATTATTTTACAGGGTTTCCACAGGTCATTAAAAATCATTCAAAGTCTAATTAAGGCCTTAATTGGCATTAAAATCCATTAAATGTGATTATTGTGGAATTCAAAATGCTTCTTTTTTTATTGAGTTTATTAAAAAAGAATGTCACCAGATATATTATATTGCGATCTATTTGCGCGGAAATGCTTCCGGTTGATTGTAAAGCTGTGTGTTTAGAGAAGAAGCTTGAGGCAGAGAAAAAGCTAGAGAATGGGAAAATACTCATTTCAGCAAAAGTGGCTGGAAAACAATGAACTCGGGAAATGGCTGCAGCCTGTAAACGGTAATGATGACCAAGGATTTTGACGTGTTTTATATATATATATAGAATTATATATAGAAATATATATATATATATATATATATAT
>JAGKQL010000005.1:2697844-2731449 GCA_018398635.1 Cyprinodon brontotheroides | reverse complement strand
CTACTGGTACCGGACTAAAGCACAAAAATAACCTAAGCAAAAGAAAAATCTAAAAACAGGACAACCGGTCCCACCAGGCCAAAACCATTAAAGAAAAAAAGTTAGCAACGGCTAACCAAAAAATACCGCGATGGCAGGTTGGAACGCCAAGCACGGTGGAACAAGTGGAAGTAGGTGAAAAGCGGGCGGCCCAGGCTTAAGATGGAAAAGGAACGCCTCGACATGCCGGTAAAGCCAGCCTATTTTATAGGCGACAACAGCACCACAATAAATTAACGTGTAATTAACTAGCCAAAAGAATTATTTAACTCCCAAAAATATATTAACAAAAGATCCTTCAACTAAAAGTTTGTAAGAAAACAAAGAAAAGAAATAGACAAAATCATAATGTGCCTCGAAGCACATAACAAGGTGAATTTCATGTTCCTCATTGACAACATTTAGTCTTTTATTAGGTGTGTTTTTGAACAAAATTACAAAATGAGCCTGTTATTTTTTAAGTGGTCCAATGGCAAAATATCAAGTCAAATTTTACTACACATCTGTTGAGTAGACCTAAAAAGAAAATGTGTTTGAGCAAAGTGGCCTTCAAAGCCGACTTATTCCAGCTCTGGAGGAACGGGTTATCATTTCAGCAAACTAAAGTGAGCGGGATCAAATTAAATAAACCAAAGGATTCCTGTGGTTGAAAGTTTTTCCCATTTTAAAGCTGCAAAGTTTTCAAAGTCACGACGACATTCCCATCAGGCTGTATTTCCTCTATGCATATACAGCCCTGATTGATGCTGCCTGTTTACGCCGTGGCTGTTTGACATCGTAATGCTTTGCATCCTTTCCATCTGATTCGCAGTGATTGCTGTATGACAGGCAGCTGGAATAAAATGCATCCACTGATTAAAAACACCTCCTCTGTTCTTAGAAAGGTTGTCATGAAACGCAACAGAGACGCTTTCAGCATCAGGACAAGTTCTGTTACTGTAAGACAGACTTTTATCGCTCTCGTTCTGTTAATCTATTTATGATGCGTCCTAATATGGAACAGAGATTAATATTAAACTGATTAACACCAGATTCACACAGATCACAGGTCAATGGCACGACGATGTTTGCTCATCTAAACATTTCCCATGTCTAAAGAGCAAAGGGACACCTTGAGCGGCATTAAGCTGACAGACGTCTGGATGTGTCTCCCCCAAGGGCGCACTCACATGTACGGCTCCCTAAATCACACCATGTTCCAGCCTCCGTCTGTTAAACCAGCCACACAAGCAGGTTTTAGTGCCAACATGTTCGCATTTCCTCGTTTTCTTTCTGTAGCCTTGGCTTCACGCGCTCAAACACACCCTGGCTGTCTCTCCCTCACACACGCACTGATGCACATTGTGCTAAGCCATGCTGTTTGCCAAATGGCCGAGCGGCGAGCAAGAAATGTTGAGCCCAGCGGTCTGTGACAGTAAAAGCCTCACAGAGACAGCCATTGACCTTAACCTGCAGGGAAATGGACATCACACACGCACTCGCACACTTTGCAAGCATTAACACTAGAGACATCACCCATGCACTAATGCACGCCCTCGTTACACACGCCGCTAAATGCACACGCTGCCTCTATAAAGCCCTTAAAGTTGAGCATCTGTGTCCGTCTAAAGCAAAAGTCTGCTTTTCCAGTCCAGTTACAAGCTCTTCTCAACTTCTGAGGCGCCATTAAAAGTGCCTGATTGGTTTTGACCCTCCTGTTTCTCTGTGTCAGCGCTACTGCCTAGCTTTACCTTACCCCAGCTTCCTGTTAAAGGTTAATGCATCGCTGAGAAACGACAAGGAAAAGCTAGCTGCCTGGAAACATAACCTCGGGGAGGACACGGGGGGCTGGGGGAGGCTCCTGGGGAGAAATCAAATGTCTGAACCTCTTGTACTCATTTCATCCCAACAGCCCTGTTGCACAAAAGGGCTGTCACATCCTTTTGTAGGTTACGGCGTATCAGAGTCTCCTGCTGGCCAAATTGGTGTGTTAGGTGAATGTTGGATCTGTGCGCGGAGCCAGGTGTGCTGAAAGGCAGCATCTGGTCCTCTATTAGCTGCTTGTTGAGGGTTACTGCTGACAGTAAACACATGAGGTGTCCTGGTTCATTTGTGCCGATTTGAAGAACTTCTGGATCAAATAAGAACTGAATTAATACGCTGCAAAAAAAATCAAAATCTAGATAAGTCATTTTTCTTAAAATAAGTGCATTTGTTCTTGAATTGAGGAGGTAAAAGAGACATCTTGCCAATAAAACAAGACAATTTAGATTTAAAATAAGAAAACACAAATGCATTGTCTTATTTCAAGTAAATATTCTCTTAATTATCTTATTTTAAGAGTAAAAATACTGATTCCATTGGCAAACTATCTCATTTACCTACTTAAATCAAGGGTAAATATACTTAATTTAAGACATTTTTACTTATTTCTAGATTGTTTTTCCAGTGTATGACTAAAACTGAAAAACTAAACCATTTGTAGGGTGGTTGTTCTGTTTTTAATTCCCCTCCTGTCAAAAAATATGTTAAAGGAAACTAAGGGTGTGCTTTGTTAGATATAGAGGGACATGTTACTGCATTTATCCACTTTAAAATATCAAAGTTTTATCAACTGCTTAGCGTGAAGCTGCAACCATTATTCTCCTAAGATGATAGTTTTATTCCCATGCATTTAATTTATACCAATCTTCCATAAAACAGGGTTCAAGCGGGTCCCTAAAAAGTAAAAAATAAAACTAAGGCCTTAATTGGTATTAAAATGTCTTAAATCAGTCTTTCATGGGTCTTCATTTTTAAAACATCAAAAATAGGATTATTTTAATTACGATTTATTTTTGTAATCTAAATAAAACATTAAAATTGGCCTTTTTTTTATAAAAAAAAAAAAGGAACCATTATTGGTTCCGTCCCGATAAGCGGAACCAATAAAGCGTTGTTGCAGCCGGGACATGGTTGGGAGATGCACCATTAACTTTTTTGTCTGGAAAATATGAGCAAGTGTAAATGTAACGAAAAAATGCTCCATCCAAAGAGTTTTCTCCATGGCTAAAACCAGGGAACATCCATGAGGCCTGCAGTGGATTTATGCAAGAAGTCATTCTGGGAATTAAGGCAGTGGAGTCGCACATGCGAAGCGCGAAACACAAAGCGTCAAGAAATGGAGTTACCGAGAAAACAGCCGGTATTTCTCAGTTTAGTTCCACCCTTGTCTCTGCAACGCCTCCACTTATCACCAAATCAAACATACTAAGAAAACCATACAAAAGAAAAATAGCTGCTAAAAAAGACTTAGCACTGGTTATGTTGGGGCTTTAAAACTGATTTGTTTTTTGTTCCCTGCTAAAACAAAAGTTTGTGAATTCAGTTAAATAATTGTTCAAATATATCTGTCATTTGTGTGTTTTTAGCTTTCTTCCTGTAATGGGAAGCTTTTCAAAATCTGAAACATTAGTGCAGTGGTTTATGCGTTAAAATAAACCTTTTGGGTTAAGCTGTCGCAAGCAGGTTTTTCTTTGTGTTTCTTGTGAATTTGGTCTTAAAAATTTTATTTCAAGTGGCATTAAAAAGTCTTAAAAAGTCTTAAATTTAACTTGCTTTATGCTGTAGGAACCCTGATAAAAGCCGTTTGCTTCCTGCTTCTCTTATCAATGAGCAGCCATTCAGTCTAGATGACCATTACTTTATTTAACATTTGTCTTTTTTTTCTATTTTCACAGCTTTTCTCTAATATTTCCAAAACTTGGAAAATGGTTTTGTGATCTAGCTCTGCTCTAAATTCTGCCCACCTTTATTTTTCTCTCTTCATGATGCTGGTTGTTCATTAATGTGCTCTAAAAAAAAAAAAAAAAAAAAAAAAAAAACCTTCGCTGGGTCGCGGGCAAATCAATCTGGATTTCTATTGATGATAAATTACACAGCACTGAGCGTGTCTTGGTTTGTATGTATCTTAAAGCTAGAGTGTTTCACTTTGTCGGATCTCTATCAAGCGCTGCTCCATCTAAATTCTGTTCCTCTGGGGAAAAAGGAGACTAGATCAAAATCTAGATCAAAATCCTTTAAAGGAATTTTCAATTAATCACAGTTCAGTAAATCAGACAAATCAACCTAAAATTCACACCTTTATAATTATCCTAGTGATTTACAACTATTCCTAGCTCATTTTCATATTTGGCCACTTCTGCATTATCACACTGGAAAAAATCAAAATCTAGATAAGTAATTTTTTCTTAAAATAAGTGCAATTGTTCTTGGATTAAGGAGGTAAGAGAGACATTTTGCCAATGAAACAAGACGATTTACCATTAAAAATAAGAAAACACAATTTCATTGTCTTATTTCAAAATGCATATTATCTACTTATATTATTTTAAGAGTAAAAATACTCTCATTCCATTGGCAACTATCTCATTAACTCACTCAAATTAAGGGTAAATACACTTAATTTAAGGAATTTTTTACTTATTTCTAGATAATTTTTCCAGTGCAAATTGTTAAAAGCGCTGGTTGCTGCTGTATAAATGAAATCTTTGACTTAATAGTTTAATTTACAAAAAGCAAACTGCTATTTTTATATATATATATAAAACTCATGAAGATATTGTTGCAGTATCAATTCTACTAAAGAGATAAATTCATGAGTGAGTTTTTCTAGATCCTGCTTGGTAATTAGTCCATTAGTCGTGGAGATGTTAGTTGGATTGTATTAATAGTGAATTCTGCAGGCTCTTAAATTCCCTGCTTTGTTTTAGGGGCGGCAGACAAAAGGGGGATGAATAACAAAACCAGAAGCTCATCTATTGGTGATGAACAGATGATTCGTCGTTTTTCTGTTTATAAATCTTTATGCTGCCTGTAACTCAGTGTCTAGATTTATAGTGATAGAGTACGCTAAAGTATTTCCTGCTATTTCAAACTTAGTGAGCCAATTCTCTGACTAAGGTACAGCCAGGAGATTGACATGGAGAGAGTAGAGCAAGCTTTTAGGCTGCTTAAGATTGCTGGTGAAAACGGCAAATAGCAATACTATTCTGGACTTAGCAGCCAGGGAACAACTGCAGGGGGTGTTTAAGTATAGGTTAGGAAGCGGGACAAATCACTGAATGAACACAGTAATTTACTGATGGAAAACCCCGCTGATGACAGGCTGCCCGCTGCAGGAAATTGAACCCCAACCTCCTCCATAGCTTCTTAGCTGCAGAAAGCAAGAGGTTAAAAAGCTCCAACTGTCCCTGTATAGCCTTTGCCTTAGGAAGCACGCAAGGAAACATGGGAGTGAAGAGATTAGTGGACTTTACTAGAAAGTACAAGCATCACTTCCCCCATCTAAATGGAGTCAAAAATTATGCTGTTGTGTTTGAATGGAAAAAATTCTAGTAAAACACAAACTTTATCAAAAGTTTAGCATCTATGAATGAGGCAACGGTTTAAAGATGCCCGCTCTGCTTTAAATCACTGTCACAAAATCCCTTTTTCCTCAAGAAATCTATTAAATAAATCATTAAAAGTTTCTTTCATCTGTACCTACTGTTAAACATCAAACATATCGCCCAAAAAGGGCTGACATTATCATTCAGGCAAGGTTTGCAAAGGTTGGATTAATGTCACAGTTAGACGAACAGACTGGATTTTAGTGAGTAGTTTTCTTTTAGGGTTTGAATTTTAGCACATGGGGGGTAGGCACTAGGCAGACATATTATCTAGCAGCACTTTTCTAAGGTACTCCATCTATCAGACAATTCATGGTCTATTGACTATTTATGTTTGTTCTTCATGTCTAGAACTCACTATTATCATTTATGCCCTCAGGATTATCTGTTGCCTTCTGTACCTCTTAGTATGTTTGTAATGGGACTTTTCGCCCCTCTCTGATCTTTTTTTTTTGTTTGTTTAATGAAACAGGATCCAGACTGACTGGAAAATTAGAGAACTGGTTTTATTTTATGTAAGTTAAATGTTTGATAGGGACATTGCATAAAAAACATATTGCACATATTAGATATAGCTACAAGCAGGGAGGATTTAGGAAATTTGAGTCCGTAGGCAAAGACAGGCAGGGGGCCCTCTGAATTGAGAAGACAACCCATAAAAAAGACCCATTATAAGGATAGAGAAATGTTAATAGAATAAATATCCATTATTTATTCTACATTTTGTCCCTCCCTTATTGTCCCTTTTCTTGTTTGTTTTGTACTCATCTGACTTTTCATTCTCCCTCAAAAGGAATGAAAGATTTTTTTCCAAGCACTAAGCTCACTTAGCTGATTGTTCCTTCCTGTGTTTCCAAAAAGGCCAAAGTAAATAACCCAGTCCTTCTTTTCACTGTAGAGACAAGCCATGATCTGCTTATCTGTTCTCCATTTTTCATTTTTTGATGAAATAATAGCTGCATGAATCATGACAGCAGACAAGATAGAGTGAGAGCAGGAGGCGGGGAGTTACCAATCTACTCGCTCTGGAGAGCAGAGTTCGCTGCTTTTAGATGTTGTCTCCAAAGTCTCCAGTAGCAGAAAAGTCTCTAGATTTGGCGCTAGGAGCTTTTAGAAATCAAAGTGCTAGAGGGGTTGAAAAGTCGCTAAATATAGCTTACTAAAAAGCGCTAAGTTAGCAACACTGCTCTTTGCATGCGTTTGTTTTCAAAATGGTTTGCTGTCTGGTTTGACCTTTCTGACCATGTGCAGCAAATGGACTGATCCAATATGGTGGACACTGAAGGGGGGCCAAAGAAACACTTAATATTATCAGCGTTCTGATGGCATTTTAACTAAAGGGTTTTTATCCAAAACTTAATGTGCACAAATAAGGAATAGTTGTATTAACCATACATGTAAACAGAGAGAGTTTATGGGGCCCCCAGAAACTTGAGGCCCTAGACAACTGCCTAGTATTGCCTAATGGTAAATCCCCCAGGCAGAAACTGTCATGATTTATTTAAGGATCCAACCCAAAATGCAGAGAGAACCACTCAGAGAGCAAGGCAAAGGTTTAAACAGGTTTATTGTGGTAAGGGTTGAGGGGTTGGATCTGGTACTCGGAGGGCTGGTGAACCGGAACAGGAAGGGAGGAGGGAAGTTCACAGAGGTGAGTTCAGGTACTGTGGGAATCTTGGATGCCGTAAGGATAATTCTAGTAAGGGACTCACGTTTGGGAGGGTTCTTCTCTCACTTCGAATCCAGTATGTGTGGGTTGACCTAGTGAAGAGGGGACTCATTGGCGGACAGGTAGACCCTTCTTTGGACCCAGAGGAGTATGAGAGCACTGTCACTCGGAAATCCAGGAGAACTCGAATGTAACTGTGGAGGTTAATCCCCTTCTCAGTGTGAGACTCAAACAATCCTTCAAGCTGAAGAAGGCCAAAAATCCAGCTTGCAGGATGACTTCCCAAAACTGGCAAACACTCCCATATGATCCAACCCCATAATGATCCAACAAGACGCAGGTGTGCAGGGAGGACCAACGAGGACGGGGCGCCACCTGGTGGTGGAGGGAGAGACAAACACAAACAACAGACCACACAAACTGGATTCCTGACAGAAACAGGAGATTTACATTAAGACAATATTAATAATCCAAATACACTCCATAAAAACAGATCAGACCCCACAAGCGTAGACAATAAGGCTCAACAAAGGATCACAAGCAGCCAAATATATGTCCAACAAATACACACAATGGAGGATTTGTAATTTATACACAGTTTACAAAACAAATATAACTAGTCATTAATCTTACCGCCTTTTAACCATTCCTTTGTATTAAATTCAAGTTGCGTTCTGTTTAAGGTGTAATGGAGGATATTCTTCTGGTTCATGCTGAGTGTGGTACACACCATGACACCAAACAGCACAGTGACAACCTGTTGCCCTATACATAGCCCCACTCACTGAGGACAGAGATGGCAAAAGTACTCACTATCTGTACTTGAGTAAAAAGTACAGATACTTTGTGTTAAAAAATACTCTGGTAAAAGTGGAAAGTACTGATTAAACTTCTTTACTCAAGTAAAAGTAACAAAGTACAGGCTTGTAAATGTACTTAAAGTATAAAAGTAAAAAGTAGAAACCACTTTTTTCATGCCGCTGCTCTACATTTTTAAATGGATGTTCAAGCTAATAGACTAGATCTCCGCTGTGTTCATTTTCAATCATCTTCGCCGCCCATGCTACTATGCTAACGCCACCGGCCACTGGTGCTGCAATGATTTGCTAGCCAATGAATACCACAATCTGTCGATTCATCTTGTAGTGGTGCTGGCCAAATGCAACGTAGATCCCCATCCAATTAGATTGAATTTGGTATTTGGGATGACGTGAAAAATAATAACGGTAACTCCATTGAAATGATTCAAAACTAAAGTAACGGAAATAATTTTTTAAAATGTAAGGAGTAGAAAGTACAGATATTTGTGTAAAAAATGTAAGGAGTAGAAGTAAAAGTCGCCATAAAAATAAGTAGTAAAGTAAAGTAAAAAATATCAGAAAAAATCTACTTGAGTACAGTAAGGAAGTATTTGTACTTAGTTACTTCCCACCTCTGACTGAGGATTATAGACAGCTGTGATGCTAATTAATGGACAGACGTTGATTTAAAACGTCCTATAGCTCACATTATACTCAGTCGTTTCTAGGGGTTCCATCAGTTTTTACTGGCCTGTTTCATGCATTTATATTTTTTTTTTTATAATTCTTCATTGTTGACAAGTAATATCTGACTTTAATATGTTCAGTTTAATAAACTGTTTTGTCATTACAGTATTACTTTCGTCAGATTTAAGTTATTTCTGTCACCATTGTAGGTTTTTCTTTCATTAAATAATTGGTACAACATTGGAAAAAATCAAAATCTAGATAAGTAATTTTAAATTAAAATAAGTGCATTTATTCTTTAATTGAGGAGGTAAAAGAAACATTTTGCCAATAGAAAAAGACAATTTACACTTATAATAAGAAAACACAAGTGAATAGTCTTATTTCAAGTGCATATTATCTAATTATCTTATTTTAAGGGTAAAAATATTAATTCCATTGGCAAACTATCTCATTTACCCACTCAAATTAAGGGTATATATGCCTAATTTAAGAGATTTTCTACCTATTTCTAGATCGTCTTTCCAGTGTAGCTATTTTTTTCCGCATGTTTAGATGCCTAAATGGTGTCAGTGGGGAAGAAAATAATTCACACTCCAAATATCCTACGTGTTTAGAGAGAGGGACAGTTTATTCTCTTCCTAACAACTAAAAGGAGTCTTGAAAAAATACGAAACATGGATAAATTATTTTCTATTCCTATGTGTAAAAATACTTGCTTTGCTTAAATCATTTTAATACCTGTGATTTAAAAAGAAATTGATCTGCTAGCATACATTTCAAATATCCATACACATTCTGATTATATTTGGTTATAAACATGCTTCAGATTTCCATCCTCTCGTTTATCTTTCCTATTCAGACACTTTTAAAACAGGAAAACCTGTCAGACACAGATTCTTCACTTGCAGCCGACATAACTTTGCGTCTTATTTTTCCTGCTGTCTGTGGAAAGCGTCGTTTTTAACGTTGATTTGCTGCTTTGAAATAACTTCACTGACTTGATGTGGAAAACATTTTTTTGTCTGTCAAAGATGCTGATAAGGCCTCAGTGCTGGTAAATCTATCCCAGAGCTTTCTTTACTCTGGCATGCATTTCCCCACAGGCAGAGCATCCTTACAGATGGTGCCTTTCTTATCCACTTGACAATAGATATAATTTATTAAATAAATACCAAAACTATGTTGACAGGTCAGTAATGCATAGCAAATTCAATTTACAGAGACTAACTGAATAATAAGGAACAGATTTGAGTCTGCATTAACTCAAAGGAAAGATTTACAGTTTCTATTGGCTCCATCTGTCTCCAAATATGTTATTTATGCATGTATGCCATTTGAATCTTTATGTGCAGACTTCAGAACAGACCCTGGCATAGAAACTGGAAAGCATATATCTGTTCCAGGGTTGTTATTAGGCTGCATGTCTGCTTTAAATCTCGTTAGAATAACACATACCAGCAGATTTGAGCCACCGCAAGTTACTTTTTTTTTTTATAGCTCTGTGTTCGTGTCATTTAAAAATGAAAAAAAATAAAAAGGCAGACGATGAAGATTTAACTTTTTTTTAATGCATCATCTTCCTTTGCACGCTGAAAGAAAAACACCACATGCACAACTCTAAGAGACAGCCTGTCACCATTAGGCATTCACATTTTGGCTCCATGTATATTTGTTTTTCACTGCGGCGCTCTCATCATTATGCTCCCCTGCTCACACACAGACAGTAGTAATCAGGCCACTTATCTTCCCTCAGCCTCCCTGGTTCTCCAGGCGTGGAATCAAACAGAGCAGCTCTGACAAGCTGAGACTCCTGTAGCTCATACCGTGGCCTGCCTTTAATATCAATTGATCCTCTGCTCATAAGGATTCTGTTGGTGGAGGATAATATTTCAGAGCTGAGGCTGAGGAACAATGAATCGCTTTCTCAGTCGGGGCGCCTCTGCAATTACACCAGTCGGCAGCAATGCGATGCAATTCCTCACCTGCTTCTCCTCTGTGGAGGTGATTCCTCTCTCCTTCCATACGTCGGCTCCCTTCCCTGTTTTTCATCCTTTTTTGTCTCTCTCTCCCGTTTCTATCCACTATCTTGTTGGACTGGAGGCAAATCCTTAAATCAAATCCTAACTTCAGTTAGTCCTGGTTTCTATTATGTTCATTTAAGTGGTGGAAAACTCTCCGTTTATCGTTTTATACCATCAGATGACCTTTCCAAAGAGCCTCGGCTTTTTATAAAAAATCTACACAGGAGACTTTTTCTTCTTCTTGAAAATGACTTGGCATCTCTTTCATGATTTTTTTCCCCTCTTCCAATCTATTTCTGCTCACCCCCCCCACCCCACCCCGATGCTTTAAAATACCCCCGTCAAAATATGAATCTTTGAGCTGCAGAAAGGCCAACTATAATGGAGCCCAGAGTCATTCATCTGTGCAGGGACATTAAAAGAAGGGATTATATTTCATCCAGATAGTTTTTTTTTTTTTCCGAGGGGGGCGTGGATGGTGGATAAATTCCTCTGCTTCTTTTTTAACTCCATGAAAGTCTTTTTGAATGTTTTATTCCTTTGTGAGGGGATGCTCGCTGGAGGCTGCCTCCCCCGCGCCGCGCTTGGAAGTCCGCACACTGGGACGGACGTGACCTTGAATCCAATTTGCACAGTCGCATTCAGATCAATGTGTTTATTCAATTCAACTTCATTCCAGCAATAACGGCCTCAGACCGCTCATTTAAAACTTGCCAAATGGTTGTAGGATTTCAAAGCATTATTGCTACGATAGAGATTTAAACCTTTCAGCAATTATCCTTCAAAATCTGCGGGATCCAGGCTTTTCTTTAGTGCTGTGGACATTTTCCTTGCTTTTGCAATTTCAGACATCCAATCTAAAAATGCAGTTTTCAAATATGACATTTTTAACATTCTCTGTTATTTACAGTAAATACTCAAGGTCATGTAGCAGCATAGCGGTCCCAGATCATCACTCTACCACCACTTTGCTTGGCTACATGATATCAAATCTCCATGGTCGGCTCTTTAATTAACATAGTTTCTTAGAAGCTGATTTTTATTTAACAGGCTTCCTCCAGCCGGGTTACTGCAAGACTTGTAGAATCAAGAAAATACTTAAAACGAACCAGTCTGACAACATGAAGCAGGCTAAAAGATCGTAAAAAGCCATTCCTGATCTACAGTAAGGTCGCCAAAACAGAGGAACAACAAAGTTCTTATAAATCCAAAGCACCACAGGCAGCAGTTATGGATTGGATTTTATCAGCAGTAACTTTTTCACACAGAGTCTAATTCTTCAGGTCTTTTGTCTGATTTGTTTTAAAGGTCTGTAACATTTAAGTATCGCAAAAAAATATATTTTTATTTACTTTCTTCCTCTTTCTTAATCCGTATTGTTTTCCAGCTCTTCTAGCAGAATGTTAGAAGAGGAGAGAAAATTCTACTTGAAATGATCAAAAGATCAGGCGACGGCTTCGCTTCTGAGAATGACTCCTTCATTCCAGCTTTTTCTAAGTTTGAAGCGATAAGGAGGTAGTTTTAGTGAATTAATTCAGTCCCTTCAGTCTCATCTGCAGACTAATTAAGTGACCTCTGGTGCTGAAGTGCACACGCTGCAGTTCCCTCATTGCTGCTCTGTCTGGACGTCTCGCTGTATTTCATTACACTTTATGAGCAGATCAGTAACTTACTCTGCTAAAATAGATCAAATACTCGTCTTTTCTGTCTCGTTCAGAATGTTTATCATATATTTGGCCTGAGTATCTTATATCAAAAGTTAGTTTAATATTTTGTTTCTTAAAACTAATCGTAAGAATTGATTTATCATATTCAGGAATATGTCTGCTGACGTTCAGATTCCTTTTGGGATTAATATGTTTTACTTTTAACTGTCTATATTATGAGGCTTTATCAGTAAAGGCATCTCAGCTTTAGCAGTAAAATGCTGTTTGCTTGCAGTCAGTTTACTGGGACAGTGTTTCAGGACAGGTAAAAAGAAAATGTAGAAAGGTGATTTAATGGGGGATTTAAAAAAGTCAGAAAAATGACCCACAGAGATATTTTAATTTTACCATTTAGGAAGGGTAAAAAATAGAAAGAGAAAAGTACTCTGCAAGAAATTTTTTCTTTAAATAAGTACAAAATGTTGAATTAAGGAGGTAAATGAGGCACTTTGCCAATAAAACAAGACAATTTAGGTTTGAATTAAGAAACAACTATTTTTTTTGGTCTTATTTCAAGTGAATCTTATCTAATTATCGTATTTGAAGAGTTAAAATACTCATTTAATTCCCAAATAATCTTATTTGTTTGCTTAAATTAAGGATAAATACATTTAATTGAACATTTTGACGTATTTCTAAATTGTTTTTGCAGTGTAGAAGAAATATTAGAATTGAAAATAAACTTATTGTAGAAAAAACAACCCATCCCTCAGAATATAAATGGGACAAGAAAAGGTAAGGATGTGTGAAAGGAAATTTATTTAATCATATCCATCTTGGAAACCTTCTGTTAGAAGTGGGTAATTTTGGGAAGGGGCTTAAAATACTGGTTAGCTGATTGGCCTATGCGTTGGTGATAGACGGGCCAAATAAAACTAATCAGATCAACTAAGCATATGACGTGAACAGAGCGACGCAATTTAAGTGGTCACAATTGATAGATCAAACTCTTGCCTAAACCAGTCGGAGATATACAAAAACATCTTTTACAGTAGTGGCTAATCTCGATAGCAGTGTGTTTTTGCTTCTTTCTTTTCAGTGAAGAAATACCTGTAATCTCGAATAAAACTTGCTTCGGAGAAGCCACGCTTAACGCTTAGTTTCTTATCGGGTTGAAGCCGCCTATGTTCTTAGGACTGAACTGTCGCTTCCCCTTCTCGCGCAGTTTACCTCAACCCAGCCTCAAAGCTAACGCTACAACGCTGATTGGACGCTCGCTTGGTGAACGGGTTCAAATTTTCTTTAACGCAGAGTCTCCAGATCGATCTGGCGAAGTAAAACCGCGGAAAGCTCATGGTGATCAGGGATGCCAGGTCTCATGCATGGAGGCTAGAGGGGGGGCTATACCGATGAAAAACATAGATAAAAAAAAAAAACTTGAGAAGAACTTCACGAATGGAAAAACTGCAGTTTTTAAAAGACCAAACCAAAAGTAAATCAGACAGAACATCTAAAACGTCCCATAAGAAAGAGTTTGGACAAGAAATGTCTGACGGATTTGGATGAAATTAATCAAAGCAGACATCCAGCATGTTAATAAACGGAAAGAATGTTCAAACTATTTAGAAAGATGCTCAAAGACAATCTTAGTTTACCAGTGAACACTTTTGCAGCAGATTATTGAACCATAAAGGATCAGTACAGATTAAATGTTAAATCACATATAAAAAGGGGCGGGTCATACGGTAATTTCCTTGTAAGTCTCTAAACAGCATGTAAGTATAAAGATAAAGAAAACCTGCGCCCACAGACACAAGCTAGATGCCAGTTGAGAAAGTTGAGGATTCAGTGGAGCCAAGAGGAACAAAAAGGAGAAAACGGAAAGAGGGAACAATCTCATCCACTTTCCATCTTGTGTCACAAGTCAGTGGTTTTAATCTTGGGGAAAAAGTCAAATGAAGCGGCGCTGAAATTCATTTCTATTCTGCAGAGACACACAGCAGCATTCTTCTGCAAATGGATTTTCACTTTGTCAAATTTAGCCCTGCCGTATCTCTGAGGGGCAGCACGCTTCCAGAGGGGCCTGCTGGGAACCGCCGGCGGTCCGTCCTGCTACTGCAGGGCGTACCGTAGCACCGACGGCATGTCCCATTTCCAAAACAGCTTCCCGTTCCTTCTGCCTTCATCCTCTTGTAAGCCTGGATTGAGGTTTCAAGCTGTTATTTGCTGGCAGGAAGCCAGATTGTGCTTTTTATATCCACTAATCTTTCTCACTGACAAACTTCCATTTTTCCAAATATAATCCCGTGTATTGAGCAGAAAATTAGCCTGCAGGATTTTCAGAGAAGCTTATATTTTCTCTGCGTAGAAAAATACTAAACAGTTAAAAAATAATATGTTTTAATTTATAGTTTACTGGGACTGTTAACTCCCTTTCAAAACTGAAGAAAAGGTTTTTCTGTTTATGTATGGAATGTTTTTGCCTTATTAGAGCTGCTTTACTCATGGTGTAATGCTTTAAGGTTTAACCAATTAAAAATCA
The DNA here is from genome assembly GCA_018398635.1 of Cyprinodon brontotheroides. Lineage (NCBI taxonomy): Eukaryota > Metazoa > Chordata > Actinopteri > Cyprinodontiformes > Cyprinodontidae > Cyprinodon > Cyprinodon brontotheroides. The sequence goes on along the minus strand of JAGKQL010000005.1, from coordinate 2,716,634 downwards.
GAGGGGTTCGAATAAACAAAATGATCAATCCAGTAAAGGTCTGGAGAAATTTTAAATTATCATTAGTTACTTTAAATATAGCATTTAACACTGAAATAAAGTTAGGTAGGTTTTTATGCATCCATGTTATAGATTGAATTTTTTAAATAAAAAATAGAATATTTTTCATTTTTTTAAGTAGAGAACCACAATCGTTCATTTTGGTATACAGACAATTTCCTGGTTCACATATTTTATAAAACACCTGAACTGACCGCAGTTTTTCCACTTTTCTTGTCTGGTCTTAATGTTGGCAGTGGGCTTTAGGCTGCCCCAAAGCTTTGCTTTTAAACCTGGCTTTAAACGGAGACTAAGCGTTCATTCTCGCACATATCAAGGAGCCTATTTTTTGAGCCTGATCCAGATTTATTATTATTTTGATTCTGTTCATAGGAGAATCCTGCTCACAGCAGCAAGGTTGAGAGCCAAACATCCTCTAAATGTGTAGGCTCATCTTGAGCACTCCATTTCACCGCTTTTCTTTCACCAGTTCACCGAAGTTCTTCCAGCAGTCCACACACTTTCTCTGCCTCTTTTTCTCAGCGTCTTCTCCTTCTTTCCCATCGCCCGCTTGCCACAGGTTTGCCCGATGTGTCTTATATTCCATTTACACTATCCTATGAAAACCCGTGCCGAGACCGTCCGGAAAGCTCAGTGACTGAGATAACTTATCGTGTGTAAATGGAAAGCAACCTGAACCAAACCGAGCTAACCGCGGACCAGTTCCAGAGGTGGGCTCGAAGTCTTCTGATAACAAGAGCAGCGATGAGCAGAACGCTGCCATCTCCGCCTGGCTGCACATCCCGATTCTCACCCATTCCAGTAGATGGCAGTAATGCTCTCCGGAAACAGAAGAACAACTTCTTCTTCAACTATAAACAACAATCGAAATCGCCCGCTACGACGCGAAATAACAAACAATCGAAGCACAGCAATAATAAGCGTAACTTTCTGAATGTGACGGGCGCCGCCATTTTGATTTGCTTGATTCTCCTTCTTTGCTCTTCTTCTTGTGTTTTATGGCGGCTGGCAAACATCTTTTGGTGCATTACCGCCATCAACTGCTTGATTTCCTCCTTTAATACCGCAGTAATACCGCAGATCGTCACTAGGAGGCGAGGAACCGAGATAGCGCTATGGGTGTAAACGGGTCGCAGAACCGAGCTTCGGCCTGGTTAACTGATCCGGAAAGCTCGGACCGGTCCCGCATAGATCCAGTTTTTTAAGGGTAGTGTAAATGGGGTATAAAAGTAGCAGCAGCAGCAACCCAGACTGACAGCTCATTGGCTGATCTGGATCACGCGCAGCCTGGAGCCGGACGTTCCGGAGGGCTTTACCGTATTAACAGGAAAAGCGGAGCAAGTGAAATTAGACACATGAATGCATACTAATTCACTGATTCTTCAGACCCGTTTCGTGCTTTTATATGAATTTAATTTCTATTATCACATATAAAATAAAGATTGAGAGGTGTGCAATTAGTTTTATTTTTTCGGTGGAGAACTAAGAATGTGCAGCTTACACCCTGCATCCTGCAGAGGAACACGATGGTAGCAAAGTGATGATGAAGGGAAGCTGATCTTCATCATTAACAATGGCTAAGTTTTGATTTCAAGGCTCCAGCACTAAACAGGCATCGTTAAGGCCGGTCAAAGTCCAGTCCATTTATTATCCTTTTCACAGATGCTATCCATTTACTCTGATTAAACTCTTGTTTTTATGCAAAGAAAATGAGAAAAAAGTCTGTTTCAAATGTGCAAAGCAGGTAGAGAAATGCTGCCGCCAGTAGATGAAAGTAGTTTCCTTTCATCTAAAAAGTACGTTCTGCTTTGTTAAACTCTACAACAATAAAAAAAAAACTCCCACCTGAGCCTTAAATTATTGTAAACATTTCTTAAAGAAACCTTAACAGTTGCTACCAGCAGCAAGCTAATGATAAACAGTAGCTATTAGTGGCCGGGTGAAATGTAACGTCATCTAACCTTTCCAGAATCTGTTCATTGCTCATTTTCTCTGCTGCTTGTTTCCGATAACGGAAAATGGAGTCAAGTATTATCAGCTCAGACATATTTTATCGGGCTCTGACCAGTCTGCGCAGAGTGCTGAGCTTTTGTATTCCTGGTAAAGATGAATGACCTTTTGCAGCTCCTGCACACAGTATGTGTCTGCAGCAGAAAGATTTCCTTAAATGGCTTTTAGACAGATTGCACCTTTGAATTAAGTGCTGCTTTGCAGCCTATAATTATTTCTTTCTTGTGATTAACTGTTGATTGAGTCCTGAATTAAGTAAAAAAGTCAAACTGTCCAGAACAAACACAGCTGGGTACTCAAACTGAAACCAAAGGGAACAAAAGAAAAGTTTTTTTTTTTTACTCTCTTCCATGTTTTTAGATATTCTGATGTTTTAATTTCTCATACTCCAATCTTAAAGTAAAATATGTTATTTGTGGAAAGCATCAACCAAGCTAAGCTCTCCAGCTAATAAATACTTTGCTTCAAGGTTTTTGCTTTCAGCTGCTTGATTTAAGTCATTTTTAAATGCAGAGCATTTGTCGGTATTCAGACGACTGAATTAATTACTGCTGCAGTGATGAGCAGTTGTTGTCCAGATTTCAACCAAATGTTTTCCTTTCCTACTTGACCTCTGAAGTTAAACCCTAACCTCTACAACATGAAGGTTTTCCACTCAGCTATTCCTTGATTCAAGAATTCTCAAATTTGTAGATTTGATCAATTTCAGAACTGCTGAAATTCTTTACAAAGCAAGAAATAACTTACTTCTTGCTGAGCACATACAACAATTGTTTTCTGATAAAGATGGAAAATTAACCGGACTCGGCCAGGATGGATTTGCTCTGCATAACCATCTGGAAACCTTCCGCTGGAAGTAATTTTTGGGAAGGGGCTTAAAATACTGGTTAGTTGATTGGCCTATGTTGGTGATAGACGGACCAAATAAACCAATCAGATCAACGAAGCATATGACGCACTAACAGAGCTTCTCAATGTAAGAGGAGCCAATTGATAGATCAAACTTGCCGAAACCAGTCGGGAGAAGAGCAAAAAACATATATTCCTCTGAGAAAAGCCTCCAGAGCAGTGTTTTGCTCTTCTTTTCAGTGAAGAAATACTCTGTAATTCCGATAAAACTTGCTCGATAGCCACGCTTAACGCTAGTTTCATCGGCTGAAGCCGCCATGTTCGTTTTAGACTGAACTGTCGCTGGCTTCTCGCTAAGGCCACACCTCAACCCTTCAAAGTCAACGCTGATTGACGCTCGCTTGGTGAATGGCTCCAAATTTTCTTTTTAACGGAGAGTTTTCAGACTGATCTGCTTAGTGAAATTGAAAGCTCGCGAGATCAGGATGGTCTCACGGAGGCTAATGGAAAATATAATCTAAGAGGAAAATTAAATGTTCGAACAACAAAAAGAAGCTTTAGTTTATCAATTAGCGGAGTGAAGCTCTGGAACAGCTTGCCTGAAAACATTAAACAATGTAAAAGCATCCAGCAATTCAAAAACAAATATAAGAAAAGTATTTTTGATGAATACAAAAAAGAGTAATATATAAAAAGCTGGTATACTGTTTGTCTTCCTGTAAATAATTGTCCTTTACCACCATGACACATGTAACTGAGGGGTGTGGCCTAATAAGCTTATGCTTCGTCCTACTCCTTTTGAAAACATGATGCATGTTTATGAAGCATTCAATGTAAACATTGTTAAATCATATCATTTTTCAAAATAAATGAAATGAAAAGTGTTTATATTCTCAGTGTTTGGGCCTGGTTGGTTCATTCAACATCAGCTCACACTGAGCCTGGTTCTGCTGGAGGTTTTCTTCCTGTTGAAAAGGGGAAGTTTTTCCTCTCCACCGTCGCTACAAGCATGTTTAGTGTGAGGGATTGTATTTGAGTCGATGCAAATCAACTGGTTTTCCTTAGATAGAAAACTCTGAATCAATTTGACTGGAAGATCTGGTTGAACTGTTAAGTGCCTTGAGATGACATGTGTTGTTGTGAATTTGGCGCTATATAAAATAAACTGAATTAAATTAAAATTAAATTAATTAAATCAGTCACCAGTTAAATTCTTCCATCGGTCAGTTTGGCGCCAGGAACAATGTTCGCTTTCTGAGGCATCTGCTGCAGAATCCCCCTTGTCTGAATGTCTACTCCCAAAAATACAATTGATTCCTTTCCCCACTTTGTTTTGAACTTCTCTTCAATAGTACTTGGCAAACATTTGAAAGTTGAAACCAGATATATGTTGGAGTTCAGTTTTTAACCTGTAAATTTCCCGAACTCCATCAAGGTTTAGTATAATTCTGGGAGGGACTCCTGAAATTTTGCCAAAAGTCCTCTGCAGATTAAGCTAACTTATGTTCCTTATGCTTTATCTCATGTATTTTTGTATTTTACCTAATCCACTGTGCTAAAGGTTTGATAAATATGGAAAATAATAACTGGGAAATGGAGCATCTTTGTCTACAACTCTAAACAATTTTTATTTCTTCTCATAGCTCTCCGTTAAACCCAATCTTACCAATGAGCTTATTAAAAAATGTTTTGGAAAAACATTTTTAATCGGGACACAACTTTGAACCAAAATGACGGATCCATGGTGTAATACTTTTTATGCATTTAAATCCATTATAGTTGCTTGCTTGTCATTCCTTCTGTGATTAATCTCGTTTAGTGTTCGTATTTCTATTGGTTTTAAAGTTGTGTCTCCAGTGAGTGAGCAGGTTGTGATGCAGTATGTGTGAACATTTCTATCACTGTAGTATTTTGCTCTTTCTGTTTGGCCAATATTCCCTCATAGAGAAAGTTAGGAAATAATTTCTCCTGCTGATTTCTAAAAAAGCTTTACAAAGACGAAGCTTAGATTTGGTCGTCATTAATAAAATCCAATCAGTTGTTTTTTTTATTGCTAAAAAGCTGAGAAAATTATTTTCTCCAAGAGGATCTAGCCTCAAACCATGGGGTGAATCTCTGCCGTGTCTCCTGCAGGCATCGTGCCACCTCCACCCAAACAAGTTTGAGTAGCTGTTGGAGTTCTTCATTTTTTTTCCTCAATACAGATGTGCTTTCTATGTATTAGATAAAATATATATAACACCTGCTGGTGTTAACTTAGTCCTGCTTGGGCCTGAAAATGACTTTTCCACTAGAAGCACCCAGCTTAATAAACATTGTTATTCACCATCGCCATCTGCTGGCAGCTAGTACTCACACACCCAGCCTTCCAGCAGCTTTAGGTTCCTCTTCAGTCATCTCTAACTCTAGTTTTTGTTGTTTTTACTCTTGGCATCATTTTCTCTCTCTAGATCTTGGCTCTGCTGGCAAAATCACTTCCTTATTTACTGTCTGGATGCTTTTGCAATACTGAACCTCTGGTCAACGTGTATCCCAGGGCGCCATGATTTATTTGGACATGTGAAGAAATCCTAACATCATCATGCATAGCAGCGCCTCTTTAAGGTAGAAGGATTAGTGGGGTTATTTATTTCAAGCTTTTTTCCCTGCATTGTGCTGTAACTGAACCACAGACATGAGAGTTCCAGTTCAGTTTTTAATTTTCTATGCTTTTGCTTTTTAAGAAACATAATCAGAATTTCCTGGAGCCTTTGTTAAATTATAATTTTTTCATGATTAAAAGGATTAAGCGACAAAAATAGTGCATGTCCTTTCATACAATAAGGCTTTTAAAACTCATCAAAGTTTGTCCGCCTCCATCTGTGGCTGAGTTATTCTTGGATAAACAACTTTTCCCAAACCTTTTCTCTTAATTTCAAGATGTCTTTAAACTTGATCATCTTATCACATCATTATAGCGGCTAGCTATGTCGTAAAGCAATGGATAACTCTTATAAATCACATGTTTCATTGAGCATACGCTGCAAAAAATTAAATCTACATTAGATTCAACTTTATTGTCATTACACAGGTACAGGTACAAGGCAACGAAATGCAGTTTAGGTCTAAACAGAAGTGCAAAAGCAGCAAGTGCAGGATAAATAATGGTTCCATAAATACAGGACATGGGTATTTCTACTGAATGAGTATAGAGATGAATACTATTATAAATAGTGAATATAATATATAGATCACTACACTGGAAAAAAATCAAAATCTAGATAAGTCATTTTTCCTCAAAATAAATGCATTTGTTCTTGGATTGAGGAGGTAAAAGAGACATTATACCAATGGAACAAGACAATTTACCTTTATAATAAGAAAACAAAATTGCATTGTCTTATTTCAAGTGCATCTTATCTAAATATCTTATTTTAAGAGTAAAAACACTCATTCCATTGGCAAATCACCTCATTCAAATATTCAAATTAAGGGTAAATACACTTAATTTAAGAATGTTTGTAGTTATTTCTAGGTCGTTTTTCCAGTGTAGTGTTATGAACTAAGTTTACAGCTGGATATGCACTGAATATAATATATACTAGGGATGCACGATATAATCGGCCCCCTATCGGTATCGGCCTCAAAACTGAATACATCGGACATCGCCACCCCAACGATATTTAACCCGATATTTGATCAAGCTTCTGAGTTTCTAAAGTCTAAAAAGAAAAAAAATATACTACTTCTTCTTCTTCCTCAAAAACTTCTTTTTTACAGACTTAAAAACTTCTAAAGACGAGGGAAAAAAATATTGATACGTTAAAATATCCCAATATCTTCATATGCTGATATATTGCCATTTAAAAACACCATATCAATCTCTTTTACTAATGAAATATTGCTATATGTCATCATTATGCTACGAAATCCCCTGAAAATCTCACCAAATTTTGCCATTTTTATATGTTCGTCATATATTTAATCGGGGTATCGGTCTATTTTACTAACAATAATGATCACAAAATATTACAAAATATCACGAGAGTTTGAACGGCGATGAAATTTGCCATAGTTTTGAAAGTAAAATAGATGGATACCGCGTTTTAAAAATCAATTTGAGGATCATACAAATGGAAAATGATATTTGAAAACATATTATATTTTTCAAAAGTGTCAGAAATTGACCAAAAAAACTGCTGCCTTTCAATGACTACTTATTTTTTGTCCAGCTTTAACATCTGCATCACATCTCGTTTATCGTAAGGTTACATTAGAGTGCTTTAAAAAAATATGGGCATATCTTGATATCGTGCCAAAATCCCAATATCGTGCATCCCTATAATATACAGGTGGATAAATACTATACTACTATAAATAAGGATCTGCTTCTGGGTTGTAACATTGTCAATAGTGGTATTAATATAATCCAGTACAGAGGAGATGTAACAGTCAATGTACGTGTAAGTGCCACTGGTGGCTTGAGAAGCAAACATATTCCAGTCTGAGTGTAGAAAGATTTCCTGAAGTGTTGAATCTGCTCCAGAACCTTCTTGATGCAATGCAACAATGCTACCTACTGCCCAACTGTGCAGCCCCTTCGGCTCGGACTCATTTGCCATTTTAGAACAACTACAATAGCAAAGAAAATAACTTTTTTTGGGTTTGAAGTCCTTATCCAAGCCTTTTACAAAACAGAAAATTACTGTTTTTACATTTCAGAAAGCGTAAGTATCAAACATGATACATTTGGCATTACAGGGTAATAACTTTATTACTCAGAAATTGCTTTAAAAGCGATAAGTCAAGATTATTTTTGTGTAGTTTCTACTGGCTGTTATCAGGTATATCTGATTGTGTACAATAGGATTTTGAGCAAAGTTTTTACCATTAAGTTATGCAAAAGATGTCAGACTTATCAAATATGATACATTTGGAATTACAGGGTTAATTTAAGAACTTTTTACTTATTTTTAGGTCGTTTTTCCAGTGTAATTAGGTAATTTTTTTCTTAAAATAAGAGCATTTTTTCTTGAATTGAGGAGGTAAGTGAGGCATTTTTGCCAATGGAGCGAGACAATTTACATTTAAAAATTAGAAAACACAACTGCATTGTCTTATTTCAAGTGCATATTATCTAATGATAGAAATCAAAGCAGATGTTTGCTTCCATCACTGAATGTTTGGATTTAATATTTTCTCTGCTTTGACTGCTGACGTTTGATGTCTTGAAGGTTGTTGAACTTGAAGGGCTGCTATAAATTGAGTTGTGCACAGCATCAGTTCATTCCTGGATCTTTTCATTTTATTACCTCTCCATTTCCCGTAACTTCAGCAGGAGCTCAGTTATTGTTGGGGAGAGTCTGAATAGGTTGTTTAAAGAAACATTTGAAGAATCATTTCCTTTTCTTCCCTGTGGCTGTGCAGTCATGTGTCAGAGAGAGAGAAAGGAACAAAGCAGACCCCCTGAATCATCATCAGCCGTTTCCACATCTTCTCCTTCACCAAATCCTTTTCTCTCCTGTGAGATCTCACCTGATTTGAGTGGAAGAGACAATTAATCCTTCCTTAAAGCAAGGCATTTTTAACTAGCTTCATCCTACCTCCTTTTTGTTCATTTTTTGCACACTGAATAAAAAAACAAGGGTGTATTAACCGCCATTCTGTCTCGACTAAACAAAATGGCTGCCTGTTTTTCTGTTTTTTGCTGGTGCATTTTTCCCCTGCCCCGTGCTCCAACGCTACTAACATGTCGGAACATCTGTGTTTGCCGCCAGGAGCGTTCAAGTTACCATGTCCCATTTTTTGCATGTCTGTATCTTTGTCTATTTGTGTTTGTGTGGGTGAGCATCTCTATGAGAGCGAGATGAAAGACTCCTGTGAGTCACATGCTGCTGTCTGCCTCCTAAATGGCCCTGGAAAGAGATGATCAGCGCTTCTTACTCACATACAGATCTTAACGGCACCAATACTGAAAGAAAAAAGGGAAAATAAAAGTGTGTTTTACACAAAATGTATAAACACACAGAAAATGTACAGTTACTAAAAAGCAAGAGAGTAAAGCAAGTAATCTACATGAAGCTGTGATGGATATAATAGCAACAAAGGAGAGTGAACGTATGAAAACAAGCATCTAATGCACATTAGAAAGCAAATCTTCTTGCTCACAGTGGTAGCCTAGAGCAAGAAAGCACTTCTTCATGTCTCATTTTAACGATGTCTGCAGTATTTTCCACCTTGTCAAATTGCTGTCATTTAGTTCATATTTCTGTGTCTTAGAGAACAAACAACAGCTCTGCTTTTTTGGGTGAATTTTCTTCTAAATACAGGGTTTCCGCAGGTCATGTGCAATCATTTAAAGTCATTAAATCAGGCCTTAATTGGCATTAAAATTCATTAAATGTGATTATTGTGGCGTTTAAAATGCTTTATTTAAAAAAAAAAATAATGGATATATTGTGTAACGAAATATTTGCGCAAAACTGCTTCTGGTTGATCTTAAAGCCGTATGTTCGGAAAAACACTCAAGGCTGTTAAAATGAGGAAGTTATGTCCCCTAGAAAAAGCTGTTGCGCCTCGGGGGCTTCCTCACGGCTCTTTTCCTGGGAGCAAGTTATTTACTATTCTTAACTCAAACTGGGTAAAACCATATAAAAGGGACTATAAAACAGTAGTAAAAAAGTAACAGAGTTTATTCCAGATCAGGTCGTTACAGGACAGAGAAAATGTTTGAGCTTGGTACCAGCTGTGGGCTATCAAAAATCACGCCCCAAGGAAGGCCCGCAAAGATTTGAGCCCCGAAGAAGGTCATCACCTGCTTCTTATAGCTCATGAGTCTATGTGTTGCATCATGTGGATGTTTAGCTGTCCCAGATCAGAAACTGACACGCCATTCATGTCTTGAACTTCATGCAGCTTGCTTCTATGCCTCAGGATTACAGATAGCTCTCCTCCAACAGACCGGCTCCAAGATGTGCCCATATCCTGTGTATTCTTAAAGACATGAAGGCTGTCCTGACTAGATGACCTCCGTACACACAGTGACATCCACAATGTGAAGGAAGGCCTTCTACTCTGTCTAATCTGGCTAACAGAATAACAATGCACATGATGTATGAATAATAAACCTAACAAGGCGTAGAAAAAGCTTGAGAATTGGGAAACACAAATTTCAACAAAAGTGGCTGGAAAACGAGGAATTCAGGACATGGCTGCAGCCTGTCGACCGTAAAGATGACAAAAGATTTTGCTGTGTATATATAATACTCATGGGTACTTGTTGATGGCATGAAAATAATTTCTAAGAGCATTAAAAAGCATTGAATTAGTTACACGTTGCTGTATAAACCCTATAAATAGCAGAGTTGGGAACTAGTGACTTGTACTTAAGTAATATTATAAAAGCAAAATAACTTATAGGGCTATATTACATGCTTCATACTTATTAATTTTTCTTGAGTTATATTCTTGTAAAACATCATTACTCTTATTGGCTGATCTGAGTTTCTCCAAGATCAAATGTTTTTGCATTAAATCTAATCAGTGGAAGGTATTACCTTTTCCTAACATGTTACCATTTTCACTGTGAAGATTAGTTTCATACATATTTATATTGAAAAAAAAATGACTTAAGTGTTTCTTTTAGACTTTGTTTTTGCAAAAATAGATAAAATACCAAAACTTGCACATAACATTTGTCTACATGATTTTTAAACATGAAGTTGGATTGATTCAGGATCAGTACTTGAGCTGCCTTTTAACGAAATATTTTTTATTCTTACTTGATTGACTGCCTTTAACTTGAAAATATTTCTAAATAATTCTTTGTCGAGTATATGTTTGCGGACCTCTGCTGAAATGTGCATTTATAGCCCAGATGGTGGCCGTTTTATTGTATGTATTTACTTTTTAGCATCTGTTGCCATTTTGTTTTTTCTTTTCTATACTTGTTGTGTATCCATATTGGTACAGCGGCTTGAAGGGTTTAAGATTTCCCCCTTTTGCTAAAGAATACATATTCCTTCAATTTTTACATGTTTTGTCTTGTTGCCGTGACAAATTGATTCTGTTTAGTGTGGGTTTTATTCGCATAGTTATGTTTAAAAAAAAAAAAAAAAACTGCCGTTTCAAACTTTCTAATCAACTCTGAGCAGCATGTCAGTCTCTGAAAGAAAAGCAGCATCATACCATGATGCTGCCACCACCCTGTATCAGTATGAGGATAGTGGTTCAGCTCAGGGTTAGTTTTCTGTCTGCATTTTAACATCCTGTTTACAATTTTAATTTGCAAACTGCAATAGAACTTTTTATTGTTTTATTTCAGCAACATCTTTTTTCTTCATTCTCTGAAGTAAAGAGCAGATTTCTGAAGTGAACAAATCATCCTATGAACACCGTTTCTCCTGATGATGGATGATGTGATACTCAACAATCCTCAGTGAGACTTTCAAAGATATTTTTTTGCTTTTGCTTAAAAAGCCTCAACATACTAACTGAATTTATAAGGAACAGGTGTTTAAACCATGATGAAACTCCTGCACTCAATGCCTTTCACCCATGAATAATTTTTTCTTTCATTTCACAATTACCTTCTGCTTTGTGTTGGTGCATAAAATAAAACCATTATAAAATATAATAGAGCTTTAGGTTGCATTAGGAGAATAAGAAAGCCAATGCCTTAATAAGGATTAAGGCATTGTATTTAGCCACAGATGTGATTTATTATCATTTTTTTTTTTACATAAACTTACTCTCTTTCCATAAAGTGAAGAATTTCCCAGGATGACATTTTAACAATTAAACTTTGCTGTTTTTCTGGTTCGAGTGAGCTTCCTGTATCAGAGAGGATCTTTGCTGGTGGCCGACCCTTGTTGCTGCACAACTGAGAACATCTCCCAATCAAGATGACTAGCTTGTGTATAGTATAAGCAGTATATTCGCGGACGATTACCTTCATCGTATTCCAGCCAAAGTCCTAAACCAGGAATATTTTTCTTGTAGAAATGTGTCTTCTTGTGACTCTTTTAAGGTGGACTCTATTATTGCTGCCCGCTCTCCAGCACGTTATAACTTCCAAAAACCAATACTCTCAGGTCTCACTCACATTCTGCCGGAGCTCTGAGCTACAGCAGGTGTAATGAAAGTCAGATGCAGGTAGCTAAATGGCTAAAGGGCAGCTTGTTAATTCTATTTAATTATTTCTAATTAGGCAAATTTAATAAAACATACATTATAGATGACGAAGTACCAACCCTTGTTAAATTAATGAAAATATTAAAGCTGTGTGTCTTCAAACCCTTTAATGGTCCCAACCAAAGGTTCTGGTCTGCGTCGGATATCTGGGTGATGCTCCGCCCCTCGAACCATGAATAGCAGATGATGAGTTATCTAAATAACTTAAACTGTTAGTGTTGCAATGAACAGAAACTGTGAATATTTTTGAACTCCTGTGTGATAATCTGCCATTTGAGCCGCATTGATCCCCCTTCTGAAATAAATCTTTCTCTCATGCGAAGCAAACATGCTGCTTTTCTTATCACAATAAAATCTTAGGGGATTGTACTACTTTCCTCGTATAAAACTATGAAATTAGTAGATCTAAATCTAAGGCTTCTATAATGAAAATTGAATCTCTGTTCAGTCTTTTCATTTGTAAAAAGGTGAAAGAAAAACGAAAATCTAAAGCTCTGTCGATAAAGTCTATTCATAAGAATAATCCAGCTTACTGAATGAAGTTGCTACTCCACCTTAAACAGAAGAACATGAAAAAATCATTGATAAAATAATAAAATCATGTATCACTTGTAAGCGGGATCAAATAACCTCTGTGCATTTCTGACGTTCACGTTCCTCTCATTCTTTAAAGTCATTTCTCTGAGGAGCTGCCGGATAGATCATCTATTAACAGCCAAACATCTTTTTCCATCGTTGCTCCGACTTTTACATCTCTTTTGTCCTTGCTAATTTGCCTTCTGTTTCCGTCTGCCCAGAACCTCCCCGTCAACCTTTATTGCTCATTTCACTTTCATCAGAATGGTGCGAGTGTGGGTAGCAATAACAAAACGTTTTGTTGGTATAGACGTAAGTGAGCTGAATTTTAAGTTAGACGCCTGCTTCCCTCTGTGTTATCTCTCTTTCCCACTCATGCAAACACACATCTGGTTTAATTACATTCACATTAGTCATTTTTTATGATTTGTTTTGCCACTGATGTTAGATGAAATGCAACACTGAAACGACAGGAATTTAGAGATTTATTTTTAGGAAAATGCAAGAAAAGGATCTACTACATGAACGTATGTGATAGAGGAAAAAGGAATTGAATAAAAACTCTTATATTTAAACATTTGTCATTTTTAACCATGTTTAAAATGTATTTACAGTCTTTGTAGGGAACAAAACACTCATTATCATGCAATTAACAACAGATTTGACATGAGTGCAAATGTTGATGGTAATCTCTCTCGTCAACAGGGTCCCATAGACAATGATGCTGTGATTCATGTAGCCCTGGTAGCGGAGAGCCAGAGGTAAGATGTGTGTCGTTATGTGTAAATCTTAATGTGTGCTTCACCATAAAGGGAGGTGAGTTTGGGCTTCTTTCCTTTTTCAGCTAATCGTGGAGTTTGACCTCCAACGTCACATCATCATCTGTCACTCTGCTAATTATGTGAACTCATGTCAATGTATATGAATTCTTGAAAATGCGCGTGAGACAGCTGGGGTGTGTGTCAAATGGGGTCAAATGAGTGTGAAGCCTGTAAACCCTTAGCTTCAATTACTGCTGCTGAAAATGCGCCTATAAGGACCTACATCATCATCATTACCATCTTTTCACCGCAGTTTGAATCAGTGGCTGCTGCACAGACGACGTGGGATTGACAGATTTATATTTCATCCATTTTTTTTTTTTTATGCATCTTAAGATGCAGAGCTTCATGTTTGACTTAAAAATCTCGATCATTGTAGAATTAATCAGAGCTTAATTGGGTAGTAAAGATAAATCAAGTGTAGTGTCTATCACCTATGTGAGATGAAGGTACAGTTCTTACAAAAAGTATTTACATTGCTGAACTTTTTCCATAGTCATTTATCCTAAAAATATATTTATTCTTTCACTTAAAATTCAACACATAATACTCAATTATGTCAAAAAGGGAAATGTATATTTACGATTGTTTCAAATTGATCAAAGATAGAAAAGTAAGGAATATACTTACAGCTTCTACCATGAAGCCCCACATTCAGCTTAGGTCATTACAGTTTTTACTGATTATCCTTTAGATTTTTTCCAGTTTAAATAATTCTTTGAAGTGCCCAATCAGCACAATGGCTCAGTTTGCAACCATCATTTTTCATCAGGGTCGAGCTTAAATTTAAATGAACATTTGGCAAGATCTGAAAATGGCTGTGCATGGAGATCTCCCATCCAGCCTAATGGAGCTTGAGATGCACTGCAAAAAAAAGCTTGAATTGCCGCAGAAGTTGGATCAATAATTGCTGAAAAAGGCTGTGAACACTTACGTAAATTAGATGCCTTGTGTTTCTGTTTGTAACAGATATGCTACAAGCTGAAAATACCCTTTTTCACATTGTTAGAATGTGGATTGGGTTTAGAAATTTGGTTGAACCAATTTCTAGACTTTTTTTTTAGTTCTGTTTCTAATCTTTGATTTTAGGATTCACTGATAATAATGTCTGTATATGACTTTAAACTGACCTCAAAGGCCATGGCCACTCTAGTTGATGACATCGTACCGGAACACTAAAACAGTTAAACAACTAAAACATTAATATTGCTTGTTAAGTCTGCAGGGAACTCAAAGTCGTAGGGAAATCCTCATATATTTAAATGTCAAATCATTCTGGCTTAAACATGTATATATAATTCGATATTCTTTTTCAGTAGATATTGTCCCAAAATGTTTTAAATTTCTATTTTTAAAAAGTCTTAAAGTCTGTGGGTGGGTTTCTTTGTTTTATGCACTCCAGTTGGTTATATGTCAGCTTGTACACCTAAATTCAGCCAATCATGTATCAATGATCATCTGTCAATCAAACCTTTTTAGTCATACAATCTTCATTCATATATCGCAGCTAATATACGCAACGGTTGAAATAAGAATCATTTACTCTTTATAACTTTACCATTGATTGTTCCCGGGGATGGACGTCTGTGTCTTCCTACGGCGTAGAGCTAACATAACTGCCAGCATTGCGAGGTCAAACATGTACGGCTGTAAGCCTTTTACACCAAACGAAGCTTCTGCCACCCTGGCGTCCTCTTCAACAACATCTTTGTCCCCGCTTTCCTGCTCTAAATAAAAAATGTATGATGGAGGAGACTCATCCACAACCTCTGACACAAAACTCTCCTCCTCCTGCATGTTTCTGCTGACCATAGCGTTCCTTGACAGTGTTGTTTCTTAAGGGCGGGTTATACTTCTGCAACCGCACACATCAACCAGTTCAGGTATGCATCTGCACTGTCGGTCTGGAATTTCTAGGGACGCGACAACAGTTTCCCCTCAAAGTGCAAGGGGGAGCTTATTCGAGAACTTGCTAGAACTTCTCGCCGTGGTTGGTCGCAGAGAACTCCAGCCGGCGCCGGCGAGGAGTGCTCCGCCTCCAGTGTTCCAAAACAAATAAATGCGCGCCGCCTGTAAGATATCACTGGCAGGGAGATGGATCTAGAGTTGCTATTGCGAAGAGGAACAGGTTCTGTTAATGGAGCTGGCAAAAGACCACAATTAACCTTTCGGCCAGAAGGTGTCCATTGTTTCTGGAAGTCTTAAAAAAATGGTGCTGCCCCCAGCAACCTAATCGAGAAGCGACCACCAAAACAGACAGCAAGAAAGGCATATGAAGGAGCAATCACAGCGTTGTTTGTCTGGCGCGACTTCCTCGCTTGGAGGCCCGCGCTGGGTTTAAGTAATCGGCCCCACCTCAGAAGTCAGGTTTTTTAGGTGCACATCGGACATTGCAGACCCTGCGTGGGGGCATCACAAGTACATAAATCGGTTTAAGTCCTCAATTTAGTGCTACTTGGTTCTAATGTATTTCCCATCGGGAACCTACTAGCACTAATTCGCATAACTGGTTAGCAACGATAGCTCATGTCATCTCCCAATGGGATCCATGTTAAGAGATGGAGAAAACCCTGTCCAAACAAATGCCTGCCCTACAAACACTGCAAATTTTGTCAAAATGGTTTCAATGTGACCGCATAGCCATCCTCTTTATTTCTGGATTTTGCCAAATTTTCATTCTGTGTATGTCATTCAAACAAACTGGTTATGACGATGCGCAAAAATAGCTTATCAGAAGTGCTTTTGTGCACTCTGCTTGGTTGAAATGAATGTGAAAATGGGGAGAGATGGCTCCAGTTTGGGTCTGTCTGGAGGCCTTTTAAGGAAAGCACTGATGTAACACAAGGTTTGTAATGCAGTGCTGTAAATAGATAAAAAAAAAAATTGCAGTTTGTTGACATGAAGCCTTTGTTGACGAGCACTGCTGGGGGAGGTAATGGCATAAGGTATGCAAAGGGTTGAAATGAACAGCTCTAGCTTCCAGTTGACAACCAGGTTGATATTAGAGAATCTTTAAAGCCAATTTCCTACTTGATGTTCTTTGCAGAGTATCGAAATTTAAATGAGCATATGTTCTTCAATTTCTTTTTGATTGTCACACTATTGAAATTGTTGAAAAGCTTAGAGTTAAGTCTTCTGGGATCTGTTAATAACTAAAAATTATACCAAAAAGACTTGGTCCTGCTTTTGCCATTGCCCCATCACATATATTGTCTCATTGCATAAGGTTTGCAACTTGAGCTGGGCCATTGTATTAACATAATCATAATGGTGTCCTGCTCTTTTATATATATTAACCCTATTTCTATTTATTTATTTTTTTTCTCAAAACCTTTTTTGTTTACTTTGTCTCTTTAGGCTTCAGGTGTTTTTGAACACATATGGAATTCAGACCCAAACACCTCAGCAAGTTGAGCCAATCCAGATTTGGCCCCAGAAGGAACTTGTCAAGGTAAACTATGATTAAGCATTAACAAGTTTTGCAAAAAAAAACAAAACATAGAGATCTCCACAATCCTTTCTACCGACTCTCTCAGCTGTCTTCCCAGCAGCAGTATTCATTTTTTAAAAGTTATACTTCCAAATCCATTGGTTTGTTTTTCTTTGAATTGTGTGTGTTTATTAAGTTGCCATTATATCATACAAGGCTTACTTGTAAGATGGTTTTGTCATAAAAGACAATGAAACACGAGCACCGATTCCTTCTAAAAAAACAACAAAAATATATATAATAGTATTTGGACTTATTTTGGAATTATCTTAGTATTTGGGTGACTTATTTTTATTTCCTACTGTCAGAGAGACAGCTGGGGGGATTAAAACAGAGCAGTGGAGCTCTGCATAAAGCAGTTTTCTTACATTGGCTACGTTCACACTGCAGGCCTTGATGATCAATTCCGATTTTTTTTTTTGCCGAAATCCGATTCTTTTACATTGCCATTCATATTCCCAAATATATGCGACTTTTATATGATCTCCTGTGTTACCTGCAGTCATACAACGCAAGTCTCCCGCATGTGCTGTAGAGGACGCAATGCCATCACAGGCCTGCATGCTCTTTTTTTACGGAAGTAAACATGGATGGTAAAGCCGGTGCGCATCTTGCGGTCTTTTCCTAACCTGACTCCGCCAGATGGATTTGCTCCGCATATCCATCTGGACACCTTCCGTAGAAGTAATTTTGGGAAGGGGCGAAAATACTGGTTAGCTGATTGGCCTATGTTGGTGATAGACGGGCCAAATAAACCAATCAGATCAACGAAGCATATGACGTAACAGAGCGACGACGAAGAGGAGCCAATTGATAGATCAAACTCTTGCGGAAACCAGTCGGGAGAAGAGCAAAAACATCTTTTCTTGTGAGAAAAGCCTCCAGAGCAGTGTTTTGCTCTTCTTTCAGTGAAGAAATACTCTGTAATTCCGATAAAACTTGCTCAATAGCCACGCTAACGCTAGTTGAAGCCGCCATGTTCTTTAGACTGAACTGTTGCGCTTCTCGTTGCGTCACACCTCAACCCGCCTCAAAGCCAACGCTGATTGGACGCTCGTTTGGTGAACGGCTCCAAATCTTCTTCAACGGAGAGTCTCCAGACTGATTAGCGAGTGAAATCTTGAAAGCTCGCGAGATCAGGAGGGTCTCACGAGGCTAGTCTTTTCCAACCATAAAATCACAATCTTTTCAATATGGTTAAACATAAATACTGCTCTTCGCGTCATCATCCGCAATGGTTGTTGTTTTTCTTGCCGCTTCTGTGTAGCAAGACACACAATAGTGACCTATGTCGGTTACTAATGGTGTTCCGGTCGGATGAATCCGACAATCTTTTGAAATGATCAAATTCGTATCGGATTCAGGACCACATAGCCAAGTGGCCTGGGTTGGATTGGAAAAAATCGGATCTGTGTTGTTCAGACTGCCATTAAAACATCATATTCAGGTGGCATATGGGCAAAAAAATCGGATTTGGGTCACTTCAGGCTGCAGTCTGAACGTAGCCATTATCACCTAAAATGAAAACCTGTGCTAATCTGTTGAAGTACTTGGATATTTTTCCAGTGTATTGATATTTGATATTTTACGATTCCAGTCGATTAAGAAAAATTTGTTTGTTTTGGATCATTTGATATCATCTTTTCCATTTTTTTTTAATCTAATAAGGCCATAACATGATTTCTAAGTCTTTGAAGTTAACTATAGGCACATATATATGTATTCATGTGTATATATGTGTGTATATATATATATATATATATATGTGTGTGTGTGTGTGTGTGTGTGTGTGTGTGTGTGTGTGTGTGTGTGT
>JAGKQL010000005.1:2664155-2697834 GCA_018398635.1 Cyprinodon brontotheroides | reverse complement strand
TGTGTGTGTGTGTGTGTGTGTGTGTGTGTGTGTGTGTGTGTGTGTGTATATATATGTGTATATATGTGTGTATATATACCCTGTTCAAAAAAATTTAAAAAACAGAAATGGTTTTACAGGTGGAGGCCACTGACATTTTTTTCCCCTCCTCATCTTTTCTGACTCTTTTTCACCAGTTTTGCATTAGGGATTAGGATTAGCCAATTAGGGATTAGGGATACTCCATTCGTAGTTTTTTTTTTTTTGTTTTTACAACAATGATCTGAGTCATTTAAAGATATATGCCTGCATTTTTCCTCTGTTTCAATACAGTAGTCACTGCAGGCAACGTAAACATTGGAAACCCAGTATCCTTAAAGTTCAATAAAGCACAGTTTTATTTTATCCAAATTAACTTGTCACCAGTTGAACCCTGTCTGTGTTGTGTTGCACATCACTGTCCAACTTGCAGAAGCATATCTAATGCCATTTTCCAAGTAGTCAAAAGCCAGTAGTTATTCCTTATCAGTGGTAATTTTATAAAGGCCCTAAAGGATAAAATTACATGCATGCATCACAATTTGTATTGCTGACAGGGATTCTGCACTCGACCAGCAGGGGATTTCATAAGCACATGAAGCTCCAAGAAATTATTCCTTGAAGCAACTGGCTGCAGCGGTTCACTGCCTCGTGAGGCCTCAACTCACCATCTTTACATATAAGTGTGAAAACACTCCACAGCTTAACATTATATGGAAAAGATCAGGTACAGGCATTGTTTTAGAATGGAAAAGGGAAAACCCTTATGAAAGTGGAATGCTCCGCCCCCTCATTACATAAGGGGGCGGAGCATTCCACTGTGATAAGATCAGGGGGCGGAGCAACATTCTATTGCTGATCAAAGAATCTAGCATAGCCAGTACTGACTTGGGTGCAGACAGAGCAGCAGTGTTTTTCAACGAGGAATCATTGACGAATACAGGACAGAGATGAATCACTTTGATTCTATCAAGAAGGAATCAAGATTACCGCCTCTAAGTACCTGGGCAACATGTATCGCCGATAAAAAGGAGATACATCGCGAAAAACGTAAAAGAATTGTGGCTGAGCAACATGCTATGTCACAGAAAGAAGAAGCTGAAAAGAAAGACGTTATGTACAGACAAATGCTTAGAACAACAGAAGAGGTGATAGAAAGTAGGAGATGGCTACAAAGAAAAAAGGAAAAAGCCGCTTTAAAGTCACTTGGCCTGTTGATGGCTCAAGAATGATGCTCAGTGTAAAATACCACCTAAAGTAAGCAAGCCACTATGTATCGCCGATAAAAAGGAGATACATCGCGAAAAATGTAAAAGAATTGTGGCTAAGCAACATGCTATGTCACAGAAAGAAGAAGCTGAAAAGAAAGACGATATGTACAGACGAAATGCTTAGAACAACAGAAGAGGTGATAGAAAGTAGGAGATCGCTACAAAGAAAAAAGGAAAAAGCCGCTTTAAAGTCGCTGGGCCTGAATGATCTTCAGTGTAAAATACCACCTAAAGTAAGCAAGCCACTATGTATCGCCGATAAAAAGGAGATACATCGCGAAAAATGTAAAAGAATTGTGGCTAAGCAACATGCTATGTCACAGAAAGAAGAAGCTGAAAAGAAAGACGTTATGTACAGAGGAATGCTTAGAACAACAGAAGAGGTGATAGAAAGTAGGATATGGCTACAAAGAAAAAAGGAAAAAGCCGCTTTAAAGTCACGTGGCCTGTATGATGAAGCTGACGGTAAAGATGCTCAGTGTAAATTACCACCTATAGTAAGCAAGCCACGAGATATCGCCTTGAAAAGGAGATACATCGCGAAAAATGTAAAAGAATTGTAGCTAAGGATCTGGATATCTTACAGAAAGAAGCAGCTTTGCACAAATTAATGATTTTACTCACTTTTACACATTAGTTTTATATCCTCATTAGAATGTGATATTGATAGTATCCCCCTCTATTCCTTTCTTTTCCCTTGCTTTATTTTCCTTTTCTTCCCTTTCCCATCCTTTTCTTGCTTTAGATCCTTGTTAGACTAATTAATCTCTTCCGTTTAATTTTTTCTGTTTACGGTTCTCTCCGGGTTCTCCGGCTTTCCGAAAAAGCCCTTGTATATTCATGTTTGACAATAGAAAATTCTAAATGGTTGCAGGGATCAAAGTATTCTAGTCCAGGGCCGGATTTCTGGCTCGTAGCAATTGCTCATGGGTAAAAAAAAAAATCAAAATACACTGTCGGCAAATCAATAAAAAAAGACAATCGAAATGCCCCTTGCATTTGTCAGCCAGCGTCAACAAAGGTGCTCTCTGAAACTAACAGTATTAGCCAATCAGAAGAAGAAAGGGGCAGGTCTTAGGAAAGCGTGTACCTCCTCCTTTTGCCATCTTCTGGCCGTTTTTGGTATTGGATTTTTTAAAAGTCAAATTTAGTCTTCAGCCATTCATGCAATCTCTGATCCCATAACTATTTTCTAACCCATCGGGGGTGGAATGTGACATCCTCAAGCTCGGGTCCTCTACCACAGGCCTGGGAGTTTGAGGGTATCTTAGCTGTTCCTAGGACTGCACTCTTCTGGACAGAGACCTCAGATGTTTTACCTGGTATCTGCTGTAGCCACTCTCCCAGTTTGGTATTTCTCAAGCTTCTCTAGTAACTGTAATTCGTTACAGTAACAATGAGAAAATATGTAATTCAGTTACAGTTACTTCCGAAAATATTAAGAATTACAAATTGCGAAATATGTACAGTGAAGCCTCGCTATAACACGGTTCACTTCTCACGGTCTCGCTGCTTCACGGATTTGCATCATGCATTTTTAAACTTTATTGTCGAACATAATAAATGGTGGCATGTCCGTTTATAAGGATCCTCTGGCCCAGAAGAAAAAAGAGCGACAACAACTAACAATAACTATGTTCTTCTCTCCAAAAAACACACCTGCACCGCAGGCTTTAGAAGAAAACGCCACAGAGCAATCAGGATGCAGCGGCTCCGTCAAACAGCAGTGAAATACTGTACTGTACACATCAGTCATTATTTGTCCTACTGTAGTTTGTATTTTTTTTCATAATCATTTTTCATTTTCTCCCGTTCCAATCAGTCACGGTGGGGCGGTGCTGATCCCCGCAATATTAACTCTTCAGTTCGTATTGATGATTAAAATTATTACTTATTTATTGATAACTATATAATTTACAGTAGAGCTTCAAATGTATTCACAACGTCTATACCGTAGGCTACTTTTATTTGTTTAACAAATGCTTGCCCTGAAAAAAGTTTTTGTTCCTTGAT
This sequence comes from Cyprinodon brontotheroides, assembly GCA_018398635.1. Classification (NCBI taxonomy): domain Eukaryota; kingdom Metazoa; phylum Chordata; class Actinopteri; order Cyprinodontiformes; family Cyprinodontidae; genus Cyprinodon; species Cyprinodon brontotheroides. The sequence continues at coordinate 2,694,532 of JAGKQL010000005.1, read as the reverse complement.
TTCTACCGTTGTGCTGGAGCATTTCTATTGTATAATATTAAAATAAAAGTGGTTTCTCGGCCTTTTGTAGAACGCAACCTGCTGATGTTCAGGGTTACTGTAATGATAATACTATTGCCGCGCTCCGTATCGCCAAGCTTTCCTGCCACGGCCCTGCTCCTATCATCGCGGGTTTGCCACCTTACGATCCATCCTGTGCTTGGTGGAGCTTAACTCCTGAGGAACAAAGTAAGCGAGCTGCGGATCGTTCTATTTCAGCTCAAGCAGTGCATCAACATGGAGCCTTCCAGCACTGAAATTTTTCTAATTACCGATGTATACATCTGTGAAAATGGCTCAAACTTTAACCGTGCAGTGTAAGAAGTGTTTGCCGCTATCAACCTTTGAACTCTGCCAGGTTATGCGTTGCTCATTAATCGGGGCAGCAGTGCGCAAAATCAGCAGCCTGCCGCTTCTCTATTTTTAAGCGTTTGTACGGAATGACGCCGCTGCCTGAAGCAGCTTGCTGTTTCCGCTGCGCGTCCGGGGTGCGTGGTCTGACGCTACGGGGCGGAGTCATCATCTCCCTCTGCCTTGCAGCTATATTTGCTGCATCAAAGTGGAAATGCGCAGTTTTTAATATGTTTTATGGAGAAAATACACCTGAAAACTCCCCAAAAATGCAGTCAGTTCTATCCAGGATTACAATCCTTGCCCAATATTATTTCTTGCCTGAGCCTGCATCCCCTCACATACCGCAGTGCCTGGCCGGTGAAGAAAATCCATTCCTCATCAGCAGCTCTTGGGCCAGTTCTTCGCCGTTCACGCAGTAGCTTGTAGGTGTTTCATCATCTAAATAATCCATCTGGTGCACGTATAATAAATGGGTCATATCGCCGCAGATGCATAAGTATTTGCTACTCCAGCGCTAATGTAAACTGTTTATGAAGCAGTGAATTCGCATTTTATTCTGTGCTCACCGCTGCGTTCTCTCCCGCCAGCTCCCAGATCAGCTTTCTCTGATTAGCCGGACGCGGGGCTTAAGTGGTAACCTAAACAATTTTTTCCATCCCGAGCGGGTAGCTGCTGGCGGCGCTGCCGCCAGATGCTGTAACGCTACCGGGACGCTGGCTGCTTTGCTCGAGACGCCGGGCGCTTTGTTGCCCTCGAACGCCGCCATGGGATGGATTTCGGTTAGCGTTTCGGAGTACGGCCAACCGGCCCACTTTGTACGTAAACCGGCTGTTTATCGCCAGCCGCCTCAGTGTGAAACGAGCATTAGTTCCCGCAACCGCGTGAAATGGTGGGAAAAGCCTGGGGAGTAAACCAGAAAAGAGTATGGGTCCATGAGAGTGAGTCTGGAGAAAGTACCCTCTCATCTTCCAAAAGTGAACGCAAAAAGCGCGAAGACTACAATTAGTACCTTTAAAACAAGGTAACTTGTAACTGTAAATTCCATTACATTTTAAAAGCAAATCCACCAAAATATATATATGTTCTTTTTCAGTGGTCACAAAAACATTGGAAAAGTGATATCTTTTAAATAAAAGGCCCTGCAATTGGCCTTCGACAGGTGACCATAATATAAAGAGCAACAAATTTCAAACTGTTAAAAAATTATAAAAACCATATCGTCCAATATATAAAAAATAACTGATTCCGCGTGTTTGTGCGGAAATGCCTGTCAACGTTAAAGACGAAGGATTTTGTTGTTTTTCTTTTTACCTGGAAGCTTTGAACAAATATCTACGGAAGAGGATTAGGGCCACTGGAAAAAAAAAAAAAGTTAAATGATTTTTTTTTTTATTTTATTTCAGTATAGTATGGGAAAAAAGTCAGAATTCTGACTTTTTTCTCAGAATTCTGACTTTTTTCTCAGAATTCTGACCTTTTTCTCAGAATTCTGAGATTAAAGTCAGAATTCTGAGAAAAAAATAAAACGCATGTACCAGTTTCGGTTTCAAAAGATCCCAAAATGGGTATACCCTGGAATATTCAAATATAAGCCTTCTTACGACAAACATATTTTTGCAGTCATGAAATTGTAATAAGCTTGGCGTGCTGGAAGTAGATGTCCCCTGCGTTGAAAAAACTGTAAACAGTTACCCGTCAAAAACTTTGTCGAAAAGTTAGCTTCGACAATATGACTATATGCCCAACAACGCTTCCCTTAGGGAATAAGTAGCCTTTTGACACTTTTGTCAGCGTAAGAACCCCGTAAAACAAACTGCCCCATTCCTGGGCGGACCCTTTCGTTAGTCCGTGTCTTCACTTGCTTTGTTTTTCTGAACCAAAGCAAGTGTCTTGTTTCTTTGGTGTCCTACACTAATGAAGCCTCGAACCTCAGCGCTTAACTTCCGTATTATTTTCAACCGAAAAAGTTTGTGCTTTTCTGCCCTTATGTCAGCCGCAAAGTTTTGCAATGCGGATGAAATTTCTTTACTGCATGAAACAGCAGACCCGGCCATCATGGGTAACGCCGGTGATGATTCTTCTTCTTTCTCTTCTCTAAGAAAGCACCAGAAGTTTACGTGGTGGGATGTGCAGTGAGTGAAAATAGAGCCTCTTTTGTAAAATTGACAGACCCAGAGTAGCCAACGTTTTGCTCAGCTTATGTTCTTTGTTCAAACTCTCACGTTGTCGCCTTTTCTTTTTGGGGCTTTCAGCACATATAATTGCACAAATTGCTAAGGCCGCGCGGTTCTCTAGTAAGCTTCATATTCCTCTTCTACTGCAGAGTTGAGTCCGACGTGGTTTTTGACATAGTGCGTGAGCAGGTAGGTTGCATCAGAGCGTTGGGCCCCACAGTTGAGTACATACATCGTTAGCTGTGAGCTCACACTGTATACATACATCGTGAGCTGTAGCTGCGCGCTACGATTGAAAAACAATTGTACAATGTATGCCTGGTGATAGCTGATTGGTTGATAAATCCTGCACTTGTGTCTAAGACAGTTTGTTTGGCGCCCTCCTCAGGTTAAAAAGGGTTACTCCATCTGATTTTTAGTTTTGCGAATAAGTAATTTAGGAGAACTGATATCTGTAGCTTGGACCAGTGTTATTTTTGACAGCCATCTTACGAGTTGTAGTCTTAGTATTCGTGACGAAATCTATTATTAGTTTTAGTCACATTTTAGTCATTATATGTGATAGTTTTTTGTCGGCTTTAGTCTACTAAAACTCAAACAGGTTTAAGCCTAGTTTTAGTCAATTTTATGTTCCCAGAAAAGATCTACCTTTACAGTTTCGAATAACAACCAGATTCTTCACCAGACTGAAAGCTCTAGCCTAGATACAATTCCTGGGTATAAAATGCTGCTGTTCAGTTTGTCACAGCTGTTACGGCTACTCTTGCATCAAAATAGTTTCCCAAAAAATAAAAAATTGCCAGAGTAGTCTTGAGAGGAGGTTTTTCGACTCACAAAACAAAAAGCACTCGTGGAGAATTTTCTTGTTTCTCCTCTTCCCTTGTTGGGTGTGGCTTTCCTTTGTTGGCCCTTCTTGGACGACTTTGCTCTGGGGGACCCTTTGGGCATTTGGGGTTTTGGGTCCCCAGGCACTTGGCCCCAGCGCTGGAGGGGATGGTCTTTGGCTCTTCTTCACAAAACCACTATTGAGCTTTTTTTCCTTTAGATAAACTTGGATTCACAAGAGCACTTTCACAAACAACTACAGGTGCTTCGTTCCAGGTATTTAGAGATTCACTTCCATACACAGAAAGCCCATATTCTTATCTTCAGCTATATCGCAGTGTACATATCAGGGCGTTAAAGCTATTACGTAAATATGGCACAAGCAATAGCGGTATCTGGGTGCTACTTTATTGTATCTCTTATACTCTATCCGTTGGTTAATGTGTTTTCTTTTCTTTTACATCTCTTTGCAGGTAATAAAGCAGACTGAATATGTTTGGATCATGATCTTCCTTTTATCTCCTCTCTCTTTCATTCATTTTCTTTTTTCTTGTTTTTCCTTTCCTGTTCTACTCTACCATTGCGTGTCCATATAATACTGTAAAATTCCTATCATGAATAATATAAGCAATTTATAACGACATAAAGTCAAAACTGCGGCACTGCTGCACTTGTAAAGGTAAAAAAATCTGCTGCTGCCTTTTTGGTATCAAGACAATTATTCTTATTGCCAAATTGCTGCTGACATGAAAACTGTAAAAAATAAAACAAACCAAAAACTGAATGCTCCTTGTGCATCATTGCACTACTGATATCAAGGGGTGTGGTGTACCCCTTTGTCCACTACGCTCTGCTGCTGATGGCAGCATTTATTAATCTCTGCTGCATCTCATAGCTTGAATATCCATTGCTGCTTTCTATCATGTGGACAGTATTTCAGGGTATGATTGGCAGGATCATAAAATGTCTCGGTAGGACAGAGGGATATTCGGCTCATGCTTTCAGTGCCTTGTGGAATGAAATACCGCCGTATGACATTTCCAATCAAATATGGTATTTTCATTTTCAAAGATACAATCACAGGGATCTGTATGGAAGGGGGAGCTGTACAATGTTTTCTCTGTGAACAGAAAGGTCGCCGAGAGGATGCTTGAAATGCTGTGCACACTCATGTGGTATTTCTGTTTCTACAGGCATACCGGTTTCTAGCCGTCAACAAGAAGCTGGGTTTGAGTGGGCGTCCAGATAGGCCAGTGGGCTGCATCGGGACCTGCAAGGTATCGAGTTTAAAACCCCCCTACATGCACACACAAACCCAGTTGTGTTTTCATTACTTATGGGGACATTTCTTTGACTTACATTCATTTCACATGGCCTAACCCAGACCTTACCCTAACTATTACCAGCACATACCTAACCCTAACTTAAAGAACAAAACTTTACCATATGGGGACTAGGATTTTGGTCCCCATGAAGACATAGGTCCCCATGACATTCCCTATACCATTGTTAAACAAATAGCTACACACAAACACACACACAGATGTGTGCTTTAGTAGTTTGCAGCATAGGTCAGAGGGAATCGTTGATGCATGCAGCACATATTTATCTAAATACAATTCTCAGAGTATGGAGCAAAAACCACTAAGTATACTACAGCTAATATTGTGTTAAATATACAGATGGAATCACTGACAGTCTTTCATATTGGGTTGATAATCTACATCTTATTATTCCACCTGCTGTCATACTGCTACATGATGAGATATGTATCTTACAAACATCAATGGCGCACATTGAACACATTTACTGTTTTGTTTGTTTTTTTAATTATCCGTCCATTTTGAACTGATAAAGTCAGACTGACATGAAGTAGTGCATAACTGTGAAGAGAAAACAAAGATGGAACTGTTTCTTTTTTTTTTGTTTGTTTTTTAGCTTCCAAAAAAGGTGATATTGATAGGGAAACATGGTGGTTGCAGCATCAGGCTGTGGGGACATTTTTCTTCAAAATGAGGGGAGATACTGCTCGGTAAAGCTGTGGTTCCACATCCACCAGGACAAGATGCCGCTAAGGCTACTTTGGCATTGTTTAGTTTTTTGTTATGTATTTTATATCAAACTGGCCTAGTCAAAGCCTGAAGTAGTGGAGTCCAAAATTATTCAAAGATATAGAAGGTTAAGGTTTGAAATAATCCCTTCATTTTATCCATCCACAAGTAAACAGAGCGTTTGTAAATGGGCCAGTGGGAATCTGAATGTTAAATTGAGAGAGAACCTGTGGAGCCATATTAAGATTAGGGTGATGACACAAAGGGCTTCCGACCTTTCTTGGTCTTGCTCATTATTTAACAGTTAATTGAGATTCATTTTTAAAGGCTGGTAGAGAAATGCAAAAAAGAGGTCAGCAAATATAATTATTTTATGATTTCTCAAAATTCAACAAAGATGTTTCACTAATTACCTAAGAGACTGTAAATGCTTGTTAATATGCTGGTTTCTGATGCAGTATAAATCATAATCTCAATATAAAAAAACAATTCACCTTTGAAATTGTTTTACTCTCTGTTGAGAGATATAAGTGTTAGAAACATTCTGTTAAATAAAAATGAAACTATTTCCACCAGTGGGATGAGTCTTGCAGATTATTGTTTAGTGATGCTACAAATCCAATCTGAGTGATCCTGAGAAAGGAAGAAAGCACGGGAATCTAGTCTCTGGTTAAAGTTATTAAAGAAATGTTACCCTGAAAGAAATTCATTTGTAAGTCATATTTTATCAATTTTTTTTTTTTTTCAGTCCACACTACATGGAAATATTTACAAAGATATAATTTAGATCGTTAGATTTACATACTTTACATATCCTATTTTTAAATTTAACTCCTAATACATTTTAACATTACGACGGAGTATTAGGGCCAGGCTAGACATTTTTTTTTCTTCTATTTCGAGAATAAAGACATAAAGTTAAAAGAATATTATGACTTTATTCTCGTAATTTTACGACTTTATTCTCGTAATTTTGCGACTTTATTCTTTTAATGTTACAACTTTATTCTCGTAATATTACGACTTTATTCTCGAAATTTTATGACTATGCTCCTTGTGACTTTTTTCTCATAATATTACAACATTATTCTCGTACTTTTCCGACTTTAATCTTGTAATTTTACAACCTTATTGTCGTTTTTTTTGCGCTTTATTTTTGTAATGTTAAGACTTTATTCCTCGTAATTTTACGAATTTTTATTCAAATGCATCTTTACGACACTTATTCTCGCAAGTAAATTTTGCGACTTTTATTCTTTTAATGTTACAACTTTATTCTCGTAATATTACGACTTTTATTCTCGAAGTTTTATGACTATGCTCCTTGTGACTTTTTTTCTCATAATATTACGACATTATTATCGTACTTTTCCGACTTTTCCCGCAATCTTGTAATTTTACAACTTTATTGTCGTATTTTTTGCGCTTTAATTCTCGTGAATGCTAAGACTTTATTCTCTCGTAATTTTACCACCTTTATTCTCATATTTTGTAATCTTTATTCTCACAGAATGTTAAGACTTTATTCTCGTAATTTTCCCATTTTATCCTCTTTAATGTTACGATTCTGTTGTATAACGACAACTTCCTCAGGTGTTTTTTTTTTTTTTTCACCAGTGTCTGCTAAATGAAGGTCAACATTAGGATAAGTTGTACCGTTCGATAAACTCAGTGTAACAAAGCTATTAGCGAACAACTGCTTTATGGCTCCAAACACATTGCTAAGACAACATTATAATGGGACATTTATGGGGAAGAAGGCAGGATGCCAGAGGACATAATCCTCATCATCCTTTCTCTACCAGCTGTGTGTATGTACGATGAACTATTATTTGTAACTTATCAGAAGTAGTTTTGTGTCTTTTGCATGTCGCCTCCTCCCTCAGTTCAAGGACTGATGGCTCGTTTTCTATGCTGCCCACAATGATACATTTGGAGCTACTTATTGGTCATCAATCTTCAAATGCAACTGTGTGTGTTTGTGTGTGTCTGTCTCTTAGATTTATCGTATCCTGGGAAAGACGGTGGTGTGCTATCCAATAGTGTTTGATCTAAGTGACTTCTACTTGTCTCAGGATGTAATGCTTCTAATTGATGACATTAAGGTGAGTCAATGTCAGATTTCATTTATGTGTAAAAGCTTCTATGATTGAAATACATTCACCTTGTCTGGTTCGGAAAGGAGAAAGAGAAAGAAATGGAGAAAGAAGGTTCAGAGATACTGATAACAATAGTCTTTTCGGGGTTTGAATATATTTATTATTGTACTTTCTGGACCATAGAGAGCACCTCACTGTAAGCTAGTCCACTAAATAAAATAAAAAAACTAGAAATGTACATATATAAGCCACACCGGGCTATAAGCCGCTGATATCTACTGAACTGTCTCTCACTAAACCTCTAGGGGGAGCTCTACATATAGCCACTGGAGTAGGGATGAAGAAGAATGCTAGCTCCCGTTAACTTGTTGACTCGCAGCAGTAAGAGCTTTTAATGAAAGATGTGGCGTTGTCCGCTCTTTATTTCAGCTCTGAAGGGGTTGAGCCCAGTCTGTTCATTGGTTCGGCAGCTTTAATGCGGCAAATAAATGGCAAAATGTGTGAATTATGGACAATTGTTCTCGGTCGTGTCTACTGCAAGCATGTTCTTGTGCTAAATGAAAATTAGCCCCTTTATTATTTCATTTCCAACCCCCCTGGTGGTTAAGAAAAATCCACAGAGAAGCCTCACTTTGTTATAAGCTGCATAGTTCAAAGCGTGGGGGAAAAGTAGCGGCTTGTAGTCCAGAACATACGACACTTATATGCTCCATATGAGAACATAAAAAAATATCTGCCTGTTCTGAGGCCTTTAAAGTTGTAGGGAAGCGACTGTTCTGACTGTTGCATTTGCGAAAACTCCCGAGTAGTGCCTAACGTTACCGAGTGAATAAAAGCGAATGTGGTTGGTCAATTATCAAGAGGAAGTGGATCATTGATGCGGAAGGTTCACAAGCAAAGTTTGGTTGTGGCCGGCTTTCTCGAAGCATCTTGCTAACCAGTTAGCAACTTAGTGTGCCAGTAGGTTCCCAATGGGAAATTCCATTGGGACCAAGTAGCACTAATTGGTGACTTAGAAACCATGTTACTGTCAAGGAACGCTATGGACAGCGAAACATGCAAGAGGAGGGAGAGTTTAGTGTCGGAGGTCGTGGGATGAGTGCTCCTCCGGCCATCCTTTTTATTTAGAGTGAGGAAAGCGGGGACCTAAGATGTTGTGGGAAGAGGACCTACCAGGGCGGCAGAAGCTTGTTTGCCTGTAGAAGCGCTTCCAGCCGTACATGTTTGAGCCCCTTGCCTCTAACGCTGCCAGTTCTGTTAGCTCTCACGCCTGCTGAAGACACAGACGCCCATCCCTGTGAACACTGGGACGCAACTCAATGGGAAAGGAAAGGATTCTGATTTCAACCGATTGCGTGTATTAGCTGCGACATATGAATCAAGATGCTATGACTGAAAAAATGTGATTTACAGATTACAACGCTGATATATGATTGGCCTAATTTAGGTGTTCACAGGGCTGACGAGAACTAACTGGCCTGCAGAAGATAACGGAAAAAAAAACACAGGTTTCAAGACAGGATTTTTTTATATAGAAATTTTCTATTTTTTTTTGGACAATTTCGCCTGATTATGAGTACTTTTATGTACATATTTTAGCCAGAATGATTCGGCATTTAGATATATGAATTCCCTATAACTTTAATTTCTTCTCATGCACTTCGTAGTCACTCTTTCTCTTACGACCCTCGGCTATTGTCAAAGAACCGCGGTGAGAAAGGTGAGCTTCAATGACTCTGAAACCGTAGCTCACAACCGATAAACGTCTGAAAATGCGCATGCACAGAAAAGTTAGCTAACGGGGCGAGCATGTAAGACGTCCTTAGGTAAAACATATCACCAGAATGATTGACAATTAGAGGAGGACCACTTATTTTGATGATCCAACCGGAAATAAAGGTTCGTCAAATTCAAATTTAATTATTGTAGTCTACTTCTTGATGTCAGTCAACTTAAATGGAGATCTTAACTAAACTAAAAAAAATAAAACTTTATTTAGTAATGATATATAAATTAAGAACTTATCTAATCTTCATTTTAAGAACAAATACCCACGTTCCAGTTTTCAGGTAAGGGGTTTTTACTCTGATCTGTTTTCCAAATGTTAGATATTTCTTTTCATTGGTAACATGCTTATGTGACTCCAGGGATACTGTAAGCTGTGTTTTCAGAACTCATACTGTGATCTTTCCTCTTCAAACTCATGGTTTGGTTTTAACGCTGAGCTGCCTGAGGGGCTCTGCAACTTAAACCCAGCTTGACAGAAGAGGAAGCCGAACTTTAGAAACGCCACTCGCTCAGTTGTTACACAGAAATGAAGGAAATTGAAAGCTTTACGGCAGGAATGTGTTGCTCTGTGTTCGTGCAGAATGCCCTGCAGTTCATCAAGCAGTGCTGGAAGATGCAAGGACGTCCACTCTTCCTGGTTCTCATCCGCGAGGATAACATCAAGTAATATCCACACTCACACTCCAACGTAGATCTTTTCTGTTGTTTTTCTTTTCATGTGATCATTTTTCTCAAAGCATTCTCTCATCCTCTGCCTCGTTATGTGTCACTCACTATCTCTATATCTGCCACCGTCTCAAACCTGCGCCAGAACGTTGGAGAAGCCAATTCACGTTTTTCATCTAACATTTATTTCTCCCTCTCTGCTGCCAGCCTTTTTCCCTTTCTGTGTGTGCCATTAATCTTTGTAGCAGAAAGGTGCTACTGTATTTGCCTGCTGATTGGGTGATAATGTGTCTCATTTGTATCACTATAGCCTGGCTGGTGGGCTGATTACAGAGGTATTGACTGTTACCCAGGGAGCCATATGTTAAATGCGTTACAAGTGTTTAAACAGCCTCGCTCCAGTCCAAAAATGAGTCAGTGGATGTTCATAGCTGCAGCTCGATAGTCATTAGTCTGCCATCGAGGGGACCATGACCTATACAGCAGGTGACAGAAATCTGAATGAATGATATGGAAGTTTTAGGCATTTTATTTTTAGATTACTGGTTTATACGGTTTTTGTTTAGACTGTGAAATCGACCGCATCTTTTCTTGAAAGGAACTGATTAAACAATCGGCTTTAAAGTTTCTATTCAGTGGTGTGTTTACCGGGGGGAGTGGCCGCCTAGTGGTTAGGGCATAGGGCTTTAAATCCTGAGATTGTGAGTTCAATTCCCCCACTCCCACAGACCCTGAGCAAGACCCTTAACCTCACAACGCTCCCCGGGCGCCTCACAATGGCAGCCCACTGCTCCCCAAGGGGATGGTTTAAATGCAGAGAAGTAAATTCCCTCTGGGATTATTAGAGTATATATAAAAAAAATAAAATAAAATTTACCCTTATCGAAATGCAAAGCTTTAAAAAAATCTATTAATGGGCATAACAAACACAGAGGTTATGAATTGTCCTTTCAGGTCACTTCAATTGGTTATGAAATTGGAGGAAATCTGACGTTTCCAAAGCAGGTCGTGGAAAACAAAGGCATCAATGACTGATTACAGGGTTCCCGCGGGTCCTTAAAAAAGTCTTAAAAGGCATTGAATTTTTCAAAATAAAACTAAAGCTTCTTAATTGGTATTACATGTCTTAAATCAGTCTTTCGTAGGTCTTGATTTTTAAAACATGAAAATAGGATTATTTTATTACGATTTATTTTTGTGATATATAGTTTTTGAGAAATAAAAAAACGTTAAAATTGAAATTTTTTTTTAATATAAAAAATGAATAATTGCTCGCCATTATTGGTTCCGGGTCCCTATAGCGAACCAATAAAAGCCTTGTTGCGGTCGGGACATTTGGGAGATGCACCATTAACTTTTTGTCTGGAAAAATATGAGCAAGTGTAAATGGAACCAAAATTGGCTCCAGCCAAGAGTTTTCTCCATGGCTAAAACCAGGGAACATACATGAGGCTCAGTGGATTTAGTGCAAGAAGTCATTCAAGCTCGGAACGATGGGAATTAAGGCAGTGGAGTCGTAGCCTGCGGAGACCATCCTGATCTCGCCCGAGCTTCGCGGTTTCACTCGCAGATCAGTCTGGAGACTCTCCTCCGCTAAAGAAAATTTGGAGCCGCTTCACCAAACTAACGCCCAATCAGCGCTGGCTTTGAGGCGGTTGAGGTGTGACGCCAGAAGCGCGCGAAGTTCAGTCTAAAGAACATGGCAGCTTCAGTTGATGAAACTAGCGCAGCGCGGCTATCGAGCAAGTTTTATCGGAGTTACAGAGTATTTCTTCACTGAAAGAAGAGCAAAAACACTGCTCTGGAGGCTTTTCTCAGAGGAAAAGGATGTTTTGCTCTTCTCCCGACTGGTTTCGCAAGAGTTTGATCTATCAATTGGCTCCTCTTCGGCGCCGCCTTCTGTTAGTACGCCATATGCTTCGCTTGATCTGATTGGTTTATTTGGCCCGCGTCATCACCAACATAGGCCAATCAGCTAACCAGTATTTTCGCCTTTCCCAAAATTACTTCTATGGAAGGTTTCCAGATGGATATGCGCGGAGCAAATCCATCTGGCATTGTCAGGTTAGTGGAGTCGCATTACGCGGCTGAAATACAAAATCAAGTTTACCGAGAAAGCCGGTGGTATTTCTCAGTTTAGTTCCACCCTTGTCTCTGCAACGCCCCACTTATCACCAAATCAAACATACTAAGAAAATGATACAAAGTAAAAATAGCTGCAAAAAAGACTTAGCACTGGTTATGTTAGCGTTAAAACTGATTTGTTTTGTTCCCTGCTAAAACAAAGTTTGTGAATCCGCTTTAAATAATTGTTCAAATATATCTGTCATTTGTGTGTTTTTAGCTTTCTTCCTGTATGGGAAGTTTTTCAAAAATTTGAAACATTAGTGCAGTGGTTTATGTTAAAATAAACCTTTGGGTTAAGCTTGTAGCAAGCAGGTTTTTCTTTTGTTTCATATGAATTTGGTCTTAAATTTTTATTTCAAGTGGCATTTAAAAAGTTTTAAAAAGTCTTGAATTTAACTTGCCTTATGCTGTAGGAACCCTGAGTTAGAAAAACGGTTCAGGGCAAACTTCTGCATATGTGAAGTGACTTATAAAAGCAGAAAGTAAAACATGGCTTAAATATTTTGCTTCATGTTGAAGCTGGATTGGTGCTGCAGTATGAAGGACCCTCTGCTATCTCTGGTCAGCCGATGCGACCTTCACTGATTGGCAACAGCGACACAAATTAAACATTTTTCTACTTTTTGGGGTCGAAATCCCACTCAATGCATGTCTGCAAATATGAAGTCGAATTTTCACAATCACAAATTTTACCAGTCGCTCAGCAGGAGGGGGAGGGTATACAACTGTCGCCTCGTTGCACCAGTTTCTTAATACACGAATGGAGACAGAGAGACATTACCTCCCTTGTTTAGATCCCTTACAGCCCAGATAATTTCTGTTTGGTGTGTTTGGGCCAATGAGGACAGATAATGAGGTGCAAAAACTGAGTCGATCAGCTTCAATTAACACTTTAAAGGCCACAAATATCATTTGAGTTGCAAGCAGCTCAGCCCTACCATGTATAGGAAAAATTACTGATTATCATCAAGCTATGAAATACAAATGGCTTTCAGAACTTTGGTCTAAATCCAAGTGAAATTGTTCTATCAGAAAAATATCCTTTGCAAATTCAACTCCTATAAAATGAGTAGTTGTAGCATCCTGCTTGTATCCACTTAAACAAATTGTGATTTTCTATGCTACTTTAGCTTATACGAATAACTTTGTTCCTCTTGTTGTTTAGCAAAGATATTTAATCCTTCTTCCGTTTGATAGTGACAGAAAGGATGTTGGTTAATGTTGGAATGTAGCTGCAATCATTGGACCAACTTGTCATAATGTCCTCATGGTGAGGAAACTTCGGCACAAAATCGTCTTTATTGAGCGTATCACCCTGACAAAGTTGGCTGGAAATGATCCCTAAGGATCTTTAATATTTAAATCTTAACTCTGGTCCTTTTTTTTTTCATATTGAAGTGTTTTATTGTTGCCAAGTTTTCAAGAAATGCATTGAGTGTTCTCACATACAGGTCAACTGTTTGCTCTAGCGGTAATGAATTACTCCTTCAAACACCTTTCAAAGGAGAAAGTTGATAAAACACACAAAAAGAAAAAAGCAGAAAGAAAACAAATAATTGTATGAAGATATAATCTCTTGTTTCTGTACCCTACCCCACCATAAACATTTAGTGTAACTTATGTAAAATATCAAATACTAACAAAAACTGTTCTGCTGGTGACAACCTATGTAGGGGGACGTCTAATTGGGGGCTTTAACTGCAATTTTCTCATCTAACCAGAGGGAGCCGCTTCAATCCTGTTTTGGACATGCTGGCCTCTTTCAAGAAGGGAGTCATCGGAGGGGTCAAAGTTCACGTCGACAGACTTCAGGTATGTTAGAATCTGCTTTATTGAGTGAACAGCTGCAGTGACAGCAGTCCTGTCCACTCTCTGATATTATTAAAAAGTTCCTGCAGTAATGCAGTTTAGGATTGACATGAATGAAGAACAGATATTCCAGCTCCAAATGTTGGTGGATCCCAGAATCCTTTATAGTATTATAAAGCGTGTTGCAGCAGCGCCGTGTGTTTGGTGCACAGCACAACTCTCTGTAACACAATTGTGAAGGTAACTTCACAGTTTGTAAAGGTGCATTCATTGGAAAGGTCAGAGAGATGTTAAATGTTAATTTCACACAGAGCAGGTGGTTATTGTGTCTGTGTCCTCTCATGACGGAGGATTTCGCTGTATTTTTTATTTATATTAGCTACAAGCATGCTTAGTGTGAGGGATTGCATTTGAGTCAATGAGTCGATGCAATCAGCTGGTTTTTCTTTAGATAGAAAACTTTTGAATCAATTTGACTGGATGATCTGGTTGAACTGTAAAGAGCCTTGAGATGGCGTGTGTTGTGAATTTGGCGCTATAGAAATAAACTGAATTGAATTGATAGGCCGTTCCTAGACTGCCATCATGGGGACATACCGCTGTAAGTCTAACTTGCAGACATTTCACTGAGATTAATGAGCTTTTCGGTAAATCAGGCCAGGGTAGAACTAAGACTTCTTTCCATATTGTTGAATTAAACTAACTTATTATCAAACTTCTGATGAGCTTTCTGGCTCCAGCGGAGTGTTTTTGTGATGCTCAGCAAAGAATTATCCTTTTTACTTTTTTCTTTTGCTCTAGCATTTCTGTCTTCCCATTGCCTATTTGCTATTCTGTTCACAGCTAACTCTCACGGCTTTGAAACACTTCTGCCCTTCATCGTCTCATTGTTATGGGGAGCAGAACACTACTGCTCCTCTCCTGCGCCTCTTAGTTTTGTTTTTGAGTTGACTTCAGCTGGAATGGTTAATATCACATTTGGACCTCAGGAGGACGGAAATTATTTTATTCACCTTTTGAGAAGCACCAACTGTTTTTCCTAGCATGGTTTTATGTCACTTGAGCAATGCATTTTTATAAGAATAGAGATGTGATGTCGGTTTGTACCTTGCTGCGGGGCCTCGTTTCTTTTTTCTTAGCATTTATATCAGAATCATGTTTACAGAATCACCTGACAAACCTCATGCTGGCACATAAAGCATTATGGATCCACTATGGCTTCGATTTCTCTTGGTGGGGTGGGTCACATCACCAGAACAATTTCTGTAAATGTGTTTTTTTCCATCTGCTTCATAGACCCTGATATCAGGAGCATTTGTGGAGCAGCTGGATTTCCTTCGCGTCAATGAGGCAGAGTAAGAGCTTCCCTCCCGTCTTCATGCTCGCTTCGTTAAATGTGATTGTTTTCATCTCTATTCTTGGTCTCAAGATTGCAGTAAAAGTGAAAACTCGGGTTATTATTTTTCTTTTTCTCTGTTTCATCTGAAACCAAAAAGCTTTTGATGGGATAATAGCATCCATACTTAAAATCTTGTTTTTATCTATAGGCTATAGGTTTCTTTAAGTGTTAAAGTCGTAGGGAAGTCATGTTTAAATGTCAAATCATTCTGGCTTAAACATGTATATAAATGTACTCTTTATCAGACGAAATTGTCCCAAAATTTAGAAAATTTCTATTTAAAAAAAATCCTGTCTTAAAAAAAAGAAAGTTTGAAATATATTTTTTCTGAAACTGATTTAATCACATTGTCCCCTCTTTCCATTTAATGAAAATAACTGGTACGTGATCTGAATAAACTGCAGGCTGGCATGTGGGATTTCTAACTACTTTCCATCTCTATCTTCCACATCTACCGTCCATTTTGTTTGCAAAGGATTCCAGAGTTTAAGAGCTTTGAGGAGCTGGAGCTGCCGAAGCACTCAAAGGTGAAGAGGCAGACGAGCACGCCCAACGCCTCGGACCTGGAGCAGCAGCCGGAGATCAGTGTGGAGGAGTGGCAGAACAAACCCACATATGAGATCCTGCAGAAGTTTCACGTAAGCTGATGGTTCAACAGAACAATGACCCAGATAATTAGTGTCCCTTTAAAAGAAGCAACAAAAAAAAGCTTAATAAAATGTTAAACTTTGGATCAAATAATTGTATTTCTATGCTGATATGATTGAGACATTTTTTTTAACGATTACTCCTCTCCTTCTGGCTCTTATAACAATTGTATAATGCAGTTAATTATTTGTTCATCTTTCTTCCTAATGAATATCAGTTTTACATGTGAGGCCAGTTTTATCTTCTTTATTCTCTGGGTTTTTCTGCAGGACTCTGGCTGCTTGGCCAGTCAGGCCCAACTTGCCAGCATCCTTCTTAGAAGAGAAGGACCAGACTTCCTGGCTAAAGACGGTATGTTCGCTGCAAATGAATCGGTCAGTCCGAGTCTAGAAAAGCAACAGGGGAGAAATTATAGAAGAAGTCTTTCAGTTTCAGGGCCCTATTCTGTCCGCTTCAGCATCTACAGCCAACTTCACGGAAGAGGATTAGGGCCACTGAAAAAAATAAAAAGTTAACTGATTTTTAAATTTTTTTATTTCAGTTTAGTATGGGAAAAAAGTCAGAATTCTGACTTTATTTCTCAGAATTCTGACACTGAATTCTGACATTAAAAAAGTCAGAATTCTTAGATTAAAAGTCAGAATTTTGAGGAAAAAGTCTGAATTCTGAGATTAAAGTCGAATTCTGAGATTAAAGTCCGAATTCTGAGAAAAAGTCAGAATTCTGAGATTAAAGTAAGAATTCTGAGAAAAAAAGTCCGTATTCTGAGATTAAATAAAGTCAATTCTGAGATTAAAAGTCAAAATTCTGAGAAAAAAGTCCGAATTCTGAGAAAAAGTCCGAATTCTGAGATTAAAAGAAAGAATAATGAGAAAAAAATCAGAATTTTGACTTTTTCCCTCTCATACTAAACTGAAATGAAAATTTAAAAATCAGTTAACTTTTTTTCAGTGGCCCTAATCCTCTTCCTCATAGCCAAATCAAACATATATTGACTTTATAAATAATAAAAAACTTTTTCCTCACTGTCCATCAGATCTTTTATTCTATTTTTATTAAATCAGACTGGAAAGTTCTTCTATTGCTTTCTTTATACTCAGAAGTTTTTATGCAATATAACATAGGAGCAACTTTCAAACATTTCTAAAAACCTGGAAGATGACGATGATGTAAAGTTTTGCTAGAGATTGTTGATTAAATTGCTTTGAATAAATTTGTCTGGAAGCAGAAAAACATCTAAACCCACAACATAACAGCCTATGAAAACTGGAGGTGGGATTTAAGTGTTTTAATGTTTCAATGCTATTAATGTTTTATGATTTCCTTTATTTTAGCTCCTAATAAATATGTTCTGGACAATTTATGAACTGGATCATATTTGTGATTTCAGAGAACCTGATGGAGGAACTGGAGAGAATCTACAGACGAGCTGGAAGCAGAAAGCTTTGGTCTGGTATTCTCACTGAAACACCAACTACTGTATCATGTTTAGGTGTCCAAAACATAACTACTGAATATGTTTTTAGTAGAATTTAATGCCTTTATGGTTTAATGAAACAGATCTGTTCCAGAGAAGAAAAAAAAAGTTTGAAATATATTTGTTATTTTTTGTCTGAAACTCATTTAATCACATTGTCCCTACTTTCCAACTAATTAAAATAACTGGTACGTGATCTGAATAAACTACAGGCTGGCAGTGCGGCATGCTGCTGCTATTACCAAGAAGTTTGCCAGCTCTATAGCTCCTCACATCACCACAATTCTGGTGAATGGGAAACAGGTAAAGTTCAGCAGGCAACATGGTAACTGATCCCGCATGTTTTTGTTGCCTAGCTAACTGGCTCGCTGGAGAGCTGTGTGAGCTGTGACTTAGTCAGCTGACAACATCTCATAATTCATCATGTTCATCATTCCTATTTTTAATTTAAGCTAAAACATTAAATAAAATTGGGGTCTTTTTATTTAATTTTACAAAAAAAAGCTACCTTTTACGACAGAGTATTAGGGCCTGGCTAGAGATTTATTTATTTTTTATTATTTTGAGAATAAAGTCGTAATATTACGAGAATAAAGTTGTAAAATTCTGAGAATAATGTTGTAACATTAGAGAAAAAAGTTGTAATATTACAAGAATAAAGTTAACAGCCCGTTTCAGAAAGAAAGCTTGGAGCTCCGCCCCGCAGATGATGTCAGACCAGCTCCACCAATCAGCAACCTGAGTCCACTAAAAGATTTCCTTATTTGTCAAACCAGAAACAAATTATAACTTCACATAATTCTTGACAACCTGAGTGAAGTTGGCCCCCACAACTTCTTCAAATTTGACAAATTAGTGTCAAACGTTTGTGCAGCAAAAATTTTTGTTTGTGCCACTACCATTTTAAAGATATAAAGAAATGTTTCTAGAGGTCATCAAAGGTCAAATCAGACAAAATGGGTGTCAATTAACTCGGCTCCGTTTGTGCTGGTTTGTGCAGCAAAAATTGGTTTTGGTACTTCTTTAGCTTTGAATATATTAATGAAAATGTAAAGGTCAAAAGGTCAACCAGCCGCCCACCTTCTTCAAATTAGACAAAATTGGTGTCAAATAATTCTATTAATATCATTGAAATGATAGCAGTACAAATTAAAATTTTTGCCATACAAAAACATAAAATTTTGAAATAAATTTTAAATATAAAATATTTTAAATAAATATATTAAAAATTTTAAAATGCATATTTGAAAATATATAAATTTTTTGTACTGCTATCATTTTAATGATATCAATAATTGTTTGTAGAAGCCATCAGAGGTGAACATTTGTTCATTCTGAAACTCTGAATTTCATATAAATTAGTTGCTAACCTATGATTATATAATTCTGTAATCACAGGTTAGCAACTTAGAATTTATATTTACACTGTAAAAAAAAAAGATAGCGGCACAAACGAAAATTTTTGCTGCACAAACGTTTGACACTCAGGTTTCTTGACATTCCTCATTTTTGGAAAGAATGTGCTTCCTGTAAGAGTTTTCATAAAATACAACTTGTTTCTCGTAATTTTAGGACTTTATCCTCATAATTTTAGGACTTTATTTTCATAATGTTACGACTTTATTCTCGTAATAGAAGAAAAAAAAATCTATAAAAACAAATTTAGTGTATTCATTTGATTTAGTAGCCTAAAAACTTGACTCACACAGTGAGAGTTTGGCGAGCCAGCTAGGATGCTTGCAGGTATCTAGAGTTGGTTGTAATCCAAAGCTTTTGGTCAGTGTTGGCTTTCTCTTCACATTAAACCACAGCGCCTGAACCCCCAACAATTACTCAAAGTCCGGCCATGCTCTGCAAATTCAATCGAACTGAGTCTCACAATAGGTCCTTTTATCAAAGGAACTTAAGGTGGCTGGAAGAGCTTTTTAATAGTTGAGCAAACCGGTTCACAAAGTAGGAAAAGGCTGCTGTCTACTATTTAGACCTTCTATCATGTTGAGTCGTTTAGAAAATGTCCCATTTCTATTTAAATTGTGGTTTGCTGCTGGCCTCAAATACAAATACTGACTAAATATTGTAGCGTAGGTGTTTGCCATATCTCATAACTGAATTATTGTTCCTCTCATCAGTGGCCGGTGCTTTCTGTACTCATGGTTTGCTTCAAATGTCTTTCCTGACACGACAACTTTTATTGTATGCTGTTTAATTCATCAACATTTTAGCAGAGAGAAATGATCTTGGGAATAAACTACATTTCTTTTTTTTGTTGTTTAGTTTTGCTACGGCAGAAATGCCATCCATACCCATCTGTGTATACGCTCTCATTTCCCTAACATGGGCCAGCAAGTGAGGCTTGAAATGGGTTTTCCAAGGATCAGTGCTTTGACAGCATGCCGTGCCTTTTAAACTTCAATATTTTGTTGATTTCTTAGCTTTGCTTTTTTTATCTTCCCAATTCAATGTTGAAATACACTAACTTCTCACGTATCCTAGTCAATAAGGACTTTTTTTCAGCATATAATAAGAGTAAGTTGTGTTTCGGCTTATACACGACTCCATTTGTGGTGTTTCCCACGCTTCCACCATTGCTTTAAGAAATGTAAATCCTGTTTGTGTGTCTTTAGTAATCCTTGGCTTTGTGAATGTTTAGATAACTGCCATCTCAGTGTGCCATTTTTTCCTCATAGGATTCCTGCAGGCCAGAGGAAGCAGCTAACAGACTGCATTCAATCTCACAAGTGATGAATTCAAAAATGTGTGAACATTAAAATAATTGTAGGAAAGCAAAGTTGGTTTTTGGAGTTTTCAGAATTTAAATGAGGCGTTGGGATGTGGATGATAAATTTTTTTTTTTTTTTTTGGTACTGAATATGTTTTCTGCAACGTTTGTCGTTATTGGGATACAAAGAAAACGGTTGCAGTGCTTTACAAAAGTTGACTTCTGTGCATTTTGCCACAACTATAAACAAAACATTTTATTCGGAATTTATGTGACCGCCACCAATCGGTGGGTAATGGTGAAGTTGAAAGAAAATACTTCTTAAGATTTGCTTTAGTGACAAGTCTAGCATGCATTTGTCTTCAACCAAGCCCCAATTTCCAATTTTTAACGAAAATTTAAAATAAATATTAAACGTATCTATCATATGCTAACTTAGCTACATTTCAGTCCTTTTTTAAAGGTCTACTATGCAACCGGTGTTGATTTTTTTCCAGCGAGGCTCCCCAGAGGGCGAAGTAAAAGTGCACTGTCGTAAATATGCTCAGCTGTTCTCCTGGTTTCTCCGTCAAGCCAGGCGCGGTTGTTTTGAGCTTAGCAGACAGTGTGCGCTTAACGCTAACGAATCACCATGTCTACTGCGGTGACTGACTATTTTGTTCCAATTTTCGAGTTTGAAAATTTAAGCTGGTTTTCTCGCTGGTTCCCGCCATGATAACTGCACAAATATCGCCACTGTGCTAGCTTAGCAAGCCGCACGCCTTTCACTGGGGAAGTGTAGCAGTTCTCGCTTGCAAAGCTCGCGATGCAGCGAGACTTCTGAGCCTGTGGGTGCGGTCCGAGGGCTCCTGCAGTGCAAGTGCGGTATTTCCCCTACAGACCACCAGGGCGGCAGAGAAAACCTTTGTTCGACCTGAAATGACTCATTTAATCATCCAAAACGTTATGGAACACATTAATTAACTGAAAAATGTTGCATAGTAGGCCTTTAAGGTGCATTTTTAAGAGTTTTGTTTGTTAATGGAAACAGCAAAATTCAAAATAACTTCCTACATTTATAAAAAAGCTTTTTTTTTCGCTCGCTTGAGGTGGTTATTATAGGAAAAAAAGGAGATGGAAACACGTTTCCTAAAGTTCTTGCGTATCAAACGCTTACCTCATGACTGATCAGCTGTTTCCACCATCAGCGGTTATACATCTCTCCCACGTGTTCTGCCCCCATCGCCGTATGGCCTTTCTCTTTTTCTCAGATAAGCGGTCTGTGTTAGTATGGAAGTTAATCTGTGTCACTGGGATTTGAATTAAAAATGCCACTGAAATTTAAATGTTTTATCTTTGTTCTTACTGTTTCAGTGTTAAAATATATTCAGAACGCATTTTTGACCTAAAAAATGTCATTGTCATTATTTCTACACTGTTGAAATTTCAGTTATTTTCTCTTCAAGCTAAAAATTTTAACATTACTATTTCAAAGTGATTACATTTTCAATACTTATTTTTTTGAGTGTTAAAAATCGGAGCCGGTCATGCAAGCTAACGCTAACTCAACGGTGAGTTTATTACTTTCATTTTTCTGTAGTTGAGTTAGCGTTCTCTTGCATGACCGGCTCCGTCATTTTGACTTCCTTCAGTATGAGCGCCACAAGCACGTCGCGTCATGTGACTAAGAAAAGCGTAACGGGATTGGCTGGGTGTTGGACGCCACAAATCCATTGCTAATGTCTGTGACCTGGAAGTAACCCCTCCCTTTTTACACTGATTTTAGACGCTGAATTTAAGACAGTGAAATAGAGCCAGTTGAATCTCAGGAGGCTGAAAATATTGAGTTTGAATTTTGAAAGGTTGAATTTTTTTATATGCAGATTTTTTTTAACACTCAAAAATTAAACTGAAAAATAAGTATTAGCTTGAAGAGAAAATAACTAGGACTGTCAAACGATTAAAATTTTTAATCTAATTAATCACAAGGTTTCTAAATTAATTTGGATTAACCACTAGCCTAAATATTATTGAAAAATACACATTTTCTGTGGCAATTTAGCCATTGCTTCTTTTTTTTAGCAAATACAGGATGGGTGAATGGAACTTTTTTCATTTAAAACAAACAGCTTGACTTTTAAACAATTAGATGAGGTCATTTTACCTCTTATTTATTCATCTTTTAGCCAGTTGTTAAGGCAAACTAACTGGTTTACATTTTCCAGAGGTGGAAAAAGTACTAAAATATCATACTCAAGTAAAAGTACCAATTCTTGGATGAAATATTACTCAAGTACAAGTAAAATTACCCATCAGAAAAATTAATCAAGTAAAAGTAATAAGTAGCTAATTTAAAATGTATTTTAAGTAAAAGTTACTTAGTTACATTTAAAAAAAACAACAACTGTTGAACGGGGCAGGGATCTCTCCCATGTAGTGAAAATAGGACAAGGAGTCATAAATCATAAATTCAAAACTATTTAGTTGCTGCCAGTTCAGTCACCTTTGGCAGACACATCTGGCATTGCATGATGATACTGTTGGCCCTCTTGAATTTAAATGAAAAGCAGTCTTTCAAATGTGGTCGAGGATTTTCGTTGTTTTGGGCAGCAGAATTCGATGTTTCAGCTAGCATTTCTAGTGAAACATTCTCTGAACCGTCGTTGCTTTCCTGATCCACCTCCATCTCGTTCCCAATTCCTCCTAAAGAAAGATCACATGCTGATCACGTCACTGCTGTAGTGCTTCCGGGCCCGATTTTTTTGTCTTCCTTTTCGGTTTTTCCAAAGTTTTTTTTTTACTCAGTAACGGATGGGATTTGTAATGTAACGAAATACAATACTTCACTCAAAACGTAATCAAGTAAAATTTAAATTACCGATTTTAAAAACTACTTGAAAAATACAAAATACACCAAAAACCTACTCAAGTTACAGTAACTTGAGTAAATGTATTTCGTTACTTTCCACCTGACATTTTCTGAATGTAAAGCGGACCGTTACTTAATGCCCTGCGTTCGGTGAGGGCGGTCTGACGCATGCGTGTCGTAACAGCTGAAGTTAAAGCCCCAACAAAGGAATGCTTGGCATTAAGATGACATTTAAGGCTGGAGGTGCTTCGGTGAAACGAAAAGTCCTTCTTGCAGTGTGAGAAAACCTAAATAAACATGTTTATTTATTGGCCCTTCTTTGTTTTTTTTATTCACGAACTGTCCATCCAGCCGGCCGGACGCTCATGTCGGATAATTGAATTGTGGGTAAAACAGGGCGGGACTGCGTTAAAAAAAAATATTGCGTTAATTCCAGAAATTAATCATCTCACGTTAACTCGTTAATTTTGACGAGCCCTAAAAAATAACAAATTAAATTTCAAGTGTGTTGAAATAATGACAATGAATTTTTTTTTAGGTCAAAAATGTGTTCTGAATATAATTTAACACCGAAACAGTAAGTAAAAACATACAACATTTAAATTTCAGTGGCATTTTTAATTCAAATCCCAGCGACACAGATTTACTTCCATATGTTAGTTTACAACCTTTACTTTGCTTTTATTGCGGTCATCCGTTACGTCAACTTTTGATGAAAATACGCTTTAAAGTCCGGATGATTGGCTCCAAGCCGGTGGATGAAAAACCCCTTTTTTCTCCATTTTATAGTCTTAGTTGTCAGAGTTATAATAGTTTGCTCAACATCTGTATCACGGTTGGATGAAAACATAGAAATCATGTTATGTTATCACATAAAATCCCAATAAAATGTTTCCTACTTTGTGACAAAATGTCGTGAGGTTAAAACTCTTTTATGAAGCGCTGTATTTATTCAAACCCAAGCTGTAACCTGTTGTCATACGTATCTCAAGAATGTTCTTGTGTCTTTTCACCCATTAGGTCTGTTGTCCGTCTTGCTGCCAGTCTCTTAACTAAGCTAGTGGACAGCCTTGCCCCCAGTATTACT
This sequence comes from Cyprinodon brontotheroides, assembly GCA_018398635.1. Classification (NCBI taxonomy): domain Eukaryota; kingdom Metazoa; phylum Chordata; class Actinopteri; order Cyprinodontiformes; family Cyprinodontidae; genus Cyprinodon; species Cyprinodon brontotheroides. The sequence goes on along the minus strand of JAGKQL010000005.1, from coordinate 2,670,422 downwards.
AGTATTTTAGTGCAAGGCAAGCAGGTAAGTGGACACACAGACAGAATGGCCTGAATAAAGTCAAACCCCTTCTGTTTAAGCAGTATGTTGGGGGAAAACTGTTGGTGGCAGGTCAATGATTTTAATGTTCACTGATCGGAAGCGTAGGAAAATCTAGATAGTAGATCTTTGAAGGCTCCTCATGCTGTTTCCTATGGGAATTATTTGGGCCAGCTGCTTGCTCACGCCCCTCATCACAGCTTACATCCACTGTGTTTGATCCAAGCTGTAGTTGCTGTTTGCAGCAAAGCTACAAGCGTAACAACCCCCCACCCCTCCCCAACAACGCCATAATTTGCACCTTGTACATGCCGATTGATTCTCTGTGACTCATGAGTTGTATAGATTCACCACCTCATACCAGACGACTCTCGATTCAACGTTTTCTGTCAAGTGGGATTCGGAGATTAGCCTCCTCTCAAGAGTGTCAGTAATCTTGCTGCATTTCTACCCTTCTGAATACTTTTAGGCATTTCATTATGTTGAAGTAGCTCAAGGTGTGAATCTGCATATAGATTGCCAATGAGGCAAAAAGGGTAGGCTCCTCTCAACATGATTGGAAAAGCTGATTTAGAATCGGAGACGGGCGAGCGCCTCTCCTTACATAAAAAGCTAAGTAGAAAGAAAACGAGTCGCCGCCCCATTTGAGGAAGTTTTTCTACTGATTGTATTTCACATCGCTTTTGAAATCCAACAATAGATTCTTCATAGAATCCAAAACATATTTCTGCCTTCCGTGCTCTGCTGGGATCAGTTTTAGATCTAAGGATGAATGATCCGCCTCTCAGAGTCGGATTTCATCCACTGGAGGCAAAAAGATAAAAGTGTTTGTTCTCATCAGTGAAATTACCCGGGCGTCATTTTCATGAGATGCTTCTGAGCAAAACTACAGAGGTGTCGTGTTTTCTCTCACTTATAAGTGACTCGCAGAGAGGAGGCCAATTTCAAAGAAAGGGAGCTAGACATTTTGTGTATTGTGTTCAGTAGCCGATGCATGTGCAATCTTCCATGTTTTGTTTTTATGCTGAGAGGCTTTTTAGATTCACAATAAGGAGCGTCTTTGTTTGTGTTCACCTGATCACCAGGTGACCCTGGGCCTGTTTGGACACGAGGAGGAGGTGATCTCCAACCCGCTGTCTCCAGGAGTTATCCAGGGCATCATTTACAGCAAGTGCTGCCCCCATGGTGGGGAGAGGGAAGCTGTCCTCCAGCAGGAACTGGTCATCCACATCGGATGGATTATCTCCAACAACCCTGAGCTGTTCAGCGGCATGCTGAAAATCAGAGTCGGGTGGGTAATATCAGCGTTAGAGGGTGAATTTGAACCCTCATCTGCTCTTTCGTGTCTCATCAGTTGGGATTTTCTCCCCTCCTTACTGGTGCTGACCAGATGATGGAGTTAAATGACCTGAGTGAAGTTACCAGATGTTTCTAGAGGTCATTAAAGGTCAACCCCACCCACCACCACCACCACCTTCTTCAAATCAGACGAAATGGGTGTCAATTAACTCGGCTCCGTTTGTGCAGCAAAATTTTTTGTTTGTGCTGCTTTGGCTTTGAAAGATATTAATGAAAATGTAAAGGTCAAAGGTCAGCCCCCCACCTTCTTTAAATTAGACAAAATTGGTGTCAAGCGTTTGTGCTGGTTTGTGCGGCAAAAATTTCGTTTGTGCGCTATCATTTTTTTACAGTTTAAAATTATATAATCATAGGTTAGCAACTTATAATTTATATGAAGTTCAGAGTTTCAGAATGTTTCAGAATGAACAAATGTTCACTGACCTTTGATGGCTTCTACAAACAATTATTAATATCATTAAAATAATAGCAGTACAAAAAATTTATATATCTTAAAATATGCATTTTTAAATTTTTTATATATTTATTTTAAATATTTTATATTTAAAATTGATTCTAAAATTTTATATTTTTGTATGGCAATTTTAATTTGTACTGCTATCATTTCAATGATATTAACAATATTTTGTAGAGGTCATCAAAGGTCAGTTAACATCTGTTTTGCTGCACAAGCGTTTGACACCAATTTTGTCTAATTTGAAGAAGGTGGGGGCTGATTGACCTTTTGACCTTTACATTTTCATTAATATGTTCAAAGCCAAAGCAGCACAAACTAAAATTGTTGCTGCACAAACGGAGCGAGTTAATTGACACCCATTTAGGTCTGATTTGAATAAGGTGGGGGAGGGGGGCTGATTGACCTTTGATGACCTTTAGAAACCTTTCTTTATATCTTTAAAATGACAGCGGCACAAACGAAGATTTTTGCTGCACAAACGTTTGGCACCAATTTAGTCTAATTTAAAGAAGGTGGGGGTTCTGGTTGACCTTTTGACCTTTACATATTCATTAATATCTTCAAATCCAAGCTGCACAAACCAGCACAAACATTTGACACTAATTTTGTCTGATTTGAAGAAGGTGTGGGGGGGCCAGCTTCACTCGGGTAAAAAAATGAACCAATATGAACATTAACACCAAAAAAACTTTAATCAAAAGCTGTCAAAAGCCTCTGAGACTTTATCCATAAGTTAGTTGTTTTTCTCATTTCTCTTACAGTATGTTATTTATTTTCCACTTTCCAGTTTTCTGAGTGGGACTGAGGCGCCATGTTTGCTGGAAAATTGAAAATGTTAAAGTGCCAACAGGCTGCATAAAGTGTTTTGCTCTCTGTCACAGTCCTGTGTGGCTATGTTTACATTAGGCTCCTGATAACGCATCAAAGAGGTAGTTTATCTTAGGGCACAGAGAGAGGATGTTTTATCAAGACTGATTTAAGTCTGACACTCAGGAAGCTGGTTTTAAATGTTTTCTAAGTGTAGCACGCTTGGTTTGGATATAAGCTTCGTATAAACTGTGACTCTCAACATAAGTGTGTAAAATTCAGCTAGATTAAAAGCGGAACTCACAAATACTCAAGGGGGTTTTTCACAGGGAACTCTGGGAAAGTATTACAATTTTTAGCAAACAAAGATTTATTCAAAAAAAAGAATAATAATAAAAAAATCACACTATTACCAAGAATCCAAAGTTTAATTCAATAATATTTCAGTATAAATGATAAATAACCCAAAAAACCTTCACAACCAATTTATAAGTGAACTCAAAGTCTCAATTTATATCTGCAAAAAACAAACAAAAGCATCCCTAATAACTGAAAGTCCAAAACTGTCCGTCTCTTTTATTTTTAATAATAATGTCCAAACAGGAGTTCCACATGCTCCGAACCCAAAGTAAAATCCTGCAAGTGTTTGAGTCCAAAGTCCTTTCCAAAACGAAAAATCCAAACCACAAACCCCCCCCAAAAAAGATTAGAAAAAGAGTGGTACCACCAAAAATCTCACCGGAGCGTCTTTCTTTCCCCTGGGCGGCGTCTCCTTGCACCGGGCGGCGTCCTCTGGGTGCAAACTCCGATCAGATTTCTACTTGGCTGATCTGCGGCGCTGGGACAATCTTAGACTGTGTTTAATCTTTCTTTCTTTATTTTTTAACTTGTATTTATCAGACTACCAGACGAAAACTCCCGCTGCACAGACCTGTCAGTGAGCGTCTCCCTCACCTGTCGAGCCGCGCGCGCCGACGCACACGCCCCTTTTTATTAAGTAATTTCTCCACGCCAAAATAACCCAGCATATTAATTCCCATCATAATTTTCTAACCAGTGGAGATTTGAAATAAAATTACCAATGAACTAACTGTTCTACAAGACAGTTTGTTGTTAGTACACTTTAATGTACTTTATACATAAAGTGGAAAATAACATAGTGGTTATGTTAAAAGTGGCTGGGATACATTTCGTTTTTGCAAACACAAATATAAAAAAATACATCTATTTTATTATTTAGAAAAAGGAAAATATATGACTGGGTTTACACTGTGAGATGATTTTATGAATTCAGGAGAATTGATCCAGTAAAATTTCTGTCAAAATGAAAAACTCCACATATAGCTCAGGGTCTGTCCCTTCCCTTCCTGCTGTCTGGGCTCCATTTCCAGACTGGTAATTGGATTTAGACCTGGTTCTTCCAAAGCAAATAAAACATAAAAGAATTTCCCCAGAAAACAAACCTGATTCTTGGAAATGGTCCCTGCAGCGTGTTTTATAAGGTCAGTGTGTAGCTGGGTTCTTCTTCTGCAAACAGTTTAATAAAGGCAGCTTTTCTCTGTACCAACATCCACTATTTAAAGGTGACCTGCAGGGTTATTTGAAGTGGAGGAGTAAAAGTAGACTAAAACTTGCTGTGTGAAAGAATCAGCATTACAAAAAATGATAAACTGCAGTTTAAACAAATACTTTACATGGGAATTCAAAATAAATAAGGTAAGTTCACAGAAATCTGAATAAATAAAGGGTTCTAGCTCAATTCTATTAATAGATATGTGTCCTTTAAACAAGGGTTGCATCTAACCATTATTTTGCAAATTGATTATTTTTTTCAATCAATCAATTAATAATCAGCCAACGGTTCCTTCAAGATTTGTTTTATGAAATTAAACCATGTGAAACTAAACAATAGAGATGATTGATATTTTTTTTATCTTAAATGCAAAATGTTTATATTTATTTTTGTACAATTTTGATATAATTATTGCTCTAAGTGGGGTACTCTCAGCTAAAGCCATGTTTAACAGTCTCTTTACTCCAGTTATCTTCAATTAATTACTAAATTAGTCAATTATTTAAATAATAGATTCTAAAACCGATTAATTGTTTCAGTCCTACCTTAAACCCTCAGCCAGTCCTGCACAAGATGTCATTAGTCCAAAATGGTTTTGGTCTCCATGGTTCATTGGGAAAGAAGTTCATTTAAAGTGCTTTACATGAAGTAAACGATAAAATAGAAGACGAATAAAATCAGAATAAAAGCAAATGAAGCTAGAACATCATAAAAACAGGTCATAAAACAACTAAAATATTTGGATCACAACCTTAAACTACTGATACCTTATTTAACAGTTTAACTCCAAGAGTCAAAGGCAGCTCTGGTTTTTAACTTGGGCTTAAAAGTTCTCAGGCTTTCATCACTTTTACCAGATAAGAGGAGCTTAGGAACTAAACGCTGCTTCTCCCCGTTTGGTTCTTCTGTGTGGAACTTAGTAAATATTGATTGACTGAATAAAAACAAGATAATTTAAAAACAAGGAATTTCAGAAATAAACCAAAAGTTGTTCCCTTTTTTTTTGTGTGTGTAAAAATTTAGTTCTATTATTTTATACCACTTTCAAATTAGCATTAGAAGACTAGTTCCAAAAATAATTCAATAATCAAGATAAGAGGCTATAAACCTGTCTCAGTTTTGTATTAAGATAAAGTATATTTTTGTTTTGGAGCAAACTGTAAAGGATCTTTCTTTTTCATTGGATACCCCACTATTAAACTGGGAGTAAACATAGAACGTAGAAAGAGAGATGGGACAGAAAGAGGTTCATGTGTGCAGCCTTGTGGCGCCCCCTAGGTGAGAAAAGTAGGATTAAATCACCGCTGTTGATACAGAAACTAGTATCAGATTGGATCTAAACCATCAGGGAGTTGAACCAGCAACATCCACCAGGGGCTCCACACGAAGCTCAGCAGGATCTGTTTTAAATTAGTATCTTTTAAACGTCTCAAAGAAGCTGGTTTGATGCCAAAATGGACTTAATGTGTGGATGGGGTTTACTTCTGTTGGTTTTAACATTTTTGAAAACAAAGAACAGGATCAGTTCTGATCTCCTGAGCTTTGGCTTCTATTCATAAACTGGTCATTCATGGAGCTACATCTGTAGTGGCTAACATGGCGTTATTATGTGGATATGAAGGTGGATTGTCCAGGCCATGAAACATGAGCTGAAGATCCGAGCTGGAGACATGCCTCCTCAGGACATCTACCAGCTGTCTCCTGGTGACATCAAGCAGCTCCTGCTGGACGTCCTGCAGCCGCAGCACACTGGCAGGTACTGTGAAAAACGCACGCAGGATGCAGTACCGTACAACACGCGCGTTTTTAACTTTCATTTATGCCTTCATAGACATCAGCGCTTTAGCTTAATCCCTCTATTATCTTTATTATTTCATCTTCCTTCATTTTTTATCAGATCGTTTAATGGAAACAGGAGCAAATTTCCCCCAGGGAATTATTAACCTTTTATCTCATCTAATTTAAAGGAATAGTACACCCAAAACATGATTAGCCTTCATTTTCTACTCACCCCATGCTGAACAACACTCTT
>JAGKQL010000005.1:2628380-2640950 GCA_018398635.1 Cyprinodon brontotheroides | reverse complement strand
TTTTTGTGGACTTTTATGGACCTTTCTGCCTCGGGCGCCATAGACCTCCATTATTTGAATGTCAGCAGATGCATTTGAGAGATATCAAAAAGTACTCCAGAGTGTTGTTCAGCATGGGGTGAGAAAAAATGAAGGCTAATCATGTTTTTGGTGTACTATTCCTTTAATAACAATATATGTTCATACACTGCAAAACGCATCTAGAAATAAGTAAAATTTCCTTAAATTGTATTTACCCTTAATTTTGAGTAGGTAAATGGAGGTAGTTGCCAAATGAATGAGTAATTTTACTCTTAAAATAAGATAATTAGATAACATGCACTTGAAATAAGACAATGCAATTGTATTTTCTTATTTTAAGTGTACCGTTCGTTTCATTGGCAAAATGCCTCTTTTCATCCCTCTCAATTTAAGAACAAATGCACCTCATTTAAGAAAAAATACTCATTTAGATTTAGACTTTTTTGCAGTGTAGTAGGTGCTTAGTATCAGCTACATTAAAATGAGGATTTGGGAAAAAAAACATTTTGTATGCTTTCGGGGAGGAGGGGGTGCAAAAGAAAAGAGAAATTTTATTTAAACTTGTTAAATTGTTGAAAATTTTGCATCATCATCAGCACCTGGATGCAGATTTTCATCACGTTTTCTAATCACTTATCTTCACACAGAGGGCTTTTTTTCTCCAAATAAACATTGGCCCTATGGAACACCACATCATTTATATTATGTCTTAGTTTCAAAACTATATGACATATGACATCTACATTATGACAATATCATTTTTTAAAAATATTTTCCAGCTAAATCGACTTTTTAGACCAACAAAAGCAGGAAATGAGTAGCAGTACCAAAGAGCGCCACAAGATAGAGCTATGCAACAGCAAATTCAGCCATATACCAGTTTTCTATTATTTTATTTCTTCCTTGCATACAGCTGATTCCCATATTTATGATTTTCAATCTGAACTATTTTTAAAACTGAGACAGAAATGTTCTGCCCTCCAACCATCATATATTTTATGTGAAATCAAACATTTCAAAAGCAACCATCATCTCATGAGGTATCTTCTTTTCATTTTAGACCCAGTTTTCAGCTTTAGGATGTTTTACTATTTTAAAATAGCATGCCTGGTATTTTGGGGCGCAGTCAGTTTTTCCTGTAAAAGTATTCATTATTTATGCTTTCTTCCTCTGTCCAGGCATCATTCTTTGTAGATACATAAAACTATTCTGTCCGAGGTCAGTCGGGTTCATGGGGGCTGTTTTTTTTTGTCTTTGGTTGAAAAGTTGGTCTAACTGCATTTATTTTAGGTTTTCAAATATTTGTTGATTTCCGAGAGTTATATTTTTAAGCCCCAGCTCAGCCTCCAGCGGTGGGAAAGAAAGCCACATTAGCATGTCTTGCTCTCTTGAACATTTTAAGTGCTTTAATCCCCCTGTTCTCTTACACACAGCTGATTGTTTCCTCAGCGGGTTGAGCTTCATTATGCACTGAGTCTTTATAATTTGCACTTCTTTTAGTTTTCAGAGAGCTGTTTGCAAACCAAGGTATCCTTGAGGCTGTAGGGAAAGCAATGAATAACTGAATACAGGATCATGTTTACTCTCTTCACTGCTGATTGTGTAAAGTTCCAGCAACAGCTACTGACTGAAACCTGAAGAGAATAAATACCAAGATACCAGATAACCTCTTAAGTTTTTTTTAAACATGTTAAATTAACTCTAAGCTGATACACATTTGATTTTTTTTTTCAATTCATACTAAGAACTCCAATCAGAGGGAAACCGATCACATATGAATCGATTTCGGTTCTTGCACAAATAGTGCCCTGAAGGACGGAAATACTTTCATTTGTTTATCTAATCTTTGTGATTGCTGGGCTCATTTTTTGTTTTTGCAGCACCTTTGCAGCTCATTCACCATAATACTGGGTTTAAATCAACATTGGAGGATTTCAACAATACTTTGATACTTATTTTGTTTTTTGGGGAAATTCTCGTCTATTTTGCATACCCAAATGGAAAAGCAAATAACTATATGTAACGTTCCTGGCATTGGACCTGCTAATTGCAATCAGTGCACCTGTTCTCACTCCACCCCTCCTGCTTAAAGGCTCCGTCCCTCCAGCCTCCAGCGCCAGAACGGTGAGAAGTTCCAGCCTATTCTGTACGTCCCTCTGCCTGTCTGAACCTCGACCTGTTTTTGAGCCAGCCTGACCCATTTCTGGATTTTTGTCTGCCTGCCTGAGCCCTGCTTGTCAGCCTCAGTGATCTGGACTGTCTACCCGTGTTTCTGACCCAGCCTGCCTGTGAGTAACAGAGATTGCCTACCCTTTGAACTGTCTTTGCTTTTTGGATTTTGGAACTGGATCTGGACTTGGAAACTCCCCTGGATTCTCCCTTGGATACTTCAGCTGGATTAAAGGACCCCACCTCGTCAAGACCCGGACCGAACCTGGACAAAGAACCTTGGATTACCCCAGCATGGACTCTGTCCTTTCCTGTAACCAGACTGTGCCCAACCGAGTCTTCCCGTGGCCAGGTTAGTGACCAAGTTCCTTACTCACACATCTGCCTGCCTCCACTGGTCACTAACCACAACTCTCTCTGTAGGAGCTGCCAGTCGCTGAACCTGACCGCCCGTCCCGGGAGTCCGTGCCGCCCACTCACTTTAATACAGACTGTTAAAGTTTCACTGACCTGTTTGCGGGTTGTCTTTGGGTCCATCCTAATCCATTACACTATAACCCCAAATTAAATGTGTGATACATTATTTGAAAGCTAACACCTTTTAGTTTCTGAATATATACATGAAAATTAGGTGAGTAAAACACAGCCCAAGCTGCATCAGTTCAAACATGACTCAAAGTTGTTTTTTCTATTCTCGAAAATAATAGATCTTCTTTGAACAGCAGTAATAAAGACATGCTTAATGGTTTTGGCTGCTTTGTCCTTTTTACATTTTGACATGCTGCTATATCTCTGTTAATTGTGCTTTGGTACTCGCTGTGTCCATAAACAATGTCTAAAATGTCTATATTGGTAAACATTTTACCAGTGTAATTTTCATGCATTCTGAGTTTTTAGTTGTAAACGCTTTAAAACTTCGGGTTTTGAGAGGTTAAATTGTTTCGGTTGTGTTGTTTATCATGTATGCCTACTCCAAAAAAAAACAGTTTTCTAAATTTTGAGAATAACAGTTTTTCTTTTCAGCTTTTTCAGTGCTTTATTTTGTTATACAGTTTTTATGTTTATCCATACTGTATGTTTGACGTTGCTCTAATGCTGCCTTCATGGGGACTGGTAAAAACAATCCTTTCCACTTGTGAAGTGGAACTTACCAACATATTTTGTTCAGTTGGTTTTGTTGTGGTGGAGAAGAGAAACATTGTGGATCCTCAGATTATCCTGACCTGCTATTTGGGAATGACAGTAGACTTCCTGATTCATCTGCTGCAGGAAGCAAAGGAGGCATCAACTGACTGCTAACGAGCATCTCATCAATCAAAACAGTAGCTATCATTTTAAAAGTGACACAAGTTTAGATGGAGATTTCTTTCTATGTCACAGCATTGTGGAGGCTACAAACACAACAGGAGAGAACGTTTAACAATGCAGAATCGTTACGCTGCTCGCCGCCATGTTGAAAGGTCAAAGCTCATCTCAGTAACTTGGCTTTCATAGCATTTTTCCAGCTTTTTTGTGGAAATCACAGCATGAGTGGCTGTTCATGTGGAATTTTTGGTGTCGGTTTTTGGTATTTATATATAATTACAATACCACATGAAGGCAGCATGAAAGCATCAGCAATGCAACCTCCTTCAAAGCAGTAAACAGCAATTCAGCTCAATTAAAAAATATTTTATTAATCCAAATGGAGAAAAAATGTTACTGTGACTCAGTTTTTTTTTTTACAGTTTTATAGGGTGTTGATAGCTGTAGGCAGGAAGAATCTTCTGTAGAGGTCTGTCTTGCACCGGATCTGGAGAAGCCTCTGACTGAAGACACTCTGTTTAAAAAGCTTCTGAAGAGGATGTACTCTGTTGTCCATAAATGTCTTCACTTTATGAAGAATTATTCTTTGTGAAATAATCTCCGGAGGTCCAAGAGTAGTAATTTTCTCTGATGCTGTTACCCCAGCAGATGGTGGAGGAAGATATCAAACTCTGCAAACTAGACTTATTGAACATATGTAGCATCTCCTTGCAAAAATAGAAGGACCTAAACTTTGTTAGGAAGTACAATCTGCCATCTCCCATATTTTAGATGACTTCACAGTTGTGTCTCCAGTCGAATTTGTTGTCCAAGTAAATACCAAGGTATTTATACTCCTCCAGCATCTCCACTTCTTCTTCTTTGTTGTTAATAGGTTTCAACTTGTTCCTGTTTCTTCAGAAATCTACAATTATCTCCCTTGTTTTGTTGACATTCAGGATCAGATAATTTTTTCCACGGCATTCCACAAAGCGGTTCCCCAGCTCCCTGCACTCAGCTGTTTCTCCATCTTTGATAAACCCAATGACTGCAGAGTCATCCCAGTATTTCTGCAGATGACAGGACTCTCTCAGTGATGGAGTTTTAGTGTACAGAGGAAAAAAGAATGGTGAGAGTACCGACCCCTGTGGAGCTCCTGTGCTGCTGACTTCTTGATCAGACAGCTGACCCTCCAGTTTAACCATTTTTATTCTGTTTGTCAGAAAGTCTTTGAGCCAGGCCACCGTAGAGGCCTCCATCTCTGTTTCTGAGAAATTCTTCCTGAATCATGTTGAGAAATCTACTTTTTGACTTCCTTGTACTGCAGGTCCACAGCATCTTGCCAGTTGATTTGAGCATCGTACACTTTAAGACTGGAATACAGTAGCTGAGTAAAAACTCAGACTTAAAAGAAAACCTGCTTTAATTTTCAGTTTTGAAGCATCAGACTGACAATACTTTGGATCTCATCACATCATGTTGTGGTGCATTATTCCCTGAACAGCCAGGAGCTGACCAAAATAAATGTGTTTGGTTCTAAACTTCAAAATAATGTAACAATGTATTTATCAGGCCCAACTATGACGTGTGTTATTATTACCGTAAAACTGGGAATAAATTAATGATGCTACAGAAATTGCATCTTTTTTTATTTCTGTAGTTATGAGATGATTTCTTAGTTTTTTTTCTTTTATTAAACATTTTTTTTAGCGTTTCTTAAATTGATAATAAATATGTCCAATTCAAAACTACAGGCTGCCAAGAAAAATGAAGGGTAACAAAATTTAACCAAGTTCTGATGCTTGTTATGGAATCTCCCAGTTGACGTTTAAGTTCAAAGTGAGAAAAATAGCAGTATTATAATAAGCTATTATCACAGAAAAGATTTGATCAAATTCTTTCTCTTCAAACTGTTAGGAAGAATTGTTAAAATACAAAACATAAGAATATTGTTTTAATATTTATTACACTGTGTGTCCCTGTAGCTATCAGTGTTTTAAAATCCTTAGCCATGTTGGATTTTTAGATTAGTGGTTAGAGACAGACCAATGGATCAGTATTTATATCTAAAACTAATACGTTTACGGTGGTTTAATGAATTTAGCGTTACTCAGTAAAAACTAAATATAATCATTTTGGTCGCGATCACTGATTCCGGGAGCGGCCATTTTTGCCCAAATATAGTAGCCCCTCCCTCCTGCCATCTTCCAGCAGTGACGTCACGATGCGGTAAGCCTAGCGCCATTCTCCCCGCTTTACAAGAAGAATCAATGGGAACTACTAGACACATCTGCAATCAACAATTATTGAAGATTTCCAGAGGACTTCACCATTGAAATTCACCAGAGCTATAGTGAAACTGACAATGCCCACGTAATGGCAGCTGGATGCTGAAATACATCGGGTAAAAGTGAAAATGAATGAGTTATTTCTGTCTTTTCCCATTCCTGATCCTCCATGGACGGTTCGTGCCAATTGCCAACTTCAAGGGGAGGATTTGCCATCAAATGGCCAGAGAAAAAACACGCCATTAATCTGTTTCTTCTCTCCTTACAAAGCGGCAAACACCAGATACAGCACTGGGACTTGATCAACAGCGATACGCACCGTGACATCACTAAACAGTAGGTGGCAGTAGTGTTCTTTGACAAACATGGATACCTCCAGTAAAGATCATTCACATGAAAATTACGCCTAATTAAAACACCCAATTCAAAGTCTAAGCAGTAAAGTAAAATGTAAATAGAAGCATGCAGATAAGCAAAGGCAAACATATAAAAACAAGCATAGAGCAGGGGTCTTTAAAGTTTTCCAGTCAGTTTTCTGGGTTTGGGAAACTTTCACCGCCAAACGATGCGAGATGGGCCGGACCCCTAATTATATATATTGTATGAAATTGTGTTCTATCAAACTGGTCTATAGTCACTCTAATATTACAGATGGAGTAATGTAATTAAAGCAATTGAATTTGAAGTCATGTTAATGTGGATTTAAGACATTTCAATTAATGGAAAAATTGCAGGAGGAATATATATATATATATATATATATATATAAAAAAGTCTAATCACCAAAACTTTTGCGACCCCCATGCAGTACCTCCTTGGACCCCCTAGGGGTCACGGACCCCCTGTGAAAGACCTTTTTCTATTTTTCTCTAATACAGCACTTTGCACATCTATAAAAGTGACAGTAGCATTGGTTAAAAAAAGACATAAAAAAGGACTCCTGCACTCTGTTCAACTTGCATTAGAAGACATTTATTTGCAAAACCTAATTATTGCCAAACCTGACCAAAGTCTAGTACCAAAATGCTGGAGGAATCCTTTTGCAAATGCATCTTTTTATTTTTAAATGCTTTTTAACTGCAGCTTTTTAGCCAAAAGTGGGTACACCAAACATTTTCTCCTTTAGACAATCCCTTAAAAAATAAAACCTAAACAGAAAAGAAAGAAAAAAAAGTCATGTTCTTCAAATGGTTCCTATAAGCGCCATTTTTATGCATCATGTACAAGCCATAAATCATTTATGTTATGTATTTTTTTTGTGTGTTCTTGTTTGTATAAATCAGTAAAGAACAAATACATTAGTTTTCAGTATTGCAGATTTAAAGACATTTGAAAATGTTGTTGAATAAACTTCAGCTATAGGGGGCGCAGTTTTGTAATATTCCCACAAAGAAGAGATTCTGTTTGCTCTGGAAAACGTATTTTAAATGTCGGCTGACGGACAGACAGACAGTCTGTTTTTCTGTGCTGCGATGGAAATGTTTTCACACGTGTAAAACAGGCTTTGTATCAGTAATTCCAGCGAAGAGGTTGAATGGAAAATGAAGCAGAAAAAACAAAGCTAAAGATTAGCCTCTACAGTTCCAATTGTACCTTAAAGGGATCATAGAATGACAATATGGGGTATTGTAGTGCTGGTCCTTAAGGCACTCTGAATGCAGGTTGTTTAACATTGGTTGGGCTGAAATGGCATATTTGAGCAAGACGCATCATAAAGCAACAAGCACTCACTCACTGAAACATCAAATTGTTTAGTTTGGTAGGGCGACTAGGCATCACTCTTTTCCTGGACATAATCCTACTTTTCATACATAAAAAATGCCAAGGGAGAATTTCAAAATCGTCCAGGATTTTGGTCGACTAAAGTGCAACAGAACCTAGCCGTCAGCTCTGGGGGCTCGGTCCGGGAACCCCGGGTGGACGGGGGCAGGGAGCCAGCGGGGGATGGAGCGCACCGAAACCTAACACGCTGACGGTGGCCTGAACACCGGCGGCCCCGTGCTTCCCGCCGCCTGCCTTACCGGCCCCCTGCTCCCCTCCTTCGGCCGAGGACATTAGGCTCATGGCTCCCTGCTTAGGCAGCGGTCGACACTTCATACCCCAACCCCCCCTCAAATTGTGAGATTTGCAAAGAAAGGAGGTGTTGATGTGGTTTGAACATCTCTGTACGTACATTTCACCTGCTGAACTATCGTTATTCATCTATGACAATGGACACTCTTTTTCTTTCTTTCAATGAATTATATATCATGGAAAACCTTATCAAATATTTGTAACTATTAAATGTTCAAAGACTTAATTCCTACACAACAGATAGAAAGTCAAAGGCAGAAAGTAATGCAGTGTTGACCAATGGATGACCCTCTCAGCTCCTCTTAGCTGGTTTGCGGTCAAACAGTTAAATAAGAGCATCTGCTAGTAAAACTTAAGCAGCCTCCGCTCTAAATCCATTGTGTCTTAATCAGCATTCAAAGGGCTGTAAACCGGGACTGAACTGCTTGATTGCTGCTTCCACACATAAATACTGTGTCGGTGATTAATGAGCTGACATATGCATTTTTCATTCGAGTTACAAACAATAACTCTACAGTTAAACTTCTGTCAGGAGAATTTCTAATAAAATATTGGATTTGTCAGTTGTTTATGCCACGTTTAGCAGGGATAAAAGCTTTTGGGCTGAAAATAAATGATCTTAGTAGGATCAAAATGGCATGCTCATTAATAATGTGGGTTTAAATCTAAATGTTTGCTCATATTCACATGTTTAATTTAGCTTTATTGCAGCCTAGATGTTGGAAGGTGTGAAAAGGCCAATGTTGCTGTTCATCTAGGTGCTTAATGGGATCAAAACTGTTAAGTTGAAGGTTTGGTTCTGGTGTGTATGTAGGAGGCTGTAAGCTCACATTCTCCATCTATCCAAGTAACCCCTCACCGCTGCCCCCCCACCTCTGGCAGAACGTTAACATGGCATATCTGCTTCTACTTTCTCAGGCCAGCAACTTTACAGAGGCTTATTATCGTATTCGCTTACTGCTGGAAAAAAATAAAAAAGAAGAAATCAGCCTGAGGCGAAGGATGCGAGTTTGGGCGTTAACACTCCGACTGAAGAGGCTGATCGTTAAAGGAAAAAAAAAAGGGAAAAATAAACGTTTCTGTAAATCAAAGTGTAAACAGTCATTACCTGGAGCGATGATTGAGTCGTCATTTTCACGGGGATTTGAAGAGATATTAAGTGGAAGTCTGACATATTTAAAGTCAATCCCTGGTAACCATGAAAACAAATCAGATTGGTAAACGTATGCAGCTTCCGCACACATACACTCCATAACATGCACAGCAGCAAGACCCAGCATGTCTGATGTATATAGTAATTTCACAAGGTCATTGCAGGCGGCATCTTTAGATGAAAGAACAGATTTGATCTGCACGTTTGTTTCCTCAGCTGTGGAACAAAACTTCAAACTGGAGCCAAAAGCAGAATTTCCTTTTTCGCTGCAGGTACAGGAGCGTCTTATATTTAATATTACAACATCTTACATTTAGTTTTTTTATGTGTCCTCATTAATAAAAACTTTGACTGATCTAAAGCAACTAAGCTATGCTCTACTTAATATTTTCAGAAATATTAAGTAGATCATTTCACTTGTTTGTGGAACTTAATAAAAAGGAAAATAGTTTTTTTCTTTCACATACAAATTTTTTACAGATAATTATATAAAAGACAGAAACTCTACAAGTGAGCAGGGATCTAAGACAAAAACATTCATTTTAGAAATAATTTTATAATGATGCCAGTGATCATTATGCCTTACTTAAAAAAAAAAATGTAAAGTTACCTTCAGGGCGAGGATTTTAGGATCTGGAAAATGATTCATGCATTAATGCGTACATTATAACCCTTATATAACCAAGTTGGAATTTACATTCAGAAATTTCCTTAATTTTTCTGTGGTATACTGTGTCATGAAACGCGGACAGATGCACCCAGTATTCAAAAGGAGAGACAGTCAGTAGTAAAGTTCACGGTTTATTAAATTAACAGAAGCTAAAGTTGAGCTGGACGCTGCAGGATGGGGAGCAGGCTACCGCCCAATCACAGACACACACTCTGGTTTTAACAGTCCAGTCCAAGAATGTCCCAAGTGCTGCAGTCCCAGAGGACATGCTGGGAAGCCGATCCTGGTGGGGATCCAGACACGAACAGGATCCAGATCAGGCTGGAACAGAACAGGTGGCAGGATCAGACTTCCAGGCATCCACAGGCTCCCAGGAGGTTTCCAGAGTCTGAAGCTGGGTCCTAAAGGGTAATGACCAGGTAGTCGCACAGGACACGGAGCAGGATCCAGGTCGCAGATGAGCAGACTCAGTGGAAGAGGGTACTTGCTTGGACAGGGCGTGGAACCAGGAACTTGATGCAGGACTTTAAACTGGGTCTCCTCCTGGAGCCAGGCTAGCACAGACAAATATGAACCTCCCGCCCAATGAGCCAAAAACCCAGAGGACTCAGGGGAGGAACAGTGGACGATCAGGAGACAAGACACTAAACACAAAACCCTCTTCCCACTGGCTGCCAGGATCCAGGACATGAACCATGGCAAAAACTGAACAGACTGACTCAGCGAAAACAAATAATGAGGATCTGGCACTGAATGCTCAGGCTGGGACTGAATATAACCAAGAGGAAGCAGGTGAGAGAATAGAATTATGATTGAGGCAGGAAGGGAAAAACGACAGGTGAAAAGGAATGACTAATTAAAAGGAGCAAACAGGCCAGATCATGCCAGTATACAAATCAACACAAAATTTAAAATAACTTATTTAGACCCTACTGGCATATAAATAGTTGCAGCACTTTTCTTAGCTGCACATTAACATTGTTCTATGATCTCCCAGAGTTTCTCTACCAGAGTCTGGAGAAATCCTCAAAGCTCTGCTAAGACAGCGTGAACTGGCAATGACTTTCAGCAGAGCAAAGGTCAGTCAGTGAGGCTTTCTGCAGCTCTTTTATCTCTGCAGAGCTCTCCTCTCAGCAAACCACACTGATGCCGTCTCGAAACCAAATGGTGGCCCAACTAAAGGAAAGTAGTACTTTCCTCTCCAGGCTCCAGTGGAGATGTATTTGTGAATCCCAGGTGATGTCCTCATTTATCTGTAACCCAAGGAACCGGCTGGAGTTCACCGTCTCCATGCATGCTCCATTGATTATAAGCAAAACATGAACCTCTTTTTGTCTCTAGTTGTCAAAGGCCATATATTTTGTGGTTTTTGAAGTGTTCAGCTCCACACTGTTAGTAATGCACCCCATTGGCAGTGTCTGTTTCTCCTTTCTATAAGCTAAAACACCACTCTCCATCATCAAGCCTACCACAGTGGTGCTGTCTGTGAAGTTAATGATGGAGGTCGATGGGCTGGTGGAGGTGCATTCATGCTCTTCAACCTATATCTGAGTCTAAGTCTGGTCAACTCTTTGGGGAATTTTATTTTGAGCCGTTTAATTTAGGATCTCGTTCTTTTGGTCATCCATACCTCATGACCAAAGCGTGAGAACCACATCATAAATGGACCAGTTTATTAAAGAGCAGCACTTTCTTTACAAAAGATTGCATCTTTGCAGACAAAGTTAATCTACTTTTCATCTCCTTTTCCATCCTACCAAAAAACAACAACCCTAAAATAATCAAACTCCTCCCCTTGGGTCGGAGAAATTGCAATCTACCTTATTTCTATAAGGTAGATTCTGTAAAACGGTTTGAGATGTTTTGAGCTTTGTGACATGGTGCATTTTCTTATATATAGCAGCCCTTAGGAGAGCAATAAGGGGATGAACAACTTGCAGTCTGGGGTTTGTAAGCTTTGATCAGGTTTTAGTAATTGACCGTAATTTTGTCAGAAATTAAGTAGAAGGATTTCTTGCAGTATAGATCAAATTCTGTTCCCAGTCATGAATCTATTCAGTCTTCTGCACTGAATAGAGTTATCTTTATAAAGATTCAAATGTCATTGACAAATTGTTTAGTATTAGACTCCTTCCAGCCAGTTAACGCTCAAATGAAATTAAATATCATGATACTAACACATAGGTAACCATTGTTTTTTTAATAAAAAGGAAAAATTAAAGTCTTACATTGGGGAAAACAGGACATGCATTTGTCCCTTAAAGGGACATGTCATGTAAGGTCTTGTTCTTTTGGCATTTAGATAAATTTTGAGATCTTAGACATATTCCTTCCACCCTTCGACAGCTTCCTTAGACGAGGCCAACAGCTCCCCACCTTATGGTAAACGATGTTGGCAAAGCGCTGCTTCCTCTTCCAGAGGCACTGAATGTTCTGCCAGCATCCCATTAAGCCTGACCAATAGTCTTTTTCCATGGCCTCACTCAAGTTCTTCCAGCCCAGAGTTTTTGCATCTTCAACCACCTGGGCAGCAGCATATCTGGCATCACAGTACCTCGATCTGCCCCAGGAGCCTCACAAGGCATCCAGATTGACAACATCCCTAACTGCCAAAGTATACGATCAGGTCTGGGAGTTGCCACCATGACAGCCATAATTGTAGCAGCCGTACACAGATGTTTTTACAGTGGGCGCTGATTGGAAATGGACACTTCACTCACGCTCCGCGTGTTTCACGTATTGTGTGAAAAACATGTGACTACTATAGCCACTAGGTGGCAGTCTGACTCCATTTCGGCGTCCCATGAGTCAGAATTACATAGGTCGAGTAGCAGACTGGAAGGGGTGTCACGTGTTGCGAGTGTGTAGCGCAGTGGTTAAGCTGAGTGGTGTGTAGACTAACAGCTTGTGGG
>JAGKQL010000005.1:2587756-2627980 GCA_018398635.1 Cyprinodon brontotheroides | reverse complement strand
TAAATTAATTCATTAACTTTATTTTAATCAAAAACAAAATAAAAATAGCACAGTATCACACCACAAGATCCCCACAAACCTGCTTTTTCAGTTGACTGCAGGCCCACAAACGCCACCCTCAGCACGGCAGAGGTCCCAAGCGCCACCTGCTGGTGGTTGTCCGGGCACATTGCAGTTCTTTTTGAAACAAAAAAACTGGCCTCAGGAAATACAACGTGATCTCACGTGGAATCACATGGTGGAATGTACGCAGGAAAACCGGCCCATTTCCAACCAGTCCCCACTCGTATTTACAACCATCATCAATGTCAAGCAGTAGTGTATGGTGGACGGTCTCAATGTTTACACCTTTATTACTATATCTAACCAAATTATTTTGCACCCTGCTACAAATTTCAATATAGTCCATCAAAGGACTTAGTATGAATTTTTTTTTAGTAATTAAGAAATGCATTTTACCTTCTGTCAGGGGTTTGGTTTGAGAGTTTGAGGATCCAAATGCAGAGAAAGGCAGAGAGGCTGAGGAGACTTCTTGTAGTTTAATGAAGTGAAACAGTAAAACAAAGGCAGGAATCCAAAAAATCCAAATCCACAATGAAAAAACAAACCCGGAACTATGTGTGGAGACATTCTCAGGGGAAACCAAACACGCAGGAGCCAGGGAGAGACTTAGGTAGGCAGACAACTTAGCATGGGAGGACAGCAAAGACAAAGACCAACAAGGAGTGACAGCAGAGGGAGAAAATATAGCTAGCTGACCTGAGACAAAGGCAAGAGCTCTCCGACGAATGAAGGAGCAGGTGTGAGAGAGACAACGAGAACCAAAGGGAAAGGAACACACACACACAGGGCTACAGCTTGACAGAAAAACATGAGAACTAACAAATCTAAAAAATTACAACAAAACAGGAATTAAACCAATAAAACTAGAGAAAGGACATGGAGCAAACTAAAAGCACGACAGAACCAAGACCATGATAAACCGATTATAGTGGCGAGCTTTTCGAAGTTCACTACAGAAGACATGAAGCAGAAAAAAAAACTGCAATTTAAAATATTCTATTTATTTATCACGGGCCTTTTACAATCATATTCTTGCAAAAAACTATCCTCACAGACAGATAGGATGCAAGAACTCAATTAACTCTCACTTGCAATCCGCTTACATTCGAAACATGCTTATGCTTAGCGACGGTGGAGAGGAATACAGCACCGAGCAGAAAGAAACTAAGGCAGAACCAAAGGCTCAGTAATGAGCGGCCCATCTGCCAGGCCGACCTGGAGTTCAAAGGAGAGACAGAAGCAGATGAAGACATAAACAAATAAAGTTCTTTGGCATGTGCCTGGCGAGACTCCGTTAACCGTAAATCTAATTACAGCGGTTGAGTAACCTAGAAAAGGATCGGTAGCAAGGCTTTGCCCAGGGCCCGGTATGATAAGGAATAAGCCAGAAGGTTAGATAGGGGATGAGCATGAGGGGGAGGTTGGGGGTGCAGGTGGGTGAAAGTTTTGGCTGCATGCGGAGAAAGAATCTGACCAGGAGTTACATGAAGGAGGTCTTGAAAGAACCCGTTGGCTCAGGAGGTAGCCCCCTGAGTTGATTCGTTAAAGCAGGTAGATCAGGGAACATAGCAGAATGATTCGAGTAAAAATATAGCCTGCATTTACAGTTAAAGGAAAATTGGGTTTTTAACACTTTTATTTGGTACCTGCGGTAATACAAATTCATTAAGATGATGACTTAAAAATTTTGCGACAAGTAGATTATATCTCTTTGGCTCATGCGAGTCCCCTGGCGCTGAATAAGCTCCATTAATGCATGCTCGATAATGTCCTTAAACAAACCTTAGCGTTCTTTTTTGAAATATTGGTTAGCATGAGGCTAACAGCTGGGCTGTGGGTTTAAAAAGAATTCGATGAAAAGCAGTTTCCACTGTCTTGTTTAGCATTTGTAAATCCCGAACTGGCGCAAATTACATCCTGGCAAACATAAGCTTCAAAACTTCCACGTTCCAGATCTGAAGGCGTTTGCACTCAGACACTGATTTGGCGACAATATATATATACTCCCTCTCCTCAGTATATTCCGGGTTTAAAAACGTATCCTCTCAATCACAAACTCAAGATCCAATACATGTCCTCCTCAAGAATGCACCTTCGTGTTCCATTTTCAGAGTTTTTAAAGTGTTAACAGAGGGCATTAGCAGCCCCTCGACGCCGGAGACGCACAGAGTGAAGCATATAACACTTGGGCCTTGGCGAAGACTACAAATAAAGCGTAAACAGGCCCCATTTCCGCTTCGATTGGCGGAGGATACTGGACTATTCCAACAGAACTCAATGGGATTTACAAAATGCTAAATAAAAACACTACAGAGGCGTTTTCTTTTTTCTTTACTTAAGCTTTTGGATCAGTGAACAGCTCTGACTAACCGATTGAGTAGCATATTTTAAAAAAAAGAACGTTTAAGGTTGTTTTAAGGGACACATCGGACATACGCACTATGGAAGCCATTCTGGAGCAGCCAGGGGGGATTCTCGTATGAGCCAAATAGCAGAGACAGGACCAATTGTCAAAATTTTGGTGTCGATCATTCAAAATTCATCCTGGACACTACAGAAAATGGGCTAAAAAGTGTTAAAACCCGAACTTTTCACTTTAAGCTTCATTTGTTCGTTCAGGTAATATACAATGTAATATAATGTAACTAAAAAACTTATATTTACACTATTTCTAGGGGAAATTTTTATGGAAGATGGCATATTACCTGTGCCTTCCTACAGACCTGAAGGATTTAATTTATAATTATCTGATCTGTTTGAAGAAAAAAGAATATAAAGTAAACTTTGGCTGAAATAAAAACTTTTTAGAGTATTTCTTGGACTCTTTGTATTGCCTTGGATGTTGAATTAGTAAAAATATTTACCAACATTTTTGTAATATCTTAATTACTATTAATCTGTTTGACTTTTGTTTTGCATTGTAATTTAAAAAAAAAGTTTTCATACTCAACAAAATTCTTAATTTTAAAATTTAACATTACATTTTTATATATATTTATACTACTCCCTTCTTCCCCAAAGCTATTTTACTTATTTTGGTGCATTTAATGTTTTATTATTATGTTTTTGTTACCATATTATATTGATTTAATGTGTGGAACGTAGAGTAAATTGGCGGTCAATCAATTTCCGCTCCTTTATCACATCTGCTTAAATGTCTTATAAATAGTCAGCTCAAGGTCAGATAAACTTATATTTGCTATCAACCTGTTTCTTGAAGACTTTGCATTCCCCCTGACTTTAGTTCTTTCAAGTATTTTAATTTATTTTCAAGTTAAATTTAGGACTGTCCATCCTAATCCATCATTTTCTGAGAAGTTGGTTCTTCTGTGCCTTCTGAGAATAATCTGTTGGTGTTGGTTGATTTTAAGCTGTTCATAAATGATTATAGTTAATTATAGAACCTCTGTGTAGCCTGTACTGCTAAAAGGTCAGAGGACCTGATTCTGTTTTTATTTAATTCAATTCAATTCAGTTTATTTATATAGCGCCAAATTCACAACACATGTCATCTCAAGGCACTTTACAGTTCAACCCCAGATCCTCCAGTCAAATTGATACAAAGTTTATGGAAAACCAGTTGATTGCATTGACTCATCGACTCAAATACAATCCTCACACTAAGCATGCTTGTAGCGACAGTGTGGAGAGGAAAAACTCCACTTTAACAGGAAGAAACCTCCAGCAAAACCAGGCTCAGTGTGAGCGGCCATCTGCTGAGGCCTGAGTATCATTAAAAAAATGAATCCAAACCCCTGCACAACTGGAAGTCCAATGGTTTTAATATAGTTTGTATTAAGTCGTTTAGATTAAGAAGATTTATTTAGCAATTGCTGTGCAGGAGACTTCAAACTTGTGCATTGCCTTGATTATTGTTATTATTATTTTTTTGTTTTGTCAAGCAAAAGGTAAGAGTTCAGGTATTTGTATAATTTTGTGATTAATGCATCAGAAAGTCTGCTGCTTCCAAGGTGAAAGACCTCGATGCAACAGGTGTCCAAGAAATATGTAGTAAAGTAAAAAGTGTCATTTTTCCTTATAATCTTTAATCCTGATGCAGTGTTGAGTTTCTAATGTACTAAACAGGGCTAATTGTCTGCATTGTTGTCTGTTCTTTTCATGCACAGACATAAAGGCTGAAAGGTCTCTAGCTGTAAGAGTGTCTCATTTTGCCTTCACTCAAATAACAAAAAAAATAGAGAGTTATAGAGACGGGGCTGAGCAACAGAATAGCCGCTCATTCACTCCAATCAGGGCGGAAAATTGAGAGACAAGAGACTCCTTCCCTGCTGGACGTCCATCAAGGACACATGCCCACACATATACAAACACACACTCTGATGATCACTAGTTTTCTGCCGCCCTGGCGGCACTTTAAAGTTATCGGTGGGATCAGATGAACCAAGTTAAGCTTCTATTCTAACAGTTGACTAGAGGAGTGTTGTCACCCCAGCGGTGCTTCTGTGCCAATCCTCTCTGCAGCACTGTGGGTCAAGGTTGTCAAAGTATGAGCTCATATACATGATGCTCTGTCTTCTTGTCATTTCTCTTTTGTATGTGGAGAAGCTCAGGAAGACAGCTTGTTTTTTTTAGCACAAGTTTGGCTCAGAAATAAGATAAGACCACAAATGGCAGAGTAATGTTAACAGTCAACACTGCAAAAAATGGATAATGTAGAATGTTGAAAAACGACTTATGTGCATTTCTTTTTCTTTGAATTGAGGAGTGTAAGTGAGACACTTTTCCAATGGAACAAGACACTTTATATTAAAATAAGAAAAAATAATTGCTTTTTTCTTCATTTCAAGTGTATATTATCTAATTATCTTATTTTAGGAGTAAAAACCAACCATTCCATTGGCAGAATCTATCTTATTTTGGCTGCTCAATTTAAGGGTAAATACACTAATTAAAGAACTATCTTGCCTTTCTGAATGTTTTGATGAAGTTTACTTCATTGAACGCTAGACTTAAATAAGTTTTAACACTTTAACTTTGATATAAAGTTTCTTTGTCATTTGGTGTTCAGCAGGACAAAAGTGGGATTTGCCATTACCATTTTTTTATGTCGGTGCTTCAGTAGGATTAGTATTACTATTCTGGAATTGGAGGTATGGTTTAATTGTGCAGTAAGCTTATGTGAATCTATAAGAAACTACGTTTACACCGCAGGACTTGATGCTCAATTTGTTAAAATCCGATTTTTGTCGGCTGCCTCATGCCTTTCCAAATAAATGCGACTTGTATGTGATCTCCTGTGTGAACTGCAGTCATACAACGCAAGTATCCCGCATGCGCATAGTAGCGGTGCGAATGGCGTCACAGGCCAGCGTGCTGGTAGTGCTGGCGCCAAGATCTAGCTGCCTTTTCCAACCATAAAAACATCTTTTTAATCTGTTTAAACATAAATACCTATTCTCCACATCATCATCTGCCATGGTTGATGTTTTTCTTACCGCTTCTGCGGCTAGCAGGATGCAGAATAGTGAGCTTTTATCGGTTACTAATGGTGTTTGAGAGTCGGATGAATCCGACCTGGCCGTTCAGATACAGGTCGCAGTTGAAAAAATCCAAGATTACTATCGGATTCAGGACCACAGATCCAAGGGGCCTGGGTCATGATCTTGGTCTGAAGACTGACTTAATTGCTCATTTTATTCACTTGTCTAACTCTGACCGGTTTCTCATTACTGCTCATCTGATCCACCTGCTCCTGCCTCTATTTAAGCTGCTTGCTCCCAGTCGTCAGTGCCAGATTATTCTTGAGCCTCTGGTGTGAGAATTTTCTAGCATTTAAAATAGTGTTCTTATTGCCTGATCCTGACCCGTTTTTGTGTCTGGACATTTGACCTCAGATTCCAGCTTCCAAAAACCTACAATTCAGTTATAGAGTTGATCCCTTCCAGGTATCATCACAACCCCCACGCCAACACACAGGAACAAAGTACCAAATCTCTTCAGCAAGGTGAACAATCCCTCCGTTAACGACCGACAATCATAGACAGGTTTCAGGTATTACACGAGGCAATCCTCCCCTTTAACTACAATCCCCCCCTATAACGACCGACCTTCAGAATCATAGACAGGTTTCAGGTATTACCGGCTAACAATGGAACCAAACGACCCGCTCGTCGGTTCAATTTGCATGTTTCCAAGCGATACAAGGCCTTGTCTATATAAAGCCTCAAACTCACTGCGGATCCAGACATTTGAATTGAGAAAGCTTCCTGGAGAGGTGGGGAAACGTCTTCAAACCTTGGAAACCAAGTCCAGTGTATCGTTTTTAAACTTTTACAGTCTGGACCTTTGAGTCTGCCTGCTCCTGTTCTGATCAGTTTGCCTGACCTGCCTTCAGACTCCTGGAGGATTCTACTGTGGACTAAACCTGGATCTGCTTGGATCTGATCTCCAGTCAGTTTTGTGTCCTTCAAGGTTTGGGTGTCTGGAACTCTCTGCGGCCAGCGCTGCGTCTTGTCAGCTGACCAGCTGGTATCAACATCATTCTTTGGGCACAGACTGCACTCTAAACCAACCTAAATATGGGGCCCCTCTGTTCTGAGTCATTACACTCTTATCTGCAGTAGAGAGATGACATTTGACAGTAAGCTTTGGGAGAAATACTGGAATTCTTTAAAACCATGAAGGCTAACAGAAAGTCCATGTTTTATATGTTTACAAAAAACAATTTAAAACCGTTCAAATGCTTTTGATACAATCAATTTATCAATAACCAATAGACTGCCACACCTCTACACAGCACTAAACAATTTCTGTGTTGCTACAGGAAGTAACAACAACAAGACCCACAGAAACATTGAAAATACCAACTTCATTGTTTTTGCACTCATGACAACCTGAAGCAAAATCTTAAATTTACTCAACTAACCATTGGGGGCAAATCTTCAGAAGGTTTCAATGTGGTTTGCGTTTGCTGAGCAGACAGTGTTGGCCAACCTGTTTTCGCATGTCTGCCTTCATCAATATACTGATCGTCTTCTAATAAGAAATCCATGCAGAGTCTTGGGTGAACAATATGCAAACATAAACATTTAACACACACAGAGTCACTTTTCAAAGCTGAGACTCAACTGCAGCCAAAGTTTCTGTCTTTTCTAGTAGTTCTGAAAGTGAGGTGCAAATTAAAAATGTCTGCTGTCACTGAGAGAATCTCTCTGCACATGCAAACATATTTGGAATGTCAGAAATATAAACGGTAGAAAAATGTTAAAGATTTTTTGTTCTCCTTTGGTTCAACAAAGCATGAAGAACAGTTTTCTCTCACGTTTCCACCTGCTTGGCTTTGGGCAAGTGACTTTCACATTTAGTTTGCCCAGAAACAATTTTTACTTGCCCAGTATAATGTTTGATAAATATAGTTCCTAATATTCATTTTTGTATATATATCAATGAAACATGTTTGTTTTTTTTAATGTTTTTTGTAATTCAGTATTTTTTTTTTTTATTAAGTTTCCAGGTTCCTGGTGTGTACCTGCATGCATCAGATAATGAACTCCAAGCCTACATTACCGTGTTAACGTGCCTTTCAATCCTTCCTGCTCATTTTTTTCAAACTAAACTTTGCTTTAAGCTGTTGTGTGCTTGGAAAAATATAAGTGTAATGTTAAAATCTAAAAAAAACTTAAGATAAATCACAAGACAAGTCAATGTCACAATGAATAACTTTTATTTTTTAGAATCACGGTATGTTTATACAAGATAATACTATTAATATAATCTTGACTTTTCTAGAGAATCATTATACATAGTTCTTATTTTTATTCAGGGTTTCCACAGTCTGACATCATTTCAGAATTCCCTGACTTTTTACCTCTGGATTAGTTTTCCCTGACAAAATAAATGCAGCCGTTTGTCGTTTTGGTAATTACATCAAAAATTACCGCTAGGTGGACGCCTTTTTCAAATCACGCGAGATTGTGTACAAAACAACAAAAATGGCGCCGGCAACGCTTCTGGGTCGTTTTCATCGAATGTTGGTGATTTTAAAGTAATTTTGAGTGATAATTTTTTTTTGTGATCATTGCACTTTCCCCGGCGGGCAAATGCAATGAAATTTGTACTCTCCCGACGCATAAAAACTACTTGCCCCGGGAGATCGGGCGATTGTTAACATCGAGCCCCGATGGTGGTCAAATCATCTCATGTCTCGTTGTATTATTATGATGTTATAGAATTTCTTACTTAGTAACACCTATAGACGGGTTCTCTATTATATATGCTCGATAATTAATATCATTATAGCATTATTACCTCAAAATACAAGACTTAGAACCTCATCCTTCTTTTACAGCCACCTTTAGACGGCCTGTAGAACATAATCTGCTCATTTTAATGGGCAGAAACAAACTTGTTTGTACATCTTAAGATTTGTGCAGCAATCTTTGTTGATCATCTGCAACATGCTCACTTGTTTACTGAAAGAGAATTGCATCTGCATGTTAGCAGCCCTGTTCTGAATCTTTTAAGATCATGTTGCATTATTGAAAATGTCAGTAGCAATAAGCTCTTATATTGTCATTCTTACACAGCCCTACCATGAATGTTTTAATAGTGTTACTTGTAATGATGATCATCTTATGAGCTGTATCCTCTGTGTTCATATTGGCTTTTAGTCGTGACAAATGGAGACAAGTGAAAAGAGAAAAACATAGTGATATTGATAGAAAGAAAAACTGACACCAAATGCACCAAGAGTATAAGCCTAATTCATAAAACCACATATTGGACTAAATTACAGTCGCAAACTGCTTGCATCCACACCGTGAACTCTGGTTTTGGACTGAATGCAGGCAGTTTTTGCAAGCTCCTTCCGCGGCGGAGGGAGACATGGCTGTTGTTGGGCTCGCGGTCTGAATGACGGCGCGCACTGTACTGATACGAACAGAGAAAAAATAGGACCAATTGATAAAGACGTCGTGTGACTTTTTCCACTACAATGCTTTTTGGGATGCAAAAATATCGCTTCTTTTGAACACATAATGTTTTGGGAAGAGAAACGCTTTATTTCGCTGTTCCTAAAAAACCTGCCGGACTACTTTCCGCTTGACCAAAACTGGACGATAAATCCTGCTCACAGGACGCTGCCAGGGGTAAGTCAGTGTGATTGCATGCCGCTGGTGATGAGCCAATGCCAACATTAAGAATCAGGAAATTGTCTTCATACCAAACTGAACGATTGTTGTTCTCTACTTAAACAAACACTTTTAGATATATAAAATGGACAAATTTTCTATTTTTTTTTTGTATATTATTTTTATTTAAAAGATGCAATGTATAACATAGATGCCACACAAACCTCATTTTATTTCAGTGTTGAATTCTGTTTAAAGTAACGGATCACTAAAGATGTGAACCTTTACTGGTTGATGATTTGCTTTATTCAGACCCCGCTGATTTTTAATTGGTTACCCCTGATCTAGATGATGGATTCTCAAAATGTGGAACGTCTTCCCCTTTTTTCAGGTTAATTCACTGCAGGTCTAGAAAACTCTTAAGTCAGTATTACTGCTCTAATATTAGTGCTAATATCACAATATATAACAAATATGTAAGTCACAGAAATTCAAACCAAATGAATTTGGGTTTATTCTGTTAGTTTTTTTGGGTTGAAAATGATGTTGTTTTACTCGTATTGACTGTTTAAGTGATTGCTGCTGAAAAAAGTTCTTATGATTCTATGGGGCTGAGTGGAAAATGATTGTTTGCTAAACAGGAACCTGGACTGAAAGGTCAAAGCATTGCTGATCTTCAGAGATCATACAAAGGAAGTCTCTCTGCTTGTGAAAGCAGTTTCCTGCTGCTGAAAAGGGCATCACTTCCAATCAGGGGTGGATTTACCATTAGGCAAAAACTATTGTCTAGGGCCCCCCCAAGTTCCTGGGGCCCCCATAAAACCCTGTGTTTCCATTTATGGTTAATACAGCTTATTATTTGTGCATATAAATTTTGTTTTTGATACTATTCCTTTAAAATGCCTTCAGAATGCTTGTAATAAGTCTTTTCTTCGGCCCAGGTGTATTCAAATCCACTTTTCTCAGACCCTCTAGTTGCTTTCATTTCAAAAAAATCACCTAGTACCAAATCTAGTGACTTTTTTCTGCTAATGGAGTCTTTGGCAACAAGATATAAAGTAGCTTAACTCTGCTCTCCAGAGCAAGTAGATTGGTGACCCGCCTCCTGTTTTCTCCTCCTCATGTCTCCCTGTCATGATTCATGCAGCCATTATTTGCATACAAATGAAAATGGAGAACCGCTTAGCACAGAGGTTCAACAGGGGGTCCTGTGACCCCTAGGGGGCCCCGGAGGTAGCCTGCATGGGGGTCGTGGAAAGCTTATATTCTCCCCTGTAATTTATTCCACTCAATTGAAATGCCTTAAACAGAAAAGTCAGCTGGAGTACAAAACAGAGAGAGGAAAACAAGAAGAAAAGGGAACAAACGTAGAGAAAACAATCTAATCAGAATCAGAAATACTTTAATAATCCCAGAGGGAAATTACTAAAACCAGCGCTTATATTTAATTCTCGTATCCGTGATAATGGGTCTGTTTTGTGTGTTGTCTTTTCAGTTCATAAGGCCCCATGCCTGTCTTTGCCTAGGGCCCCAAATTTCCTAAAATCCGCCCCTGCTTCCAATATTTATCTCACTTTTAATTTTTAAAAGCAGATATTTGAGGTGGAATTTTTTTCCCCATTAAAGAAAAATTCATGTCAGAGAAGTTTTATTTTGGTCAAAA
Source organism: Cyprinodon brontotheroides (assembly GCA_018398635.1). Taxonomy (NCBI): domain Eukaryota; kingdom Metazoa; phylum Chordata; class Actinopteri; order Cyprinodontiformes; family Cyprinodontidae; genus Cyprinodon; species Cyprinodon brontotheroides. The sequence goes on along the minus strand of JAGKQL010000005.1, from coordinate 2,617,165 downwards.
AATGCTTCGACAAAAAACATAATAATAATTTTAAGGTTATTTTAAAATACTTACAAGAAATTTTTCTACTACATTCATCTTCTCCTGAAAAACTTTGTTTCCTATAAAGGTAAGAGGTTTTTCTGTTGTTGTTTTTTTGTCCCGATTCTTCAACACAATTTAAACCTTTCTTTTTGCATTTGTAATTCATTTTTTCACCTGTAATTTAGCAGCATCTGTTGCATTGAAAATAACTGGGATTTGTGCTTTTGATAAATTGAAACAACAGCACCATGTTTTCACAATCAGACAGGAGAGGAAACAACGGTACAGTTTAAAGGGATTATGCCGCATTAGGGAAGCAGGTAAAGCTTCAGTAGGACCGGTCCCACACAGCGGGGTTGTTTTTTAATAAAAAAGTGAAAAACTTCTTGAGCTCTGTGAGCGATAGTGATAATAATTTCTGCTACTACCTGGATTACTGTCAGTTTTTACAAACCATGCAGCTGCTTTTCCCTGTAAATAAGCTTATTTGTCAGATCATAGCCTCCGTCTCATACTGTTGAAATGATGGTTCTGTTCTTTTTATTAGTTGATGCTGAGAAAAACGTGGTTGACTTCTTAGCAGCGTCTATGAATGAGCCTCAGTTCTCGGTCTTTGACATTAAATAACTTTACAATCAAATCTGTGCAGAAATGAAACCTCTCAGTTGAATTAAAGCTGTAAATCCTAAGCATTGCAGTTCAGCAGTAACTCAGTGGATATCCTCTAACTTCAGCTTAACTCTGTGTTTGATTTGTGTTCTGATACTTTAGGGGCTAAGACGCTTATGAGGGCGAATAGGGAATTAAACTAGGGTGAATGGAAATATGCTACTCAGAAATATCTTTGAACTTTTTATTTTCATTAGCATTAGAATAGTGGTAAGATTTGTTTTCAAGCAGGTATAAGTATGTACCATTATAAGCACGATCTTTCAAAGAGCTTAGTCTTTAACATTGAAAACATTTAAAAACAGATTTATCCATCCTTTACTTTATTAGTTAACTTTATATATTTATCCTAGTTGATGTATTTGAGGTAACTCCTGTCTTAGCTATGGTTACATATAAAATAAATGGTGCTACCATCGCTGCTTTGCACAAAGTGTCATCGACTAATGTCTAAAGGTGCGTTCAAAGCGAACGGGAATTTTGAGGATCTGCTGACTGTGTGCATTGCAGCAGAATTAAACAACCACCTAAATCCGTGCGGTTAGAAATAAATCACGAGAGCTGGTGATTGACGTGGTTGCACTGTCACAGAGGTAGAAATGAAAATAAGAAAAAATAACATAAAAAGAAAACTGAGGTGTCTGTTCCTGTTTGGATCGGAACCCCTGGTCGTAAGCACGGACTCCTGGACTTCAGAACGTCCTGTTTGGAACCGCTTCCCTGACCACAGGATCGGGTTTTCTGCCTGCATCGGGTGGGTGCATCGGGACGCTTGACCTGCTTAGCGCTAGGGGTGTCAACAATAATCGATTCGCCATAGCATTGCAATGCGGGTATGCGCGACTCAGTATAAATACGCGCAACGCGCCATAATCCTATTGATATCACTGTTTATTTTCTGGCTCTCAAATGGACAAGTTGTGAAGTTTCACTACTTCCGGGCATAAGGCACAAATAACAATCAAGATGGCTGAGGCGGAGGGAGATGACCGTGAGTAGACGGGTAGGCCCTAATTAAAAACGCACCAAAAGCTTGGAAAGCGGATATCTTGGCACATTTCGGATCAATGGGATTGGATTTTGATGCATCGCAATGCATCGTGAATCGAATTGAATTGTTACCTGGTGAATCGTAATCAAATCGAATCGTGAGGGGCAGTGCCAATGCACACCCCTACTTAGCGCTGCATCTTATTGGCAGTGCATCAGCTGATCCTGCCTTAGATTAGTGGAAGGACTAACCAGCAGAATCCAGGTAAGTGACTCACATGGATAATCATCTTCTGTCAGATTATCATGGTCACTTACCTGTTTCTCCCACATCCAGAGTGCCAGTGATGGGTGGTGCCCCTCCTACCTCCATTCTGTATTGTCTCTGCTTGATTTGTTTTTTTTTTCCCACCTGTTTGCCTGAATACTGGGTTCATCTGGACCTGTTTCATGACAGAGACAGTTTAACTAATTATATCATCATGAGAACTTATGTCAAAACAAACTGTATCTTAGAATTTGCAGTTTTCTGTGCCTGCATCTTCCACTGGAGTCTGTATTTCTCATACCAATAAAACTCCCTAACTGTTACTATTCTTCAATTTAGAAATTTAACTAATTTCTGACTTTTTCACACTATATTTGCCAATTTGAAATCTTATATTTTTATCACTGTTACCAGAAACAAGTGCTGTTGATTGAATCTGCGACTAAACACGGAGCTGATAACGGTAAACACAGGCTAAATGGTTCCATTTGTTTGGTTTTTTATGGCGTTACAGAGCTCTGCTGGGTGATTCCCCTGGCAGAGGTCCACATGTTCTCACTGGCAGATTTTGTTTCAGCAGGCTGGGAAAATGCTGAAGGATGACCTCATTAGTCGATTATCAAAGAATTACAGAGAATAAAATGTTAACTCTAGGACACAGCCGTTAAAGATGACGTATTAAACTCTGTAATAGTTTATAAGACAGTTATATTTTAGAATAAACCACACAAAGCCCACTAGAAAATAGAAGCATGCATTGCTCTGGATTGTTTGCAACAATTGCCTTTGATTCAGGTTGATATAGTGTGGATGTCAATCCTGCACAACGCAGTGTTTCAATATTTGTTTTTCTCTCTCCTAAAAGTCAGGCTGATCAACAGACGTGTCTCCAAGGAAGTTTCAAGGTTTTTTTTTCATCCTTTAGCTTTTTGTTGCAATTCAACCAACTTAAAGTAACACTGCACAACCTCTGGCCTAAGTTTTAGTCTAATTTGAAATATAAAAAATTATTCTTCAGGTAAATGTGCAACACTTGGTGTGTGTTATCGTTCTGTGTTTTTTAAATTTTATCTAATTTTTTTCACAACTTCTAACATCTTTCATATTTCACATTTTTTATTTTTTACTGATTTTATATTAGCATTTTTCTACACATTTTTGTTGTTATATTGAGTCTTCATGGACGCTATCAACTTATTCTCATTATGAGTGCGTATCAAATCGTACAAAAAGTTCTGCACCGTAATTTCGTACGGTTTGGACGTTTTTTTCGTCGTATGCGCGTGCGCATCTGACGCATCATTCATGAATCTAGAATATAAATTACAATTAGCCCTAACCCTGACCTAAACAGCAAGCAACATAGTTAGAACCTGAAGCAGTGATTATTGCACTGTTTTCCCAGTTTTATACGTCCGTCAGCGGATCTGCTTTTCTGTCTGCCAGCTGCATGCGCTGCAGTGTAGTTTTGGGAAAAAGCGATGCGATTTCACTCTGCTTACTGATAATAACAATATGTTGACGCTATAGAACAACACTGAATTGGTCGATTAGCAAGTCAAGGGAGAGCGTATGAGTTTGAAGTGAAGAGTGTAGCTGCCATCAGAGTCGACTCATTTAAATGTTCTAATAATTAGTTAAGAACAACAGTTGATACATACAAATATTGAATTTAAAAGTTCAATCATAAATAAATAAATACCTTTCGGTAAATTTATGTTGTTTGTGTACGTTGGTTAAGAAGCTCATTCAAATGTAAGGAGGAACCTGTTTTTTGTTTCCGCATTTCAGTGTCACGTTGTTGCCCATGGGAAAGATTGATTGACACCATTCTTTTTTTTTTTTGCACCTGTTTTCAAGAAGTTTCACCAGAAAGCTTTAAGATTGGTTTTCTGAGAAAAGCTGTATAAATAATCTTTATTCCTCTGGAGTTTATGCGGCCAATGAGGTACGACTTTGTTTTACTTGAGTTTATTTGTGTAAACCTTAATATTTGTTTTGAGCTAATTTGGGGGTTTTGTTTCCCTTCTCAGTTCTGACGGCATTTTTTGATGTTTTTTATAAGACGTGTCCACAATAAATGGCTGTTACAAAACAAAGAACGATGTTGAGCCTTGATTATCTCGAGAGGAGTAACAAAGAGAATATAAAATAAATTTAAAAATGCTATTCATAAAACTCACAAAAACAGACATTTTTGAAGAAAATTTTAAATGTAAAATGAGTATAGACATTTTAGAAACATAACTGTAGGGATTTGGTGTTGGTTTGGAGGACCCAAATACAGAGGCAAGTAGGCAGCAGAGGTGAATTTTGGTGGGTTTAATAGGGTTTACAGGAACTGAGGCAGGGAATCAAAAGGCTCAAACAGAAATAACAGACAAACCAGAACCAGGGGAGACATCAGGGGAAAACCAAACTCTAGGAGCCAGGGAGAGACGAGGTGAGGCGAACGGAAGGCGTTAGGCAGGATCCAGCAAACAGGAACTGAAGAGGGAGGAGGCTTTAAAAGGGGACAGAGGCAAAGAGAGGGGCTAGCGAGGGGATTAAAACAGGTGAGGAGCAGAGCAGAAAAAGCAGAGCAAGGGAAAGAAGGACACAAAGAGGGGAAGCATATGGAGAGCCATTTCAGCCAAAATTAAATAAATAAATAAATGGGTGAAATAAATAAAAAAATGAGTAAAATAAATCAAAAATATGAAGAAAAATGAGAGAAATAAATAAAAAATTGATAAAAAGAAAGTATTTGTTCTAATAAAAGGAATATGTAAATAAAAATTGATTAATGAAACTGGGAAATAGAAAATGGGTTAATGGAAAAAAGAAAATTGAAAAATGGTTAAATAAAAAAATAGATTAATGAAAATGGGTAAATAAATCATAAAATGAAAAATGGATAAATGAAAAATAGATAAAACAGAAATTGAGAAATAGTAAGATAATCAGAAAATAAATAAATAAAAAAAAATTGGCTAATGAAAAGGGGAAATTGAAAAGTGGTTAAATGAAATTAGATTAATGAAAAAAAATCGGTAAATGGATAAAGGGATAAATGACAAATAGATAAATGAAAAAGATAAATTGGGAAATTGATAATATGAAAAATAAATGAATAAAAAGTTGGTTTAATGAAAAAGCTAAATTATTTATTTAACAAATTTTTTATTTATTTCTCTCATTTCTTCATTTTTTTATTTATTTTACTCATTTTTATTTATTTCACCCATTTATTTATTTATTTAATTTTGGCTGAAATGGCTCTCCATAGAAGCAGAGGACAAATAATGGAAAACCAAGACTTTGACAATAACATTGGAAAACATAATATACAAAAATATATTATTTTGTCAAAAAAAAAGAGAATTCTTTTTAAAAAAAAATTAAGCATAAAAAATACACTGAAAGAAAACTGCAAAGTCACTCTGAAAACATTTTTTTGTTTAAATGTTTTTCAGTGTTTAATTTCTTTATTGCATTCTTTTCTAATTTTAATCTGCAAAATGTGTTTTTTTTCCCTTTAACAAACTTACCACTACTAGTTCTAATTTCCGCTTCTAGTGATAATGGAAAAGAAATCACTGCACACTAAACCTGGAAGTTACTGGTCAGGCAACCATACTGTCTCAGAGTCACACAGTGTTACTTTATTTGTTTGGCTTATCCATCAATAATCTTCCTACAATCTGTAAAGCAGCTGAATTATCCAGCAGGGTAGGACACTTTCTACCCCTAAGTGCCACAAACCCGTTATTATCCATTCAGAACCTCCAGTGCTCATTGACCCAGAAAAGGGTTAACACCAGCAGACCTGAGACAGCATGGTAAAAAGACTGCAGAGTGCAGCGACACCCTGGTCTATATTGTAGCCTTTCTGGACAAAAAAACAGGGATTGTAGAGCGGGGGGGCGTTGGTAATCCTCTCTGAAATGATCTCACCTCCCTTCAGGTCACTTCCTCGCTGCGGCCTCCCAGTCCTTTTGTCCTCTTTCTATTCTTTGTTCTTCCTACCGTGCTTTTCATCCGATTGAAGAAGTTAATTGTTCTACCCACCAACAGACACACACCTCCACACACCACCGCAAGTCATTAGTGTTGTTCCCTTTGGACGACGGGGTGTCAGGGACTCACTTTAGAGGTCAAGGGTCCGAAGATGGTGTAGCTGCAAAGACACACTGAAAAAACGATCTGGAAATAAGTAGAAAATGTCTTTAAAAAAGTCAATTTACCCTTAATTTGAGTCTGTTAATAAGATGTTTTGCCAATGGAATGAGTATTTTACTCTTAAATAAGATAATTAAATAACATGCACTTGAAATGAGACAATGCAATAGTTTTTTCTTATTTTAAATGTAAAATGTCTTGATTCATTGGCAAAGTGTCTCACTTACCTTCCCAATTCGAGACAAAATTCACTAATTTTAAGAAAAATTACTTATTTAGATTTGCATTTTTTTGCAGTGCAGATCCTTCTTCTTTGTCCAAACAAAGTTTGATTTTTGGATTTTATCATCTCTTGTCTCTTATATGGTGGATGAACAGTGATTTGCAAATAAATAAATAAAAATAAAACAAAGCTGAACAGAAATAATTTCAAAGCTGATAATTTCTTCTTAATAAATACCATACAGTGTGCTGCAGGGCTCTTGTTGTCATGATGCCCATGAGACACTTTTCACCATGAAGAAAAATGACCCTCCTGTGGCTGAAAGTTCCATGTTACTCGCTTCCCTTTTCATTTCCCTTGTATTTTGTGGCCCATTCTACAAACAAGGGATACATATTTATACATCAAAGAACGGCCCTTGGCCCCTTCGGTTTGTCCAAGAAGCCACAAATTGAGATCCATGTGCAATATAGTCCTGGGATGAGATTATCCTGAGGAGCGGAGCTTCTAAATACAGCAGGCTAACTTGCCTTCTCCCTGTCACACCCTGGTTGGTGAACCTGCTGCATTTTTTTTTTCTTGCTCCAGGCCATTTGGTGTGTTTTTCCAAGAGATCTCTCCCCTCAAACAGCCAGCTGAGCTGTAATTGTGGGTCCGACGTTCGTCTCGGTGTCTGTCTGTTGATGTCTGAGGGAGGAGGGAGGTTATGGCTGCTGGCAGCGACAGCGCTCAGCTTCTCCTCTGGTTGATACGGTAGCGCTCGTGTAACTTACACCACCCCTGAAGTGGTGCTGCCACAGATTTTGTGCAAGAAGTACTCAGACAAGAAGAGCTGCTACTTCATGATTTTGTTTAAAGTATTGCTTAAAATAATAGTTTTCTAAAATATGCTTTGGTTGAGGCCCCTCCACTGTTACTATGGTGCCTCCAATCTAAAGAAAAGGGTTGGGGGACCTGATACATCACTCATGTTGATGAAATGTGGCTGAGCAAAGCCAGATGTGTTTTTTTTATTTTTTTATTGCTGAATCCGTAATCGATGAACATCATTTTCCGTTTTCTACGAGATGACATGATTCTGAATCCAACATCTTTTTTATTTAAAGCAATAAAATGATTGCGGTTTGAAGCCGAAATAATGGGCTGTTTATAAGGGCTGCTTTAAATGCACCTTTACGGTTTGTTTACTGTGTTACTATGAAGAAGCACAACAATCTCAACATCAGGACGCATTTTAAAGAAAAATCATAATTTCTTTTATTGATTGATAAATGAAAATATGAAGTTGTTTATTAGTAATCAGCCTCACTTTACTCTGAGAACCCTGGATAAATCCCAAACTTTTCCTTCCACTTATATCAAAGGTGTCCAAGGCGCCATTGGCGACACCTTCTTGAATCTGTACCACCCTTAAAAACCTATTTAGATTTCTTTGATTTATTCAAAGAAATCTTATATTTATTCAAAGAAATCTTATATTATAAGATTATAATTATAATCATAATTCTAATCTTATATTATAAGATTATAATTATAATGTCATTTGTTTTTAAGGGTATACTATGCAACCAGTGTTGATTTTCCAGCGAGGCTCCAGCGAAAGAGGGCGAAAGTAAAAGTGCACAGTCGTAAATATGGAACCTTGCAGCCTTCTTTTTTTTAGCTCTGCGCCATTCAGAAAAAGCTTCGCCCAATGTTCACCGCATTATATGACTCCTCTCTCTGTCCAGAGCCCTTTTTTCTCTCTTAACTTGCCTGCTCCGACATGGGCTTTCGCCAGTTTTTTTCTAAGCTGGTTCCGCCATGAAAACTGCACAAATATCGCCACTACGCTAGCAACGAGCATACCTTTCACTGGGGAAGTGTAGCAGTTCTGCGCCCGTAAAGCAAGACCCGACTCTCATGATGCCGCGAGAGACTTCTGAGCCTGTGGAGGTGCTTGGCCGAGGGCTCCTGCAAATGCAAGTGCGTTATTTCCCCTACAGACCACCAAAGGCGAGAAAACCTTTGTTCGACCTGAAATGAGCTCAATTTAATCATCCAAAGCGTTACTGGAACACATTAATTAACTGAAAAATGTTGCATAGAATGCATTTAATATCTTAATTCGCTTTTCCTCTTCCTATGCCACCAAGTCGCCATTTTGTAGAAGAAAATACCATTTTATCAATCAAAAAGGTTCTTCTTTCCCCCACCCTTCTCATCCCACAACTTGCTGTCGCCAGTAATAAAACAAAACCCATCTCACATAATACACACATTTTCATTTAGCCCACTGTTCTTGTCATGGCCTGAAAGTATTTCAAGGACATATAACATGTTATATTGTCCCAAAAATAGTGCTCGTAACATTTGCCAAGATTAATATTCCAAAATGAATTTTAAACAAATTTTTCACCTTTTTATTCACAAGATAGACACAGCAAAGAAGTTGACTGACAATAGTAGAAAAAATACAATGAAAATATATACATATATAAATTTTTTCAAGCCCCCATGTCCCCACCAACAAAATTAAATCCTAAATTTAACTTAAATTCGTTGTATGCTTATTGTTCAATATGCCAAATGATTTACATCAAGCAAAGAGTTTGAAAATAAACTCCATATTTTCCCGATTTTCTCTTCCAATCCTTGTGCAGCTAATCCATTTGTTCTAATTTTTTTTTTTTTTTTTTGTACTTATTTATTTTTTATTTTATTAATCTTGGACACAAGAAAAAAAGTTTGTGTGTATGTATATATATATATATATATATATATATATATACATCCTGGTAGATGGCAACAGATTTTTATCAAGAATATCTCTGTACATTTTTCACATTCATCTTTTTCTTCAAATATTTGAAGTTTGACAGTACCATATGCTGAGAAGACACTCCCACACCATGGTGTTCCCACCTACAAAACTTCAATGTTGGTGATATGGTGTTTTTGGAGTAATGTGCAGTGCCATTTGACCTCCAAATATGATCTGTATTATGGCATCAAAAAAGATTAATTTTAATTTAATCTGACTTAAGACCAGACTCCCAGTATTTCACAGGTGTCATGATCTTAACACTGATGACTGGCTTAATTGCAAATTTCATTCCACCTGTTTTATTCTTTTTATATTTTTTATTTTTTATTTACTTTGGAAAAGTCATATTATGCACAGCGGTGTTGATTTTCCAGCGGGGCTCACACAGAGGCGAAAGTAAATTTTTAATGTAGGTAAATATGCTCAACTGTTCTCCTGGTTTCTCCGTCAATGCCGAAGCTGGCGGTTGTTTTGAGCTTAGCAGACAAGCTGACACAACAAATCAGGCATGTCTACTGCATGATGAAAGTGGACTATTTTGATTGTTCCAATTTTAGAGTTTGAAAATTTAGCATGTTTTCATACACATTATGTGTTATGCATGTGTCTAAATAACAGAGATTGTAGTTAGCAAGTTCTCACCATAAAGCAAGACCGACTCTCGCGATGCACAAGACTTCTGAGCCTGTGGAGTGCGGGCGAGGGCTCCTGCAGTTGCAAGTCACGGTATTTCCCTACAGACCACCAGAGTGGCCGAGAAAACCTTTGTTTGACCTGAAATGACTCATTTAATCATCCAAAAGCGTTCACGAACACATTAATTAACTGAAAAATGTTGCATAGTATGCTTTTAAACGAGGTAAACCCTGTTGAGATCTGGATCTCATTTTCAAGGGGGACCTGGGCAGAGATCTGCAATACACTGCAACCTGTTTGAGAAAATAAAACCAATTAATACATATGCACGAATATAAAACAATAAAAAAAATTTAAAAGCAGTGACACTGTTTCATAGAGGCCTGTTGTCTATCTTTAAGAACCGCTCAAAATAAGTCCAATGAAACAGTGTCCGACATCTTGAGCTCAGACTGGAGCTGATTCCACGCTGTAGGAGCCAGACACACTGAATTCTTTCTTTCCTTTATCAGTTCAAACACAAGGAACATGTAGAGGAATAAAGACATTTGAGTGTAAAAAATGTGAACTAGTAGATCTATGCAAAAGAGAGCTTAAGTATGTTGGTATAAGTTTATTCTGCCCGGTTTCTCATTACCTCTCATCTGATCCACCTGCTCCTGCCCCTATTTAAGCTTTTTGCTTCCAGATTACTCTTGTTCTCTCCAGCCTGTGGTGAGAGTGTTTTTGTGTTCTTTAGGGTTTCTGATTTTGAGTCTGCCTGTTCCTGTTCTGATCTGTTTGCCTGACCTCTCTTCATACTCCTGCTTGTTCTCTGGGCATGGACTGAATTTGTAAACCAGGTTAGTGACTCACGTTCATAATCTTCCTTCATTAGATTAATGTTGTCACTAACGTGTATTTCTCTCTGCTTAAAGTTTCCTGCCTCAGATGCCCTAGCTACTGCTATTCAGATCCGCCAGTTCTAAATAAATGCTTTTTGAGTTTTCGTCTTTCCGTCCTGAATACTGGGTCCTTTTGTCGGCTTGTCGAAAAGCTGTGCAGCAAACTTTAAACGAACTTCAACATCTCTTTTTTCAGCAGTGCAGTCTTGCATGGTGAGCATGCAGACAGGCCATGGCCGGTGAGTGCATTACGTATTTTCTTTGAAACAATTGTACCTGCTAATTCCAGGTCTTTCTGAAGCTCTTCACTTGTAGTCTTTGGCTCTTGGACAACTCCTCTGATAATGCTTTTCTCTCTTCTCTCAGGAATATTGCGAGGAGCACCTGTTCATGGTCGGTTTATGGTGAAATTATGCTTTTTCCACTTCTGGATTACGGCCAAAAAAGTGCCACTAGAACATTCAGATATTTAGAAATCCTTCTTTAACTAATGCCATCATTATTATTTGGAACAATAAGGTTGGAAGGTCTTGAGAAAGCCCTTTACTTTTACCCATCATGATATGTTTTGTGTGTGACACCAGAGACACCTTTTTATAGGCCATCATTTGTGACTGAACCAGCTGATATTAATTTGCACTGACAAGGAGCAGGATTGCTTTCTAATCACTGAGAGATTTCGGCTGGTGTCTTGGTTTTCCGTGCCTTTTTGCCTCTTCCTTTGGCTTTAAACTTTATTTCAAGGATATACATAAAAAAAAAAAAACATAAGCTTGTTTGAGTAACATAGGTAAGTATCCCAAAGTGAATGACTGAATGTAGTGTAAAGCACTTTGGTCAAGTCTCCTGACTTGACACAGTGCTACATAGTACAGCCGATTTACCAAGGTGGAAGAGGGACCTATTTGATAGCATGAAACCCAATGTGATGATAAGAATCAACAAAGTAAAACTGGAAAAGGATATAATCCTTTTTACTGAAGTTCTGGTTGCTCATATTTTATTTTGATATTTATCATAATGTGAACAGATTTTTTTAAACGGGTATCTATACATGCTTGTACTCTGTTTGAATGATTATAAGAGGTTGGTCACACAAGTTTAGGTCTTTTTGCGCGGAGTTTCCCGTTTCCTGAGTAATGTCTTCATAACGGCCCCATAACTTCAGGAATATGATAGGTTTCCTGATGCTGTTTTTTTTCTTTGTTCTTCTTTGTCTGTTTAGCCTGTCATGAGGCACAGCTGTTTCCAGCATGTGTTGTAGCCGTCTGACACACGATGCTCCTGTTCTGTTCTCTCCTGTCCTCTTGGCCTGTTCCCGCTCCTTATTACAGACCCGGTGATTCCCCTTTTGCTTAAATCGGTGGAGTTTTTGAGGCAAATTTGTGACTATTGGTCTGGTCTAAATTAGTTTTAACTGTGTCAGTGGTTGTGGTCAACTGCGTCTATGGCTGCTACCATGGCAGGCATCTGTTTGTCTGTCACTGCTGTCTTACAGTTTGCGGCCCTGCCTAACCTCATCCATGTGGACAGATATAAACAGACTTTGGGCAAACCACGCACAGGATTTGCATGTTTGCATCAGTGTCAAGAGCTTGGAATAACAAAAGATGCTGTTGAACTGGACTGAAAATGCTTTGAAAATATCCCTAGTAGCTAATGTCACTAAGGTCACTGTCTTTTTTAAAGTACATTCTCTGCAGTTTGACCTTGTGACCTAAAGTTCTACCCTATCCAGTATGAAAGGCATAAAGCAATATGGTTTAGATCACAGATGTCCCATCTACAATTTGAAATCAACATAATCCAAAAGGAAAGTATCGTAACTTATTACTGTGTAAGAAAAGTAATTAATTCATTTCTGTAGATAAAAAACAACCACAAAGTGGAAAAAAGAAACTTATAAAATACATTATGGCTGTTGCATTTATTGTTGATGTGCAAGCAATGTTTACATATTTCTCTGGAGAACAGCAATCTATGTTCTTTGACATTGTCATGATGTGTTTAGAGGTCTGACCCAAAATGCAGAGAACCACTCAGAGAGCAAGGCAAAAGGTTAAACAGGTTTATTGAGGTAAGGGTAGAGGGGGTTGGATCTGGAACTCAGAGGGCTGGTGAACAGGAACTAGAAGGTCTGGAGAGGATATCACATAGATTAGTTCAGGGACAGTGAGAATCTTGGATGCACGTCTGGGGGGGTTCTTCTCTCGCTTTGTTGATCCAGAGAAGAGGGGACTCGTTGGAGAGTGGACAGGTAGACATTCGTTGGACCCGGAGGAGCAATAGAGCGGAATGCCACTTGGAATTCCGAGAGAACTTGAACGAGACGTGTGGAGGTTAATCCCCTGCTCAGTGTGAAACACAGAACAATCCTTCCAGGGGAAGAAGGCCAAACATCCAGCTTGCAGGATGGTTTCCTGCCAAAAGACAAAGCCAAAAACAAGGTTAGACTCAGTGAAACGAAGACCCAGTAAGACTCAGCAAAACTCAGGTATGCTAGAGTACCCAAAAACTGGCAAACACTCTGGCCTCGAAGTAGTGACAGTCCACTGCTTAAGTACTCCTCCCGATAATGATCCAGCGAGACGCAGGTGTGCAGGAAGGACCAATGAAGACGGGCACCACCTGGTGGAGGAGAAAAGGAAACACAAAAACAACCCACAAAAACTGGATTCCTGACAGACATAGTTCATTTAGAACCACAAATCTAGTTTTAACCTTTAAAAGAGCACAGAGTAGGAAGATCACTATTGATGCAACTGATAGTATTGAAATGTTATTTGATGTAAATTTAATTTCAATTCAGTTTATTTCTATAGAACATATGCATTTTATGCATTTTACAGAGACAAATCAATAGAGTCATACGTCAGATTGGTTAAAAGCTTTCTATCAAAGTTTACTATATTGATAAAATATTACACATTTTGAATGATATTGCCATTTATAGCAATTTCCTGTACAAAAATATCTAGGGTAATTTATCTGCAGGTAAACTGTATCAAGGATTCCACTGCAAGCAATGAACAAGCACAAAATTATGACTTTTGTAAACCCCAATTACTAAAATCTATAATAGGATTGTTACTTTCACAACTTGGATCCATAGAGGCAGCAGTGAATATTTATAATATTTATATTTTAGAAGTGTGATTAAATGCAGCTAAAGTTTGCTGTTTAGCCATACACTCGAACTTAACATTAAATATATTCCAAAGTGGTTTAATTATTTATAAATATTTTCTGTTCCTTTTTTATAATCAGTATTTGCGCATTCAGGTATGACTGCATATGCAGGTATTCATAGATATATAATCTATTACAAAAGACGTTTTAATGCTTACATCAAAACACTCATAGCTATTGTAATAAAGTAACACAAATATGAGGATACATTTAAATAAAGTCAATCACCCATCCCTACTTGGAAGTGTTTAGACTGTCTAATTATAAATGTGTAACCCTGTTAATTTAGCCCCTTAATTACCTTGATGTATTACATGTTCTACTAAAATTCGAAAATGAGGTGCAACTCCAAATTTCGCCACTGGGTGGCAGCCTATGAAGGAGACCTCAGGCAGCTCCTCAAGAGGACTATGACGAACTGCAAGAGTAAGAAAGGATTAGCACAATGGCTAAACGCATTCTAGAGGGGGAGCCTCCTTCTGATGCAGTGTCTGCAGTATGCCAACATCATTCAGTAATGTTGCACTTACCTGTCCTTGTTCAATCCCTCGCTACTGATGCGTCTGCAGTACCTGACCTGTTCTCTAGCCATGGACAAGCCACCTTACCTGGGATGACCAGGGAAAAAACTACGAGCTGAACTGCCTGAAATCAAGTTGCTCCTCCGGGAGTGGGAAAAGCTTGAACTTATAGATGGTGTTCTCTATAGAAAGTGTTCTGATAGGGGCAGCCAAACATACCAGCTGGTCTTACCAATGAAATACAGAGACAGAGCTATTAAAGGTTTTCATGTCGAAGTCGGCCATTTGGGGCCAGATCGTGTGTTGGGTCTTGCTCGTGCTAGATGTAATCGACCAAAAATGAAAGAGACAGCAGAAAAGAAATGTCAGACATGTGAGCGTAGTTTCAGGAGAAAAGCTCAGCTGCAGAATGCAGCTCTTCTGTGAATCTAGATTTAAATAACACTTTCTCTTGACTCTTAATGCTTTTATAAGCAGTGCAACAACTGTAGAGGGTTACACATGCAAACAGAAAGCTCTGCTGAATCTGTGATTTTTACTTGTACAAAAATGAGATGTAGGGAATGTTACAGGTATACATTAGAGTGTGCATTATAAGTGAGAGATTTTGGAAGGGTCTTAGTTTTTGTCAGGCTTGTTAACCTCATATGCAGGCAAGGGCTTGATCCAAATACCTTAAATTGAAGCTCCTCCTGTTTCTAGCTCCTATTCTTCTCTGGATTGCTGCTTATCATCATTACACAATGGATGCGCTCGTAAATAATCCTGGTCAATTTTAGATTACAGCCTTAAAAAAAAGAACTACAAAAAAGACAAATGTAGCAAACTGCCGAAGATCTCCATTAAAAAAACCAAAACACATAAGGGTGTGCACATTATAATGATACAGAGTACGTGTGAAGAAATAAAGTATTTTTGTTATAATCCATTAAGGTTGGTCTATGGTGCTGCCATGCAAAGGATTGTGTGCAACCATGTGGCTCCTAGAGACTCCTAGGGTCGTTAGGAGGTCCCTATGCTAACTGCATTTACGCTAGGAAGCTTTCTTATTTCTGGTCCTAACTACTTCCTAATTACACTATTCAGATAGCACTTACTATAGGAACCACACTGCAAAAATGATCTCAAAATGAGTAAAAATAGGTTAAATTAAGGGTATTTACCCTTAATTTGAGCAGGTAAATAAGATGATTTGCCAATGGAATGAGTATTTTTACTCTTAAAATAAGGTATCTAGATATTATGCACTTGAAATAAGACAATGCAATTGTTTTTTTCTTATTTTAAGTGTAAATTGTCTTGTTCCATTGGCAAAGTGTTTCACTTAAATCCTTAATTCAAGAAAAAAATGCACTTATTTTAAGAAAAAAATGACTTATTTAGATTTCATTTTTTGCAGTGCACAGGAAACACTTCCGCCGTTGCCGAAGTGTCCTTACACCATTGAGGTACTCAGATCAAGCAAATATTTCCAGAGATCTAAAACATGCAGGTCATTGGACCTTGAGGAAGCCTACCATCATAGAATAAGCTGTTTGATATTGGATTTAGCTCATGTTTCATGGGATCAGCTCACATACTTAAATTAACTACTAAAGCCACAAATATGTATTATATACACAAAGGTTGGATCTATTTAAAGAGGTATAAACCTTGACTTTGGTTAACTGTAACTGATTTAACTGGATTGGAATAAACCCCTTAGTACTGATTATTGTACTTTTTAAAACTCCCACGGGATTCCTGTGGGATAAAGTCAGTATTAAACGATCCGCATTTTTAAATAAACAATTAAACATTAACTGGGAGCAAACCAATTGTAACTAATAAAAAACTGGGATTTATCGATTCCAAAAAATAAATAAAACAGAAAGAAAAAAAATCCAGTACTGGCGCCAGAGTTTGTAGTTTTTTTTCATGAAACCTACACTATATGGGCTGTTAAAAAAACTACATCGACCCAAAAACCAACAGTGCTTGGCGCTTTTTGGTGTGGTTTTCAAACAGGCCGCAAAAAACAACATTGGAGGGACCAACAGTTAGTGGCTTAACTCGACTGACGAAAAGTTTGATTGTTTTGATTGTTTATTCACCCAAGATAAGCATGGTCTGTTTCCTTGTTTGTTACTTTATTATGTATTTATAATTATTATTCCTTTTACTTTAACTGACCTTTACTACAAAATTAGAAACAGTAACTTAACTGATACACATTTGTCCTCTTTTTTGTATGTGAACAAAATGATAAATGACAATACAAAATCAAAACCCAATGAAAGTGACATAAGGGACACGATTTTTTTCTGTGGGAGTGGGAGAGGACAGGAGTGTTTTATCCACTCCCGTGATCAGTCTCTACCCCTTAGTACTGATTAATTTACTTTTTTAAAATTTTTTATGTATAAAACTTTAAGATAACATTTTTAAATAAACAATTTAAATAAACTGACCCAATTAATTGCAAGTACGGTCAATTCTAATTTATCTTTTCCTGAATGATGCATCCCTCTCATTTGAAGAACCCCATAAAGGGATCAGAGTTAGAATCGCTCTTTTTCATCCAACCTAGATTTATGGGCTGTTAAAAAGGGTACATCTTATATTTCCCTTTCAGTTTTGGCCCTTTTTGGTGTGGTTGAAAAACAGGCCGCAGTCTCCTAAGATTGTAGGTTATATTGTCTGTTTAATGTGGCTGACGGAAATCTTGGTTTCTCGCATTCTCCGACTTATGAAAGAAGCTAGTTTGAGTTTGAAGGCAGACAAGCCACATGACTAATAACATAAGGGAAGGATTTTATTGCTCAGATTTAATGGAGGGAGGGAAGAAAATTATATGTCAGTCCATAAATCCTCATGTCTCACAGTTCTTTCCCATTTATTCCTGTATTTTTACAAAATGATTCATGTGTGGTAAAAAAAAAAATCTAAAAATAACTGTATTATGAATAAACTTTGGTGTTTTAGCTTGCAAGAAAAATTGTTTTACATTTTGTGGATCGTTATGTTTTTTGTAAGAAAATCAATCTTAATAAAACGGAAATTAAACAAATAAACAATTAATTTATTTCGCTTTCTGTGTTACCTGGTCTGGAGTACAGCATTATCAGCCACAAAATAAGCTTGTTCTTTTCTATGCACCAGTATGTTTTTGTAAAACCAACTTATTAAAAACTTTTATGTCCCAGTAAGTAAGTTTATTTTATGTCCAAGTAATTTCTTATTTAATGTTCCAAGTATTGCTTTAAATATCTTGATCTGCTTGAAGATTAAAAATGCAGTCCTTTTTTTGGTTATAACAGCCAGTTTTTACAGTGTCCTGTCTGCTGACAATGTTGGCAATAAGAATAATTGTCTTATGCTACCACTCCAACATTTTTTACTTTTACAAATTTTTTTCCAACAGTATGGCTTTTGCAACTCTGCTCCACAATCATTTCATGCATACAAATAGCTTTTTATAATTATGCAGGAGTTTTACAGTTTATATGGACACTGCAATGTGTAAATAGAGCAGAAAAAAGCTGTCCAGGTTCAAGAAAAAAACAGAAAAAGATTAAAAAAAGAAATCCCTATAGAAAGTTTCTAATGACACAACATTTTCAGTCTGCTTCATCCACAACAAGATGAAAAAAAGAACAGCACAACCAAAAAGAAAAAAATGCACAACTTCACACGAAACTCCTCTCACCTCCAAGGCTCCATCTCTCCAACAATCACAAATGAAGTTAGGCAGGCATAGAAGAGTTGAACAGTGTATGCGGACGCTATTAGAAATGGATAAACCACAGCTGAACTTCATTATTGTATGTATTGTATTGTAAGTCTAATTACAATAATTACAATTCTAACCACTGAAATCCCTTCATCCTTCATACTTATAGAGACTGAAATGAAGTCCTGTATTTGGTTGGAACAGCCAGTTCCCACATGAACTCAAAGTACTGCTGACGATGTTGGCATGTTGAACTTCGGATTAAACTACCACTCTGTGATTAATTTTTTGTCTGAAGTATAATCATGAATACTTCAACACTTTTCTCTATGTTTTTTAATTTTTTTTTCCTTTTTCTTTGAAATGTTCTAGAAAATGTTATTTGATATTGTGCTGAAGCAACATAATAGCCAAGGTTCAATTATACATTTCAATATTAGTGATTTACAGAATTGTCAGCTTAAACACATAGAAGTTAGATTTTTTTTGTACAGTACACCAAAAGTCTAGTTCCATTTTTGAGAAAAAAAAATCTAAAAAACATATCTAATTAAATTCAATTTAATGTATTCATATAACGCCCATTCAAAACATATGTCATGTTGAGACACTTTACAGAGAAAATTCAATCAAATCATAAAGAGAGATCTGTTAAAAGGTTGCAGTTAATGGAATCTAGAGGTGTAAATCAAATCCATCATGGCGATTCGATTCAGTATCGATTTCCTGACCCAACGATTCGATTATTTTACGATACTCAAGAATACACCACGATACGATTCGATTAATCGATTAATCGGTTATTTTATTTTAAAAAAATTATTTAAGTTTCAAGTTTGAAATAAATCAATGAAAGCAGTAATATCTTTATGCATTTTTTTAGAAACAACAGCAAATAACAGAAGTAGAAAAGTTGCATCAAAAATACTGCAGAAAATCATTGCAATGAGAGTGCAATGCAATACCTCGGCTCCAGACGTCCCGCCCCCTCCACAGCCGCTCCGCTGCTCCTCTCCCAAATTGTAGCTGACCGCAGACAGTGAGGCATGAACGGAGGCGGCTTGTTTTGTTTTTATGACCGAAATTCGAGGAAAACAGCTTCGTGAAGTTTGACCGCTAGAAGAGCGAGGTGCGTGAGGGCGCTGGGACCCTTTTCCACCTGGATCTCCGCTCTTTTTGGCCCTCATGTCCCTCCCGTCGTTGGACTAAACTTCAGCCCCCACTTCCTCGCCGCCTCCGGCGTATTATCTAGACCCACGGCGTGTAGCACAGACCAGCTTCAATATTGAGCATAATTTAAAATGTCTGCATCAAGCTCACTGCAACACACTGCTGTAAGAGGATAACCAGGAAAAGCGAGGTAGGAGGGGCTAAATAGGTTTAAGCGCCACACACGCATAGCGGGAGGGAGAATTACGTCCAGGAGCAAATGGATAAAAAATCAACCCCAGTTTCATGGGAAAATCTACCCCCCCACTACGTTGGTCCACACTGCAAAACGTGGTGGAGGTACACATTAACACCATTTTTTGTGTGGTACTGTTACATTTCTTCTGCCTATACGCTTTCTATTGTTTTACGTCCTAGTCACGTGAACTTTCAAGATTCCAGGAAAGAAAATATAATATATAGATGGCCGACATTAGCTTCATTTTTTGTGGAAAGATTAATAACTTGAGTTTGTTTTGCATTAAAATGAGTTTTGATTACATTTCTAGTGAGAAATCTATAGTTTGTTGCCAGAATATTTACTCAGGGAATGTACATATTCACTTGCTTGTTAGTTTCTTGCAAATATTTTCAAGATAATGTGAAACTGAAACGTTTAGTGGGTAAATCAATAATTTCAATCAGTTTCTGCATTTAAATGGGTTTTTATTAGGTTTTGAGCGAGAAGTATAGGTTTTATTTACATAATATTTACTTAGTGAACATACATAATCACCAGCTTGGTACCTCCACTACGTTTTTGCAGTGTGGACCAAATTAGTGAGTCGGGGGTACATTTCTTACATGAGACTGGGTTGATAAAAATAGATCCGGGAAAAATTAATCGATTTTCTTGTGGGCGTAGCCGATGCATCGGATCGTCGGCTGTTGGATCGATGCAGCGATACAAAACGATTATTATTTACACCCCTAATGGAAGCCCATAAATATTTTGTATGTTCGAAGCAGCAACAAGTACACCAGGTGGCTCTGTCTGGAAAATAAACAGTTAAACGTACGAGTTCTGACTCGGGTTTCATGTCAGAATTGATGAAAGCGAGAACATAGAGTTAGTAAAAGTTGAGTCTACAACTATTTCTAAGAATAGAAACAGGAGCAACTCGGTGAAACACAGTTCCAAATCTATCATTTATGATTGAAGGTGTTGTTCCAGGATGGTGTCACAGCCAAAAAGACTCAGGCCAGATTATGCGAACCACGAAAAAGCAGACAATATAAAGTTAGGACTTGAATTAACAAAGACTGCACAGTTGGGGAAAAGAGACAAAATAAAGCAGAATTATAAAAGGTAGCCCCCATGTCCTCCAGCACCCTAAGACTATAGCAGCGTGATTATAGAGGTAGCTCAGGATAACCAGAGCCAATTTAACTAGAAGCTTTATGAAAACGTTTATCAACAGTTTTACGCCTACTCTGAAAAGCAGACGGGGTGCTTCATGAACTAAAACTGAAAACTGGTTCTGCATGAGAGGAGCTTAAACTTCAATATCTGCCTCCCATTCTACTTTTAGAAATTCTAGGAACCACTAATATCTCTGCAGATTAGAACAAAGTGCTCCTTTAGGAAAATAATAAACAATCTGAGCTCTAATTTAAGAGAAGGTCTGTTTATTTTAAGCTTCTTCCAGGGAAGGAGAATTTTAGTTCATGTTATTTACCAGGAAGCCAATGAGGGGAAGCTAAAAGAGGAGAAATATGATCTTTATTTTTCATTTAATCAGAACTCTAACTGCCATGTTTTGAATCGGGTGAAGGTTTTTTACTCTATTTAGTGGACTTTCTATCAGAAAGTGCAAACTGGCTTTTCTGTAATTATTTTTTCTGATATTTTGGGTTCTTAAATTGGATTTGGACAAGATAATAGTCATAGATCGTATATAGTTAGTTGTGTCTTTCGCAAATTTGGTCTGTTAAAATAGTACCAAGAGGGTTTCTATTGTTGAAGCAAAACCATTGGTCCTCCTGTTTAAAGCCAACGAATCAACATGGCTAAATAAAAGTGTCCGATTTCCAGTTGAGAAATACATATATTATTTCACAGCCATCGGTGCTTTTTACACGTCTACATACATAACGGTCATAAAACACCTTCACGTTTCTAGGTGCAATGCTGATATAAAGAATAGGAATTCAAAGGGATTGAATATAGAAGTATTTATAGTATCAGCTAGACGTGTCTCCTTTCATTGGAGATGATTTTGTAATAAGTAGTTCTTCAAAGGAAAAGCATCTTATGGTTTAACATCTGAGAAAATGTAGGATAAAAAAAGGAAATACCTGCTATGATCAGCTAGCAAGAGAAAAAAACCAACACATTTTTGTGTAAACTTGGTGCACATTTACAGATCATCTCAGGTGGGATTTCCCACTTTCACTTTGAAGTCCAGGGGGATTATTACATGAAAGGGAGATGTCATCAGGTGACGCCAGGTGCCTTGAGTAAGCAGAGAGCCACTTCCTCTCCAGTCAGCACCTTAAAACCCTGTCTTGCATACTAAAACTCATGTGGATTTTGTCTTGCTGCATTAAATCCATTTCAGATTTAACTCTTAATTTATCGGCTGGTTTCTTCTACAAGACAAAAATGAAGGAAGTTACAGCAGAACAGTTAAAAGCTCAGAATGGGAGCATGATCTGAATTTTTTTAAATGATATCTGGTTTAATATTGCTTTTGAGCCAGTATTTTGAAAGGAACCTTGACTGATCCATTCTAAAACATAGGTATATTTTGATTTTGTTATATAACATAAATTGGCCTGGTGCAGGGAGGTGAACCTTTGCCCAATTTTCAAGCAATTTGCAGCCTCTAACAGACTTCAATGTGTTGATATGTTGTTTAGCCTCATCCATTTAGCTTTCATCTGCCTTGCAACTCTATTTCACAACATTTTTTTGGTTTGTTTTATTTACATATATTTCCGTTTTTAGGTAGTATCTTGGGCTGTCTGATATGCAATTCAAATATTCAATTCAATTCAGTTTATTTCTATAGCGCAAAATTCACAACACACGTCATCTCAAGGCTCTTTACTGTTCAACAGATCATACAGTCAGATTGATTCAAAGTTTTCTATCTAAGGAAAACCAGTTGATTACATCGACTCATTGACTCAAATACAATCCCTCACACTAAGCATGCTTGTAGCGACAGTGGAGAGGAAAAACTCATTTTTAACAGGAAGAAACCTCCAGCAGAACCAGGCTCAGTGTGAGCGGCCATCTGCTGAGGCCCACTGGGGTTACAAAAGATACAAAAGCAGCTGGAAAAGGCCGATCTCCAGCATCTATAAACAAAGGTGTTGATGGCAGCAGCACAGCTGATATTTCTCTTCAGGATGGAGTCACAGCCAAACAGGAACAAACCAGATGAAGCTACTATGAGAAAAAAGCAGAGAGAGCAGAGCGTTTAGAGATTGAACTAACAGATTCTGCAGAATAGGAGAATAGAGATAGAATGAAGCAGAATGATGAAAAAAGGGGGTCCCTATGTCCTCCAGAAGTCTAAGCCTATAGCAGCATAACTATAGAGATAGCTCAGGATAACCTGAGCCACTCTAACTATAAACTTTATCAAAAAGGAAAGTTTTAAGCCTAGTCTTAAATATATATCTGGCTGTGCGACCAACCCTGACACTCAATGTAAGGGTATCAATCTCACAGTTTATCTCGTTAATCTCAGGTCTTTAAGTTATGGTGTCTGTGCTTTAATATAGAAGCAGTGGGGTTGGAATAAAATGGCTAATTCTAATCACAGAGCTTAAAAATGTTTGCATGAAAACGGCAGAGCAATCTCCAACTAGTTTGTTTGAAATGTCTGCAATTTCAACAGTTCTGTTGCCTTTATCTATTTTCGCAAAAGACAATATCTATTTTCACAAAGCATAGAAAAAAGTTATGTATATACACCCAACACAGAGCTTATGCCTCCCCCGACACACACACAGACAAAAAGGAACAAGTCTCTTATGGTAGCCAAACAGCCACTTTTGTCAGTACTTTACATTTTCTTCCAACATTAAAGGATATTTTACAGCTACAGGGGTTCCCCCAGGTGGTCAGGTAATTATTAGCTCAACTAATCAGAAAGGAAGTTTTCTTTGAGTTTCAAACATCCAGCATCCTGAGGTGAGCACAACTTCAGCACAACAAGGCAGAAGATCAACTAATGTTATTATGGGGATAAATGATTGGACTTAATGTTTTTAACTTGTCTTCAACTAAAGGTCAGTCTAGTTTAGTGTGAAATGCATACTAAGGCAATGCAAAAGCATCATTATTTTTACTTTGACAATCAGATACTGATTAATTATTTTACAGATAGATTTTTGGAGCTTTTGAAAGCATATTTTCATTTTGTGATGTTTGTAAAAGAAACAGCATTTTGTTCTGTAAAATGCCTGAAAGCAAAGAAGAGTAATGAAACAACAGAGCAGAAATGCTTTAAATCAAGCTCTACTGTGCAAAAATGTAAAAAGAAGTGAGTTTTGTCTTGAAATAAGTGTATTTTTTCCATTGATTTGAGCTTGTTGTGCAAGGTTAACATATATATAGTTTATATTATATTATAGTATCCATATATAGCATATTTCTACGGAAGAGGATTAGGGCCACTGGGAAAAAAAAAAGTTAACTGATTTTTTTATTTTTATTTCAGTATATTATGGGGAAAAAGTCAGAATTCTGACTTTTTCTCAGAATTCTGACTTTAATCTCAGAATTCTGACTTTTTTCTCAGAATTCTGACTTTTTTCTCAGAATTCTGACTTTATTTCTCAAAATTCTGACTGTCTTTTTTGTGTCAGAATTCAGTCAGAATTCTGAGATTAAAGTCAGAATTCTGAGAAAAATCTAAAGTCAGAATTCTGACTTTGCGTACTCAGATTTCTGACTTTTCTCAAATTCTGACTTTAATCTCAGAATTCTGACTTTTTTTCTCAGGAATTCTGACTTTAATCTCAGAATTCTGACTTTTTTCTCAAATTCTGACTTTTTATTGTCATCCAAATTCAGTCAGAATTCTGAGATTAAAGAATCAGAATTCTGAGAAAAAGTCCGAATTATGACTTTTAATCTCAGAATTCTGAGAAAAAAGTCAGAATTCTGAGATTAAAGTCAAATTCTGACTTTTTTCATATGTTAAACTGAAATAAAATTTAAGAATTAGTTTACTTTTTTCAGTGACCTAATCCTAATCTAAGCGTAGTCGACTCAATTCTAGTCAGAATATGAAGTCTGATACTGCTCCATAGAGCTTTGATTATGGGGAGGTGTTTCGAGCGAACCAGGAAAAAAATGCCTCTGCACTCAATTGGATAGACCTACAACCAATAAGAGCAGCGAGTGCGTGGCGTATGTTAGCGAGGCATAGTTGTTTGTCCACAAAATCCCAAAGTGTGCAGTTGCATATATAATAAGAAGATGAGACTTGATGGCGTTTCTCTGTTCCTCTTTTAAAATTAATTTGCTGTCGATATCTTCTAGAACAGACCTAATAGCAGAATCTACACACCCCAACTCTCCAGCGGCAGCCATTATTGTTGTCACCCATCGCGGCGCTTTGGTCACGCGTGGTTGATTACGTTACTGTTGATCATCTGTCCATCATGCGTATAAAGCCGCCCTGACAATTTGATTGGATAAGCCTGACAGGTGAAGCGATAATACTCGCACTACTATGGAGCAGAGCCAGACCGAACTTCCTGACCTCAAACTTTGTGGGCGGGACTAAGTTCGGAATGGCACCCAGGCTACTAATCCTCTTCCGTATATTTCTCATGTAGTCATATATTGTTTATGAAAACATGCCCTACTAGCTGTGTATCAGAACAACAAATAAAAGTGTGAACTGAGCTAAAATCAGGGTCCTACACATAATTCTGCATACATATGAAATAAATTCACCACAACTTCAATTCAAGCTATAGGAAGTTATGAACAAAAATCATTTAGCCAGAAGTCAAATATTTTTCAGTTCAAAACTTGACTAAGGCAGTGAAACTGAAACTAAGCTACTATGTGCAAAGAAGAAGGAAAAACATGGTTTTAAACTAAAATAAATGAGATGAAATGATATCACCATTCAGCATGGGTTTTATGTTTGAGAACAATTGAATAAGATATTCTAGCTGCACAGACCGGTTTAATAGGAGCCCAGTAGTAAAATAATTTTAGGATGAAAGAAAAGAGCTACATTGAAGTAGATTTATTAATTGGGAAAACATTTTTCTAAACAAAATCTTCACTAGGAATTATTCTGCCCTTTTGAACCTGTTCTGATCTTTTGGCAATAGTACAGCATTTATTTTCTCCTGGAACATTTTCTATGGTTGGGGCACTGAACATTTTTGGTCTGTTTGTTTTTTTTTAACCATTCTGGATTCAGAGGCGTAGCCAGAAAATTTTTTATAAGGGTGGCCGGACAATAACCAATGTACACTGAGGGGTGGCCGAAAGCGGATAGGCGCCAGAACCTCAGGGTCACACTGTACTGTTCCAACAGGAAAATTAAAGAGCACAACATTCATATTTTCTAAATAAAGACAAACTATCCTTTCCTACGGCCTTTGCTAACAAATAGACACATTTATATTGGGTACAATTCTTTCAGGTTTACGTTCTAGAGTGAACATCTTTTGCCATTGTCATTACTTACCCAATATCATTAATAATTATTCTGCATAAAATTGTAAAAAAAAAGTGCTAATATCCACATAAATTGATTATTTAATGTTTTTATTAAAGTGGTTATCTATGTTTTAACAGAATTTTGTTTTTAACCCTTGAAATACAAAATCTAGTTATGAAAAGTCCAGTGGATTGTATTTTAAACTTTTACGGAAGTTCTGAAAATAGCATTAATTCTGTACTTTCAGTATATTGATGTGCATAATTAATCACAGTGCTCTTGTTGTCAGTTAAATGTTAATATATGAAAAATGTAAATGTTTTAAATATTTCACTTGAGAGTATTTCTCTTGCCACTGTCTGCATTAAAGGGAAAAAGTGGTAGGGGTGACCACAGGGGTGGCCAATTATTGGATAAGGGTGGCCATGGCCACCCCTGGCCCCTGTCTAGATTCCAACAGCCTTTCTTAGAAGACGATTGAGTAGGTGTCTGGTTAATCCTTTCTGTTTCCATTTGGCAATTTATTTTAGATAACGCTTTGGAAGCCGGTATGATAAATTGCTTCCTATTAAGTAGCAGAGGCCACTTAAGATCTCCTGTTGTGACAGAATCCATGTTGCCAAAAACTCCGGCTTAAAAATGGTGCAATTTGATTTATTTTAGTTTATCAGTGAGACCAAATACTACATAACTGGAGATTTAAAGAAAGTCTTTATTTTTTTTTTAACAGTAATGCCTTTAGAGATGCTAAATAAATTGTCCTCATTCACCATTAAACCAAGAAGGCCTATAAAGTCAAATACAGTAGCTGTATTTTGTTTGGAAATTGACTTGCTAGTGTGTTTGATTATCATTGCAGGGAATCAGACTTTATTCTCTAAAGTCCACATTAACTTAAATACTTACCATCTTGCTTCACTTCTTATCTAGCACGATATAATCTGTCTAAAAAAAACAGCAGGGTGCTGCAGCAGTATGAATAACCATTTAAATCGTCATGATTTAACGATTGGGTAATTTCTGGCTTATTTAAATTCTTCTTGTTAAACATCAAGCTTTCCAGCATAAAAATCTCAGGTCCACCCATCCTGAACTGAAATCTATTTCCTGTGCAGAACTTTTTAATGCACTGAGTTACACCCTTGTTGATTTAAAAAAATACACAATGTATAAACTGCATCTTGCTTAAAACGATTATCTTCCCTGCCGGGTCTGATTTAATACTTTATGCCATAATTTATTCAAAGAGTCAGAACTGGTGCAGAGTTTTTATCCTTCTGGGGTGAGGAGGGAAAACTTGAAAATGTCTGCCCTGCTTCGCACAAAGCAGATCACACACATGTGCACAAACAGAAACCTGGAAGACATGAAGCTTTGTCAAAAGACAACTCAACAGCCTATTTGGCCAGGAGTTGTGTCACTGAAACCGATGACAAGCTCTAAACAACGGCAAGTCTCCCATCATGTGGTCTTAAAGAGGAAGTCCTGAATAAACATTTACTGGACTAATGCATTTTAAGGCTGATTTATACTCAGAAACCAGGTCGTGCGTGTGTGTCGCCGTGAATGCAGAGATGGCTTCCACCCCTTCTACAGACACTCTGCTGCACTCTCTCCCCAATTATAGGTGACCGCAGGAGCAGTGCCGCAGACAGACAGGCCTCTGATTGGTCAAATCTACATCCGGCTTCTACACTATGCGTACTTCCTGTTTGGTAGCTTACTGGCTTGTTTTATTTTGTACGACCGCCATTCGCGTGAAGAGCGAGGTAGCGTGAGAACGCCAGGACCCTCTTTTTCGCCCTCGCCCTTCCTTTGTCGCACAAACTTTCCCCCAACTTCCTCACCGTCTTGGCCGTATCTAGACCTACAGCTAGTTCCTGATTATCCCTCTTGCATTGTGGCGTGGAATGACATAGCGCAGACCACGCTTCAATACTGGAAAGCATAAATTAAAAATGTCTGCGTCATACCTGAGACAAGCTCACTGTGACACACAGCTGCTGCAGTATATGCAGCCCTTTGCAGTGTTGACAAAGAGACTAATCAGGGCTCGATGTTAACCATCGCCCGATTGCCCAGGGCAAGTAGTTTTTATTGTTGGGAGAGTACAAATTTCATTTCAAGTTCTTGCCCGGTTTGAGGTCGGGAAGTTCGGTCTGGCATTGCTTAATAGTAGCGCGAGTATGATGCGATGCCCACTCTCTGGCGATGTCAATCAAATTGTCAGGAAAGCTGGCGTATCGATCATGATGATGGTATGCATCTAGCAGTAACTTAATCAACCGTTATTCAATGCACGGCAAAGTGATTAAACAACAATGGCTGCCGCTGGAGAGTTGAGGTGTGTAGATTCTCGCTATTAGGTCTGTTCTAGAAGATCTCCCGACAGCAATAAATTAATTTTTTTTTTTTTTACAGTGTGCTGTCCGGTCTGGCAAGGTGGCAATAAGAATAATTGTCTTGATGCCAAAGTGAGCCCTTAACAGATTTTACTTTCACAAGTGTAGTGGTATCGCAATTGCCATACTGCTCCCACTTGTTTCATGTATATAAATTGCTTTATTATAATTATGCAGGGGAGTTTTACAGTTCATATGGACACTGCAATGTAAGTGAAACGAAAAAAAAAAGAAGAAGAAGGAAAAAAAGAAAAAACAGGACAAAAGATGAAAGAAAGTTGTTTGAGATCTCGTTATAGAGAAAGACAATGACAAAAACATTTTCAGTCTGCAGCCAACAACTGTAATGAGATGGTAAATAAAATGAAAAGAACAAACTAAAACTACATGGCATAGCGAGGATATACAGGGCCGCAAAAGCAAACACCTCTTTAAAGCCCTATCAGCAGCATATTGCCAAGTTCATTATGTACTCTCAGGCTGGCCTTTGAAGATATGAAATGGGTTTCTGTTTGAAGCGAAATCTCTAAGTACCTAAAGGGCCTAGTACCCTAGGAAGTTGTTTTGTGAAAGTGAAACTCTGTACAAAGTTTTGAATCCATAGAAAATGCTCTAATAGTGGTTGTGGAGAGCCGGAGAGGCGCACCCCCCAGAGTCCAGCGCCGGGAGACCCAAAGCCCCAGTCGCCCAAGGGGACCCTATGAAGCCGGCACTGGGCAGGCCAGCCCGAAACCAGACCCCACCAAGGCAGGAGGAGAGACAGCCACGAAGAAGCCCCCAGTTATCACATAAGCCGGCGCCTGGGAGCCGCTGGACGAGTCCGCTGGCCCTCACCGCAGCCGGGCCACCCTGAAGTAGGGCCGGGCACCAACACCAGCCCCCACGGCCAATCGAAACGCCTAGCCCCACAGAGCACCGAAACACGCCCCGCCCCCCAGCACCAAGCCCCGGCGACCGGCCGCAACACCCACCGCGACCGCACCACCCAGGAAAACACTCAGGCGGCCCCGCCCCCGGCCGGGGCCCATGCGCATCCGCCGCGAACCGGCCGCGAGCGAGCGCCCCCCC
>JAGKQL010000005.1:2555977-2570247 GCA_018398635.1 Cyprinodon brontotheroides | reverse complement strand
TTCCCTGGTTTTAGCCATGGAGAAAACTCTTGGCTGGAGACAATTTTCATTACATTTATACTTGCTCATTTTTTCCAGACAAAAAGTTTATGGTGCATCTCCCAAATGTCCCGGCAGCAACAACGCTTTAATTGGTTCCGCTATCGGGACGGAACCAATAATGGCGAGCCGTTATTTTATTTTTTTTATATATATATATAAAAAAAAAGTCAATTTTAAAGTTTTATTTAGATTACAAAAACAAATCGTAATAAAAATAACCCTATTTATGATGTTTTAAAAATTGAGACCTACAAAAGACTGATTTAAGACATTTTAATACAAATCAAGGCCTTAAGTTTATTTTGAAGAATTCAATGCCTTTTAAGACTTTTTAAGGACCCGCGGGAACCCTCTCCCTGCTAAAACAAAGTTTGTGAATTCAGTTAAATAATTGTTAAAATATATCTGTCATTTGTGTGTTTTTAGCTTTCTTCCTGTATGGGAAGCTTTTCAAAATGTGAAACATTAGTGCAGTGGTTTATGTTAAAATAAACCTTTGGGTTAAGTTGTCACAAGAGGGTTTTTCTTGTGTTTCTTGGAATTTGGTCTTAAATTTTTATTTCAAGTGGCATTAAAAAGTCTTAAAAAGTCTTGAATGTAACTTGCCTTATGCTGTAGGAACCCTGAGGATGGAAAACATAAAAAAAACAGTTTTTGCTTAAACTATTTCTTTTTTCTGACGACAGGTGACCGCTGCATTGATCACTTCAACTGGTGCCACTTGGTCCCCCAACATGGCGTCTGTAATCACAGGTTCTATGGACAGCAATGCTGCAAGTCCTGCTCCAGCAAGAAGCCGTAGATCTTTTGATTCTCCTCAGTCTGAAAGAGGCCTCAGCCACGGAAACCAACCGGGAGCCATCGCTCATTACACACAGAACTCTGCCTAAAGTTGTGTGTTTTCCTCCTGGAGTGCTAGACTGACGCAAGCAGTGATGATGAACAAGAGACATTGCATAGACTCGGTTACAGAGAGCAATGCAACTCCTGCTGCTCCCCTGCCAAAGCAACCACATGAACAGTTTACCTTTGAGACCTCTGGAACTAGAACCGCATCGTTAAAATCAGACTTTTGATTTCTCACATGTTGTATATTTAAAGGCTTCTGTTATGTTTCTTTTAAGTTATTATGGTTCGTTATACATCGTTTTCTATGTTGTTCATGGCGACGTGTTACTCTGTTCTGTTAAAACCACAGGCTTCTGATCTATTCACCCCTGAATCCATGCGATAAGGTTTCATTTTATTCTATGAGTAATCAGTGATCATCATTTCTCCTTCACATGTTATCTGCTCGCCCTGGGTGGCGCCACTACCGCATCACAATAGGACGCCTTCTTCTGTGTATTCTATTTGTGTTAATGCAATGAAAACCTGCCTCCGCTGTAAAACATTTTATTCAGCCTTTTTCTTTTCTGTATATCTGTGGTAAAAAAAAAAAAGAAATTGTTCATATATGGATCTTCCTTTTTTCTTGCCAGCGCTCTATCGATTGCCGACAATATGAGGTGCATAATGAGCGAGGCTATCTGTGGGTGTGCGGGAGGGAAGAGAAGAGGAGGGTGAAGAGCGTGAGAAGAGGATGATTGCTGGGCGAGCGTGGGTGCAGTCTAGATAGCAAGTGCTTGTTAAGAGAAAACAATGTAGGTGTGTTCTTCACAGAAGTCTGGTCAAAATTGTTGGCGCTGGTGGAGCTTCAGATAAGAGATGACGCACTCACATTCAGGCTGATGTTCGCCAAACATGAAAGGGAAGCGATCTGAATGCTTCTTTAGTCATAGACAGAGTAATGCCTCTCTATGCACCCCTTATGAAAGATGGACTAAAGGTTTAGTAGTGAGCTAACTTCTGATCGGGAATAATGAGCCTCTTTCCCACCAATAACACCGTCTGCCAACCTGACTGACTCGATCAATATGAAACTCACAAAAACTAAACTCTGACTCATTGAGTCACTGGAGGAACAAAGAAACAAAGGAAACACTTTTTGGTGGTATCTGGTATATTTTTCTAATCCAGAGTTAGTAGTCTGGTTGAACCTGCAGCAATTGGAGGTTGGTGACGATTTGAACTTAACATCAGTGGCGGTTCTAGAAAATGTTAACCAAGCAGGGACCAATGTGCACCAAAAACAGTTCAGGGTCAATCTGAGCACAAGGAGATGGATCAAATTTTCATGAGGCCATTGATAATAAAGCTAATTAAATATTTATGTATCGACTAATTTATTTCTCTACATCTGAGGTCTTCAACAGGGGGTCCGTGACCCCTAGGGGGTCCGCAGAGGTACTACATGGGGGTCGCGAAAGTTTTGATTGATTAGACTTTTTTTTATATTCCCTCCTGCAATTTTTCCACTAATTGAAATGTCTTTAAATCCACATTAACATGAATTGAACAGACTGTAGTAAACAGATAAATGGGAGGCAGAAGATGTCTTTCAGTCATCAATGCTCACATTCAGCACACACACAGGAGCTCTTCAAGCTGGGCACCGTTTCTTCATCTACAACACCTGTCCCATCAACCAGGAATCTGAATCAGAAATACTTGAATAATCCCAGGAAGGAATTACTTTCGTAACATTACTCTATATGTAATAGAGGGACTATAGGAGCAGTTTGATATAACAAATTTTTCATACAATTTATATAATTAGGGGGTCCCTGCTCCATCTCACACCATCAGTTTGGGGGTCCTTGGCCTGGAAAACGTTGAAGACCCCTGCTCTACATGATATAAACATTAAATGGGATTAGAAGTTATTTATCATCTTTAATTGCACATTTAGACTCCTAGATAACAGCAGAGACAAACTTAAAAACCAAATAAAAAAATCTTTTTTTATTTTTAGCATATTTCTATGACTCGATAACTGCATTTTTTAAAAAGGTTTTTGGTCAATATACTAAGTTTAAAATAAAGTAGGACATTCCCGTGATATATCACTGCTACCACCTTCTGGTTTAGAAGTGAACTGCTTATTCCACCACTCAATCACCAGACATCATAGACATTTAGACTGATAAACCAGACTCCTCAAATGTGAAGATTAAATTGTAATTTGTTCTGGCCCCGATGAATGAGACATCAGAAGATTGTTGATGTTAAAGAAAATTTGGAGCCGTTCACCAAACGAACGTCCAATCAGCGTTGGCTTTGAGGCGGGTTGAGGTGTGACGCAACAATAAGCGCAACAGTTCAATCTAAAGAACATGGCGTTTCAGCCGCATGCAACTAGCGTTAGCGTGGCTATCGGCAAGTTTTATCGAATTACAGAGTATTTCTTTCACTGAAATAAGAGCAAACACTGCTCTGGAGGCTTTTCTTGAGGAAAAGATGTTTTGCTCTTCTCCTGACTGCTTTCGCAGTAAGAGGTAGCCTGGCTTGTGGCTGTGCTTTCGCTCGCCGCCTATTAGTACGTCATATGCTTTGCTGATCTGATTGGTTTATTTGGCCCGCCTATCACCAACATAGGCCAAAACAGCTAACAAGTATTTTCGCCCTTCCCAAAATTCTTCAACGGAGAAGTTTCCTAGATGGATATGCAGCAAAATCCATCTGGTAGGGAAGTCAGGTTAATGAGAACAACACGTTGTCTTTCAAACCATGTCTGTTGTGCCTATTGGCCAACGCTCTGACCAATGAGAGAGCAACTGACTGATGTAGTAAGCGCGCGACAGAAAGTTGGTGGGGGAGTGTAAACAAACGGCCGAATATGTCCTTCTAAAAATGAAAGAGTGTAAGAGCCTCTTCCTGCTCACGTTTCAACAAAAAACACAAAAAGTCTAATCCTTCCAGGACTGATTCCAAAGCTGAGTCAAACGAGAACTGTTCAATAGTTCCTTGTCTTTCTCCAGAGTTGTGCAGCTTTGTCGTCCCTCCCTCAAAACCCTGCCCTCTTTCGTCCAGAAATTCAAAAATCATCTGCGTTGTGATTGGCTCGCCAGATTTAGGGCCAACTCGCAGCAAAAATGATTTTGGCCGCTGGCGGGTCGGGCTAATTTACTAGGCTAAGAGTTTTTAGGCTAAATCTGGTCAATTTATCATATTCTTGATTTAGTCTAGAAACAGTTGTTGAGAACTTGGTTGTGTTCAGTCGGTCTGTTTTCTCCCACATTAGTCCAGTAATAGATGCTGAAAAGACGTTACAAACCCAGTTTTTAGCGATCTTCTCAACAATCCTGAAATTACTGACTTTTTACCTTTTACTTTTCAACCAATGTAGACGTTGTTTGGATGTAAATCTTGCCGTTTTTTCAGTGTCTTTTTAACCAATTTTTTGGGGGAATTACATCCACACCCACACACACCACTGCCCCCCTCGATAGCTCTTCCTCTGCTTAGTCTCATCTATAGTGAAATCATTCCTTTTGTTTCAATCGTCTCTTTTCCTGAGCTCTAAATTGTTTTTTTTTTCTCTCTGTTGGTATGTTTTTTTTTTTTATGTGCTTTAAACATTTCTGATATGGACCCAAATTATGAAATTCTAATTTTATCACGGAAATTAAGGATAAAAGTGTGATTGCTTCTCTTCTTTCTTTGACAGCTAATTACAGGCTAATTAGAGACATTTAATTAAGAACTGTGTTAAACTGTTAGCCATCATTAAATTCCTCTGAGTTAGCAGTGTTACCAAGTAATTTTCTTCTTTGGAAGCAAGCCATCTCCCTGGCCAGTTTGGTGCGTCTGGCTGCCTTATAATATCATGGCACATTTGCTCAGCAAAAAAGGGGGGAGATGTATACTTCCTGGCATAGATGACTACGCTAATACGGAGGGCTGCCTCTTTTCTAAAGGTAAGGCATGAATTTCAGCTGTAGCTATGAGACAGTCTCTGCATTCATGCATGTATGTATCCTTTCATGTGTGGGTGTGTTAATGTAAGCATGTATGCATGCACAAAAAGGAGACAGCAGTTGTCTGTTGTTTTAGCTTGTAAGTAGCTATGAACTGAAGGATGGAGCCCCCCATAAATAAAGTAAAAATGAATTCCTTCCATTCCTGATACCCATGGCCTTTTAGAGCCTTTAGATATTGACTAGAACTGATTGAACACAGTTGTGTGGATAGTATCTTTTCATTTTATATCTGGGATGTTTGGGGATGACTTTGGTATTTAAAGGAATAAGAGACTACTACTACTTATAACTGAACAAAAGTCTCATACTGCTTATTCAGAGCTTGGTTGATCCAAGACGCTGTTGTTGGGGGCTTAAATGTTCCTGGTAGGGTCTCCCAGGGTAAACAAGCTCAGGGTGACGGGTCTGAAAAAAAGCCAAAAAGCCCTTCAGACTAGAATTCAAATAAGGCCTGTGATGAAATCACCCGTTATGAAGGAGCCCGGACTCCAACCTGGACCCAGGCCAGGGGTTAGGCTTCGTCGGCGAGCACCTGGTGGTTGAGTTCCTCCTTGTGGGAGCCGACTGAACGAGCCCAAAGAAGTGCTAATTTATCTGTTGGCTTTAATGTTCTTGTTAATAGATGTTTATGGAAACAGGACAGTGAGAGTGATATCACATAGTTTATGACATTCTTATGAAGACAGACCCTTTACCAACCAGACATGTCTAAACACTAGAGCGCTGATCGCAATACTGTATGAGCAAAGATGATTGTGAGTACAAGGCTGATCTAGCAACCAGGTGCCGATACATTCTGTTTTTAAAAGGGGGGGGCTTTTAAAGCACATCTGCCTTAATGAGAATGGAAACCTAACCTGACTCTACCCAATGGATTTGCTCCACATATCCATCTGGAAACCTTCCGTTGAAGTAATTTCGGGAAGGGGCGAAAATACTGGTTAGCTGATTGGCCTATGTTGGTGATAGACGGGCCAAATAAACCAATCAGATCAACGAAGCATATGACGTACTAACAGCCAGGCTATTCTTGCCGAAACCAGTCGGGAGAAGAGCAAAAACATCTTTTCCTCTGAGAAAAGCCTCCAGAGCAGTGTTTTGCTCTTCTTTCAGTGAAGAAATACTCTGTAATTCCGATAAAACTTGCTCGATAGCCACGCTAACGCTAGTTTCATGGGCTGAAGCCGCCATGTTCTTTAGACTGAACTGTCGCGCTTCTCGTTGCGTCACACCTCAACCCGCCTCAAAGCCAACGCTGATTGGACGTTCGTTTGGTGAACGGCTCCAAATTTTCTTTAACGGAGAGTCTCCAGACTGATCTGTGAGTAAAACCTTGAAAGCTCGCAAGATCAGGATGGTCTCACGAGGCTAATGGAAACCATCCTGGTGACCAAAATGTTGAATATGCTGGGCCATCCTTCTCTACAACAGCAAGAACCTCCTCCTTTAAATAAGGCGTCCTGAACCAGTTTTACACCTGTTATCCTCTGCACATGCACACTTTGTATATAAAACCACATGAGCATGCATTTTTTTACTTTTTTTTTTGCACAACTAATGTAGAGTTCATTATTTGTAATGATTGAAAATCAGACCCTTAGATGAGATATCCTGCTTCCACCAGCTTAGGTCTGTCTTACTAAACATAGTTTTTCTTTTCTTGATAATGCCACCTTTATTTTCTCGATGGGAGCTGCAATTGCTCTTTAATCAAACCGTCTGCATAAGTCGTTGAGCTCAGAGCCCTCACATTTTCTCGGCTGCATGCTGTTTGCCAGCTTGCTGTGACCCAGACACCACCAACTGTGGCCCGTTAATAAACCTGAAAGCTGCCAAAAATATCCGTACGATAGAATGTGATTAATGCGCGGCTTTTTGTAGGTCTGCTATTAAAAGCAAACAGATTCAAATTCTTTTTTAGAAAGTGTTTTTTTAGAGAGTGAAAGTTACCTGTATATGTGCATATTTGGTCTGGATCGCTTTAACACCTCATCTGATGGGAGGATTTTTGCCATCTGGTTCTAGATGCTGCTCAATTTTCTTAATCCATGTTGACTCATTCTGAATTATTTTGATTATCTTGGCATGGGGACTCACAACAACCTGCTGCACAACCACAGCAGAGCTTTATGGAGGTTTATTGAATTCCATGCTTATTCAGCATGCCTGTTTGAAAATGGGTCCATGTCTGCGTTATCCTTTGGATTTTGAAACCCTTAAAATATTAAACTAAACCAATAAACCATTGTTCACGTTGGAAATTGCTTAACCTCTGGGTCGTGGGCAAGAATATTGCTATCATCAATACATACGACTAAATATTTATTTCCCTTTACTTTGTTATGGTACATGTGAACAAATATCTGTTCTCTTTCTGGGTACTTATATACCCAGATGTAGTAATAAGCCGTATGTTGAACATGAAGGCGATTCTTTTATGTCCTTATGTAGCATTTATGGGTGGAACCAGGGGGATTTACCATTAGGCAATACTGAGCGGTGCCTGGGGCCCCCAAGTTACCAGAACCCCCATAAATTTCCTGACCATGTATGGGTTGAAACAATGGCTGCTTATTTGTACTTTTATTAATTATGTTTTGATAAAAATTATTTGGCTAATTGCCATCAGAAACAGCTGATAATATTAAGTGTGTCTATTTCCTTCAGTGTCCACCATATTGGATCAGTCCATTTACATGTTCAGAAAGGTCCAAGCAGACAGCAGCAAACCATTTACAACACAAGCGATGCAAAGAGCAGTGTTGCCCACTTAGTACATTTTTCGCTATATTTAGCCACTTTTCCAGACCCCTCTAGCGCTTTTGTTTCTAAAAAGCTCCTAGCATGAAATCCAGAGACTTGTTTCCTGCTACTGGAGACTTTGGAACCAACATCTAAAAGCAGCGAACTCTGCTCTCCAGAGCGAGTAGATTGGTAACCCCGCCTCCTGCTCTCCTCTATCTTGTCTGCTGTCATGATTCATGCAGCTATTATTTCATCCAAATGAAAAATGGAGAACAGATAAGAAGATCATGAAAAGTCAGCTGAGTACAAAAGGATAGAGAGGAAAACTTTGACCTTTTTGGAAACACAGGAAGGAGAAGAGAGATAAGTGAACATAGTGCTTGGAAAAAATCTTTCATTAAGATGAGGAGACAACATGAAAAGTCAGCTGAGTGCAAAACATAGAGAGGAAAACAAAAGAAAGAAAGGGACAAGAAGAGAGAGGACACAACCTAGAACAAATGATGGATGTCTATTCTATTAACATTTCTCTATCTGTAGAATGGGGCTGTTTTATGTGTTGTCTTCTCAATTCAGAGGGCCCCCTGCCTGTCTTTGCCTAGGGCCCCAAATTTCCTAAATCTGCCCCTGGGTGGAACATGTCTAGCCTGGAAGCTTATTAATACAGTCTCTACTTGCCGCTTTGGGGTAAACAACAGAAAAATCAGGAGAAAATGTTACTTAATCACAGGAAATCATATGAATGTGTGCAGCAGTTCATCAATAAATTGTTTCCATGCTTGCTCTCCCAGGACAGCCCAGGATGAAGGACACTGAGAAGCATCTGGAGCAGGATGCAAAATCATAAAACGATCCCATTAGATGAGCTTTGCTGCCAAATAACCAACAATGCTAGAAAATATTTAGAAGAATTGTTCTGAAAATGCTGCCATGCAACGGTAAAGTTTACACTTTATTTATAATGGATGTTTTTATGTTTTAATGCTTTATAGGGGACTCATTGAAATACCAATAGTGTTATTGGAATCCAGGACAAGACCTTTTTACCTTTGTTAAATTAAAAAAACATGGATATTTTGATGGCAGAAATTAATGTTATCAATGTAATAACAAGAAAGCAACTTGCTTGAAT
This sequence comes from Cyprinodon brontotheroides, assembly GCA_018398635.1. Classification (NCBI taxonomy): domain Eukaryota; kingdom Metazoa; phylum Chordata; class Actinopteri; order Cyprinodontiformes; family Cyprinodontidae; genus Cyprinodon; species Cyprinodon brontotheroides. The sequence continues at coordinate 2,561,466 of JAGKQL010000005.1, read as the reverse complement.
ATATTAAGAAAAAATAACAAAAGTGCTTCTTTATGAAATTCATGAAAACACTCTGAGAGTGAAAGAAACACATTTTTTTGGTCGAACATAACCTTACACTGGAAAAACGATCTACGAAAAAGGTAAAACTGTCTCAAATTAAGTGCATTTACCCTTAATTTTAGTAGGTTAATGAGAATAGTTTGCATATGGAATGAGTATTTTTTTGCTCTTAAAGTAAGATATTTAGATAAAATGCACTTGAAATAATAAAAATGCAATTGTGTTTCCTTATTTAAATGTAAATTGTCTTGTTCCATTGGCAAAAGGTCTGTTATACCTTCTCAATTTAAGAACAAACGCACTTATCTTAAGAAAAAAATGACTTATCTAGAGTTTGATTTTTTCCAGTGTCGAGGCATTAATGCTTAAATTTTTTCAGTTTATAAACCTAAATATAATTGATAACTAGCCGTATTAACTTTTAACTAGGGATTCACAATATAGGGATTTTGGCCGATATCCGATATGCCGATATTTTAAAACTCATGTAGCCGATAACCGTATCGATACCGATGTTAAAGCTGGACAAAAATAAGTAGTCATTGAAAATAGCAGTTTTGTTATCCATTTCTGACACTTTGAAAAATAATATACTCAAATATATTTTCATATGCTGCTGATATCAAATTGATGATTTTTAAAACGCCAGTTAATGATCTATTTTACTTTCAAAATCTCGTGAAATTTCATGGATTTCTGTTACAAACTCTCAGTGATATTTTGCAAATTCTTGTGAGATTTTGTTAGTAAAATAGATGCGATACAGCACATCATATATCAAATATATATAAAAATATGGCAAACTGCAACGATTAGAGTAATTTTCGGGGGATTTGTAGCATATACTTGATGACATATAAGCAATATTTTCATTAGTAAAAAGATGATTGATATGGTGTTTCTAAATGGCAATATATCAGCATATGAAGATATTGGGATATTTTTAATGTATCAAATATTTTTTTCCTAGATCTTTAGAAGTTTTAAAGTCTGTAAAAAATAGAGTTTTTGAGAAAGAAGAAGTATTTTTCTTTTTAGACTTTAGAACCTCAGAAGCTGATCAAATATCGGTTTAAATATCGGGTGGGGTGGCCGATGTCCAGACATGTCCAGTTTTAAGGGCCGAACACCTGAAGGGGTTTTATTTATCACTTGTCCCTACTTTTAACTTTTACTTTTTAACTTTTTAAAACATTTTACCTTTTTGTCTTGACTTGTTAACTTTTTTTTTTTTTAACTTAATCAACAGTAGGTAATATATAATTCAATGGCTCATCTAATTGGTCAAATGCCAAAAAAAGATGTACAGCAATGTAGCAGTATCTTTGCTGAATTCCTGGATGTAGATCTGGTGCTTCTAGACCTCACTGAGGGACGGGGGGTGGGGGGTGGGGGGTGGACTCCATTTATAAGGGGTATGCAGTATGCAAGTGATTAAAAGTGTTACACTGGAAAAAATCTAAATCTAGGTAAGTCATTTTTTCTTAAAATAAAGTGTAGTGTTTGTTCCTGGATTGAGGAGGTAAAAGAGAGACATTTTGCCAATGGTACAATTTACATTTAAAATAACAAAACACAATTATGTTGTCTTATTTCAAGTGCATGCTAGCTAATTATCTTTTTTTAAGAGCAAAAAATACTAATTCCATTGGCAAACTATCTCATTTACCTACTCAAATTAAGGGTAAATGCACTTAATTTAAGTAATTTTTACTAATTCCTGGATCGTTTTTCAAGTGTAACTTGCCCAATAAAGGGTTTTAACGTATGTGTTATTTTTTTAAGGGTTAGTTTATCTAATAAGGTGCACAGAGATGCTGCTCCTTCTTTTATTTAGGGAAACCAGGACACTCCAGGCCCAGTCAAATCAGATACCTTGGTCTGTCAACTCCAAATAGGGCTGTCTTCCCTAATACCTTTCCTGAACAGGCTGATGGATGCAGGTATTTCTTTCCTGTTTTCAACACGCTCTGCAGAAGCTCCATCCCTTTTTCTTTCTGTTGGCAAGGCCCCGTACATTGACGGTCCGGCCGTAAGTCAGGGCCGGTTGTTATTTCCAGCTCTGACATCTCTCCACTAGCAGTCTGTCAGACATCCTGGCTAAGAACGTCGTTTGTTTGCTCTTGGCGTTCAGTGAACCTTGATAGGACCCTTCACTACTGACAGTCAGCCTAATCACATCTTAACAGAGTACCATCTAGTGTCTCTGCATCTGTCTGTGTGTGTTGGGAGGTGTGCGTAGAGAGAAAGTGAAAGTGATCTCTGTATTTTTTGCAAGGCTCACTCAGAGGACAGACTTCAGAAGTGAGAACTGTCATATTTCAGTCATCAGCTCTTGTGTATCAGACAGAGTTCACTAGACACGTGTTCACACTTGAGCATCCCTTTGCTTACCCTCCTTTTTTATTTATTTATTTATTTATTTTGATAGCGACACTCAAACGGTTGCAGGCTGCATAGAGGATCATGGAGGCATTGGCCTGGATTTAGAGGTGTGCAGCTGGGCGGGAATGGCAGTATGTGAGGCTCATTTGTTGCTGCCAGGCGTCTCAACCGACACTAAGAGATCCGCACCTCACAGATCTACCCGATTAAGAGATCAAAAGACAACTGGCAGCTCGGCGTCAAGGCAAGGCCCCTCTTTGTGTCTCTGTCGCAGTGGATGATGTAGGAGTCGAGCAAAGACTTTTGGATTCCTCGCCTGCACCTCAGTAAACCTCCTCAGCTCCGCCGAACGCTCACCTGTGAGCTTTCCCCGTCATACGCTCCCAGCTGGCCTCTCATTAGTCCTTCCAACTATCCATCTTCATCTTATTGCTGTTTTCCTTTAGCTCCCCCTCTCTTCATTTTCCCTCCATTTGGAGGATGGAATTTATTTACCTTTCTTTCTAGCTTGCTTCTAATATCTAAAACCTTTTTACTTTGTTTTGTTCTTCAAGCACAAATAGGATATTGTACAGTTTGGCTGCATCTGTAGAGCTTATTGCCTGCTGCTGCCGTCTGTATGTTTTTTTTTGTTTTTTTTTTTAACTTTTATTTATTTTCTCCCAAACATACAAACTTTGCAGAAGACTGGTCAAAAACAATATCAGCACTATATCTCACATGTAAATACAAGAGTCCGTCCATGAGTTCTATGTCCACAGCGATTGTCAGTTAGAGTCCATTTTACATTCTACTCCCAGTGTTTCCAGTGGCTTCCTCCAGATATTTTTGAAGAATTGAAGACTTCCATCAATGTAATGTCCAAGTCTAATCAGAACCATAACATCAGATATTAGTGATTTCCATAAAGAAATGGAGGGGGGTTCCCTGCCCACCCATTTCACCATAATGACCTTCCTTGCTAACATTAAAAGTGACTGTATCACATGCTTATGTTTTTCTTGTGGCTTAGGAATATGTCCCAACAAACACATAAGTGGGTTTCCAAAATGACTGAATAACATCACATTCCCACAAACAGTGAAACCTGGTGCCCACAGAAATGTTACATTTGGGGCAATCTGGAGAAGTTCCCACATTGTACTTGCTAAAAATATAAGGAGAAATATATGCAATATGCAAAGTGTTATACTGCATTTCTTTAAATCTGTTACAAACAGAGATTTTAGATGGCAGGAGCAGGATTTTATCCCATAATTGAGTGCTTATTTCACATTTGAGTAAAGTTTCCCAGGATTTCCTCAACCATGCCAGTTTGTCCAGATTTAGCTGATAAATCTCAGAATAAAATTTTGATGTAAAATGTTTGCGATCCTTATTTTACTTCTGCACTCTATACGAGTTTGTTGGGTGTATCGATGTGAGTGTTTTAATGGCCCATGTTTGAGAAAGGTTGTTTTTTCTTTTTTTCTTTTTTTTGCACAATGACATCATTTCTATCATTTAGTTATTAATAGTATTAGGCAATTTACTAGCCAATAAATGAGAAACTATTTTCTTTTTCACAGTATAAAAAAGGATCGGATTTTTTTCATGCACCAAAGTATCTTGGGTAATTACCTAAAGTGTGCAGGAATAGCCTAAAATGTTCTAACAAAATTCTTGTAATATTTTGTTAGTGTGAGTATGGATCTAAAAACACTTTTATAAAGAAATCCATAAGTTGTTAAATGAAAGCTGTTTGTTCAAATCATAGATACGACTGTTTCATCATAACAACTATAAAAAAAAAAATTCACAAAATGTCCAAAGTGTTTCAGAATAAAAGCCTAAGTTTTAAAACAAACAATTATTTTTGACATGTGCCAAATAAATAAAACTTTACTTCTGGTTATGATTCTGAAATCAACATGAAAGTATTCAGCAACAATACAATAAATAAATTCACATGCGATGGAGGTCAGGCATTAGCAGCTTTATTATAGCTCTAAAGAAATGGCTCCTTTAAAAATAAGCATAACGAGGCTTAAAATGCGTCCAGCTTTTGAGCATTGGCTGCAATTTAAGGAAGCAAAGGGGCTAAAAAGGGAGGTTGCCGCTTTTCGTTTGAACTGGTGATTTAAATGTTTTGTTTCTTTACAAAGAACTCCAAAAGTGTTTACAATGATACATAGGAAGCATCATAGAAATCAACATAAAATACTCCAACTCATGCAGCAGCATAAAGAACCCAAACACAATCTGACCTGACAAGAAAGACATGAGGAAAAGTTAAATAGCCGCTGACCAAAGCAATGTAGCACAATTTAAATGTTTCCACCATGGCGGACGTATCTTACATCATGCAGATGTTCTGTTTGCACCCATGAAAATGTAGACACTTTTTGATTAGCTAAGCTGGTAATTATTTGAACACATGATGTTGTTTGGAGCTTCAGTTCATCTTTTTGAGTGCTTCCTAAGACATCACCACCTTGTTTTGTCTTCAAAGTAACAACATTCTACACCCTCCATTCTTATACACAAAATCACAAACTCTACACAAAATATGAGAACATTTAAACCAAGATACCTACCGGTAATTTGCGAACGTGTCAGGCAGAGATGGGGACTCGAGTTTGTGGACTTGTACCTCGAGTCGCACTTAAGCCTTCCTGAGATATTTAATGACTATAGACTCGACTGAGACTCGTGATTTCTGACTTGTGAACAATATTTTATTTTGCCGTGTTTTTGTTTTGGCCGCTTGACTGATAGCCGCTTCGCTTTTACCGCACACAGCAGGGTAAAAAAATAAACGACAGAGGGGCGAATCAAACTGTCGTAGCACTGACGTCACTGACGCAACGCTACGTGACATATATGCCCGCGCGCATGCATGCTTGATCGACAAGCCAAGCTTTAAAAACGTCATGGCAGCCGTAGAGGAGAAATATGTTGTGAATTGGCACTAAATAAATAAACTGAAATGAATTTAAAATCCTGCCCGCTTAATTAGGTTCTGTCTGTTCCAGGGATTAAAGGAATAGTACACCCAAAACATGATTAGCCTTCATTTTCTA
>JAGKQL010000005.1:2502766-2520977 GCA_018398635.1 Cyprinodon brontotheroides | reverse complement strand
GACGTTCGTTTGGTGAACGGCTCCAAATTTTCTTTAACGGAGAGTCTACAGACTGATTAGAGAGTGAAATCTTGAAAGCTGCGCGAAATCAGGATGGTCTCAAGAGGCTACTTATTTTGATGATCCACCCAGAAATAAAAGATCGTCCTCTATACCTTTAAATAGGAACTTTCTTTTTTTGTACATATTGCCAGATTGAATTTGATAGCATTTTTTTTCTGCTATAAATGTTATCAGTTGAAAAAAAAACATTTTTTTATTTACTTTAGTCATCACTATCGGATAATAAAACATGTCTAACAGTCTTAAACAGAATTTAAAAAAAAAAGAAATATCTAGAGGCCAAATACTTTACTGCCATATTAAAGTACCCAAAAAGTTTGTTTAGGAATATATAACAGCAATATAGCAGTATATATATATATATGTTGCAGCATATATATATATATATACATATATATATATATATATATATATATATATATATATTCCTTATATATATAAATACTGTGCAAATCCCTAACCTATTTCTTTTCTGTTCGCTCTTTCTGTTAAACAAAGCAAACTGCAGTCATTGAGCAAATCTTTGCAAATGAGGTAGACTGAAACGGAGAGCAGAGTTTATATCCATAATTCATCTTAATTCATTAAGGAGGTGAATGCACTGTGAACGTTGGTCACTGTGCTACAGTCCCTATTGGTGTAATGGCGAAAAATAAAGCAGTGCTAAAACTGCCCACTTCACATGTGCATGTGTGGGCTTTCTGCTGACAGACGTTCAAGGACCTACAAAAAAAATTGTAGTGGAAAGCAGACAACAAGGATGACAGCTAACGACAATGAAAGACAGAGGGAAAGCGAAGATGAAGGCGATAGGGAGGAGAAAAAAAACAAAGAAACAAATGCTCTGGACAGCAAGATGCTTTGAGTGTATTTTTTATAATTTAGATTTTCTCTGTGGCAATGGAAAAGAAACAATAATAAATGTTCTCTAGCTGTAAGGATGCCAACTGACTTCATATCTCCACCTCCCAATATATTTAAGCCCCCGTTTAAGGCCTTTCCTAACTCTCATGCAGAAGAATAGAGGTTATTTCTACACAACTGTGATATTTTGGAGGCATAAATATTAGAAATTATAAATCAGTGTTATCTGTCAGTTTTGACAAAGACAATATGTTTATACCCGACCACAGTACAAGACATGTCTCAGCTGGTCATCTCCCTTTTGATCTGTGTTTTTAGTCCTGTTGTTTTCCTCTCTGGGTGACTAGTCAGGCCAAACGGTGCAGCACCTGCTCCAAAATTGATAACTACACTCTTTCACCAGCTTCAGCTAACATCTTCAGAAACTTTTTTGCTTTTATACAGGGGTTAATCTTCACGTTTCACATTAGAAGCATCTCAGTCTCAGCTTGCAGGAACACATGATGGATGACGCCATACTTGCAGCATGTCACCTTCAAGCATCTGGATCATATACCCAAGGATGAACCAGACATATGGAGATCCACTATTCTCTCCCTAAAATGTTGGGGGATTTCTTTTTTTTTTTATCATGTTTTTTATTTATTTATTTATTCAATGATGTCCCACAAGGAAGATATGTCTGGGTTTTTGCTTTAAAATACATCAACAGATGTGTATCACAGATTGAGTAATTAACCTTTTAAAAAATGCAAAGCCATGGCATAATATGGGGTTTAAAAAGTGGTTGGAAGGCTTATTATTTTAATTTTCTGATATAAAAAAATAATAAAAAAAGTTCTAAAGTATGGTTCCCACATTATTTATTATCCATTATTATTAACTTTTGCAGAAATTAAGCTAATTTTATATACCTTAAATGGCCTTAAACAGCAAAGTTTTAAATAGAGGTGTAATTAATAATCGTTTTGTATCGATGCATCGATCCAACAGCCGGTCTATTTTCATCCATTTGCTCCTGGACGTAATTCTCCCTCCCGTGCTGTGGTGGCGCTAAACCTATTTTGCCCTCCTACCTCGCTTCCTGGTTATACTCTTACAGCAGTGTGTTGCAGTGAGCTTGACACAGATATTTGTGATTTATGCTCAATATTGAAGCGTGGTCTGTGCTACACGCTGTGGGTCTAGATGCGGCCGAGGCGGCGAGGAAGTGGGGGCGAGTTTAGTCCGACGACGGAGGGACATGAGGGCCAAAAAGAGCGGAGATCCAGGTGGAAAAAGGGCCCCAGCGTTCTTGCACACCTCACTCTTCTAGCGGGTCAAACTTCATGAGTTGTTTTTCTGCAATTTCGATCATAAAAACAAAACAAGCCGGCCTCCTGTCTGCGAGAGGTGCAGCGGAGCGTCTGTGGAGGGGGCGGAGCCGAGGTATTGCATTGCACTCATTGCACTGATTTTGTGCCTTTCAGAATCTATAACGCAGGGGAATTATTATTTTTCAGTGAATGAGGTTTTAATAGGAATAGGTGGAGTACAACTTTTCTACTTCTGTTATTTGCTGTTGATTCTCAAATAAAATGCATAACGATATTACAGCTTTCATTGATTTTTTCAAATTTGAAAACATTGTCTAGCCTGTAAGGTAAAAAAATGAACTAATTAATCGAATCAAATCGTGGTGTATTCTTGGGTATCGAAAATAATCGATTCGTTGGGTCAGGAAATCGATACTGAATCAAATCGCAATGATGGATGTAATTTACTAGCCTGGGTGCCATTCCGAACTTAGTCCCGCCCATAATGTTTGAGGTCGGGAAGTTCGGTCTGGCATTGCTCAATAGTAGCGCGAGTATGCTCGCACAATATCTGGCGGGCCAATCAAATTGTCAGGGCGGGCTTTATTCACGATGATGGACAGATGATCAACAGTAACTTAATCAACCACGTCACCAAAGCGCGCTTGGAGTGACTTAACAACAATGGCTGCCGCTGGAGAGTTGAGGGTGAGTAGATTCTGCTATTAGGTCTGTTCTAGAAGATATACGACAGCAAATTAATTTTAAAAAGAGGAACAGAGAAACGCGATCAAGGCTCATCTTCTTATTCTAGGCGTGCAACTGCACGCTTTTGATTTTTGTTGACAACAACTATGCGTCGCTTAACATACGTCACGCACTCCGTTGCTCTTATTGGTTGTAAGTCTATCCAATTGAGTGCAGAGGCATTTTTTCCTGGTTCGTTCGAAACACGCCCCATAATCACAGCTCTATGGAGCAGTATCAGACTCAGATTCTGACTAGAATTGAGTAGGACTACGTCAGGCTAGTGATTTACACCCCTAGTTTTAAATCAGTTTAATGGAGGACAATAAGAAGAGGGAATGTGTGTATTTTATTTTGCTTTTTTTAAATAAAGTGTGTGTAAATATCTGATTTTCAGCTCCACTTCTGTTCATTCCAACATGAAATGTTGTGGCAGAAAATGAGAATATCAGATGGACACTTTCTCAGTTCTTCAAGCTTAGGGAGCCAAGCTAAAAAAGTAAATAAAGGTTGAGATGATAGGTTTGAGTGTGTGTGAGCCTTTCTGTTATTTCTGTTTTTTCAATATTTGTGTGGAAATGTCTATGCGGCAAACAGGAGGTGGCAGATGGCTTCAAACGTGGCACAGGAGATTGACGTGCTTTATCGTGCACAAGCGAGCTCCCATCCTCTTCTTGTCCAGCGTGTGTCATGGCCTATCGCTCCACTTTGTCACAGCAGGAGAGAGGTTGTAACACAGGAGCATGCAAAAGCACACACCCACGCACAAACACAAGCACCCCAACACACATTTCAACTTTTAGATCAGAGTGTGTGAAGGTGACGATGATGTCATGGAGAGAGATAGGGGGGGAAAATAGATTCGTATTCACCAGGGAGAAAAAGTGAAGTGGTGGATTGGAGAAGCCTCTAAGAAGACAGAGACACATCAAAAACAAGCTGCTTTCTATTCATGAGCTGAACAAGAGGCACCTGTGTGAGGGCCGGAACGCGCTGCGAAAAACGTTCCCTCTGACTTAAAGAAATTTCTTATTTGGAGACCTCCTGTTATAACACCTAAAGTATCTTCGTATCAAAATAAATCAGGGAGCCCAGGCAGCATCCCTTCTATCCTCTCACTGCTTTTTTATTTCCTTGTATCCCTGCCAAGATTAATTCTGGGTTGCCGCTAGAGGAGCTTGTTGTACGTGTTCGTCTTAATGCTTCTGACAGCGTAGCTTTTTCATCAAACGCAGCCCACCCAAACTCAAGTGTTAACAACACTTTTGTGCCTGTATATTGCTTCGTCTTAATGCCAGATGAATGCAGCGCAGCTCAAAAGAGAGCTTCCTTCAGAGGGCTCATAAAAGTTTCTTTTTATCGCAGAGAAAGAAAGTGGCGACTGTTTTGCATGGGCCGCCTATTTTAAAAATAGCAGGCTTCACTTTTGAAAGCCCGCGGTTAAGTTGTAAACAAGTATCAAGGCTTACTATTTTGATGGAGAAAACTGTCTTGCAAGCAACACACATTGGCTGCTGCAGGGTAAAACCTGGGTACTTCGATATACAATAAAAACCTATTTTTGGCAAATGGGTATTTATGGTCCTGATTCTGGAGTTTCAGTTTCTTTTTCTTCTCCCTCAGGGCTCTGGAACCTCACTCCACATGCAGAGCTCCTCTGGTTCCTTCTGGAACATCTGACTATTATTCTGCTCATTCATGCTGCAGGATAAAAAAAATCTGGCTGACGACTTACAAGAGTATCTCCTTGAGCCTCCCACTCAGTGAAACTGCAAGCCTCGAGGGACAACTACACCCAGCTGAAGAACTTCTCTGGAAAACAAGCCCTCCTCTATAAGCTCAGTCACTGCAGCCTCTGTGCTAAAATTCAGAACTATATACCCAACACTAAACCAAACTGAAATAATGAGTCCTCTTGGAGTCGCAACCCATTCGCCAAAATGAATAAGAAATAATGTAATCCCATATTTCTTTTTTTTAGCTGGAGTAACCATATTTTTTTTTTTCCAAAAATCTATTTATTTGCCTTTTACAATTCAAAGAGACATACAGACAAGTAACTCACAAGTGCACAAAACACCTGACAAACCTAAAAAAAAAAAAAAAAAAAAACTAACAAAACACATTAACAATTTAAACATTCAAGGTTACCAACATTAGATGAATACAGTGAGACAAAATGTTTTAAGATTGACATCTCAGGGGAGTATGTTGAGACTTAGTCCAAGAGATTTAATCACAGTCCACAGGCTATATGTGGAGTGAAGGTAATGTCCTCCCTGGTTCTATGCATCCCGACGTCAGTGTTTAAGTGTCATACATTTTTGAGCAGGTGAGTACATTTGGAAGTAACATGAAGATAACAGATTTACAGCCACTATAAGAATGTTTACATAGTCAAAATTAGCTAGAGAGCGTTTAGTCAGTCCTCATTGTGAGTATTTAAATTTTCCAAGAATAGCAAAAAAAATTTTTCCCATATCTTTTTGAACACATAGTATTTACCCTTAATCATAAAGGTGAGTTTCTCCAAGGCAAGAGAGCTTGATAATGTAGACAACCAAGTTTTTAGCTGGGGTCTGGTTATAGATTTCCAGGACCTGGCTATACTATATTTAGCCTGCACCAAACAATAAATTATGGACTTTTGATCGACGTTGCTAATTTGAGTTTGATTGGGGAAAATTCCTAAGACACACAACCTAGGGCACATATTGAGATCAATGCCAATGATAAGTGAAAGTTTATCCAAAACCTCCTTCCAAAATGTCTGAATCTCAGGACATTCCCAAAGGCAATGAATCAAACTGCCTTTATCTCCACACTTAGCACATGTATCCGGGATATTGGAATTAAATTTATTTAGTAATGTTGGAGTAACATATGTTCTCATCAACCATTTGTATTGGATTAACTTAAATTGTGTATTAATAGATTGTGTCTGTGCCTTTAGACAGGCCCTCTGCCATTCCTCTACTGATATGTTGCATTTCAAGTCTTCACACCAAGCCAGTCGTTTGTGGTCTGAGGATATCTGAGAGCTGTCTTTGAGGATGTTATAAAAGCGGGATATTAGGCCCTTCTTCAAATGGTCATTTGTTGCCAGTTTTTCTATAGAAGTAAGAGTAGGCAAAGTTAGAGATTTTAGATTACCCAAGATGAAACTTCTGATTTGCAGAAACTTAAAAAAATGTTTAGTTGGAATGTCAAATTTTTGTTTCAAATCTTCAAACCTCATCATAATCCCATTATCAAATAAATCTGAGACTTTGCACAAACCTTTAACAAACCATGTTTTAAAGCCCACGTCTTTCTTACCTGGTTCAAATGACATATTGCCCCATATCGGGGAGAATTGGGATAATATTGGTGTTTCATTTTTGAATTTATGTACATCATACCATACCCGGATAGTATTTTTAACAAATGGGTTGGAAGTATTTTTTAATAAGTCTTTGCATTTCCTTGAGTATAGGTATGAATTTAGGGTTAAAGGAGTGGCATTTATATTTTCTAATTTTACCCACGACATATCAGTTGCTGAAAACCAGCAAGAGGCACTAGAGAGCTGAGCAGCCCAATAATACCACTTGAAATTTGGCACACCCAGCCCACCTCTGTCATATGGAAGATATAGTAAGGATAACCGTAATCGGGCTCGTCTGTTGTTCCAAATGAAATTATTTAGAATTGTTTGAATTTTTGTAAAGAAACCATCAGGAGGGTTAAGGGGGATAGCCTGGAAAAGATATAAGAATTTAGGGAGAACGTTCATTTTGAGAATATTTATACGGCCAATCATAGATATAGGCAAGGTAGACCATCTATCAAGCGATTCCCTCATTGAATTAACCACCGGCGTGTAATTTGTCCGAACCAGATCATCTATGTCTGGAGTAATCTTTATGCCTAAGTAAGTAAGGCTCTCTTTTGCTACCTGAAATGTTGTATGAATTGGAGGGTGATTTCTTTCAGCCTGTTTTAAAAATAGGATGGCGGATTTAGATTCATTGAGTTTATAACCGGAAAGATAACTAAACTCATTGATAGTTTTAAGGAGTTGGGGGATTGAGCAATTTAGATTGGATAACATTAAAATAATATCATCGGCAAATAGTCCAATTTTAGATTCAATATTTTTTATCCTGACACCATGTATGTTTTGATTATTTCTTATGGCAATAGCCAATGGCTCAATTCCCAACACAAAGAGGAGGGGTGAGAGGGGACAACCTTGACGTGTGCCCCTACCGAGATTAAATGATTTAGATACAATGTTATTAGTTATAACTGAAGCAGAGGGTTTATTATAAAGTATTTTAATCCAGTTTATGAAATAACTACCAAAACCAAATTGAGAGAGAACTTTGTAGAGATAACTATGTTCCACTCTGTCGAATGCTTTTTCTGCATCAAGTGAAAGCAAAGCTGTATCCGAGTGCTCATATTTAGCATGAATTATATTCAGCACACGACGGATGCCGTGATGAGCTTGCCGCCCTTTTATAAATCCATTCTGATCAGGGTCAGAGAGGGATGGTAAAAATTTCTCAAGCCTAATTGCTAGAACTTTAGATATTATTTTGGCATCTGAGTTTATAAGTGAGATTGGTCGGAAGGATTCGCATCTAGTGGGAGATTTCCCCGGTTTAGGTAGAACTGTTATGATTGCATTACGTAGGGAAGGAGGCAATTCTTTAATGGTATAACTTTCCAGTAGCATGTTATAGAGGGGCTGCAATAATTTGTTTTTAAATATTTTATATAGGTCCAAAGGAATCCCATCTGGACCAGGGGATTTTCCTGATTTAAGTTTGTCTATTGCATTTGAGAGTTCACCTATAGAAATTGGCATATCCAGATCCGATTTAGCTATTTCACTAAGTGTGGGGATGTTTACAGAATTAAGAAAGGAGTCAAGTGATGCTTGTGGAATGTCCCCTTTAGACGTATATAATTTTGAATAATAATCTTTAAAGAAATCATTTATTTTTTGAGGATCAGTCGTATTTTCATTTTCATATAAAATTTCATTTATTGCCCTCTCATTCTGCAAAGCTTTAATGCGCCACGCTAGGAGTTTTCCAGCCTTCTCTCCCTGATCGTAGTAGGATTGTTTCAGTCTGAACATCTCTGCTGAAGCTTTGTTAGTGGATAGTTTGTCATATTTTGCTCTCAGTATTAGCAGTTCTTGTTGCTTTTCTTTAGAGCCCTTTAGATTTAACTCAAGCTCAGTCTCTTTTATTTGTTCTTCAAGTTTTAGCATTTCCATAACGGTTTTGTTGGTTTTATTTTTTGTGTAGCTTATCATCTGACCCCGTATAAAAGCCTTAAAGGCTTCCCATCTAGTAGATGCTGTAGTCTCAGATTTATTAAGGCTGAAGTAGTCATCAATATTTATCTCAATAAATTTCAGAAATTTGGGCATTTGCAACCAGTGTGGTTTTAATCGCCAAATAGGATTACGATTAAACGCAATTATGGGTGAAAATTTAAGCATACATAGTGAGTGGTCGGAGATCAGTATGCTTTTGTAGACACAACTCTTAGTTCTGGTAATCAAGGAATTTGAAATTAGGAAGTAATCTATACGGCTGTAGCTATTATGGGTGGTTGAGTGGCAAGAAAATTCTTTCTTTGTTGGATTCTGTACTCTCCAGATATCTCTTAAGTTTAATTCAGACATAAAATGTTGAATAACCCGTCTACTTTTAGGATGGGACAGATCCAAACCTGATGATCGGTCAAGCTTCGGATCTAAAGTACAATTAAAATCACCACCAATGATCACATCACCATGAAAAGCTGTAATAGAGAGAAACAAATTATTGTAGAAATCAGGGTCATCAATATTAGGACCATACAGGTTAACCAGAATTAAGTTTTGGTTCATCAGGGATGCTTGGATTATTATGAATCTCCCAGCGGGGTCAATGATAGTCTTTTTTATACAAACAGGTAAGAGTAACCATATTAACAAGATCAGCTCTCTTCTCAAACAATCCTGGAAAACAAACACTTCAGCTTCACTGGAATTTCACACTTGTTTAGTGAGTGATTAAACATCATGTCATATTTTATTACATTTATTTCTGTCTACATCTCTGCAGTCTCTTGGTAAACATTTAGAATGATAGGTGAACAGTTAGTCGCCACAAATCCACCAATATAAAGGGCAATAAGAAAGATACTCTTAAAAGTTATAAAGTAGTAGTAATTATAAACATAGATAAAAGAGCAGACATGTGAGAGAAAGAGACCTAAGAGCAGAAGGAGAGTTTAAAGTTGTGGAAGTAAACTTACACTGTGTGTCGCCCTGAGGACGAGATAATCTCTATAAACCACGATAATGGCAGCATCATGCTGTGGGGATTCTATTCTTTATGGAGATGCAAAAACTCTGGATGGCAAAACTAAATACAGGTCAGTTCAGTTTTATCAACATCAACTTTAAAAATAGTTTAAAGGCATACTAAGCAACATTTTTCAGTAAATTAATGTGTTCCATAACGTTTTGGATGATTGGGGAATGAGCTTCATTTCAGGTCGCAGCAAAGGCGTTTTCGCCGCTTCTGGTCAGTCTGTAGAGGGAAATACCGCACTTCGCAATTACAGCAGACCTCAGCCCAGGCTCACCACAGGCTCAAGTCTAGGTGCACGAGAGTCGGTCTTGCTTTACAAGCGAGAACTGCTACACACCCCCAGTAAAGGCATGCCTTCGTTGCTAAGCGCAGTGGCGATATTTGTGCAGTTATCATGCGCGAACGCTAGCGAGAAAACCATGCGAAAGCCCATGTCATCCGACAGTCGGATAAATGTATGGGAAACTCCAACTTGGCTAACTACAATCTTTGTTATTTAGACACATGCATAACAAATAATGTATGAAAACATGTTAAATTGATCAAACTCAAAAAATTGGAACCGAAATAGTCACTTACACTTGTAGTAGACATGGTGATTCTTTGCGTTCGCCTGTCTGCTATTAAGCTCCATAACCCACCGCCTCGGCTTTCTGACGCGGGAGAAACCAGGAGAACAGCTGTGCATATTCACGAGACAGTGCACTTTTACTTTCGCCCTCTGGGGAGAGCCTCAGCTGGAAAATCAACACGGGTTGCATAGTTGTACCTTTAAAGGAGAGTAGATCCATGTTTTTGTTATGGTCCAATCAAAAACTTAAATCACCCATAATCCGTGGACAAACTTTAATGTTTACAGATTATCTTTATGTAATCTGACAGAGTTTGAGTTTTTTTTCAAGGATAATTGGTACAATAGATTTTTTAGGAAATACTCAAAAAGATTTGCAATAAAATATTCAGCAGAGTGGCAGAATACAGCTGCATGCCACACTTTTCAGATTTATTTTTAGTCAAACATCTGAAGAACCATGTTTCCTTTTTTTTCTTCCCCTTTGCAATTATACACATTTTTTTGATAATATTTCCCATATAAAAGTCTATCTCTAGCAATAAGCCAAACACAGATTTTATTGTCGATTTATGCTATAAACAGTAATCAAATAAAAGACGGATTCACTTTATCTAAAAAACAGACTGCTATAGGCTTCCTTGAATGTTAAGCTGTCCCCTCCCCCCTTAAGCTTGTCAAAGCTGCAAGGTGTTTGAAAGCTATCTTGTAGCTCTGTCCTTTTCAGATTCCTTAAACAGAACCTTTGAAATGCTATAAAATCAAAGCTTTTGACTTTTACTTTTCACGAGTCTGCTTTGGTCTTAAGGAGGCGTCTTTCCTGGATTTGCTCTTCTATTGAAGGGTCCTCCACAAATCCGACAGAAAGAAAATGCTTTGAACATCTGCTTCTTCAGACAGAAGAATGATGATCATATGCAAAGGAGCAGAAAGAAAGTGTTTGAGGATTTAGCTTTGTTACCCTTAATCTAAAAACTTCCATCACCATGGAGCATCAATGTGCACTGAACACTGATAGTTATTGTGGGTGAAAAGCTCTACTTTTGAATACTCTCTTAGAGGTGATATATGGAAACCTTGGATAGATGAAAGCCCAACATTTTTTAAATGATTACAAAAAGAGAGAATTGCAGGATTTTCTCTAGCTATTAGAAAATAGGTTTGAATTAGAGATTTCCAAGCAGCAGTGATATCAGTGCAAATAATGGTATTTAATGAAAAATCCATTTTAATTTAAAATAGCCATAAAATAAAAATACTTTCTTGTCCTGAACTTAATAGAATGATATGATCTACCAAACTACCAATCTATTTACTATATTCCAGTGACTGGTGGGTTGCCTTTTCATTCTCCTGTTTCAACTCTGTTGTTGTGTCCTTTGGCAAAACACTTCATCTGCCTTGCCTGCTGGTAGTGGGGCTGATGAGCAGCTGTACAGCAGGCTAGCTGTATGTGAATGAGTGAATGAATGAATGCAATGTAGAGCATTCTCTGTCTGCTTCTCAGTCGGCCTCATCAGATGGCCGGCTCACACTGAGCCTGGTTCTGCTGGAGGTTTTCTTCCTGTTAAAAGGGAGTTTTTCCTCTCTCCACCGTCACTACAAACATGCTTAGTGTAAGGGATTGTATTCGAGTCAGTGCTTTGATGCAATCAACTGGTTTTCCTTAGACAGAAAACTGTCAATCAATCTGGCTGCATGCTCGGGTGAACTGTAAAGTGTCTTGAGTTGACGTGTGTTGTGAATTGGCACTAGGGGTGTAAATAATAATGGTTTTGTATCGATGCATCGGATCGTCGGCTGTTGGATCGATACGTCCGCAAGAGACGTTTTTTTTTTCTCCAGAAAAACAAGGGTCCTTACTGACAAATGATATCCTGCTGATTGTAAATGGGAAATTCTTCAGACAAAAAACAAACAAAAAAGAAAAAAGGGAACTTTTCTGCCATGTATGTAGCAGTGAAATACCGGAAACAGCAATTAGATTGTGTTAAACGGTTCCATAGCCCAGCAGTCAATGAGAACCTCCCAGGGGAATGTGGGGGCATGGGATCAGAGATTGCATGAATGATTGAAGGCTAAATTTGAAAATGCAATACCAAAAACAGACAGAAGATGGCAAAAGTGCATCTCTATCTACCACTTGCATGTACCACATTTCTTTTGATTTCCAGTTTCACTGCTAAGCGTTCCTGGAGGATTAATGTCTCAGCGTGATCTGGAAAAACTAATCCATGCATTTATTTTTTAGTCGAATTGATTACTGCAACGGTGTTTTCACAGGTTTGCCTAAAAAGTGGATCACACAGCTGCAGCTGATCCAGAACGCTGCTGCCCGCGTCCCTCACTCAAGACTAAGAAAGTAGAGCTAATATCACCCCAGTTCTAAAGTCCTTCCACTGGCTCCCTGTATCTCAGAGAATAGACTTTAAAATACTTCTGTTAGTCTTATAAATCTCTGAATGGCTTAGCACCTAAATACATCACAGACTTGCTATCAGTGTATCAACCCTCCAGTACCACTTCCAGGTCTTCCTTGGCTCCAGCCTGCTCTGCAGACCTAGAACCAGAACTAAACATGGAGAAGCAGCATTTAGTTCCTTTGTTCCACTTATCTGGGAACAAACTTCCAGAAAACTGTAAAAGTGTGGAAAGCCTGGAGTTTCTTTTAAATCAAGACTAAAACACATTTGTTTAGGATTGCCTTCGACTAGCCCTAGTTAAACAGTTCGACTAAAACATATTTTCTTTAGTCCAACTGTTTTTAATATTCTTTTTTGTTTCTGCATTTTTTATTTTTTATATTTTTTCCTACTTGCTTTTATTCTGTTTTATTTTCCTGTATTTTAATCATGTAAAGCACTTTGCATTGTCTTTGTACTGAATTGTGCTATACAAATAAATTTGCCTTGCCTTGCCTTGCCTTGCCTTGGAGCACAGCGTGCAGAAGCAAGTGCCTGGTTGACCTAACTTCCTGCACCAGCTGCTAAATGGCTCGCCATCTCACCCTGTCTCCTTTACCCTGCGCCATTTATTTTAGAGACCTTTATCTATGGTCGTGACATCATCCCTGGAGTTCATGAACTGCATTGAACCCACTCTATGCAATTCCGTTCTCTCCATCGTCCTTTTCTCCAAACACAAAGTTTCATTTATTTATTTTTTGACTTTTTACAAGTCTCACCGTTGAATGAAGCTGTAAATGGAGCAAGGTGACTTCGGCACTCTACCAAAATCTATATAGCCTCGCGAGACCATCCTGATCTCGCGAGCTTTCAAGGTTTCACTCGCTAATCAGTCTGGAGACTCTCCGTTGAAGAAAATTTGGAGCCGTTCACCAAACGAACGTCCAATCAGCGTTGGCTTTGAGGCGGGTTGAGGTGTGACGCAACGAGAAGCGCGACAGTTCAGTCTAAAGAACATGGCGGCTTCAGCCGATAAAACTAGCGTTAGCGTGGCTATGGAGCAAGTTTTATCGGAATTACAGAGTATTTCTTCACTGAAAGAAGAGCAAAACACTGCTCTGGAGGCTTTTCTCAGAGGAAAAGATGTTTTTGCTCTTCTTCCGACTGGTTTCGGCAAGAGTAGCCTGGCTTGTGGTTGTGTTTTCGTCGTCGCTCTGTTAGTACGTCATATGCTTCGTTGATCTGATTGGTTTATTTGGCCCGTCTATCACCAACATAGGCCAATCAGCTAACCAGTATTTTCGCCCCTTCCCAAAATTACTTCAACGGAAGGTTTCCAGATGGATATGCGGAGCAAATCCATCTGGCCGAGTCAGGTTACAATCTATCTGGCGACTGGAGCAAAAAACGAGAGGAGGAGGTACACGCTTTTCTAAGACCAACGCCCTTCTTCTTCTGATTGGCTAATACTGTTAGTTTCAGAGTGCTGCTTTGCTACCATTGGCTGACAAACGCAAGGGGGATTTCGATTGTCTTTTTTCATTTATTTACCGTCAATTTATTTGCGAGTGATTTTTTTTACCCGCGGGCAATCGCTACAAGCCGAAAATCCGAATACTTTAATCCCTGGAACCTCCACACCTAATTTGGCTTGTTTTACTTCTAATTAGAAAATAAATCATTATGTAAAATCTAGTTATAATTGAAAGAATCTCATTCTAACAAACAACTTATCCAGATAGATTTCTGATGATAGGTTAGTTATGATTTGTTTCATCTTGAAACAAATATACAGTTTTAGGTCTCAACAGACATAATTAGGTAGAAAATCTTAATACTGTCTCAGATATTATTTACAGAGATTAACTTTAGCTCTTCAACAGTGCTCTTGTCATAACAAAACGGCCATGTTAATTATATTCAATTAGACTCTGCTAGATATCTCTAAATGGATAAATTTATCCTAATTTGTTAACTTTGCTTTAGTGACTCAGAAATGCACATTTATCAAAAGAAAATCTTTAATAACTCCCCTTCCCCCCTACAAAAGAAAGCAAATGCAGCCATCATCATTCATCATTGGTGGCTGTTTGTTTTTGTCAGGCTGTGACAGTTTAAGCGTCTCCCTCCAGTGCTGACATCTGCTTCTACAGCTGCCTGCAGCAATGCACTCCGGCAGACCAATCAGACCAGTCCCACACTTCCCAACACTGGGACAGACACAACTCCCAGATTGGATTTTGATAAAACAAATTAGGCAGAGGAAGACAATCTCAAAACTAGTAAAGTAAAAAGACAAATAGATCTATAATGCACCTCAGTTGGGGACATGTTTTTAATAAAATTGTTAACATTACAACCTTAAAACCAGAGGTTTGGGGGATTTCATGCAACATATACATTAGTGGATGATAATAAAAAAGGAAGATTACAGCATGTATCCCTTTCATAATATTTTACCAATAAAAAGGTTTCGGTGCATTCAGCCCCTTCTACTCAGACAATTTAAAATATATATTAAAGTGCAATCACACTGTTTTCGTAAAGGTCACTTAGAGAACATCAAAGAACAAGCAATACCTTAAAGAAAATATAACACTTTAAAGATGTCCTTCTTTAATTCTGGAAGTGGTTTAAAGCTGGATTAATTTATGAAGGATGTCTCTTGCCTTTTGACACTTAAAATCTTTTATCTAAAAAAAAAAAAGAAAGGGGGAGAGGGAATATAGAGAGGAAACGAGTGGTCCATAGAATCTATGATGCCCCAGTTTCACCAGTACCAATTTATAGTAATTCACTACGTAATAAATAACCTTTTTTGAAGTTTCCATTAGTAACCGTTACATGGATCCATCACTATTTTTAGAGCCCACTCACTTGTGGTTTAGAGTCGCATTGGAGAAGCTACATCAAAGGACAGTCACTGGTTAGGGGGTAGTGTCACTAGTCACAGCTTATTTTGATAACTTTTATCTTCAACCATTAAATCATTTTACTCGGGGATTACAGTTAATAAGCACTATTATACGCTAGCAGTAGTTAGTGTTAGCATCTGCTGTAGCTTGTTTCCAACATTATACTGTATTTAGCTACTACCGTATTTCTGTAAATATCCGGTATGCTTTTGTCCACCATTTTTTTGTCCGGCCCCTCGTTGCAGGGGTGGCGAGAGTGCTGGTGGCTGTCTCCAGCTGTCTACTGGCGAGAGGAGGCGGTCCACCTGGGCAGATCACCAGTCCATCGCCAGGGGCAACATTGGAGTTCAGTGGGAAAAAGGTATTCAGCTTATTCATCCTAGTTAAATAGATCGATGATAGATCGATGGATTTCACCTCAAGTCGGTCATTTTGTTATTCATATATCTTTGCAAAAGAGAGGAAACAGTTCATCATACAGACCTTATGACACAGCATTCTGCTCTTGTTCTATAGAAACAGGGTTCATCCCCTTTACTTATAACTAGTGTTGCGCCCAATGCCCTTTTTGGCCCCAATACCGATAACACCGATACCTGGCTGTGCCAGGTATCGGCCGTCATACGATATAATAATAATGTAAAATAATTGCCATCATGGAATCAAGCTTCTGTATACGTTGTGAAGCAGGAAAAAATCTAATAGTGTAATCCAGGTGAACCTTTTAACAAAAGTTCTACTGGGATAATAAAAGCAAAAGTTTTATTGCCTACAGGAGTAAGGTGACAATAGTTGAATAACATTTTGGCTCTCTCAAAATGGTATTGGTGCCCCATTTGTTGGTACTCAACATACCGCATACCACCATTTTAGGTAGTATCAGTCCGTCCGACAATTGGTATCGTGGTATCGGGTGCAACACTACCTATAACAATGGAAAAAGTAGCCAAAGTCAAAACAAATTACAAACACTTTGGTTAACAGTAAATACGTTATAAATAAACCTTAAAAAGAACCCGATTTGTTATAGAAGAAATCCATGTCTGGCCTGGCTGCGACACCTTCAGCCCAGAGAGAAATGTGTGGCCTTGAGAGAAACAGACCGAGTGAAAACTTTATAGTGAAAGTAAATAGGATAAATTAATATATAATAGAAGAAAGATAAAACATTTTCCGACAACAGACAAAAAGGACAAACAACCATTCACACTAATTCACACCTAAGGAGGATTTAGAGAAGCCAATTAACCTAACAGTCATGTTTTTGGACTATGGGAGGAAGCAGGAGTACCCAGAGAGAACCCACCCATTCTCAGGGAGAACATTCAACTCCATACAAAAAGACTCCAGGCAAGGAATCGAACCCAGAACCTTCTTGCTGCCTTTGCATATTTCTTTTATTCTGAACAACAGCCATAAAGAGAGCAGACAGCTGTCCATATCAGTGTTTCCAGATCTCAGAGAAAAACAAGCAAAAAAAAAAAAGAGAAACACCCCTTCTGAGTTAGTCCCAATTTACTCTCTACAACTGTTTTCTCTGAATACTGAGCAGGGGGGAATCTAAAAAGGGGATGGAGGAGCAGCATCATGGTCACCACTGGCCAATCACTGGCCACCCCTGTGGTGATTTGCTGTTTCTACTGGGTTGTAATTCACCACCTCTGGAACAAGCAGTTCTCCTCTAAACCAGAAGGTGGCAACAGTGATACCATCATGTAGAATGTCCTACTTAGATGTTTTAAATTTAGATTATTTACCAAAAACCGACAACAAAAATACAGCAAATACTATTAACAACAATGTACTACAATCAAAGAGGACTTATACAGCATTCATGATGTTATGCTAATTGTTTTTCACTCTGCTGTCATCTTGAAATACTTTATATAATTAATGATAAAAAAAAACCCCTGCTCAACCCATTTAAGGTGTATATTTTGTAAAACCATAAATCTATTTCATTTTAATTTGCATTTGCATAGTTTTAGTAGCATCAGCCTTTTTGAAAATCTGGTCTGTCTTCAGTGATTTATTAGGAAAATATAAATGTTGTGCACGTTCATCTTCCTGTTGATTCTTTGTGATCAGCATAGATTGAATGAATATTTTTGTCGCCTATTAGTAATCAGTCACCCCTCGGTGCACATTGGTCCCTGCCTAGACATGCCATGAATTGTTTCCACTCCATGAGTGACAAAGAAAGCTCCGCCGGACAGGATAACCAGGGAACAGGTGCAAGGGAAGAAAAAAAAAATATGTTGGGGACTCAAGATGAGGAGTTTTACAGGCCAAACAGGAAAAATGCAAAAAAGCTAAGCTAGATTAAAACACAAGCTGTGACTCATGTGATCTGCACATGGCTTTAGAAAAACAAACAAGCCTAGAGCCGCTTTTAATAAGCAGACTTGGCAACATTGGTCAGACTGTAGGGTCTGACCCTAGAGTCAGAGAATAGAGATGCTCTGATCGGATGAGACATAATGACACGTTTGCATCATGTGAAGCAAAGAACTAGAACCAAACATCAGTGATGGGAAAACTGATGGAGCTAAAAAGGAGCATAAAACAGGGCTTAATATAAGCTCAACACAGGACAGATCATCTAAGCATACAGCCAGCGCACCAATAGAGGAGTTTAGATCAAAGCATACTCTCGTTTTACAATTAACCAGTCAGAATACACCCATACACTCACCGGCCACTTTATTAGGTACACCTGTCCAACTGCTCGTTAACACTTAATTTCTAAGCAGCCAATCACATGGCGGCAACTCAGTGCATTTAGGCATGTAGGCATGGTCAAGACAATCTCCTGCAGTTCAAAGCGAGCATCAGTATGGGGAAGAAAGGTGATTTGAGTGACTTTGAACGTGGCATGATTGTTGGTGCCAGAAGGGCTGGTCTGAGTATTTCAGAAACTGCTGATCTACTGGGATTTTCACGCACAACCATCTCTAGGGTTTACAGAGAATGGTCCGAAAAAGAAAAA
>JAGKQL010000005.1:2488160-2499052 GCA_018398635.1 Cyprinodon brontotheroides | reverse complement strand
CTGAATTAAACAGCTGCGCTAAATCCGACATGCCAGTTTCCCCTTCTGCGCTGTCAGTCACTTTCCGTGCAGCGCAGCTCCTCAGAAATAATGCCTGCTTTTGCGAAAGCTTGAACAACAGAGCCAGCAGACACAGTCCATCTACAATCCATCCGCAAATGGTGGCGTAACTTGCCCGGCGCTGCCTTCCATTTATCATGAAACTGTGGTCTCAGTCTGTCATCCATCGCTCCCACGCCGCTCGCAGCCTTACTGTGAACGGCCGCTTCGATGTCGAGCGGTGGAAGCTCCTTTGTCAGACCCCCGGGATAACGGCGAGCACAGCGTTTATTTGATTCATCTTTTTTTCACATCGGCTGTGAGGATGGGCACGTTTACGGTGATGCGTGGAAAACACCTAAGTCTTCTCACTATACACCTGCCCCAGCCACGCGATCCACCTGGTGCGCCTTTCATTTATGGCATTATCATCAGAGGCGCTGTCTGTCTGGCTGCCAGCTCCCAGATCACTTTCTCTGATTGGTTGATGCGGCGGCGTCAGCCTTTCAAAAAACTTCAATTTTCCATCACCAGCTGCACGCTTAGCGCTCGCGCTCCGGCGTGCCGCACCAAAGCGGCGCTGCCGGACGCACTGCTGTGCTCTTATGTGCGTCAACCATTGACTTTGCATTGTAAGCTTCGCTGCTTCTGCTGCAATCTGCTGGGTCCGGTTCACACTGATGTCGGCCGGTTGAACAGCGAGCACAGCATTCATTGTTTCCCCATGTTTTTCACATCAGCTGTGAGATGAGCGCGCATGGAGTTACATATTAACAGCGATGGTGAGGGTGGAAAAAAACACCTGGTCTCACTTAATCCAGCCACTCTTTCATCATCTCTCTCCTCATTGAGGAGGTGGTCTCAAAAGTCACCGGATTACAACACACAAGAGGCGCACACACCGCACCATAGGGCATACCGCACATTTTGAGGAAAAAAGAAGACGTTTAAGTGCGCCCCTTATAGTCGATAATCACGGTATATATATATATATATATATATATATATATATACACCCACGAATACAGCATCTCCCCAGTTTAAGGTAGTTGATGGGAATCTGTTCTCTCAGATCTCTTCTGCTTTTGCTGGAGAACATTACTGTCTTTGTTGTATCAAAAAACAAACTGTATCACATTTTCACAAGCAAGTTCCAGGCCTGACAGCCGTCAGTTTAAAAGAACCTATAAACAACTAACATAAAACCTATTGGGGAAAATTCAGTCAGTTAAAACATTAGATTATGGGCCAGGAGGGAAAGAAAGTCAATGACTTCTTACATCCAATAAAGGTTTAGAGAGTTATTTTCCAAACTTTAGGACTCTTCAAAGCCCAGTTGGCATACTACAGCCACTAATAAAGACAACATAAAACCATGGTGAGACTGGCCAAACCCAGATTAGACCGGAGAAGTTTGGAGAAGATGACAGAACCATTAAATTGCTGATCAATTCTGTGGAGGAATGCTTAAGCCTAAGAACTGTTTGCTAGGGACGAGTTTTATTTTTCATCTGATTTTTGCTCTTCGGCCACGTAGATGGCAGTATATGCTCCATAAGGAATATATGGTGTGATGATCATGAAGGCAGGGTTTTCAATGCTACCTGTCTCTGTTAGGCTGTTTGGCTATGTAGGTAGCCTCTTCTCACAGGTATTAGGTACAAATAGAAGAGTTCTCATCTCTTCCAGGGAGCATGCAGCACATTTAATAGTATGGTGTTGATAGAGGGTATTAGCTTGACTTTCTGGACCCTGATATAGCAACAGACCATGGGAAATATCAGGCTGAGAGACGGACAGAAAGTTACAGATAGCAAACAGCAATCACCCGTCAGCTCACATATCAGTCAAATGTGAATTTTTTTGCTATTAGATGAAACTTTTAAGGATGCTCTGTGTGGCTGGACCTGGAAGGTAAGAGTGAGTTCAGCAAAGAGTCCAACATAAACTCAGGGATGGTTTTCATACAGAGATTACTAATATTACAAATGTTAGGAATGGAATTTAGAGAAAGAGTAATACCTATATTAGTATTTTGTTCTTGTTTGGTTATTTGCCTAAACTTGCATGCCTTCGCTGATTCACTGCATTTAGATCACAAGAAGCGCATGCATTGCTGCTCCCTCTACCTGCTGTTCATTGATTTGTGAATGTTTAATTAAAATTGTTAATAAAGTTTTTTTTTTTTTTTTATGACGACTTGCATTATTATTGTGCAACACAGATTGGAGCTCCATGTCCAAGTACTTGATGTCGGCATTGCTGTTGAAAATCCGGTATCAGTCAAACTGTAACATAGATATGATGTATTTATTGATCCCAGTCATTATCAGCTATATTATAGTGAAAAATGATTTACTAACTCCTGACCAGGCCTAAAGCAAGGCTTAAGCTCAGAGGGGATGCGAGCGTTTTCTGTTGCAGCTCCAAAACTTTGGAATGGATTGCCACTGCAGTCATTAGGCAAGGTTTTTTTTTCTCTGTCTTCCTAAAACTCTCACCTCTTTTCTTTGGCTTTTTGACACCATGTAGAGTGTTGATTTTAGCCAGCCTTTACACATGTTGATTTTTATGTATACACATGTTGATTTTATGTATACATATGCATATTTTTATCCTTGTGCGGGCAATGCTTTTATTTTTATTTTATTTACTTTGATTTATTTTAGTTATTTTATCTTTTTTGTGCAGCACTTTGGCAACCTTGTGTTTATTGAAATGGTGCTATATAAATAAAAAGTGGATTGGATCAACATATTCTCATTATCAGTTTGTATAAAATGCGTTATGAAAGAAGTTGTTGTGCACAGTGATTTCCCGTGCGTTTTTTTGGCCCGTTTTTTCTCGAAAAAACAGATCAGTCTTGCATGCACAGCCACACAGATCGAAAAAAAAAAAGCAGATCGATGCAATAATCACTTCTTGATGTCTCTCACTAGGTTGTTTGCTGTTTTGTATCTTAGGGTTAGGGCTAGGGTTAATTGTATGTTAAATTCTATGTTATTGAATGGTGCGTAAGATGCTAAGGATATCTTGTCTCGAGGCAGAAAAAAAAAAATAAGATGAAAAAAACACCAAAAAATTTTTTTTAAATTACTGTGCATAACTTTTCCTACGATTTCATACGAACTGATAATGAGAATACACTGATTGGATTGGATACTATATCTATATCATAATCTATAAGAAAAAATAAATAAACTAAGAAAACGCAGAGCATCATCCTCGACCTTTCTCAGATCCTCATCTTTTGTCCTGTTATTAGTGTTAATAATTAAGGTAATAATGTATATATTATAATAGTTGTATTGTAGTATTGTATAATTTGTGAATAATTGAGTTCAAGCCCCACTCCCACAGACTGCTACTTTGGCCCCCTGAGCGAGACCCTTAAGCCCACACTGCTCCCCGGGCGTCGCACAATGGCAGCCCACTGCTCTACAAGGGGAGGGGTAAAAATGCAGAGATTTTATTTTGTTGCCTTGTACTTGTGACATGTGTGATGAAAATAAAAAAGGCTGGAAAAAAATAATAAATGGTATATCTTCTATCTTTTATCTTGAGTAACAATCAATAACTTTGTCCTTTTTTTTTCTGACAACATCTAGAATTGGACCGGCTGCAGAAATGAGAAACAATGCTTCTTAGCTCAGATAGAAGTCCCTCTGCTCTCTGTTCCTCACGATGATCCCATAAATACTCGCTAGACTCAACCTCCATCTCCCTCTTTGCTGAGTGAATATATACACTGGAAAAAATCTAAATCTAAACAAGTCATTTTTTCTTAAAATAAGTGCATTTGTTCTTGAATTGAGGAGGTAAGTGAGATACTAAAGATAATTTACATTTGAAATAAGAAAACACAATTGCATTGTCTTACATTTCAAGTGCATTTTATCCAAATATCTCATTTTAAGAGTAGAAATATACTCATTCCATTGGCAAATTATCTCATTTACCTACTCAAATTAAGAGTAAATCCATTAATTTAAGACATTTTTGCTCATTTTTAGATATTTCTTCCAGTGTAAGAAAATAAATGTACACTGCAAAAAAGATCTGGAAACGAGTAAAAATGTCTTAAAATTAGCATAATTCAAGCAAGTAAATAATACGATTTTCCAATGGAATGAGTATTTCTTTTACTCTTAAAATAAGATAATTAGATAATATCCACTTGGAATAAGATCAACGCTTATTGTTTTTTCTTATTTTAGATGTAAATTGCCTTATTCCATTGGCAAAGTGTATCACTTAACTGCTTAATTCACTGAAAGAAATGCTCTTTTTTAAATAAAAATAAACTTACTTAGATTTCAATTTTATGCAGGGTAACTTATAATCAGCCCATTCTTGTTCAGCTCAGTATTCAGGTTTTAAATCTAATTTCAGCCTGGTTTATGCTGCTTCTACCAGTTTCTATGCGCACACACTCCCCAGACTCCCCCCTCTGTTTGGCACAGGAAGCCATTCTGAATATCCAGTCTGCTTTGCAGGTAGCTGTGCGGTCGCAAATCTGCATGGGACTAAATATTCATTTTAGCCCAAAATTGTATTTTTACTCACTGTTAGGTGATAGTTGAGCAGATAATATTTTGTCACACTTCCCTGAGTGTGTTACTAAATCTTTCTCCAGTTTAAGTGATGCTGATATCAGCTGAGTAACACCACCCTGACACCACAGTTTTTTTTTTAAACCGTGTTAATAAAATAACACTAAAGGGCATCTGTTTGCAGACATGCTGTGATTAATTATTTGACTTGTTTTGCTAAACTGTTTTTATGAAATAAAATTCTTTACCACAATACCAAATAAATCAAGGGAAGGATCAAGCAGTAACCGAATGAGAAGTTGATTATAACTCAATGTTCTGGCTCTGAGTCAGTGGTAGAAAAACAAGTGCAAGAAAACCAAAGTTGTTTTCAGGCTATTTTTCCTCTATATATAATGATAGTACCCTTTTTTCAACTGCATTTATGTGACTCATCATACCGGGATATATCTCTACAAATGTCTCTGTACATTAATGCATTCTATGGCATTTTAAGATACAATTATATATCACATAGTATGTTATGATATAGCATCGTATGATATGGTATGATATAATATGACATATGGGATGGTGTGGGATGGTATGAGATATCTTTTATAGTATGGTATGGCTAATATGATATGCCTTGCCTCTTTTTTTAATGGTACCCTGCTTTTAAGGTATTGGCCTCTTCATTGCTGGGTGGCTTTTTGGCCTAGAATTTAGTTTCACTTTAGTATCAGCTTCAGCCAGCATCTAAACGTCTTTTACTTTTGATCTGGTATTTATTCACTGGATGTGTTCATCTCAGTGTCGCAGTCGGTAGCAGTGCTGCCTTGCAGCAAGAAGGTTCTGAGTTTGATTCCAGCCGTGGGCATTTCTGCATGGAGTTTGCATGTTCTCTCTGAGCATGCATTGGTTCTCTCCGGGTACACCGGCTTCCTCCCACAGTCCAAAAACATGACGTTTAGGTTAATTGACTTCTCTAAATTCTCCTTAGGTGTGAGTGTAAACTGTTGTCTGTGTTGGACTGGAGACCTGTCCAGGGTGAACCCGGCCTCTCACCTGTAGACAGCTGGAGATAGACACCAGCACCTCTTGCGTCCTCAACTGGGATAAAGCGTGATGGATGAATATGTTCATTTCAGGGATGCAAATCTTCTCATTTATGAATGATATGGTGGCTGCAGGGTCCCCTGGTGCCAGTAATAGCATTGAGTTGTTAAAAGAGCTGAATATATACTTCAAGTATCTGGAAACTGGACACATGGACACACCTTGAGCAACATACTGTGTGTTCAGTGTTTTAAACTGATTGATATGCTGCATATTTGCTGCAAAATAACTTGAAACTTAGTAAATTTGTTCCTTTGAATACTTTTAGGCTGAGAATTAGATGTTTTGAGTTAGACTCCCTCACATGTCAATGTTTTAATTGAAATTTTATTATAAGTGCATATTTGGCTTTTATGTGTGTGTCTTTGTATGTATGTAATGATGTGATGTGATTTTGATGCCTATCTTGGCCAGGTCTCCCTTGCAAAAGAGATTTTTAATCTCAATGGGTATTACCTGGTTACAGAGATGGGAAGTAACGAAGTACAAATACTTCGTTACTGTACTCAAGTAG
Organism: Cyprinodon brontotheroides; assembly: GCA_018398635.1. Classification (NCBI taxonomy): domain Eukaryota; kingdom Metazoa; phylum Chordata; class Actinopteri; order Cyprinodontiformes; family Cyprinodontidae; genus Cyprinodon; species Cyprinodon brontotheroides. The sequence continues at coordinate 2,492,848 of JAGKQL010000005.1, read as the reverse complement.
ATTTTTCTGATATTTTAACTTTAATACTTATTTTTATGGCGACTTTTTACTTCTATTCCTTACATTTTTACACAAATATCTGTACTTTCTGCTCCTTACATTTTAAAAAATTGGCTCGTTACTTTAGTTTTGAATCATTTCAATGGAGTTACCGTTATTATTTTTCACGTCATCAATACCAAATTCAATCTAATTGGATGGGAATCTACGTTGCATTTGACGCACCACTACAAGATGAATCGACAGATTCGGCGGTATTCATTCACGGCAAATCATTGCAGCTTGGTGGCGGTGGCGTTAGCATAGTAGCATGGACGACGAGATGATTGAAAATGAACACAACGGAGATCTAGTCCTATTGGCAGACATCCATTTAAAATGTAGGCAACGGCATGAAAAAAGTGGTTTCTACTTTTACTTTTATACTTTAAGTAAATTTACAAGCCTGTACTTTGTTACTTTTACTTGTGTAAAGAAGTTTAATCAGTACTTCCACTTTTACCAGAGTATTTTTTAACACAAGTATCTGTACTTTTACTCAAGTATGGAAAGTGAGTACTTTTGCCATCTCTGCCTGGTTAAATAAAGGATAAATAAAAAAAATAAAATAAAATAAAAAAAATTGATATACTTTTTCTCACTTTACTGTATTTGTGGGATGAAATGGTTCAGCCAGTAGTAGTGGAGCCATATTGCAGCTCTGTGGCTGCAGAACCTCTGCCAAAAAAAAAAGAGCAGAGGATTGGGAATCCCACTACTTTGAAGTGACATTGCAGTGGTTACTCGAAATTTCTATCAAATAATAACCGATTTGCACAATCAGTTTAATTAGAGTTCCACTATATACTTATGCGGACTAAAAGAGAAAGTTTGATTGCTGGGAGGAGTGTTAAGTTTCATTATTAGTGAATTGTTGGAACCACTTTAGAGCCTGGAGATCCACTGGGACATCATAGAGCTTCTGCAACTTGTACCAGTGAGGAACTGGATCTTGCAGAGAGTTTCAGTTGAAAAGCAGCAGTGACAGCTTTTCTTGGGAAGCAGGGGATTGGTTTTTAAGCTCAAAATCTAGAGCCATGCATTGACAATAAAGATAATTTATTGGAGTATGTGCAACTCCATGAGACCTTTCTTAGTTCAGCAGCTGCCATCATATGGACCCGAACTCTCACCATCAAGGACATTATTCAAAGCTGCCCCGATGCTACAGCTTCAAGCAAACATCCCTGTGACTGAAATTACAACAAGCGCTCCATAATGAGGTAAGGGATAACTCTTCGGGCAAGTGTCATCCCAAAGGGGCCTGGCTAAAGAGGAATTCCTTCGATCTTCACAGTTTGCGGCATTTGATTCTAAATCCAAGGGTACACAATAAAGGAATGAGTCGAGAGAGATGAAATAAACATATAGTTTGTTGCTCAATAAAATGCTTTGATGTGCCTTATGGGAGAAGCAGAGAGAGGTTTGCAAGGCTAAGCCATAAAGGATTCAGATTCTGTGAGAATCCACTAAAATGTTTCTCACACTAATGTTATCTTTTGGTGCATACAGGCAGGCCATTGAGATTAAAAGGCAGAATTCATATTGTTGATTTTTTTTCTTTAACATAGAATTCTCTAAAAGGTTTTAAGTATTCAAAGCCTCACCTAACTTATAATAATTTAAGATAAGTTGATGCCTTAGGCTAATCCAAGAGTGCATTACTGTGCACCATAGTTAAATCAGGGGTTGACGCTAAGGATTTTTCCACTTGCCCGACTTTCACATTTCATTTGCCCAGAAACAAATTTTTACTTGCCCAGTATAATGTTTGATAAATACAGTTCATAATATTTATTTTGTATATATATCAATGAAACATGTTTGTTTTAAAAGATAATAATTGAGTATTTTTTAAGTTTCCAGGTTCCTGGTGTGTTTATGCATGCGTCAGATAATGAACTCAAGCCTACATTACCGCAGTTAACATGCTTTTCAATCCTTCCTGCACATTCTTTTTCCTAAATGCTTTTCCTCCTTTTTTTTGGTAGTTGTAGTGTTATATAGCATATTGTTGGTTATTTTTCTTTTAATTCTGACATAAATCTCTATAGAAACTTAACTCATTTACAGAACTGGGTTAATGGGACATTTACTGGCAGAGGCATTGGTATATTCAAACCTACACATTAAATTCCACAGTGTAAAATATGCAGAGTCAAAGAACATTGACTCTTTTAGAGCTTTTACAACAAGAACTGAAGTAAGATAGACACCATGCAGTGACTTAATTTAACACATATTCAGACTGAGACCTGATGCACTGGTGTTAAATTTATCTCTTAAAGTGTTTAACAATGCAAAAATAACTCTGTAAGTAATCATGTGTTTTTACTTTCAACTTTATAAGTTTACTTTTAATTTAATTTTTTTTCTTTTGACCATCATGTTTTTTTCTTTAATTTAATAAGAGGTGCCAATAATTTTGTCTAAAAGTGTATGACCTTATTTGATTATGATAAAACATTTTTAGACTTCCTTTCCATGGGCATATAATGGCACTTTGCCACTTTAAGATGATATTTTTCTCAAATAGCGCTTTAAAATAACTGTAGGCCTTATCCTCTCCCAGCTTTAAATATTTTGGCTACTGGGGATTAAGAAGATATTTACTGAAAATGTTCTTGATTTCAATTTTTTTATGGACCATTTCAGTTTTAAGCAGTCTGGCCTACCAATTATGATCTCCAGTTCAAAATACAAGACATTTATATTAGTCAAATGTAAGGGACCAAACTTGAATAAGGACAAAAGGTGTTCAAAAATTGAAAAAGTGCTTTCATTTAATTGTGTCAAAAATGGTTAACAAAGGCTCAAAAGCAACACAAAATAACTTAAATAAAAAATAACATGGATCCAGGCCCAACTTAACTGGGAGTCAACTGAGGATCCAACTCAAACAAAAACACTTGACCTGCAAACAAAGAACTAAAGGCTACTTAAAAAGGGATGGAGTAACCCAAGTCTTTTACTTGAAAACAGGCATAACATAACAAAGTATAAAACAAATAAAAGATTAACCATTCTAGCGGAAACAAATAAAAAGCAAAACTAACAATTACATTTAACAGAAACAATAAGTGAGTATTTAAGTGACAAACTAATTGAAAACAACTTGAAACAAGTCTCCCCCATCAGTCTTTCAAAAATGGTACAGCTCCAGGTTTCCTCCCTCCAGCTGGTTTGCATCAGCAGCACCTCAAACAAAAGAACAAGTGTAAATAAACCATTCAGACAGACATTAACTAAAAGTGTGCATCCATTAGAAAATACCTGTCTAAAAGAAATAACCAACTTAAACAAAAATTGTAATATAAAGCAAGAAAAAAAATACTAACACAATGTGGTGGTGGGAGGATCATCCACCACATCAAACCATAACTGTGTATAATATATTCAACATGTATACAAGGTCTGAGATTAGTTAAACTACAAAACAATATCAGTTTTCTCAAGTGATCAAATATTGGCATTTATTTTGTCTTAGACATGCCGTTTGCTCTTCTGAAAACGGCATGAAAAAGTTTGGTTTCACACATTAAAATCTTTACTGGTTTTATACGGCATAAAAAGCTTATGCTCCTGTCTCTGGGCAGTATTACTCTAGGTTTTTAATGTACAAATATTTTGCAGTAATACTCTCAGGTGGGAAATAAACTATGCTTCAAACAAGTAGGCAAGCAAGCAGCCCCTAAATAAAATGAGACAGAAATAATATAGAAACAATTGAGATCCAAGAAATAAAGGGAGGAAAATAGTAAAAAGGTATATGCATTTGATAATTTCTACAAAAGCTATATCTGAGGGCAAAAAAGGAAAGAAAGGACATCCTATATAAGAACCAGAAAGCTACAAAAGGGAATAATGAGAAGTATTTTGTGACTCATCCAGTCACTCTGTGGGACAGACACAAGAAAAAAACATGGCACACTGTGTTTATCACCATGGCGCCTTTATTAGGAATCAGACAGATTAGCAGTGACATTCTCCGAGATGAGAGGGTTTACAAAGGGAGAGAGCTATTAGCATGCTAATGCACTTCAGCAGAGTTCAGAATGGGCTTTTTATCCTGCCTTAAACTCTCTGTACCAATTGTACAGCTCTCTTATTTCTGGCTCACATTAAAAATGGACTGTGTCAAAATGCAGGGCTGTATGGGCGCCTGCATATTATATTTAAGAAAGCTGAAATGCATGTTTTTTTTGGCCTATGTTTTGATGAAACACTGTATTATGCATAGACTGAGCTTTGAGTCAAAAAATAAGGTGTTTTACTGATAAAAATTTACAGTAGTAATAAGCCGGAACCACAAATAATCTTTGCTTTTACTTCTTTTTCTTACTCCTTGGTCTTATGCCCTATTTTTTCTCACCAGATGGAAGTCTATCGCTTCAGTTTACTGGTTCCTAAGAGATAAAAACCAGGCTCCCTGACCCCCTTAATGCTGCTCGACTGAACTTTGAAATGAAAGCCATATCAGTCAAGCCAACAGAAGAATCTTTAAATTTTAATAATGTTCTGCAAAGAGCACAGCATGGTTTTGTTGATTAGATATTTGTAGCTAAATAGGAAAAAAATAAGTTTGCTGGAAATCAAGAAGACATCTCAGGGTGTACATACTGGAAGACAGTGGGCTGAGAGCCTTTTAT
>JAGKQL010000005.1:2415231-2487760 GCA_018398635.1 Cyprinodon brontotheroides | reverse complement strand
GTGAAACCTTGAAAGCTCGCGAGATCAGGATGGTCTCACGAGGCTACTGCTGACAGACTGTTCCAAAAATGCAGGGCCATGTTCCGTAACATCAAGTCATTCCATGTCTTGAAAGTACAGTATGAGTGATCCTTAGATGCTCTCCCTTTTAGAATAGTGTGTGTAAGATCAGCAGAGAGGAATTCAGTTTTATGCTGCTACCTAATTTTTCTCTGATGTCACAGTTTATCTTTGATTTCTTCTTATTTAAATGGTACATCTAATTATAGAGTTATTTTATTTTCTAATGGGTCAGATTCACATTGGCTTGATAAGTCATATGTATGTCTGTCTGTCAGTAAATTATTTCTATGGTGTTATTGATATTACATAATGTTAATATTCAGTAGTTTCTGGAGGCTTGTATAATACCCCAAAACAAACTAATTAATGTAATTTTTGCACTACTAAAATATAATTTTTCTCAAGTTTAAGTAAAGCGTTGCCCTGGCCAGCCAGAGTAAGTTACTACACTGTGTAGATGACATATTAGTCAAACCCAATTTCATATGTAGAATTACATTAACCACCCTTTGTCTGATGGATCCTATCAGATGACAACGGTTGTGAAACAAAACTTTTTTTATGAAAGTAGTTGTTGAAGTTTTAAAGATATAAACGTCTATTTTGGGACATAATAGAGGGCATCATTAAAACATTGCTCCATTGCTGCTGCAATTTTCACTATTATGATTTTTGAAAAGCGTTACTGGATGATGGTCTGCCTCCTGCACCGTGATTGGTCCAGCCTGTTTATATCAAGCTGACTTATGCCCTGTGTAAACCAGTTTGTCTGGCTGGGCTAGTGAAAATTTGCCATCCAAGAATTTATATAAGTAAAAAGTAATTGATATTTAGGTATTTATAACATCTGGTTTAATATTAAAGATATTATGTAAGTGCAGAGACAAAAACATGTAGTTATTTGCAAAGTCTCGTATATTAAAGACAGATCAATAAAAAAAGAAAATTCAATGAGGGATTGCATTCGAGTCAATGAGTCGATGTAATCAACTGGTTTTCCTTAGATAGAAAACTTTAAAGCAAAATGACTGGATGATCTGGTGAACTGTAAAGTCCCTTGAGATGACATGTGTTGTGAATTGGCACTATATAAATAAACTGAATTGAATTTGAATTGAATTGAACATAAATAATACCATAATATAACATGCAAAAATCAGGCTTTGGAAACACGCGCCAATCTATTTCTTTTACTTAAATATTATGAAACCAATACTGTTTTAGAATGGAATAAAAGATCAGTTCCAGTGAAATGTAAACTCTACTGAATATTTACTTCATCTCCAAATGGCTTAGCAGCACATTAAAGGTTGTGTATCAGTGAACATTTATTGTACGTGTGTTTTTCTTGTTCATGTTTATTTAAAACAACCTTTTTCTTTATTTCATATAATTATTCCATATCCGCTGTCCATAGCGTTCCTTGACAGCGTCGTTTCTAAGTCACCAATTTAGTGCTACTTGGTCCCAATGGAATTTCCTACTGGGAACCTACTAGCACTAAATTGCTAACTAGATAGAACGATGCTTCCAACAAATCGGCTGCAACCAAACTTGCTTGCAAACCTTCCGCCACAACAATCCCGCCCCCTTGATAATCGACCAATCACATTCACTTTTTTCACTCGTATAAAGTCGGGCACCACTCAGGAGAATTCAGAAAAGCAACGGTTGGAACGGCCCCTTACCTATGACTTTAAGGTACCCCAGCTTGTCTTTGTTTAAAAAAAATTATAAATAGACAGCAAATTTTTAAACATAAATATAAAATTACTTGTTATTGTATTGTATTGACAACACTTAAATATCAGCTAAAGCAGGGGTGTTAAACTCATTCCAGAAAGGGCCATGTGGCTGCAAGTTTTCTTTCCAACCAAGCAATAGCACACCAGACTCCAGTCATCTCATCAAGTGAGTCCAATCTGAACATGACGACTTGATGAAATGACTGGAGTCAGGTGTGCTATTGCTTGGTTGGAAAGAAAACCTGAAGCCACACGGCCCTTTCTGGAACCAGTTTGACACCCCTGAACTAAAGAGTACTTTAGCAAAGGTATTCTTTTAAAATACTATGTTAACTAACAGAAAACCATTCAAATAAGATGAATTGTCCATAGCGTTCCTTGACAGTATCGTTTCTAAGTCACCGGTAGGAGTACTAGTTGATCCCAATAGGAACCTACTGCTTCAGTATTATAACTATTAACAAGATGCCACAACCCGGCGGGCACCCCATGCTTGAACCTTCCGCCACAACAATCCCGCCCCGTTGATCAACAGCCAATCACATTTACACTTTTATTCACTGGTATAAAATTAAGCTGGGAGCAAACAAATTTTTCAGGCGTATGGGGGCCTATTTGATTTTTCAGACCCATTTCATGCTCTCTTGTTGTTAAGATTGTCAACATGAAGTGCTAACTGCTATCAACTGCAGGTAAGAAAAAACAATCTTTAAAAAGAGATGGTTCTTTGGAAAGGTAAGTTACTTGTGTTAACTTAGGTGATATAAGTAAACCATAGCATTGTGATAAAGTATGGGGGACTAACTTATCATGTATTAGAAAAAAAGAAGATAGTGCAGAAACAAAAGGTAGGAACAGGTATTGTAAAGATTTCATACACTAATAGATCTGTATGTATCGCCCTCCAGAGGTTGAGAGTCCAACTTCTTTATAAAAGCATCTTAACATCCTTTTTTGTCATTTGTCTTTTTATTATATCTTATCTCATTCCATTTTGCCCTGGAGGACCACCACAGAAGTGTTTGGAAACTTCCATCAATTTGTTACTGAAGTACAAAAATATCTACTATTCGCTGTCAGTCCCAGCAGATAGATGTTGGCTTATTATTTCAGATCATCTTCCAAAAAACAAGAAAAGTAATGCAGGTTTTGCTCTCTATTATTTAGCCATTAAATAGCTGGAAAGCCTCTAGCTGTGTGTGCTGGGGTGTGTAAATAGACTAGACACACACAGAGAGGTTGATGATGGAAACAGTTTCCATTCTGCACTCTCTGCAGCACTTGACCTTTCAGCTGGACACAGTTTAGCTCTCCATGTGTTGAAGGACCTCTTGAAGAGCTTTGTGGAAGCACTATGAGTGTCCCGGTATTTATACTCACCCTCTTTTCATCAGAACTCAAGTGGCTGCTGTTGGAATCCAATGCAACATTGTAGTAACAGAAAACAAGTCGATACTGTACCCCTGTGTGGATTTTCATCTTTGTGCGAAGACTAGATTTAATTCTGTTTGTTTTGGACGTAACACTAAGGTTTATTACTATACGTATGTCTTTGGAACTACAAATCTGCTCCTTTGCAATTAAATTACTTATAAATCCTAATGAGTCTCTACGTCTTGTCACAAAAATTGCAAATAAAAATAAAATGTAGTTTTTTTGTCCTTTTTTTTGTAGTTCCCTGTATTACCCATGCAATTCCCTATATAACTTTCAGTTCTAGTTATTTAATATATTCATAATCTTCTGGTAAACTCTCACAACAATAGTAGCAGATGGGAAAAACTGTTCTTGTGGCGTTAGGTTTTGGTTCTGATGGACCGCAGCCTCCTGCCAGAAGGAAGTGGCAGAAATAGTTTGTGGCCTGGGTGCAAGGAATCAGCTACAATCTTCCCTGCATGCCTTAGAGTCCTGGAGACCTACAGATCCTGGAGAGATGGAAGATAGCTGCCAATCATCTTTGCCGCAGTCTGCCCTCGTCCTTGGTGGTGGCACCAGCATCCCAGATGATGATGGAGGAGGTAAGGATGGACTCAGTGATGGAGAAGTAGAAGTCCACCATCACTTGGCAGGTTGAATTTTTTCAGCTGCCGCTGAAAGTGCATCCTCTACTGCGCTTTCTTTGTGAGGGAGTTGATGCTCAGCTTCCACTTAAGATCCTCTGAGATGAAAGTTACCAGGAAGCAGAAAGACTCCATAGAGTCTTTTGGAGTCACAGAGAGCAACGGGGATAGTTGGTGCTGAGTTCTCCTTGAAGTGCACAGCCATCTCAACTGTTTTTAGAGCGTTGAGCTCCAGGTTGTTCTCCCTGCACCAGGTTGCCAGATGGTCAACCTCCAACCTGTAGACAGACTTGTCACCATCAGAGGGCGATGAGAGTGGTGTCATCTGCAAATATCCGAAGCTTGACAGACTGATGACTGGAGGGGCAGCTGTTGGTGTACAGGGAGAAGAGCAGAGGAGAAAGAAGACAGCCCTGGGGGGAACCAGTGCTGATGAGTTATAATGCATCCTCATATTGACTCTGGCAGTCATTTGTACATAAAGTGAAAGAATACAGCCTTGAGGAGAACCAGTGGAGGATTGTATTGAAGGCAGAGCAGAAATCCACAAACAGGATCTTGGCGTAGGTACCTGCAGAATCCAGGTGCTGGAGAATGTGGTGAAGGGCCAAGTTGACAGCATCGTCTGCAGACCTGTTGGCTCTGTAGGCAAACTGTAGGGGGTCCAGGAAGGGGTCAGTGATCTATTTCAGGTGTGAAAGCACAAGGACTTCATAACCACAGAGAGTTAGGGTGACTGGTCTAAAGTGATTAACTCCTGTGGACCTCGGATTCTTGGGACCAGGGATAATAGTGGAGATTCTGCAGTCTGCCCTGCACGACAACAGCGGACACAGAAGGAGAGCTGGAGGCAGGCTTACTGATCCAATCACACAGGACAACAATTTGGTTCTTTTATGTGTTATTGCCGAGGTCTTAAAGGCACACTATGCAACATATTTCAGTTAATTAATGTGTTCCATAACGTTTTGGATGATTAAATGAGTCATTTCACGTTGAACAAAGGTATTCTCGGCCGCCCTGGTGGTCTGTGGGGGAAATACTGCACTTGCAATTGCAGGAGCACCGACCCGCACCCACAGGCTCAGAAGTCTCGTGAGAGTCAGTCTAGCTTTACGGCGAGAACTGCTACACCCCCCAGTTAAAAGCATGCTCGTTGCTAGCACAGTGGCAATCTTTGTGCAGTTATGCTACGTTCACGCAGCAAAATCGCGTCTGCTGCTTCCTTTTTGCTGCTTGTACCAGTTAGTTCTGACCCGTGGCTGAAGCAGCTTTGCTGCTCTCGCTGCGCGGTGCAAAAGTGTGTCTGAGGCGCGTTGGGCGGAGCTTCACTATCCTTTCTCTGCCTTGCAGCTATATTTGCTGTGATCAGTGGGAATAAAGTAGTTTTAATATGTGTTAAGTGAGAAAATACACCTGAAAACGTAATCAGTGCCGTCAGTTCATTCAGATTATTATCCTGCCTTCAATATTTTTTCTGTCGGAGCCGCTCAGACCCCCACATACCAGCGGGGCGCCGACAGTATGGATCCCTTCATCAGCAGCGGTTCACCGCGGCAGCTGGTAGGTGTTTTTCATCTAAATAATCCAAACTGCTTATTCTGCCGGCAGATTTCTGCATTTTAAGTTAATTTAGGCGTCAATAAACTGTTTAAGAGGAGTGATCATCAGCGCTGTGTCTCTCTCCCTGCGTTAAACGCACTCGACGCACTGCTTCAGCTGCTCAGACGTGCTGCGCCAGCAGCACGTCTGAGCAGCTGGTGCAGCACCGCACCGCGGGACCTTTTGCTGCGCCTTGATGCGCGTCAACCATTGACTTTGCATGTAAACTCGCTGCTTTTGTCGCGCCAGCTACGTCCAGTGTGAACGCAGCATTAGTCATTCGCTGCTAAGCTCAAAACAACCGCGCCTGGCTTGACGGAGAAACCAGGAGAACAGCTGAGCATATTTACGACAGTGCACTTTTACTTTCGCCCTCTGGGGGGAGCCTCGCTGGAAAATCAACACCGGTTGCATAGTGTACCTTTAACACACACAAAAAAATCTGGTCCCAGTCGTCTTTTAGAACTAAAGGTGCAAGAGAGGTTAGAAAATTCAACCAAAGCACTAAGGTGGCAATAGCGCTCTTAGCAGGTATTTTGGTCCACTTCTCATGATAAGTGCTTTAGTTGTCACAGGTTTAAAGGGTGTCTTTCACAGACAGCATGTCTCAGCTCCTTAGAAAGATGCTCATAGAAGTCCACTGCAGAATAGTCCAATCTTTTCTTCTAAGCCCTTTTTCAATGCTTCTAGCTTAGAAGACCAAGCTTTCTGACACTGGGCAACACACATCTCTTTAGAAACACTTAATGCCCCCTGGACTCAATGCAGGAGGAGGGAAACAAGAGGACCCTAACTAAAATGGATGAAGCTGTTGCTGAACTGGAGAGCTCCTTCAGGTGACAGACTGTTGCACTGTAATGCACCAGGGAGCGTTATCACAGATCCTTCCGCCCAGCAGCTGTAAGACTTTATAACATCACTGATCCCAACAACCTCAATAAGCTGTTACATTCATTTTGATTGTTGCCCAGTTTCTGTCTTGGGCACTTATATAACAGGCTGCTGTCATTTTTGCACATCAATTTTTCCGTACTATATCCATACTATAAAAAAAGTCAGCAGCAGCATATTGATTATTTATTCTTTCCAGATGCACAGTATTTATATTGTATAAACACTGTACAGTAGAGTAATTAGTTTATTTTCTTAATTCAGTCACTTATTTTGTTATTTTTATACACTTTTTAAGGTCCACCTTTGTGTGACCTAATCGTTTTGCAGCTGCAACCACAATTTCCCAATTGTGGGACAAAAAAAGCACTTTGTTTTATGTTTGATTCTATTCTATTTCGATCATGGTTACTTCACTTGTTTATAAAATGACAAGAAACAGGAGAATCACATTAAAATCTTTATTAAAATAATTATTTGTTAGACACTGCATTGATAAGCAATGGACTTCATACACAACAGACTTTTATTTCAGCTGGTTTAGTTTCTTCAGTGAGTAGCTGATCATTCACCATGTTGGTCGGCTGGAATAAATCTCCCCTGAGGAGTGTTGACAAAGTCTCTCTGTGATGGCCAGACAGGATTGTCACCATGTTTATTTTGACAGACTGTGAGTGCTTTCTGGCTATTTAGACAATTCTAGATATTCATTTGCAGGCTGGTACTTGATGCTACAAACATTTCTTCCTGCTGCTTTTGATTTTCTGCATGCAGATTGGGAAGTATAAAGGAAACTTGTGCGGAAACAAGTGTCACACATCTGCTTTTATGGTTTAGCGGTTTTATACATCTGCGTTTTTCCCACCCGCAACTTTCAAAATTTCTACCTACTACCAAAACTTTAAATGTCAAGGCTGCATACTCTTTTATGCAAGAGCCTCTGGGCAACTTCTTTAACATCTTTGCATTTTAGGGCTGTATAGTGGCACAGCTGTTAGCACTGTTGCCTTGCAGCAAGACTTTCAAGTCCTAGCCTGGAGTTGTTCTGAATGAAGTTTTGATGTTATCCCTTAGCATGCATAAATTTTTTGAGTGGACTCCGTATTTTTACCACTGTGAGAAAATCTACATGTTAGGTTATTTGATCTCTATTTATTGCAGTAAGTGTGTCTTTCTTTGCATGTTTTCCGCTCCTGTGAGTTTCTGTAATACCCTGTTATTGACTGTTGTCCTGTTGAGGGTGTACAGCATGCTTCACCCTTAACAAATGGTGAAAAAACTACCACGGGAAGAAAGAATTTTTGGATTATTTTACTTTAGCTTCTTAATTAGATGATGGCGCTTGATTTTCCCACCCAAGTGCGTGGTTGTAATGTGAAAAACTTAAAGGTATAATAGAGGATCTTCTTTTTCCGGGTGGATCATCTAAAATAAGTGGTCCATCTTGAATGTTGAATGAATGTTTTTTTGCAAGACACCATACCATCAATGATTGAAAATAAATGGGATGACACCTGTAAGTCAGTTCAGGCAGTCTATTCAAGAAATGTCGATGATCCGCAATGATCTTTCTCACACTCTGCAGCATATATCAAGCAAACTATCTGATTCAGTCTGTTTATTCAACCTGTATACTCACTGCTGATGCCGCTAGTTTCTGCTCAGTCCCTGACTATTATAAACGCCAGTTTCAGAGACCCTCTCCTAGTTCCCTGACATGCTGAAAATGAAAGGCTCAGGGGCTAGAGATGTGCTTATCACACCAGGACGGGTTTAACAGCACTTGAACAGAATGGTGAAATCAAAGCCTGGTTACTAATTTCAAACTCATACTTTGTTGGCAAATAAAGATGAATGCAAACATTTACTAGTGAGTTGTCTAACTCAACAACTTAAGTCTATAAAACCGAAGAGATAGTGTGTAAAAAGGAGTATTGCAACTCCGCAAACAAATGTCCATAGTGCAAAAGATATAGCAGAATAGAGATCTTTTAAAAAGTAAATAAATAAATACAATAATTATAAAACAAAAACAATCATGGAATTTGTAGCAGCTATTTTTCAAATTTGAACCTATAAAAGGAATACATTAGTCTATCAGTTGATAACAACAAAAGAAGTCGAACACAAGGGGAAAATCTTCACAAATAGCTGCTGCACATTACATAGCTATGATGCTGAAAACAGGTGTACTATAAAAACCCTACTACAATCAATTTATATTTTAATGTCACTTCACTGTTGGGGAATGAGCCATAGCTTGCGTTGGAGGTGGAGCGATACCGGCTAGAAATAGTTGGACTCTCGTCCACAATTTGCCTGGGCTCTTGAACCCAACTCTACTCTGATGTAACCACATCTGTCTTTGTTCATAGCTCTTGGTAATGGACATGATAAGCACACCTTTTGAGGCTCAAAAAGAACTTAACACTATCAGGATGAATGCTTGGTGTATATAACCTTATTTTATCTTTTCTTTGGTAAAGGCACAGAATGTGACTGAGCAAATTTAAGAGGAAAAACAGAACCCAGCAGAACCCGATTAGGAGTCAACAGTCATCTACAACAACAGAGCATATAGTAAAGGTAAAATAGTAATGGCAGTCGCTACTTTAGTGGTGTTATCTAGGAGGATATCCCAGCTGAGCAGCTAAGCTTGGAGTTAGTATTCAACTATAGAGGATAAAAAAGAGAACACGCAGCAGAGAAAGGCGTACTCAGGAGGTTTAATACAAATGCTGTCAAGACTTTTCAGATATTTGGTTTATTACCTTTTATTATTTTCCTTACGTTTCACAATTATGAGCTACAGTGTTTGGGTCAGCACATTATATTCAAGTTGCATACATTGAGGTTTGTGGCTGTAATTTAACAAACCTTAAAGAACGATAAACCACTTTCACAAACACAGTGTATGTTTGGGATTAAATATTGCTTATCTTCAAATAATTGAACCTTATTAAAGCCAAGGAATGAGTTGGCAGCTTTGTTACACTTATCTCAAGGCAAAGCTGTCCCGTCATCCCCGATGTGGAATAACAGCTTTTAGGAAAAAAAACAGTTGTGTAGAACAGAAAAATAAGTCTAAATGAACTATGCAGTATATTATCATATGATGTAAACAATGTCGTCAGGACTCCTGTCTGTGTGTTTGTGTTTCTGTGTTTGTCTCCCTTCATCCACCAGGAGGCGCCTGGTTCTCGTCCGCCTCATCATAGACCTGCTGATGGTTTCCTTGTTAAACGGAGTGCTCTTGCTGCTGACTGCCACTACCTCGACGCAGAGTGTTTACCAGTTTAGGTACTCTAGCCAAACTGGAATCCTAACAGGTTGAAAACATAGTTTTTGTGAGCCTTGCCTCTCGGCAGGAAAGCCATCCTGCAAACTGGTTTTCTCGACCTTCTCTCCCCTGGAAGGATCAACTGAGTGCCTCAAACTGAGCTGGGTTCAAACAGGAGGTTTGGATCCACTTTCCCCAAATAAGAGATCGCTTTGAGCTTCTCACTGAGTGCGGATTATTCTCCACTCACGAATTCGCTCAAGTACTCACAGGAAATCTGTGTGGCAGCTCAGTTAATCCGCTCACTATCAACCTAGTAAACCCCTGTTCCTCGGGCCTCCACTGAATCAGACCCTCAACACTGGAACCACGCACACAGACAGGAGTCAAGGATTCAACAACAACTTCTCTGAAGACGTGAGTCAGCAACCAAATCCTCTTCTCCAAGTTCACAAATCAAAATTTCCCACTGAGCCTGAATCCAACAGAACTGTCTCTTCCCTCACTTTTCAGTTTCAGGTTGAGCGGTGTTCAGAGCAACACTTCCTATTCATTATTATCTCTTCAATAAAACCTGGTAAACCTTTCCCTGGTCTCTCTCTGTTTGGTTTTTTTGTATTTGGAAATAACTTTGTTAAATCATGACAGTCATCAAGAAAGTAATTCAAATGTAAAGTGATTTCCCTAGCTACACCCTTGCTTTTACTTTCAACAATTTGATGTGCTTAGCTGATAATGTTGCAACAAATTATCTTTCTGCATAAATCAAAGTTTTACACTGTAAGTGTGCTTACTTGGCTCTAAGTAGAGCCTTTCCCAAGTGACTGTCAGTAGGATCCATCTCTGTCACGAGGACAGGATAGAGCCAGCAAACAGTCAAAGTTAAGAAAGGGAATCAACTGTTCATGTTTGAACTGTATGTCTGAGCTTCATCTTTCCACAATAGAATTGCATAATACTGCTGCATACCCCACATCATACAAGAAATTTGTTCTTGCTCCTGAAGCTGCAAGAAAAATGAAGTCATTTTACAATTACAGCCCTGTTTTGGGGCTTTCAATACTCTTTCTCAACATATTTTCTAAGAAGGACGACCTGTTTTTTTTTTTTAAAGTGCATCAGAGAATAATAGTGTGATTTGTCGATATTTGGATGGGTTTTATTAAGCTGGTAAAGTGATGATAATTTTCTCTGCTGTGTTCAAATAAAAAATGTCCAATTTTTCTTCCCACGCAGAAAAACAACAATCTGTTAGATAATACAAAGCTTTTTTAGGATTAGCTGGCCAAGGCATTATGAAAATTTGAATTATATGTCTTCTCGTCTCGTTGTCTTCCTCTTTATCTGGGACCGGGTAACGGGGGCAGCAGTCTCTGCAGAGACTCCTAGAGTTTCGTCTCTGCAGACACCTCCTCCAGCTCTGCTGGGGAAAGCCTGAGGAGCTCCCAGGCTAGCTGAGAGACATTACTCCCTGCAGCATGTCCTACATGTCCCCTGGGCCTCCTCCTGGTGGAATGTGCCTGGAACAGTTCCCTAATCCAAGGGGAATCCAAAAAAAATGTCAGAGACAGCTAAGCTGACTCCTTTAGGTGTTAAGGAGAAGCAGCTCTAATCAGAGCCTCTACCGAGTGATGGATTGTATTTTGCTGTTGGAGGGGTTTCAGTGCTCAGATGATCCCAGAGGCTATGTTGTCTAGAGGCCAAAATGCCCCCTGGTAGGGTCTCCCAAGGCAAACAGGCTGTGGGTGACGGGTCAGACAAGAGCGGTTCGAAAAGCCCTCAAAGACCAAGAAATCAAGGCATGAGACATTGTCCGGTATGGCGGAGCTGGGCCCCACCCTGGAGCCAGGCCTGCGGTTGGGCTTTGTTGTCGGATACCTGATGGTCGGGTTCTTCCTTACGGGACCTGGCAGGGCCCACCCTGAAGGAGTAATGAAAGGCCCCAGTGGGCCCATCACCTGCCGGGGGAAACAAGGGACAGGTGCAGAGAGGATTGGGTGGCAGTCTGAAGCGGAGCCTCGGTAAGCCGATCCACAGGCACTTAAACTGACTCTGTCGATGTGGAATGATACATCCACAGATTAATATTAAACATTTTGCATTCAGCTATCTTTTTCTTGTTCTTGCCACAACAGAAAAAAAAGGTTCTCAAAGAGTAACAAGCTTAGGTGGCATTTCGACTGTGGTAATTTGATATCACTGTTAAAAGTGAAAGTGTGTTTCTGCAAAGGATTCCCTGTCATCACTTGGTTTGACAGAAGGTCTCAAAGTCAGTAATGTTTCACTGGTAGGTCACAGTTGTTGCATAAATCATATGCAAAACTCAGTCAAAAAAAGCAGAAGTAATTAGTGCATTGGTTGATCTTACCATGGTTCTTTACCTCAGATTTCAACCATTCTAAATAAAAGATCCAGTTCATAAATATTGTTTTGTTTTAGATTTAAAAGAACTAAAAATAAATAAAGCTATAATTTACCCACCGAAATATGTCATAAATATTATCCCAATTTTGACTTACAAAAGCATTTTCACTCCTTTAATTTCCATATTTTGTTCCTTAAAAAAGTGTGGCATGCATAAGTATTTAACTCCCCTACAGTAAGTCAATATTTTCTTATCAAGCTTTCACAGGACTTTGAGTTCTGAGCCTTTTGGGTTACATTGTCTTTCAGCTTTAGAATAGAGATTTAGAGCGGTCATGCTCAACGTTTTTAATTTCCATTGCCTTCTCGAAATAATGATATAGCTATCTCATTATAACGGGTAAACCAATAATTGTTTTTTCGAGATAACGGAATAATTATCTCGTTATCACTAGAAAACAGTAATGGATTTCTCGAGATAAAGAGATAATTTACCTGCATGAGGAATAAATGAGGCTGGCCAACAGCCCTGGATTCCCATCCCATCCATACCTCCTTTGTCCGTAGCCGTGCAGCTTGACGTAATACCGGCACGTTTCAGTTGTTTTGATTGTATGGCGCCTCCTGCTGTCGGTTAGTCAGAATTACAATTCTCCATGTATCACGTGACTTTTGGCAGAAACTTACCGCGGAGTGTGAAGAAGTGTCCCGTACGCGAGGAGAGGCTGTTTTGTATGCGAAGAGATCGTTTGAACTCGGGGACAATTTACAAATTATATTTTCAGTCCGGTTTGTAAAACTAATTTTTGTATCTGCTCAACATTTAAGGACAGTTTGAAAAAAAGTTGTGTGTGACATTAGAGGAGAGTTTGTAACACAAGTTTTATTTGTGAACAATAACATTCATTTGAGTGCAACATGTTTATTTGTGAGTGATAAGATTTGTTTGTGTGAAACATGCTTTATGCATTTGCAACATGCCTTATATGTGTGCGCAACATGCATTTTTGTACACAACGTTTTGGCAGAAAAATCACTCCATACCGGTTTCTGTGTTTTTGTTTAAAGGAAAAAATAAACTTTCAAACGTTGAGTATCTCTCTGTGAGTGTTTCTGCATGTAGGCAAGAAATATAAGACCCATCATGACAATCTCTACAGAATGACAATGTTTAAAAAGTTTCAATCCCATGGATACTTTTGCACGGCACTCATTTATTATGTATAGACATCTAATGTTCCTAGAGTATCAATGTTTCTGCAAAATGACAAAAATAATTTTAATTTCAATACAAGTATTTGTGAATCCATCAAGCAAAGGTTCAGAACTATTTACACTCAGAAATATTTTACAAAAAAAATGTTATTTGCCAGAAACTATTTCATTTTATTTAAATATGTTATATAGAGTATATAGAGTAGAGTATATTTCTGCAAAATGACAAAAATAATTTTAATTTCAATACAAGTATCTGTGAATCCATCAAGCAAAGGTTCAGAACTATTATACAAAAAAATGTCATTTGCCAGAAACTATTTCAGTTTATTTAAATTTGTTATATAGAGTATATAGAGTTAAAAGAACTGTGAGATTTCACGTAAGCGTTTTAGCTTAAAGCTAAATTACCATATCCACTTAATGGCAATAGCTTTTGTTATCAAATTAAAATATCAGCCTTCTCATCCTGTGCTATAAGCATGCTTAACATTTTCTTCATTGGCTATTTTTTTTAACATATTCCAGTCATAAAAAAAATGCAATCAAAGGTAACCTCAATAAAGTGAAACACTTTTATTGTTTTCCTTTGTCAAGCAATGCTGTTAACAAAGATAAATGCTCTGCCTGGAATTTAAAGCATGGCCTTAGACCTTGTCCAAGCAATAATATCACTGATACTTCCTCCATTACCTGTGACCCTTTGGACTGGAAGTCTGGAGGATTATAGAAGCCATCATATGTTATTTATTCCCTGGAAACTCTCATTCAGCTATTCCTTTGCCTGCAACTTGGCGGACATGCAAATTATTCTGTCAATAGCCGCCTCACTCTGCACCCCCCACCGCTCCCCAAACCTGCAAATAAGTCGGGCCCATTTGCTGAAATGAGAGGCTGTGACCCTGACTGGCTGTCACAGCACATATAGCTCAGCTCAGTCATTGCACAGACCGCACTGACATCTCAACTAACGGATTGGAGAGAGAAAAGAGAGAGCAGGTTAGACATTTATATTTGGCTCTATCTAGAGCCATTTTGGCAACATTTGGAGAAAAACATAACAAATCTTGTTCCCAGACAAATATACATAAGGACAACAATGACAGTCACATAGCTGTTCTAGTGTCAACAAAACCTGGGTGAATATTTCTGTAGCTATTGTGATTGCATGAAACACCATGTGCCAAGAGACCATATAATGCAACATTTATATTATGTAGCAGTGCTTTAGCTGTGCTTATTATTCTTTAAAAGGATTTTTCTTCTTTTTTAAATGATTAGATTCCAATAAGATTTACTTTCCCCCAGAAACTATTGCTATATTTAGGTCAGACGCTCCCATGGGTATCCATATCAGCATATGAGAATGTAGGGATTTTTCCCATCTTAAGATGCAAATGTGTTCAAGCTTGCTCAAGTTGGATAGAAAGCTTCTGTTACAATCTGTCTTTAGGTTTTTCAACAGATTTTCAAGGGATTTAAGGTTTGGGTTGAACGACAAGGACTTTCCATTTTTGCTGACAGAAGTTACTAAAGTGTAAACTCTGCTTTATAAGTACAGATCTTGTGTACAGATTCAAATTTAAGGTTTAAATATATGAATATATATTTTTTATATATTTCAGAACGATTAATAAAGTGGATTTGGCTTTGGTTTTGCTAAAATGACTCTAAAATTAAAGCTATCCAACAGAAGACTGAGAAGGAAACTAGAATTTGGATTGCAAAACAAAAATGAGCAATAGGCCAGACTTGGATTAAAATTTGTCGCGTTCCTTTTTTCTCTTAGTCAGTCACGGAAGGAAAATAATTATGCAAGCATATTTTTGCTTGCTTGTTTCCCTAAACCTCAGCTGTTCTGTTTTGGAGTTGACTGCAGTGAATGAGAGGCTCACATCCCTCTACGTAAGAGCGAGGACTCAGAGTTTAGTCCGGCCTATGGGACAAACGCCTGTTCCCTGTGACGGGGGAACTTGGCAGTAGTCAGATTGAAATGCGTAGAACTGAGTTGAGTTCAACGTTATCAATCTAGGATGGCTGCAGCTCTGTCTGTCCATTTAAAGGAGGGATGTTTAGTACAATTTTTCGAGCTGATTGGATGATGTGCCAGCTAGTACCCGCCTTCCATAATGAGCTTTAAGCCAATCCTAGCAGCGTTATTCATCTGTAGCTTCTTGAGTGTTTTCACTACTAGTGGAGTAAGCTGATAAATCAAACTTTTTCCAAATCCTTTTAGAAGAAAAGCTCAGACATCTTTTTCATCTATACATGCACAAAGTGTTTCCCTTTGCTCTTTTTTTGCACTGGGAAATATTAATTTTGTGAGGACTTTTTTCTGTCCAGGTTAAAAAAGAGGTCTTGGATGCTTTTTAGTAAAGAGGAGTGGTGTGAGTTTTTACAAACAAAACAACAAAAGAGCACAGGGTAAACTGCTCCATGCAAAAGGGAGGAAGAGAGAGGAAAATCAACAAGATGGACCCTTGTTGACACTGTACAGTGTCAACAAGGGTCCGTCAAAAGAAATTTCACTTGGGACTTTTAGACTGGATTTTCATAGCTAGATATGAGATGTTTGGTTAATTTATTACAGCCGTGTGAATGCAAGTGTGAACGGGTAAATGTAATGTAAAGCAGTTAAGAGTCCACCGACTCAAAAAGGCACTATATACCTACAGGCCATTTACCATATTATAGTGATTTAGGAACAGAAGTTTCCCATCTAAAAATAACCAACTTCTAAAGTGTATCTAAAAAAAAGATTGTATTTTATTTGTAAACTGGATATTTTCAGAACGATATCTAGGCCTAGACAATGATGAGAGGTTGTGATTATGGTACAGTGTCTGTTTTTGAAAAGGGAAATGTTAAAAGAAGAGGAGAGATTGGGAAAAAAAAAACAGGAAGTCTGATAGAGGAGTTAAAGCAAGAAAATCGAAGTAGATTTATAGAAAAAAAGAGTGAATCAAAGCAAAGGAAACTAGGAAGACAGATAGAAGAGTAAAGAAAAAGACAGAAAAAAAACAAGGTGAGAGAGTCAAGACTAACACTCACCCACACACACACATGTTTATTTTAGATTCACTTTAGTTATTGCATTTATGCCTAACTCTGACTTTAACTGAAAGCCTAACTATTTCCAGTATATTCCTAATGCTGTTTAACCTAAAGTTATTTCAGACCAGAACTCGGGCACGGACTCTCTAACATTAAAAATGGCAGTCGACCAGCCTTTGGTCCCAATAAATCTTGTTGTTGCTCAGAAGGTTATTGATTGATTGATTGACTTTATTGATCTCACAGTGGAGAAATGTACTTGTTACATCAGCTCAAATAGTCAGAGAAGAAGTGCAGGTGAATGGGATATATACAATACATACAGTGCTTCCACATATGACAGCTTTTTATTATTTATTTCTATTTATTTTATAGTAGTAGTACATCCTTATACAGGGTTATTGCACATGGTGTCTATATATATATATATATACCAAAAACTGTCCTCAATTGGGAACATAAACAAGTACATACACACACAGCGTTAACACTTCACTTCCAAAGGACACATTTTTGGCTATTGTTATGTTAGCTGTGGATGTTTGCTGGCTGGAATGTGATGACTAGCTTAGCTGATTGTGTGAACTTTGGAAAATATCTGAATATGGTCCAAGGGGGGTATAAGGTCCAAGGAGTAGTAATACCTTATTTGGATGTATGGGATGCTGCAAAGAACCTCACAACAAAAAATTAATGCTGTACAGGAGAGCCCATATTATCCTTATTTGATCGTTCTGAAGTCTGCTCCTAAGAGTGCGCGCTATGAGAACGAGCAGAAGTTCTGAAATTCTTTGTTTTGGCCTCAGGTTGTAGTATTATTAGAAAACTCCATAATGCCTCTTTAAGCTAGTAACAGCACTATTTCTAATGGTGCTTCTGCCTATCATGGATTTTGTAACAGTTTATTTGTGAGCCACAACAAAACACAAATAGAAAAAAAAGAGGAAAACACCAATTTCTGAGTAAAAAGTTATAACCCTGTAATGCCAAATGTATCATGTTTGATACTTACGGTTTCTGAAATGTAAAAAAAGTAATTTTCTGTTTTGTTTTATTCTTGGATTGGACTTTAAAGGGATAACCACTCAATTCTTTATATTGTAGTTGTTTTAAAATGGCAAATGAGTCCGAGCCGAAGGGGCTGCACAGTTGGGCAGTAGGTAGCATTGTTGCATTGCATCAAGAAGGTTCTGGGTTTGATTCCTGCTTCGGGGTCTTTCTGCATGGAGTTTTCATGTTCTCCCCGTGCATGCATTGGTTCTCTCCAGGTACTCCGATCTCTTCCCACAGCTCAAAAACATGACTGTTAAGTTAACTGGATAGGCAGTCAACCTCTGTAGCTACTGTATGTTATTTTATAACTCATAAGTCTCTTAATGACAATCTGTGACATCACCCTGAGTCAGATATGACGGGTCACAGAATGCTGTGCAACACTGATATCTGCATGTCAGGGAGGAGCTAACCTAGACCTTAATTTATATACCGCCTCTGTTTGACTCCACATAGGTTTTTGCTGTGTGTGGTCAATAAGCAGCATGCTTGAAGAAAACACATGGCTACTTAAAGCAGGTGCTGTTTGAAAAGAATGCATTTCTCCCATATGGACAAAGCTAAATGAACTGAAGGTGGCTGTTGGAATACATGTTCATCAGGACATCAGTGCCGATGCTGAATTCTCTTTAGATTCTGAAGCAGAAGTGATGGATTGGAAGAAATGCAAAGCCTGTTATTTCCTTAAATACTTTGCTGAGTTCAACCAATCAAATTGTCACATCTTCTTCAATTGTTGTTCTATTTCCAAAAGTTTAACATTTTTAAAAACCTTATATTCCACTCTTTAAAGTTCTGTAAATAACTCAAAACTGTCCTGGGCAGAATTGTTCCTAATAATGTCACATTTTATTGTTCATATTGAAGTTGTAGTTAATGATTAAGTATTCCGTAATTAACCTTAAAATCCAGTAATCTCTTTTTCAGTTAGTGATAATAGTAACAATGTGATACACTGACTGCTTGCTGTAGCTATACAGGCTGACATTTTGGCTAGTTGAGGATTGTATTTGTGTATGGTTCAGTGAGTGTGTAAAAGGTTGGTGGTGGGGGCTCCTCTGTTTACTGGGCACTCTGCCTTCACAAACAGCCCTTGTCTTCACCTCGGAACAACAGGAGACATGACAGCCATACGGTCCCCCTGCAGCTGGCTAATTGTGTGCAGCATGATTGTGGAGTAGCTGCTCTTGGTTCTCCTTCCGCTTGGCGTTCACAATAGAAAAATTGGGACATGGCATTGTGCACCTCATGGGCTTATGCTGACACAGAACATTATAAGAGTTAGTCTGCAGTTCAGCTGATCTAAAAAAAAAAACTATTATTTTAGATTAAAACGTCCAAGTCACCTTCAATTCCTTTGAAAAATTAGATATTCAGTCAGTAGCTTAACCTTTCATTCATTTATTTCATTTATTTTGAAAAATGATATGATTTAACCCTTTAAAGCCTGATCCAAGAATAAAACAAAACAGAAAATAACTTTTTGGTTTGAAGTCCTTTTACATATTTGCCCTTTTAGCAAAATATGTAAAAAGAAAAAAACAGAAATACATTTTTGATATTAATAATTTATTACTATGCGATAAGTCAAGATTATTTTTTGTGTAGTCTTCTGCCCTCTGTTATCAGGTATATGTGATTGTGTACAATAGGATTTTGAGCAAAAGTTTTTACCATTAAATTATGCAAAAGGTATCAGATGCAAAACATTTCAGAAACCGTATGTATCAAATATGATACATTTGGCATTATAGGGTTAACAATGTTTACATTGAATGCTTCATAAACATGCATCATGTTTCAAAAAGGAGCAGGATGAAGCATAAGCTTATTAGGCCACACCCCTCAGTTACATGTGTCATGGTGGAAAAAGACAATTATTTACAAGAAGACAAAGAGTTTACCAACTTTTTATATATTACTCTTTTTTTTATTAATCAAATATTCTTTTTTGAATTGCTGGATGCTTTTACATTGTTTAATGTTTTCAGGCAAGCTGTTCCAGAGCTTCACTCCGCTAATTGATAAACTAAAGCTTCTTTTTGGTGTTCGAACATTTAATTTTCCTCTTAGATTATATTTTCCATCTCTATCAGCAAACAGTTGTTGTATGAGCGCAGGAAGTAAGTTATTTCTTGCTTTATAAAGAATTTAAGCAGTTCTGAAATTGATTTGGAATTTGAGAATTCTTGAATCAAGGAATAAACAGTGAGTGTGATCTCTATAAAGTTTGTTATTTGTTACTCGTATTGCTTTGTTTTGCATAATAATCAATGGTTCTGAAATTTAACTCTCAGTCCGTCTGCATATTATGGAGGAATTTTTTATATTTTATTTATTTTTGCCCCCTTAATATAAATCAAAATGTAATATTGCAGTCTTTGTTTTTTTCCCAGTTCCCTTTACCACTGAGTGCCATTAGCAATGCATTTCTTGTTTTCTTTCTTTATAGTTTTTTTATTTCCTTGTGAAAAAGTCCCATCAGAATCCATGCATTGGAAAAGGCACAACTTTTTGATGAGTTACTGCCAATACTGGATAATTCCAGGCCCAGAAGTCAAATAAAACCAATGACACCAAAGTGATAAAAACAAATGAAAAAACATAAACCCCATTTAAACTCACCTCATTTAGCATATTCTATACGATGTATGTTGGAATATTCTGGGAATTTTATGACTAGGTAGAGATTTGAAATGTCATGTTACACTGAATTTTGTCTGTGAAAAGCCATAAAAACTGTCCTTTTAGGGGGGGGAAAAACACAAAACAATAACAACAAATCCTATGCCATATTTTATTAGGAGCATGCTGGGAACTGTTAGTTCATAACAAATCCTTTTATATGTCCTCTGAAGCTCTAAACTGTTGACATTTTTTTTAAAGACAGTCTCTGTGTCATCTTTGTATCTCTTCTCAGAAAAATATACTTACAGTATGCAGCCATGTACAGCCACATATGTGGAACTTTACACTACAGATGTGCTGTAATAGAATTAGAGCAAAATCTACGAAAGCAGAATAAGTGTCTGAAGTGCATGGATGATATTTTTCAACCTTCATGTTTTCGACGCAACTAAGTTTCATTTTTTAGTTCTATAGCATTTAAAGCAGAAAAACATTGGTATCATTACACCAGACATAGTTGAGTATCGACAGTTTTAACAGATGCTTTAATATATCGTCTTGTATTACAGTGTATTCTCATTTTCAGTTCGTACGAAATCGTACGAAAAGTTATGCACCGTAATTTTGTACGTTTTTGACCTTTTTTTCGTCGTATTTTTATGTCTTGCCTCTAGACAAGATATGTTTGCGCATGCGCATCTTACGCACAATTCAATAACATAGAATTTAACATACAATTAACCCTAACCCTGACCCTAACCCTAAGATACAAAGCAGCAAGCAACCTAGTGAGAGACATCAAGAAGTAATTATTGCACTGTTTTTCCCAGTTTTACACGTCGTCCACGCGGATCTGCTTTTCCGTCTGTGAGGGCTAGCATGCGCACTGATCTGTTTTTGAGGAAATACGTCCAAAAGCGTCTGAAATACTGTGCATAATAACTTTTAGGTAGGATTTCATACTAGAACTGATAATGAGAATATGTTGTGAATTAACGTATATCTCTACTAAGGTCTGTTTGGGGAAGCAAAACTATCCCTTCCCATCCAACGTAGGGGTGCATTTTGTTGTTGCCTCAGCAATTCCTTACACCAAGCATGCATGTAGTGACACAGCCATTGGGGGGTGTATCAGGGACAACAAATAGGAGGAGCACAGGAGTCTGGTGGGGGACTTTGCCACCTGGTGCCGCACCAACCACCTGGAGCTTAACATCTCCAAGAGGAAGGAGGTGGTCATAGACTTTGGGAGGAATGGACAAAAGACTAAGCTGGTACTATGGGAGGGGGCTGAGGGGGAGGATTCATATTAATACTTTGGGTGGCTGGACAATAAACTGGACTAGTCAACCTACACAAACCGCCTGCACATGAAGACACAGAGCAGGGTGTAGTTCCTGAGGAGACTGAGGTCGTTCAACATCTGTATTAAGCTGTTGGAGATGTTCTACCAGCCTGTGGTTCCCAGTGTCCTCTTCTACACCAGGGAGCAGCACATCCAAGAAGGACACCTCCAGACTGGACAAACTGGTTAGACGATTGGAGAGAAACTGAAGTCTCTGGGGACGGTGGCAGGGACAAGGACACTTAACAAACTGCTGAACATTATGAACAATGCCAGCCAGGACCAACAGACTGCTGAACTAATTTGTTCCTCAACTCATTACGCTGTACAACTCCTTACTGGGGGGAAGGAGGAGGGTGATAGTAAGAGGGCAAGAGGGATAACAGTCAGCAGCCCCCCCTTCCTTTCTCAAGCCAACAAAGGAAGGCAGGATAATCCACAGGGCGCAGCCAAAGCCAATGTCAGTGACGTGCTCAGTTGTAAGACCAAGGAGATCAGAGGTCCATAGAGGTGCTGAAGGAAAATCCAGATGGAGACAGATAACAGTTCCAGGTTTGGTACACAGCTAGACAGAGATTCCGCAGGAGTCAGAAGACAGGTCAGGCAAACAGATCAAACAGGTAGAGGCAGGATCAGAGGTCGAGAGGCAGAACAGGTCAGGATCAGAAAAACAGAGAGATTCTCACCACTGGCTCAAAATAATCTGGTACTGATGACTGGTCTGAAGGCTAGTTAAATAGAGACTGGTGTTACAGATGAGTGGAAATGAGAATTGGGCAGAGATAAGCAGGTGAGTGAAATGAGTAACCAGACCAGACATCAGTGCAGAGATCATGACAGACAGAGCATAAAGTTGAAAATGAAAAGTGGTCCCTATGTCCTCCAGCAGCCTAAACATATTGCAGCATAAATATAGAAAATAGTTTAGGATAACTGACGGTTTTGGATGAGATAGAGCCAAAGAAGGGCAAAGGTAGAACCAAGGTGAAACATCTGTCCAGACAGAAATATATGAAATTCATTTCCAACATTTCATGATGTGTTTAAAATTCTGCAAAGCTCATGGGTAGAACCATCTGAGCATGATTAAAAGATTTAAAAGTTAAGGTATATTTTTTAAAGGTGTTATTAGATGATTGGGTCTGATTTTGAATATGATTTTACAATTTGGACTGTTAAGGAGAACTTGGCTTTCAGAGCAACCTATAAATTTAGGGGCATGTCCACAAAATGAATGCCAGGAGATGTTCTCTATCCTATCAGATTAAGAGTAGCTTAATTCAATAAAGGAATTGGTGGAAATTCCAGTTCCAGAAAAGCAAAGCTGGTAGAAACAGACCCCATAGACATGCAGCCATAACGGTCAGGTTATAGCTGCATAATAGTAACCTCGTGAGACCATCCTGATCTCGCGAGCTTTCAAAGATTTTAACTCACAGATCAGAGACTCTCCGTTGAAGAAAATTTGGAGCCGTTCACCAAGCGAGCGTCCAATCAGCGTTAGCTTTTGGCGGGTTGAGGTGTGACCTTAGCTTGAAGGCGCAACAGTTCAGTCTAAAGAACATGGCGGCTTCAGCCGATGAAACTAGCGTTAGCGTGGCTATCGAGCTAGTTTTATCAGAATCACAGAGTATTTCTTCACTGTAGGAAGAGCAAAACACTGCTCTGGAGGCTTTTCTCAGAGGAAAAGATGTTTTGCTCTTCTCCCAACTGCTTTCAACTTGTGGTTGTGTTTTAGATTGTCTTGATGCTCTGTTAGTGCGTCATATGCTTAGTTGATCTGATTGGTTTTATTTGGTCCGTCTATCACCAACATAGGCCAATCCAGCTAACCAGTATTTTAAGCCCCTTCCCAAAATTACTTCAGCGGAAGGTTTCCAGATGGATTTGCAGAGCAAATCCATCTGGCCGAGTCAGGTTGGCATAATAGTGAGGTTCTTCTAAAAAAATAATTAATTCAGAAGAGATGAACACAAATACAAAGCATATACTGGACGTATATATTCATAAAACATAAAAACCTGCATATACAGTTCTAAATTTGGAGCTGCACTTTGTTAGTCTGTCAAGAAAAAATCCAATAAATACATTTGCGTATTGGCTGTAATGTCAAGAAATGTGAAAATGTTAAAAAGGTAGAAATACCTTTACATGCGATCTAATAAATTTGATTTAATAAATTAAAATTTTTGTTAGTTAATAAGGTGAAAGCATATGTTGATATTGCTCCTGAAAGAATCTGTGTGAAATACCCAGTGGAAATACATTTTACATAGCAAAGAAAGGTCAAAAAAATATAAACAGGAAAAAGAAAATGCCAGCTTCCCTGAAGACGCTGTGAGAATACCCTAGTTTCAGGTTTAACCTTCACACCAGCAATACAATAAGCTGATCAAAGACAATGACCTAGTTTTCCATGCCTAATTCAATCTAGCTCAAATGTACCTTTACGGAATGGAGAGGGAATTCCTGAAACAGCAGGAATCCCTGAGGAGAAAGCATAATAGTGGGGTACAGCTACAAGCACCAGCAGAGGGTGAAATAAAAGGCAAGGTAAAACTGAAAACTCCATGCAGGTAGCCACCCCCCATCAAGATTCTTTATGTTCATCAAACATTAATAGTCTGGAGGAACTCCATGGAGGAAAATATTGTGCTTGGAAAACAGTGATGATGAAAAGCCCCCAAATGCATCTGACAAGGAGTAAATATTGAATTGAAAGATAAACAAGGTGAATGCCCTTCATTTTTCATGCCAATGGGGAGACAAAGGAACTTGATAGTGTTGAAAACAACATGCTTTATCTGTCTAGCTCTCTTCTAAAGCGCCGTCTCAGACTCACAGGAGACAGGGTCAAGGTAAACTCATGCTGACTTCTTATTTCTCTGCTTGGCTGTGGCTCCAAATAATCTTACAACAGATAGAGGCCATTTTTATGACTTGTTCATGGAGATGATTTTAATTCACTTGAGGATGAGCAGAAGCCTGTTGCTAGAAGCTCTGTACTCAGGATGTAGTTTGAACTAGAAATTTGCATAAACTGTCTATTTCCTTATGTTGGATCAGATTAAACAGACTGACCTTTTTCTCTTTCAAGTCACTTACCTTCTACATTCTAGAATTCACTGCAAAAATGATCTCAAAATGAGTAAAAATGTCTTAAATTAAGTGTATTTACCCTTACTTTGAGCAGGTAAATAAGATGATTTGCCAATGGAATTAGTATTTTTACTCTTAAAATGAGAAAAATACTAGATAAAAACACTTGAAATAAGACAATGCAATTGTTTTTCTTATTTTAAGTGTAAATTGTCTCTTGTTCCATTGGCAAGTAGTATACTTAAATCACAAAATGCACTTATTCTAAGAAGAAATGACTTATTTAGATTTAATTTTTTTTGCAGTGAAGGGTGCAATATTCAATTCGGATTGTTTTATCACTTTGTTTTAATCAACAGGTTTATCTCAACTAAATCCAGGTAATATTTTACAGCCTATATAAAATAGTAGTCTTGGTATTGATGGGACAGTTTTCAAAATCAGAATAGAAAAGAGTGACACCTACAACTGCAATATCTCAAGCCTAAATAAGAACAGTAAACACAACAAGGAAAGAGGTATGCACCTTCTCTTTTCTGAACGCTCTTTGAGCACAATTAAATAGTCACATTAAGCTGCTCAAGAGATGGGTTTTGTCCCAAAGCTAAACATGACTTAATTTGCTTATAGACTGCAGGATAAATGATAAAGAGAGACATATTACACAACAGAGTCCTGCACAGGTCTGATTTCTCAAAACTCTATCAAACCGGGCCCGTAGAGTTCAGAACCAGTTTGAACAGCCTGTTTCTTTATGCCTCTGCTGAATCTGCTCACATGTGGCGGTGGCGTGGGCGGAGTGGGGGGTTCTGGGAGTTAGAGGCAGGAAGCTTAAGGAATGTGTTCTGTGGACCTGTGTGATGCAGGAGTTGAAGCCTTCGAAAACAGCAGCTTGTGTTTTCAGAATGAAAACCCAGTTTCACAGGATTTTGTGTCGCTGTCGTTACAACAGAGATGGGGACTGGCGAGGTTTGTGGACTGCGTACTTTCGAAATGCAAGCACTTTAAGTCGCATATTTAATGACTTTAGACTCGACTTAGACTCTTGCATTTGAAGGACTTCAGACTCGACTGAGACTTGCGTGATTTCTGACTTGTGAACAATATTTTATTTTTAAGAAGTGTTTTTGTTTTACTAACTTGACTGATGCTAGCTAAACTTTACCCAGCACACAGCAGAGGTAAAAAGCGGCAGAGGAGCGGAGTCAAACACAATCCACGCGTAGCACTGGCGTCACTGACGCTGGCGCTACACGTTGACATATATATATGCATATACCCTTGCGCCCGTGCGCATGCATGCATGATCGACAAGCCAAGCTTTAAAAACTTCATGTCAGTCGTAGAGGAGAAATATTTGTGAATAATGTTGTGAATTGGCACTAAATAAATAAACTGAATTGAATTTAAAATACTGCCCACCAAGTCGGTTCTGTCTGTTCCAGGGCATAAAGTTACAAAAAGTTATTGCCACAAAGTTTCTTTTTTTATGAAAGAATTGTTATTGTCCTGGTATTTATTTAGGGTTTTTCTTTATCTGTTGTAGTTGCTAACTTCATATGTATTAATAAAAAGCAGGATTGTGATTGTTTTTTTTACACAGCCCTCATTTTCATTTTAAAAAACTCCTAAAACTAGAAAAAGTTGTAACCACAAATGTCAGGTAAATACTGTAAGAAAATAGTTGTTTTTGAAAGAAAAAAATAAAGATGCAAAATTTAACTGGAAAAAAAATTGCGTGTGTGCTTTTTTAAATTGTATTTTTTATTTACCAGTTCAAGATAATGATCATTCCATAGATATAATAGTGACCTTTAAGCTATACCGTCTCAGTGACGGAGATGAAAACACAAGGAGAAACAAGCAAGCACGCAAAATTATTGCACTTATTTTAATTAATCGAGTGATTAGAATTTATTGTGCGATTAATTGATAATTGTGACTGGCCTTCTCAAGACTTGAGAGACTTGACTTGGACTTGCAAAAAATGACTTGTGAACATGTCTGTGTTACAATACTGTAATCTGGATCTTCTTGAATCAATTTATTTAAAAAAATAAAGATAAAGGTATTGTGGAGGATTTTTTAAAAGCCCTGTCCTCTCAACTTAAAAAAATTGCGTGCAAGAGCATGCATGAACCCATTTCTCTTCGTGCACGCCCTGTTTAAAATGTGCTGTTCTCTTAGCTCATATAAGCTTACTGTGTCCACATACAGCAGGGACTATATAGTGGACTTAATAGAAAACCGCATTGGGAAATCCCAATGGGAAATTAGTCCCTAACTATGTACTGTAGGGGCAGTGATAGCCATGCAGGTCCAGGGACGGACTGCAGTTATACTGTAAGGTGCGTTGGTCAAGGTAATTGACCGGCATACCTGACATGTAGCAACCATACCATGCATATTGCTTTAGGTCAATAAACTATTAATCAGGCTATGTATGCTTCCAAAAAAAAAAATCCACCATTGTCAGGAAACGGGGACGGATGGAGTCAGTGGGAAAGTTCAAAAGGTTTATTAAATGAAAAACAAAACTAAAAAGTGGAGCTGCTAGGATCTGTGGCACGCGGCAACTGCAGAGGGGGGGCGGGGCACCGCCCATTCTCAGATACTCTGTAGTGGGAGAAACACAGGTAAGTGACCAGGATCATCTGACAGAAGATGATTATCTGAGTTGGTCACTTACCTGGTTTTAACTGAGTCCAGTCCAAGATGTCCCCAGCAGTCCCAGAGGTCAAGCAGGAAAGCCGATCCTGGAAGGGATCCAGAACAGACAGAACAGGATCCAGGCTTCCAGAAATCATAGAGGTCCCAGGCGGGTTCAGAGTCTAAGAGAGTTCCGAAGCATGACCAGGCGGTCACGCACAGGGAGCAGACAGGATCAGGTGCAGATGAGCAGGCTCAGTGGAAGTGGGTAGCCAAGACGGGATGTGGAACCAGAACTTGATGCAGGACTTTAAACTGGTCTCCTCCCTGGAATCAGGCTTACTTGGATAAAAACTGAACCTCCCCACATTGAGGGCCAAAACCCAGAGGACTCAGCGGGGGAGGAACAGTGGACGATCAGGAGACAAGACAAAGAAAAAACCCTCTTTCCACTGGCTGCCAGGATCCAGGACATGAACCATGAACTAAAACTGAACAGATAGACTCACAAAAAGACAACTAATGATCTGGCACTGAATGCTCAGGCTGAACTGAATATAAACCAGAGGAAACAGGTGAGGAGGAATAAATTATAATTGAGGCAGGGAGGGAAACGACAGGTGAAAGGAATTACTGATTAGGGAGGAGCAAACAGGCCAGATCATGACAACCATCCCTCTTCTTTTTTAAGAACAACTCGACTACTGCCCTTAAGTACAACATAGTCAGTATGTATATGGGGGGGCGCCATCACCAAAATGAGATCTAGATCCCACTGAAAGATAGTGGGCAAAGCTAAAAAAGGTGGGATTGCTCATAGACGACTTTTCAGCTCTGCTGGTTTATACATCTGAATCACTTACATAAGTTCTGTCAAGATGCAAATCCGCCAAAATCTGGAAAACTATTTGATGATTTCATTTTTCAATTATCAGCTACAAAAACTTTGGGTCTGTTTATACAGCATGTGTAATTGTCTGGTTTTAACAGTATCTCATTCTTACACACTTATGGTTTAAACCCTGGATTAATTCTATTCTTTTAACTTCTTTCACATCATGTTTCATAGATGATAAGAATGTGGCCCCAGTGCATACATTTGCAATTATGCGTTTAATTATATTTGTGCATTATGTGATTTATATTTTCTCAGACAAAGAAGTCACTCGGGCAAAGCAACAACAACCCACTTCAAGTTGACGCTCTCAAGTGACTTCTCAATAAAAAAAAATACAAGATGCAGTGGTAGAAGGCAAAGGCTGACAAGTCTGAGAGGAACATATGTTTCTTCTGGAAGAAGAAATAAGAAACATAAAAACAAGCTTTAGGTACTCAATCTAAATCCTGCAAAATCCGAGTTTAAAGCCCCTCTTCACTTACACTCATACAAAGAGCTTAGTAATTCACCAAGTTGTACCATGCTAAATACAGCTTTACTACTACTGAATCTGTTCACATGTTTTCTCTTCACTTCACTTCACTTTCAGTTTATTTTTTTAGCAAATAATCCAACATTAAACAACAAAACAACAATATCAAAACAAAACAAAACAAAACCATGAATTTACCAAAAAAAAAAGGAATAGGCTGATTAAAATTATTACCTACCCTGTTTTATACTTACAACCTTTACAACCTACCAGGTTCTTTACTGCGTATATAAACATTCAAACCTACATAACATAGGATTTTATCATTTTACATTTTAAAGCCCTTTTGAAATTCACCAAGAAAGAAATTCCACATTTTCACACCAATAACTGAAACACATCTAGACTTTATCTGGCTCTTCTCTTTTGCACATTCAAATATAAACAAACCTCGCAGATTATATTTATTCTCTCAGAACTTAAATCATTTCTGAATACCAGAAGGAAGACTTTTGTTCACTGCTTTATGCATTATTTCCAGTATTTTTATATAAACAATGTCTTTGAATTTTAATGTGTTGCTTTGAATGAAGAGTTTATCAGTTGGTTCACGGTATCCCACCTTATTAATAAGCCTTATAGCTTTTTTTTTGCAACTTAACTAACTTATCAATAATTGTTTTATTTGCATTTCCCCATACTTCTAAACAATAAGACAAATAAGGCATAACCAAAGAGGAATATATAATAGGCAGGCCTTTAATATTCATTAAATCTTTTATTTTAAACAATATTCCATTACTTTTTGCTATTTTATTTCTAATATATTCTATGTGAGGCTTCCAACTAAGTTTGTTGTCTATAATAATCCCTAAAAATTTTGTCTTATAAACTCCATTTATACATAACTTTACATCGTTATATTCCCGATTACCAGAGAATACCATAAATTTAGTTTTCCCTTCATTTAACTCTATAGATATGTGATAAACCAACTCATAGCTGTTGAGAATTGGGAAGTTTTTTCAATAAATAAAATATTGCAAGATGTTCATTTCATTCCTAGCCTGTCATTCAGACAAAAGACAAAAGGAAATCTGATGCAATGTAAGTAAATATGTTAGTGTGCAACTGGATCATCACATTAACATGCAGCTAAATGTTGGTAGATATCTAATGCTATTCTGTGAAGTTAAAAAGGTCTTACTAGAGATATTTGTCCACAAAGAGCATTATGAAGACCAAATAACATGGCAGAGAGGTCGGGGGGGTCACCTCGCAGGTCACCTGGGTGTATTGGCTCTATATAAATTAGCTGGACTGAATTCAGTTAGATAAAGTTTTGGATGAGTGTAAAGGAGAATCTGTCTACAGGAGAGTTTTTTCCAGGTTCATATTGTGGTGTGTTGGAGCAGCTGGAGTTAGTTATCCCAGCATGCACTGAGCAGGATGCTGGATATTAACTTATACATAATGTCAATCATTGCAGGTTATAAAGTTACAATTATGCTTTTTGCTGTTCTTATGTATGTGCGTTACAGCTACCGCGTTTGTTCATATGCGCTGCTCCTTTTTCTCTCATATGGCCAAGCGACACACTCAGAGCAGGTGGCGGCAGCGGTATACGCACCAAAGCCAACCACCAGTAGTAAAACAAGAAGAAGAAGCGGCGAAGCAGCTGTGAGCCGGGTGTAGCAGAAAAAAATCAGTTGTGGAGAATTGAGTTGTCGGACTGGCAAGTGGGAAAGAACAGGAGTTGGAAGACGCGCCCAGCAAGCACTTTATAGGTCTGCTGTATGGGACCAATTTGCATTTAAGTGACCTACGACGGCAGTAGGAAAGAAAGTTGGCGGCGGATAAAAGTGCATCCGGTGTAGGTAAAGCATTGTGCAACCGCGTGCTCCCACTATACTCCTAACAGCAACATCGACCAACATGTGTCAGGCTAACCTCGAAATCCCTCATACTTCATCGGCCCTCGCCTCGCTGCGCCTCCAGACCGGCTGTTTCAAAGCAAAGCCTCACAGCCTCCACTGTGGTTCCCGTCCGCCTCGCTCTGAGTTCCTTGGAGATGCGTGAGGGGCAGCATTAAATTCAAAGCAGCACGAAACATGTCATGAGGAATGATCCAGGGTTTCAGCGGATCATTTAAAATAATTATAATCCATTATTTTTTGGGGGGATTTTTTTCATTAATTTCCCATAAATTTTTATGGAATTTCGATTGTAACAACTGGAACATATACTGAATCGAACCGTAACCGAAACCCGCGGACCATGAAACCCGTGAATCTAAACTTCGAACGTGTGATTTTGTGAACTGCTCCACCCCTAAATATATATATATATATATATATATATATATATATATATACAAAATCCACATGGCGAAACAGAGTGGGGGCAGCATCTGTCACATTTTGGTTGGGAGGTTTGGGAGGACCCAAATGCAGAGGCAGAGAGGCTGAGGTGAATATTGTAGGTTTAATGATGAAAATGGTTAACAATGGCAGTCCAAAAACTAAACTAAAAATGTAACAGACCAGAACCATGGAGACATCAAGGGAAAAAAAACACAGGTACAAGGAGCCAGGGAGAGATGAGGTGAGACGACAACAGCGATGTATTAGGACCAGCAACAACAAGGAACCAACAAGGAGTGACTGCAGAGGGAGAGTATATGTAGCTGACAGAGACAAAGGGAGGGCTAAGAGAGGGCCCATAAGGAGCAGGTGTGAGAGGAGACAACGAGGGAGCCAAGGGGAAAGGGAACACACACAAGAGGGCAACAGAGGACAACAGAAAAACATGAGAACTAACATAAATCTAGAATTTACAACAAAAAAAAAAAGGAATTAAACCAATAAAACTAGGAAACATAGAGCAAAGTAAAGCACAATATAACCAAAACCATGACAGCATCATGATATGGAGGTTCTTTTTTGGCGAAGTAAGCAGGAAGCTGCTTGAAGTTGATGTGAAGATAGAATAAGTAGCTAGAAGTGGATCTATTCCACATTTATAGCAAGACTTGGAAACTGCTCTTCTTTTTAGTTAGCGCTATTTATAAAGAGATGAACATGTAAATAGCTTCAAATTCAAAGCTGGTACGCACAAGCCTTAAAAGATTTACAGCTTTAACAGCAGTAGAGGAGGAAATTACGAAATATTGATTTTGATGAATAGTTGCAACTGCACACCATGCTTTGCAGATATATGTTTGTGAAAAAAATATCTTATTCCATTCATTTTACACTTGTTTTGTCACATAAAACTCCATAAATATGGTTTTCATAATGCTTTTTTAGAAACAGGATTACAAAATAGCTGAATTTTCATAGTCAACACAATATAGACATCAAATACTAGTTTGTAGTATTTTTTTCTACAAACCTTTATGTCATTGTCTCTGCTGTTGCTACAGCTACCAAACCTGCTTGTTTATTTGAAGTCTCCTTCTAATTAGCAGCCCCCAGTCTGTTTATTACTGCTATGTGTAATTGAGATGACAGCACCACCTCCTGATGACCCTCTGCAGTCTCGTTCCTTTACTATAAACCAAAGAAATAAAAAGTGATTGATGTTCACAAAGCCTTTGCCTCAAAGTTTCATCACACAGAGTCATGTTGAGTAGCAGCATAACCCTCATTGGCAGCCCAGACTCTGGAGGCAGGGAAACATTAGCACACACTACGAAGACTAGATGGTTTCTGGCAAGACGTTAAACCTGACACATTTAAATAATTTCACTATTTCTAGAAAAACAGCTAAAAGCATCTCTATGAAAACCCCTTTTATCCATTAGGGGTTGATTCTGTTTAGTTTGGTAAATTTTAAGCTTTTCAGAGACGCAGCCCAAACAGACCAGAAGAACTTAATTGTCCATAAACTGAATAACTACCCAAACCACCCATGGCATCAACATCAGTTAGCCTAAGATCACTGGCAGTAAGCTTTTCAAGTAACCCTGGTGGGATTTTGACCTTCAACTATCCATTAGCATTGTTTTGTTGCTAAATGTCTCAGCTCACTGACAGCTTCATCGTAGGTAGCCATGTTTGTTGTGACTGTGGCCAGTGGCTGCTAACCAACCAATGGGTAGAAGTTGAGACCTTAAGGCACACCCCTCCTCATTTGCATAATGAGGTAGAAATGCAGACGGAAATGTAAATACGGCAGGCAGAAATAAATAGCGTTTAAGAAATAAATAGGGTAAAAAAAAATACAAAGGAAAATAAACCAGACGTAAGTTTTATAACATGCCCATACATAAATAAATACGTAAAGAAATAAGTGATAAATAAATAAAGTTGAAGATTATCATGGACAATAAAAAAATAAGGTAATTATTACAAAGGCAAATAAACAAAAGCTAATTAAAAGATATATATATATATATATATATACATATATATATATATATATATATATATATATTTATGTCTCACCGTATAACTCAATCATTTCTATCTACATTTATTTGTTTATTGTATTTTTGGGGGGCAATTAATTGTAAGCCTATTTATTTTTGGAGCATTTATTTATTTCTGTATTTATTTTTTATTATGGCAGGGTTAGTCCTCCATATTTTTGGAGGGTTCTTTAGTAACAAAGTTTGCCTCTTACAAGTTTTGTCATAAAGTAGGAACGAAGGGCCCAGAGTTCAGGCAACACAGACAGTTGGAAAATTCAAAGGCGTTTTTTTTAATTAATCATAAGCGGAGCTGCAGATCTGTGACAGCTGCACACCGCCCATCACTGGATACCTTGGTAGTGATAAACACAGGTAAGTGACCATGATAGTGAGTCACTAACCTGGTTCAACAGTGCAGTCCACCTCCACAGAACGTGGTAGGATTCAGCCGGAGGGCTGCCAACTAGATTAAAGTGAACCAGATGCTGCAGCCCTGGAGGGCGGGCACTAGTCAGAGCCAGGTGAGGGAGACAGATCAGAACAGAAACAGACTGATTCAGGTTTCTCAAACTCAAAATCAATAATCTGGCCCCAATAACTGGGACTGAGCTGTACTGTAGATAAAGAAGCAGGAGCAGGTGCATAAGATGAGTGGTAATTGGAAACCGGAGAGATAAAAGAAATAAGCAATGGGCTCTATGCACAGCTCCACTACTTCCTGAATTTAACAAGGCATCCTTTGTTTCCTGTCTTTCATTACTGGATGAACTGATTAATCCAGCTGTGTCTGGCCAGTTGCATAGGTCATACACACCTGAATTAATCAGTGCATCCAATCATGAAAGACAGGAAACAAAGGAGCCTCCTGAAGTGCAGGAAGTGGTGGAGTTGTGCATAGAGCCTATTAGTCCAGGCCTAAGAGCCAT
Organism: Cyprinodon brontotheroides; assembly: GCA_018398635.1. Classification (NCBI taxonomy): domain Eukaryota; kingdom Metazoa; phylum Chordata; class Actinopteri; order Cyprinodontiformes; family Cyprinodontidae; genus Cyprinodon; species Cyprinodon brontotheroides. The sequence goes on along the minus strand of JAGKQL010000005.1, from coordinate 2,454,002 downwards.
GATCATGACAGGTTTTTGGTATGAATGATATAAAAAAAATCCTGAAATGTAGTTTAGTTGCCCGAGTTACAAGAAATTGTTTTGAAAAATTATAAACTTACTCTATGTAGCCGTTTACAAACCTTTTTGTTTGATGATAATATCTGTTTGATATATAAGATCCAGTTGGTGAATTATAAAAACCTTTAAAATGATTTGGATCAATGAATCTTGGAAAAGTGGATCTCTTGTATTTTCAAACACATAATCCTAAATCAAAGTCAGGTCATTAGAATAAGCTTTCCCATTTATATAGATCAACTTTCGTGGGCATATGAACATTGTGAAATGCAAAATTTCAGTTTAAATAATGTACGACTTCAACTGTAATATTTTGACTTCTGCCAAGACAAATCATTTGTAGTGGCTCTCTTCTCAAATCAGACCGATGAACTCACTTCAAAGCCTTTCGCAAGTTCACTTGATTGTTTTCAAGAGTTCTTACAGCCACTGATATCAACAGTAACCTAAAAATCAACTGTAGTGTTTCAGTTATCCATCATACCCACCATGATTGGTTAAAACGGATACAGTATGTGTTGATGATCCTATGATATTAGTACCTGTTGAGGGATGAAGATGAAAACATTAGTTTAGAAAATGGAAGAGCAGATGTTTCACTCCTAACGGTTGCATATTTTTCTTTTCAATAATTCAATTCAGTTCAGTTTATTTCTATAGCGCCAATTCACAACACAAGTCATCTCAAGGCTCTTTACAGTTCAACCAGATCATACAGTCAAATTCATTCAAAGTTTTCTATCTAAGGAAAACCAGTTGATTGCATTGACTCATCGACTTCGGATGCAATCCCTCACATTAAGCATGATTGTGGCGACAGTGGAGAGGAAAAACCTCCAGCAGAACCAGGCTCAGTGTGAGCGGCCATCTGCTGAGGCCCACTGGGGTTCAAAAGGAGACAGAAGCAGAGATACAAAAGCAGCTGTAAAAGGCGGCCCCGTCCAGGGAAACACACACAGCCAGGCAGAGCCGAGCTCTGAGCCAGCTCCCGTCAGAGAATGAAGAGAGCACATCCAGCCAGTCACGGTCAGAGAAACAGGACTACACGGGAAAACAGGCAGATCTGCTGCATCTATAAACAAAAAGGTGTTGTTGATCGAAGCAGCAAAGCTGATAATTCTGTCCAAGTTAAGCGTCACAGCCAAACAGGAACAGATGAGGCAATAAAAAAACAATATTGGACATTTTCACCTTTATTTTAGACAAAACTGGTTAATATGATTCAAAAAGAAAAGAAAAGCTTGTTTTTTCTATCTTACCTGCATATTTTAGGATAAAGGCTCCAAACCTGCTCAGCTTCAATATGTTTAACAAGACACTAAATTATAACTGGAACAGGAAAAGCTCACATCACCCCTAATATTGTTGCTTTTTTATCCAGGAGACCCTAAACGTAACATTCTGAAATAATTCTCTACATCTAGCATAGTTGCCACTTAAACTTAAAATATCGATTTAGATCAGGTAAATGATTTTAAAACATATACACATACCTATTACATCCTCTTCAGAGCCACAACATAGGATATCCCGCCTCCGTACTGCTCATTCTAAACACTTGGCTGATCTGCACACTCCAGACCTGACTGGTTCAACTGTAAACAGCCTTCAGCTGCTTCTATTCCTTTGGACTCTGGTTCACAAAGCACAAAACCGCTATGTCAGGACAACGTTAAACATGGGCACCTGATTAGTTTATGCTTATTGATTTGCTTCCAAATGCATTCATCTATATTAGATTTGTCGTATTAAAGTATTTTTCTTGTGTTTCAAACGTCTGAACATACCAATAACAGCTACTTGAAGTTCAAGGTGTTTTATTGAACAATTGGATTAATATTGAGGTTTCGAATGTCAGGGCTGCAGCCAGGGATTTCTCTGGGAGAGCAGACAATGTGATTAGAGAGGTTCAGGTAGGTTTTCAGAGAAAATGAGATTATTAAATCCTGCTTTACTCATAATAGGTGTGTTAGAGCCACAGAGGGGTAGCTGGATTCCAGCAGCCATGCTTTTTTCTTTTCTCTCAAGTTTAATTGATATTTGGATGTTTTTTATGAAAAACGGTGGATAGATTCGAAAATACTATTCAGTAACGTTCTTATTGTTTTATTTTTTTTGTATTAGGTTTCTAATTTTAAGCAAAAAGCACTGCAGGTCAGAAAGAGACACAAGGTGATCTCTAGGTCAAATCTCTAGATAGGTTCTATGTATAAGAGTAAAGGGGGGTTATTGCAAAGGCTTTCAACACGTTTTATAATAAAGAAAACCAAAGATTCTGTCATGATTTTATTAAAGGTCTGACCCCAAAATGCAGAAGACCAAACAGAGACACCAGGGAAAAGTTTACAGGTTTATTAGAGTTCGGTGATGAAAACCAGTGCTGCTCAGAGTAGAAGGAGTCCAGTGTTGCTCAGAACACTGCTCAACCGGAACTGGAAGGTGAGGGGAAGACACTGCGGTTAGTTCAGGCTCAGTGGGAAATTTGAATCTTTGGTATTGAATTGGAGGAAAAGGTTGCAGACTCACTTCTCCAGGAAAAGCTGTCCCTTATGGAATCCAGTCTGTGAGGGAAGGTTCCAGTGATTGTCTTGTTTGGTGTTGGGCGGACAAGGTTACTCAGACTGCGGTTGTTCCTAGATGGACGGAGAAGCTGACTGCCACTCAGATTTCCTGCGGTACTTGAACGGGGTGTGGTACAGAAGAAACCTTTGCTCAGTTTGAAGCTCAAACGACCTCTTGGGGAAAGTGGATCCAAACTTCCAGTCCTGCTTCACAATTATTTGCTGTTTAGTGTTTGCCTGATCTAACATACTACAATAAAACGTATGGTTTTAGAAAGACAAGCACTTCTCCTGGTGTGATTGACTTAAGCAAAATTTAAAGAATAGACCATGCCAATCCGTCAGTGTGATTTAGGACCAAGCTCCATACCACCATTACCCATGAGATATAAATATAGACGACAAACACAGACGGCTGCGCAGCTCAACCCCCGTCCAACTTAAAGGAATAGTACACCCAAAACATGATTAGCCTTCATTTTCTACTCACCCCATGCTGAACAACACTCTGGAGTACTTTTTTGATATCTCAAATGCATCTGGAGATCTGGGAGGCTTCTTGCTGTCTGCTGACATTCAAATAATGGAGGTCTATGGGCCCGAGGCAGAAAGGTCCATAAAAGTCCACAAAAAGCGTGTCAATATTCCTCCATACTGCTGCGTCCAATGTATTCCAAGTGTCCTGAGTGGGTGGCGTCCATAATTTACTCAGAAACGAAGTCATTTAGAATGTTTTTAGAGCATAAACAGTGGTGTATAGGGATTTCCTAAGCGGCGTTCACTAGCCGCTCAGGAAGCGGACAGACCAAACCAGATGAAAGTCGCATTCGCTTTCGGCGTCTGCTCTGCCGATAATGCAAGCGTAGAAGAAGAAATGTTAACATTTACCTGTGCGAAAGAAATCAACGAAGAGAAAAACAGCGGACTTCGAGTGCGCTTGAAGAGCATGAGTTCTTTGCCCTGAGCTGACATTCAGCTGTGTTTGGTCTGCCGCAGCGTTTCCGTCTCTACTGTAATGAAGGAAATCCCATACGTTCTGTTTATGCTGTAAAAATTCTAAAGCGTTTCGTTTGGATTAACAGATTGGAAGACTACCCTCAGGACAACTTGACAATACATTGAATATTGCTTAGTATGGAGTGTACAGAATGGAACAACTGCCTCCGAGCCGCCCAGACCTCCATTATTTGAATGTCGGCAGACAGCAATTGAAGCCTCCCAGATCTCAGAGATGCATTTGAGATATCAAAAAAAGTACTCAGAGTGTTGTTCAGCATGGGGGTGAGTAGAAAATGAAGGCTTATCATGTTTTGGGTGTACTATTCCTTTAATTTGACAGCCATTTTGCTGAGGAACAATCTTCATCATCATTATTATCATTTAAACTTCTGTGAAAAACAAAAACAGGAGCAGTAGTGACCCTCGCCTCAGAAAACATCCCTTTCAAGCCACTTTTGGCTCTAGCCGAATCCAGAGGTTGCACGCTGATTGAGCCATCAGTATGATGTGCCTGTTAAAGAATAAAATATAACTTTAACAGCAACCTCAATAAGAACCCATTAGTTGATAATAAACAGGTTGAATATTGCAGATATTATGCTCTGTAGAATTAACTGCAATATGGTTCTCATGCATTGCAGTATATGGCTTTTATGGTGTTATACATAAGGTCACTGTATTTTGTTTCAGAATTTGAAATATTCATGAAAAAAGGAACATTTTTCTTTTTTTAAAGCTGGAACTTACAGTCACTATTCTAAAAAGATCACTATTGCTGCCTGATACTGCAACAAATCCTAGTGAGAGCTGTTGTGATAAAGTAGTTATCTGCTTTTCTTCATCTTTTATTCCTGTCTGCTTAAACCCAGAAAACACAGAGTATTAAAAATGAATCCAAAAATAGTTTAGCATGTCAGTTTTCTTAACCTTCAAATATTTTTAGTTGCAGAGCTTCAGTCTGCCGTTCACCTTTCAACAAGCCTGAATCTAAGACATGTGTAACCCAGGAATTACAGTATGATTTCTTACATCTGGGGTAAAAAGAAAAAAAAAAAAGAACAGAAAAAAGCGGATTATCTTTTTATAAACAGCAAGAAATTATTGTGCCCTCTGGTTGTCATGTTTTGGTTCGTTTAAGTTTTTAAGGTTTTATTTCCATTTTGTGTTATTCTAGTTATTTTTGATTTGGGTTCTTAGGTATTTCTTGTTTTCCCTCTTGCCCTCTTGTGTCTGTCTCCTTCTAGCTCCCTTCTAGACCCCTCTGTTCACACCTGCTCCCAATCTGCTAATTAGCCTGGTCATTGTTTTTCTCTCCCATATATACACCTCCTGCTCAGTCACTGTTTGCTGGTTTGTCGTCATTTCTTTGCCCCCTTGTTCTGAGTATTCCCGGTTTCAGTAATTTTTGATTTTGTGGATTATCTTTGTGGATTTTTGCTTCAGTTACCCTTCTTGTTATTAAACCATCAAGAAACCACTTCAGTTTCAGTCTCTGCATTTGGGTCCTCCTCAAACCATCACCCAACTGTGACACCGGTTTGATGTGTGTAAAGCAGAAAAAAGGATTTCAACAAGTTTCACTGTGATAGAGCATTTCTTTAAACTGCTCAGTTTGAAAAGTCAGGGGTAAATGTCGGCCCATGTGGTCTTGAAGACAGATGACAAATGTAACAGGAAGACGTTTGACGTTTGTTGCAGAGAGGTTTGCATTACCACAGACCAGTTATCAGGCCATGCTGACCCCTGTCCACCATCAAAAGCAACCAACAATAGTCACATTGGGATCAGAACCAGAAGAAGTTGTTAAGATCTGTGAGCTTCTCTTATGCAGAGAACAAATGGCCCCAGCTGTCATGATGTTTCTCAAAGTTCTGACCCAAAAATGCAGAAAACCGAACAGAGAGACCAGGTAAAAGGTTTAACGGGTTTTATTGAAGAAGTAAGCAGGGGGAGAAATGTTGCTCTGAACACTGCTCAACCGAACTGAAAAGTGAGGGTAAGACACAGTGGTTAGTTCAGGCTCAGTGGGGAATTTGACTCGTGAAACTTGGAGAAGAGGTTTTGGTTGCCAACTCACGTTTCCAGTGAAGTTGTTGTGACTCCTGTCTGTGTGCCGTGGTTCCAGTGTCTGTCTGAATAGGTGGAGGGCGGAACAGGTTTTACCCAGAATCGCGGTTGATTGTTGGAGAACGGAGATACTGACTGCCACTCAGATTTCCTGCGCGGACACCAGAACGGGTCGTTGTGGAGAATAAACCCTTTCTCAGTGCGAGAAGCTCAAACGATCTCTTGGGGAGCTTCCAGTTTATCCTTCCAGGGTGAGAGGTCGAGAAATCAGTCAGCAGGACAACTTCTGCCAAGAGGCAAGAGACAAAGACAAAAACAAAGTTAAACTCAGGTTGACAAAAAGAAACTCAGCAAACTCAGCTTTGGCTAGAGTACCCTAAACTGGCAAACACTCTGGCGTTGAGGCAGTGGCAGTCAGCAGCTTCAGAACACTCCGTTTAATGAGGAAACCATCAGCAGGTGTGTGAGGAGGTGGACCAGAACCAGGCGCTCTCCTGGTGGAGGAAGGGAGACAAACATAGAAAAAAAACACAGTCACACAACAGGTGTCCTGACACCAGCATGCTTGGAAAAAAAGGCCTTGAAGGTTTAGGAAACATACTGCTATTCTGCACCACGTGGATGTTACCTTGACCCCTACTACCTACCTAAGAATTGTTGGAGACCATTTGCATCCATTCATAGATATAGTTGCCAAACATACTGTATGGCCAGTCGTTCAATGGGACAATTGAGTCCCTATGCCATGCTGACAACATCTTATCTCTCCTTATTTTCCTCTCTGACCACCAGCACAATTTTATATGTTGACATTTAGTGTTTTTCCCCTTTCTCCTTTGCTCATTGAGTTTAATTTCTCTTTGCGCTCCTGGCAGGATATCGTTATGATTATATAAAAGAATAACAAAAGAAAAAGAAGCACATCCATGTTACTTTTCCACCACTTCACAACTTTTCTCTTGGAGTTTCATTTGTTACCACACATGTTTTTGAAGTGCACTGCAAACCAGTGTATCTCTCAGTGCAAAAGGGAGATAACAACATAGTATATAACTGTCGGCTCTCTCTCCTTTCTATTTCGCTTATATCTTTTATCTATGTGGAGCCGGGGCCATCATTGTCACTCCGCCGTCGCCTGGTTTAGGCTGAGTGAAAACGCACTCCTGCACCCTCTAGGGCCAACTAATTATGGACTTTGATTATTCCCATTTCGTTCTACTGAGTGCCGGCGCCTTGCAGAAAGGCCAGCGCCATTGATTGTCTCAGTTTCAGGCCTAATTGAGCCAAATGGGAACGGCTGTTGCCAGAGTTCACTCTTTTCCAGTGTTTGCATGCAGATCCACCAGAGAGACATTTATTACTGCCTTGCCGAAAACTCCTCTGGACGTCTTCACAAATACACATATATATACACTTGCATTCATATTGATAATAGGCTGGAGCTCTTTGCCGTCTGAATCTACTGCTAGGATTGCAGATGGGAATGAATAATGTTTTCTAATGCTGCTGGGATCTACACCACAGAGCCCTTACTTCTCTCTCTGTTTGGGCTTTGACATTGCAGACCTAATGTTTGCCGCTCTTTAACCCACTTTGGTTTCCAAGTGTCAAAAAAAGTACCTGATCTGAACCCTTGGATTCTTGTATTAGAAAAAGTCCTTTTACATACATATTTATTGCAGTAAAGCTGTTTGACATATGATGCAAAGAGGTAATCTATAAACAGTTCTTTAGACCATGATTCACTTTTTTTATTCTGAAGACCTGCTCAACACACACTTAGCTTTGGTTAAGGTAAAAACATTAGTATTTACATAAAGGTTGCGTAAAAGCTCAGTTTTGGACTTTTTTCAAAGGGTGATGAGCTTCAAATTGTGAGCTTACAAAACCAGAAATTAAATGCTTTATCTGCCTCCTCCTTGGTTATTAAGTCAAACAGGAAACTCTAAGGATGGTTTTAATTTCTGTTGGAAATATCAGCTACTTTACAGGCCCTACAGTTGTAACTTGATTTATGTACCAGTTGAGAAAAAGCAGGAAGAATTATAATTGATTCTTCATGTAAGTCACTTTTGTTAATGTCTTAAACAAAACTGTTTTAGCATTATTTCATATTTCCATTAATTTCTAATCTTTGAAATATATTTTCCATTTGAGTACAAACTGTAATAATTTATTTTCATTCATATAGCATCAATTCAGATGAGATCGGGTCAGAGGGATAATCAGGAACTCGCTTAGAGGCAGATTCCCTGTCTTGGAATCCCAGAGGATAAACAGTACAGTACTTGTTGGTCGTGTGGAAGAAATGAGGAAAGTGTTTAGAATTAAATTTGTTGTTATGGAGTACCTCATGGATCATAATTCTTTGGAACAAAATGTACAAAACAAAGTTTTTTTATCCAAACAGATATATTTCTTAGCTTATGTCATGAAATCTTTAATATATTTCAAATTTTTTATTTTTAATATTAATTTTCTGACATTTTAAAAAAGACATACCGTATTTTCACGACCATAAGGCGCACCTGTATGCTAAAAGGCGCAGTCTCAGTTATGTGTGTCCCATTTCTGTATTTAACACACACATAAGGCGCGCACCAGATTATAGAGGCGGCGGAGTTTTATATCCCGGTACATGTCCTCTACTACGGTTAAATACACTCTACTCGCGTATTTAAAAATAGGCCGGGAGCAAAACTATGATTGTGCTTTATTCATGTATTTATTAAAAGTATTAATCAAACCCATCAAAGTCATCATCCTCCGTTTTCTGAATTAAACAGCTGCGCTAAAATCAGACATGCCAATTTCCCCTTCTTCCCTGTCAGAGTCACTTTCGTCTTGGGGAAACCACCGGAAATGATGCGGCTTTCTTGCAAGCGAACAACAGTGCCAGCAGTGCGTTAGCCCAAGCATCTACAATCCATCCAGCAAACTGCTTGGCGTTAACTTGCCGGCGCTTCCCACTTTTCGGTGAAACTGTGCTCTCCGTCGGTCATCCGCCGGCTCCCCACGCCATCTTCGCAGCCTTACTTTGAAGCGTCCGGTTCACACCGATGTCCCGCGGTTAAAGTTCCTTTGTCAGACCTTCCGGAGATAACGGCGAGCACAGCGTTCATTTGTTTCACCTTGTTTTTCATATCGGCTGTGAGATAGGCACGCATGGAGTCACAGATTAACAGCGCGATGGTGATGCGTGGAAAAACACCACCTGGTCTCCTCACATACGCCTCCCTCAGCCAATCTTTCATCATCTCCCTCATCCATCCAGGGTCTTTCCTCCAACTTCCGGGCCACCTACGCCTTATGTCCGGTGGAAACCCAGCTGCGTGCTTCTTCACCTGGCCGGATTTCGTTTTCCATCTTCCTCCACTTTTGAACCATCGATTCATTAATCTTGAATTCTCTCGCGGCTGCTGGATTTCCATGTTCCTCTCGCGTAGCTGATAGCCTTCAGTTTAAACTGTGCTTCATAAGAAACGTGTCTCTCTCATCATTTCCTCAATTGTTAAGACAACAATGTTCTGCATAAAGCACATACCTGTTCTTTTTATACACAATCCACGCCCACACTTCCCCCTACAACGTTCTTATGGCGGTATCAACAACGTCCGCAGTAAAACATAGAGGCGCACCGCACTATAAGGTAGACGCCGCACATTTTGAGGTAAAAAACGGCAGCCTTATATAATTATAGCAAAAAAATACGCAAGGTTAATGAGAAAATTCCAAGCAAAATACCATCATGCAAGTTTGGGCCCAGCAACTGGGAGGCAACAACTATATATACTATATAATGTGGGAGTGGCGGCCTAGTGGTTAGGGCATGGGGCTTTGAATCCTGAGGTTGTCAGTTTAAACCCCCACTCCCACAGACTGCTACTCTGGGTCCCTGAGCAAGACCCCTAACCCCACACTGATCCCTGGGCGCCGCACAATGGCAGCCCACTGCTCCCCAAGGGGATGAGTTAAATGCAGAGAATTCATTTCGTTGCTCTGTACTTGTGAAAGTGGAATGACAATAAAGTAGAATTGTATTCTATATTTTTGTATTTACAGCTGTAAATACAAAAATATAGTTTATACATAGCCTTCACTGCAAAAAAAGATATCTAAATAAGTAATTTATTCTTGCAATAAGTGCATTTTTTTTCTTGAAATGAGGAGGTAAGTGAGACACTTTGCCAATGGAACAAGACAATTTACATTTAAAATAAAGAAAAAAAATTGCCTGGTCTTATTTCAAAGAGCATTTTATCCTAATTATCTTACTTTAAAATTAAAGTACTCTTATTTACCTACTCAAATTAAGATTAAATGCACTTAACTGAAGACATTTTTGCTCATTTTTAGATGATTTTTGCAGTTTTGCCTTACTTCTATACGTGCTTGTTCCCAGGCTTTCACAGTGCAGTGGTTATTCTTTTCCTTTGGGGCGCACATTAACTGAAATTTGGATGTTGGCAAGAAAGCTGGAGGCAGTTTTTTTGCACCAAGATCAAAGCATTTATTCAGTTACTTAAAAGGTTCTGCAGTCACTGCTCATTCTTGGACCAGGAACAGCAATACCCCACCATTGGGAGGCCTGGTTAAACTCCCAGACTAACGGTCTGCATTAATAAGTTTGTGATTGGGAAGGCCTTTAATACGTAAACATTATACATTCTGTATTTCAACAACAAAAATGTTTACCTATGCAATTGTTGTACATTTTTATTCATTGTGTAAACAACCACATCAGAGAGAAAGCATTAGGTACCATCATCTTACTCTCGGTTGTTGTCTCACCTGTACCCTTTGGTTAGATACTATTCTATGGCCTACCATACACTCCTCTAATTTTCCCAGTGTTATTACCCTGCCAACTGCAGAATAAAGCCATACACTGAGTATCATTCCTTTCTCTCTGAGGCAGACTTACTCTGACAGTCCCAAGCACTTATGGTTGGGACTGGATGAAATTCAACTATAATGGAAAGTGACTCAAACCGCGTAGAGTCAAATAAAAAACCTAAATCTAGTCGATCTGGGTAGGTATTAATGAAACAGGGCCATAAAAGTTAGCCCAGCTCCCTTATTGTGGAAGTGAACTACAACCTCTTGTATTCGTATTGTTATGAGTCATATTCAATGACCATATTTATGCATAAATATGCTTTATTTATTTATTTGTTCAGCTCTTTTTTATACCATCAGCTGAGATTTAGACACCAGCATACTTTAATTCCTTTATTTTAGTCAGACACTGACCAGCAATATAAAAAGGAGTAGTCCACTTTTTCCCAGTGGTGTCAGACTACAGCTGGTTGTGAAATATGGAGTAAAAATCTTGTTTATCATATTTACATCTCCTTACGCTAAACCTAAAAACTAGTAAACCCAGAGACAAGACAAAGATAAAATATTTAAATCCCCTCGTGGTTTATCCAGTAGGAAATGAGTTTCAGATTATGGCAATAAGGATGTTTTTTTTTACTGCAAACAGATGAATAAATAATGCAAAAAATATATGATGCAGCGACAACTAAGATATGAATCTTGTTGCTAAGGTGCTATTTGCCAGGTGGAGACACTGACACTGATGTTTATAGTCTTATTGCAAGTTGTGCATGAATGTGGAAATTACAGCACGGCTGTCTTGCAGTATCTGTCTGATTTGATTGACCGAAGTTCTTGGAGAGAGAACGGATGGTAGCCTGGGTGGTACGTGGGTTGATGCATCAAGATAATTCACTTTACATTCTTTTGATGGACTCCTTTTCAACACAGTCATCGTTAAAATGAAAAATCCCTTTAATAAGGCGGCCGCAATGTTCATTATGTCATTATGTGGGAGTGCAACATCTCTTCTTTTATAAGTGGATTTCTCTTCTTTGACGTGCTGTTAATAGAACTGAGCTGAGGACATTTCAGCCTGCCAGGTTTTGAGTAGATCATTATTCTGTTGCGCTGTCCTCAACGTAAAATGTGTGAACATGGTCTCAGGTAACCAATGTTGCCAAAGGCAGACATGAACAATTATCATAACACGTGTCTGAGCTGCCATTGATAGAAGGATCTCTTTAATGGGGGCGATTACTGTAACCATGTGTGATTTAACCTGATCGACTCAATGCGTGATGGGACTTTAATGCTAGAAAAACTGTGTCCACCTGAAAAGCCCAGGCCAATATTGATTATGGCAGAATTAAACATTTAAGTAATCACTGCACTTAGCTAAATGATTGTGTAATGAATAATAAATGAGATGGAAGGCGGACAGGGTAATGGATGGTTTGCAGAATAATATCTGGCCATGTGATATTCAGCCATGGCTTTATATCCACAAGGGCACGCTTTTCTGTTTAAGATGGAAGCAACTCCCGTACTTGCTTGTGAATCAGGGCATTTGCCTATAGCAATACACACACACACATATAAACGCCACACTCAGGAATCACTGGGGATTTAATCAATTCACATTACTCTTGTGGAGTGTTCAATGTGAGTGCACCACTTATCCCCCAAGAGTTAAATTGCTGTAGGGTGGTTTGGTTAAATATTGCAAAGAATATAGATTTTCCTAACTAAATCTCCATTTATTCCAGTCTCTTTGACTCCCTATTTATGCTTATCTAGAAGCAGATTCACAACATGGGAAAATACAGATTTATAGCTTTAATACAGACATTGAAATGCAAAGCTGCAGACATTTTGTTTCTTTACTGCATCCCTGTAGTACGGAAGAGGATTTGGGCCAGTGGGGGAAAAAAAAAAAAGTTAACTGATTTTTTAGTTTTATTTCGAGCAAGTATGGGAAAAAGATAAAATTCATAAGAAAAAGTCAGAATTCTGAGATTAAATACAGAATTCTGAGATTAAAGTCAGAATTCTGAAAAAAGTCAGAATTCCTGAGATTGAAGTCAAAAATTGTGAGAAAAAGTAAGAAGTCTGGAGATTAAAGTCCAGAATTCTGAGAAAAAAGTCAGGAATTCTGAGGATTAAAGTACTATCAGTTTAATATGAGAAAAAAGTAAAAATTCTGGAGATTAAAGATAAAAATCTCTGAAGTTAAAGTCAGAATTCTGGGCATCAGAATTCTGAGATTAGAGTCAAAATTATGAGAAAAAAGTAAGAAAGAACTCTGAGATTAAGAAGAGTCAGAGATTCTGGAAAAAGACTAAATTCACGGAGATTAAAAGGTCAGAATTTTGAAAAAAGTAAAGAATTCTAGAGTTAAACCTCTCCAAATTCTGAAAAAGTCAGAATGCTGAGATTATAGTCAGAATTCTGAGAAAAAAGTCAGAATTCTGAGGATTAAAGTCAGAATTCTGAAAATTTTTGAGATTAAAGTCAAAATTCTTAGAGGAAAAAAAGTATTCTGAGATTAAAGTCAAAAATTCTGAGAAAAAAGTAAGAATTCTGAGAGTAAAAGTCAGAATTCTGAAAAAGTCAGAATTCTGAGATTATAGTCAGAATTCTGGAAAAGTCAGAATTCTGAGATTAAAAGAATTCAGAATTCTGAAAATTCTGAATTAAAGTCAAAATTCTGATTTTTCAAAAAGTCAGAATTCTGAGATCAAAAGTCAGAATTCTGAAAAAAAGTCAGAATTCTGAGAAAGTAGAGTCAGAAAAGTATGAATTCTGAGAAAAAAGTCAGAATTCTGAGATTAAAGTCAGAATTCTGAGATTAAAATCAGAATTCTGATGTTAAACTGAAATAAAAAATTTTGCCCCCAGTGGCCCTAATCCTCTGCACGTACTCTAGGTAGCTGCGTTGCTACTTTAGCTTCAAGTTTTAGATATTGGATATTGGAGGGAGAACTTAGTAAGATCTGTCCATGCACTTTCAATCATAAAATGCAGGCAAAAACTACACTGTGCCTGTGCAGGAGGCTGGTGGACGGCCCTTCAATCAGCTAATGCAAATGGACTGAGGCCTGTTGTAGTTTACAGCGTGGCCCTGTCGAGTTTGATAAATTCAGCCCCGTCTCTGTGTTTATCATGTCAAGATGACATCAGTCCTGTCTGTCTGCAGTTCCACCGTCTCACCCAGGCGCGCACAGTTCACTTGAAGCTACTCATTTCTTCAGTGAGTAGCGGCTAGTCGACGGATGCGTGGGATGCATGTTCATGTGAGTGCTTGTGTGTGTCGGGGGGTGGGGGGGGCACATGTGCGAGACAGCTTGGTAATTAGTATTTGAGCAGGCTCTCGCTAAATATTCCTGCTTAATGACAAGGCCAAGAGGGTGCACTGTGCCTAACGGCCTGAGGTTCAGTCTGATTCTGCATGCTCTGATCACAATCCAAACCCCCAGTGAAACTATTGCTCAATGCAGCAAAATAAATAAATAAATGTTAATAATTAAAAGCAAGTAGATGTTGGGGCATACTTTGAATTGCACATCAAACGCAGAGATTGTGAGCCATCAATAGTATTTCCAGAGGTTAGGCCCTTCCTCTCACTCTTTCTCTTTGAGTCTCTCTTCTGTCTCACTCTCATTTAGTTAGATGATTGCTTCTCGCTGCCCCTGGGACCGATAACAACCACCAAGTCTATTACTTCCTACAGCACTTACTTCACCAATATGAAACACTCGATAACAACAGGGCCTACCTCATGTTCACTCATATAGTCTATTAGCGAGACACCTATTCTAACCAGCAAAATGCGTCAATACAAGGGAACCCCTGAGTAACATTATCCACATCGAAACGACTCGCAAGAGAAACAAACAAGTCAACCCCATCAAAAATGAGAGTAATGAAAGATTTTTTTTTCTTTAGCTTTCCAGGGAGATGCATGAGTGAAAGTCATAAGGAAGAAGCACACACACCGGGCAACAAAACAAACCCAGTGGGGCTAATGGGCGAGGCAGGTTTTGCACATTTTTAAACAGCTCCTTCAGACGTGTGCAAAGTAACACAGTTTTCCACAGTCTTCTAATATCTAGACGCTGTGCATCCAGATGCTAACCTCCTAAATCCAACAGGGCCGGATGCACTGCAGTGCCTCTGGGCTCAGGTGTTAATTTATGCAAGTGAACCGCTTTTTCTCCCTGACTAACCTCGAAACATCACGTCCCCTGGTGCAGCCATGACACTGCTCAAGTGAGACAGATTTTGCTATTTAAAATGCCCTGTAAAATATTCAAAGCTATTAACCTTTTCTAGAATTTAAAATTTTACAGCCTGAAACTTCAGTGTATGCTTTAGGAATGTAAGATGACCAGCTAATCATAAAGATAATTATGTTTTAAAGTAGAATTGAAATTATGCAGATAAAAAAATAAAATCATGGAAAAAATCTGCCTGATGTGCATTTTGTATTGCAACTGCCTAAATAAATACTTTGCACAAACCCAATTAGTTGGAGTATATCAGCACCTTATTTTCCTCACAGAGAAAGTGACATTTTCTTTGTTGTTTCTAAAAGAGATCAGGTATAGCCTCTTACATTTTAGCTTGAATTGATTTATTTAATTAAAGTATAGAGACCAAAACAGATCTTTAGCTGACAGAGCAATACATTTAGAGCAGTAATTATTTTTTTTTAGATTTAAAAAAAATAAAATGTTGTCTGTCAATATGCTCAATTCACAATTACTTAAGTGGAAAAGTTTCAAGAAATGATTCTGAGATGATTCACTTTATAACATGGCGCATTATCCTGTTGGAAGTAGCCATCAGAAGATTGGTACACTGTGGTCATAAGGACATAGGTCAGCATGCTAAATTGGTTTTAAGTGGCCCAAAGTGTGGCAATAAATATCCCCCAAATAGATGGTAGAAATAGATCAGGCTCAGTATAGCCTAATTATAGACTCTTACATTTTAGCTTGAATTGATTTATTTAATTAAAGTACGCTAGATTACTGTGTATGCAAATGTTATGTAAAAAAAATACACAAAATAATTTACTTCAAAAATTAGTTTTAATCAGAATCAGTTGGCTGTAATGGTTAATTTTTTTTTTTAGATTTCCACTTTTTTTTTTTTTTTATTGAATATATAAGAAAACAATAACAATCTCAAATAACAAGTCAATAACAAATATTTCAATACAAGAAGAAATATCACAACTCCTGCTTTTGAAAAATAAAATTAAATGCACAGGCTGGAACAAAGTATAAAATAAAATAAAATAAATAAAAATAAATAAAATAATAATAGTAGTTAAAGTAAATTAATCAGTGGGGACTACCAACTGAAATTCTTCAATTAACTCAAACAATTTAATTGCATTTAAATTCTGCATCTTTCTCAGACATCTTTTGAAAAGGGAAAGTTCATTTTTGAGAGCAGAGATTGAGAGGGAGCATTTTGCATAGCGACATTTATGGATATAATACTTTGTTACAATTATTAGAATATTGATTAAAAATTCCAAATTTTTTTTTCTTTAATGGATAAACCGAATTGAATGTTTTGCCAGGAAATAAAATCTAAATTTATTGTTTTAGTTTTTGGGAATATATACAAACTATGCTCTAATTTCTAGATACCGATCTGTTTTTACTATAATTTAATTTGACAAACCGGGTCTTCTCTACATTCTTTTTTCTGTTTGGTGCGATTGCAATAGCGGGTCTTGATCTGGACGGACCGGAGGGGAGCAAAAAATAGCTCAGCTCCGTATTTTGACGGTGAAGGACGGAGAAGACGTACGTGGGCGGTGACGAGCGGAGGATGTGGAACAGCTCTCATTGATTTACATGACAGACAAGTAATACAGATAGTAGGATGGACATTTTATTAGAAATAAATCATACACTGTTCAGAATACGAAACATGGGGCTGATAGTTACATTTGTGTGGGTTCCAGCACATATTGGGGTGGAAGGAAACGAGAGGGCAGATAAAATGGCAAAAAGGGCAATTAAACATTCTATTAGTTTTATAGTTAAAATAAGTAAATCAGAAGGAAAGAGTATTATTAAAGAGAAACTTATGGAAATTTGGCAAAAAAGGTGGGATGAAGATAAAACAGGAAGATGGTTTTATAAAATTCAGAAGATGGTAGGAGAAAGAAGAAATGGAAGAAGAAATAGAAAGGATGAAAGAGTGATAACAAGGTTAAGATTTGGTCATACAGGACTTAATCATACACTTTTTAAAATACAAAAACATAAAACGGGCAAATGTGATTTCTGTGATAAATATGAAACCATAGAACATGTTATATTAGAATGTCATAAATATGAAAAAGAGAGAAGATATATGAGAAGAGAGTTTGAAGACATTAAGGAGAAGGTTAATTTATTAGATATACTGAGGAAAAATTTAGGGAGTAAACACATACAAATAATTATTCGATTTCTAAAGAAAACGAAATTATTCCATAAAATTTAATTATAGTAAGTGTGTTTGTGAGTGAAGGAATGATATACAAAGCTGTGCACAAATATGTTTATATTTTTAAGTGTGAATGTTTGAATGTATGTTTAGAAGAAGTTAGGGTAGAATGTATCAGGATCAATATTTAAACCATCACGAACCACACTCCATACCAGTAAGTGGCGGTAATGCTACTAACAGTTTGTTGCCAACCGCCATAAAACTTCGACAAGAAGAAGAAGAAGACAGACAAGTACTCAGATACGTGGCGGGGCGGGGCGCTGGCGGAGTATGTGGAATCTGGGGGTAAAGGAGGACAAATACCGTCCGGCTGGGTGCAGCGCCCGGACGCCGGACAGTGCAATGAAAATCCGGACTGTCGCCCTAAAGCCGGACATCTGGCCACCCTATCTGCAGTCGAGCAACTTTGCGGGATATACGAACTTCGAGGAAGAGAAGGTGCACTACGCCCGCTAGCGGTAAATATATGTTCGATTACTGGTAGCTATGCTAAAAGCAGCCTAACAGCTAGGCAAGCTAAAACAGCCTAGCCTAGCTAGGTAAGCTAAAAGCAGCCTAGCCTAAAAGCTTTACTAAAAGTGTATTTTTTGTGATTCACAGGAAGCATTATGCCGTCTTAACAACTCGGAGACTAATTGCAGGCGCTATGAACCGGCAGGGGTAAGGTTTAAAGAATATGCTTTCATTCTGCGGTAAAAGGACATGGATACGGATGGATACCGACCATAGCTGTACTTTTTTTTTTTTTTTTCACAGACTACAGTCGCCTCACAATGAGGCGGTGACCTCCTATTTGCTCCGGATTTGCCGCGATGTTGATAAAGACGACATTGTGTGTAAGTGACTTGTTTTAATGTTTTTCTCCTTCCTTGTTACTGTGACTTGCGTTTGATTTTTTTATTTTTTTATTCATACCACTCTCATTTAATTGTTTTCCAGCTGCCTGTAAGACGTATTATGAGGGCGGTATGCAGGAGCTTCAGATACTGCGCTGCTAGCCAGCGGCTGCGTCTTGAGGAGGCACGCCAGGCTATCTGCTTTCAGGAGTCGAGACCCAGACGAAAGAGGGTAAACTTTTATTTGGTGACTATTTTTTTCAGGTGCATTGATAGATGTGTTGTGTCCATATGCAGTGCGCTGATTCATGTTTTTTCAGCTGCTGAAGGCGAGGCAGAGTGTGCTGGCAGATGAGGAAGTGGAACTCTGTAAGTCCGCCACCGTCGACCTCATGTCCGACCAGAAGAAGATGGCGTCGTCGGCGGTGTCTCTGGATGGATTGTACGGTCGCTTGCCCATTTCGTAGGCCGGATCTCACTGAACTCTGTGTTAAGCTGCAGTCCGGTTAGAAGCGATGTCGAAGTACAAGGCCACGCACAGTAGGCGTCTGCACATCGGACCTGCCTCGGAGGGAATGCTGCCTGTTACCTCCAACCCGAGGAAGCAAGCGGACCGTTCCGCGGAGTTGTAATTTTAGAATACGCATGTGTTTGGATGCAGCGTTGTATATAGTTGTGTGTGTTTTTTAATAAAGCTCTTTCTTTGCATAAACAGCTTCCTGGCAAATCTTCATTTCCTGTATAAATTCATTCATGTCCTTGATGGTAGCATAATAATTGTGTAGTAGTGTAGGATAACATAAATACACAGCATATGAATGAATAAATATATGAAATATATAAATATATATATATATATATATATGAATGAATAAATATATATATATATGAATAAATATATATATGTAAATATATATATATACCAACCAATCACGAGCGACTTCACTTGTTTAAAAAGAAGTGGTTCCGTCCAATACTCAGTAAGAAAATTAAAGCCTGGCGTGGCCACGTGTGGTTTTGCTGCCAATCACGAGCGATTTCATTTTAGTTTGAGAATAGTGGTTTCAGCCAATACTGAGAAGGTTATTCAAGCCAGACCTGGCCAGCGTAGCGGGTTTGCTGCATTCATATGCTAATTAGGGCCATTAGTACAGCTGATGCGCTCTCCACCTACGTCACTGTCCGTTTCCGACAATTTGTGGCACGACAAGCGCGGACAAAACAACGGGTTGCAAATTGTAGGAAACTGGCGAAAATCAGGCAGATCTGCGGGGGTTTCGCGAGGGAGTTTCTGGGGGCGAAAATCTCACTTTTCATGCAGTGTGCCTAAGGTGTGGGCACTTAAAGGGATAGTTCGGTAAAAAGTTTTTGACATTGAATCTGTATAGCATCCCCATCACCAGTGTCGTGCAATCACACTGACTTACCCAGCAGACTGTTGATGCAAGAAATCCGCGTCCAGCAATGGTCAATACGGAATGTAGTCCGGCAGGTTTATATAAGATCCAGCGAACATAAAGCGTTTGCTCTTAGCAGGCATTATGTTTTTTAAAAGAGTTTTTTCTATTTATTACACTCCCACAAGCATTGTAGTGGAACGAAATTCACATGTCGTCATCACTTGGTCCTATCTTCTCTCTGTTCGTATCAGTGGGCGCCGTCATTCGTGACAGCCAGCTCAGCAGTGTGGAGGGCAGGGAAGTCGCTGTTGTTTGTGATGCAGACAGCAGCTGCTGCAACTCCGACATCCTCATCAATGGAAAGGTTCTGTATCTCGGGCATTACTAAATCCCACTTGTTGGTGGCAACAGTAGCATCCACCTCTGTCTGCATTAATTTGCGCTTGAAACAAGTGCACCATGGATTCTGTCGGCCAGCTGGATGCTTGTGGCTCCTGCGGCTCCGACTTCAGCTTCCATCACTTCTCTGTCCACCCTCTCTCTTTCTGCCCGATCTAACTCCATTTGTGCGAAGATTCATCGTCCAGTATACTTCGGGTTCATAAAGATATCACTTTGGCTCTAGAAATTGGAAGTCGATGATGTTTTCCTCGTCGCGCTCGTAGTCAGACATCTTCCCCAGTAGTAAACAATCGTAGGAATCAAACGGGTAGGCCCTTAACCTGACAACAGCCAGATGCATGCCTGCAAAACCAGCCCCAGCTAGCTTGTAGAAGCGGAAGCGGAACAGCCTCATCAGCTAGCCTGATATCAGAATAGCTCAACTGTCAGGTCATGGTCATGTGTCGCACTGATCACGAACAGAGAGAAAATAGGACCAAAGTGATAAAGGACGTGTGACTTTTTCACTACAATGTTTTTAGGATGCAAAAATATCACTCTTTTGAACACATAATGTTTTGGGAAGAAAAACGTTTTATTTAAGCTGGGTCTAGCAAACCTGCCGGGACTGCACTTTTGGATTTGACCAAAACTGGGCCGAGAACTCTGCTCACAGGATGCTGCCAGGGTAAAGTCAGTGTGATTGCATGACACTTGGATGGGGATGCCATACAGATTCATGTCAAAAATCCCGAACTATCCCTTTAAGTACAGTAACAAAGTATTTGTACTTCGTTACTTGACACCTCTGTACAGTATGTAGGGCCAATGAAACTCTTTACTTTCCTATCACTACAAAACGCGATACACATTTTATGGGTTAATGTTTTATTGATCTCATATTTATGTTGCAATTACTGCTATGAAATCGTCTATCCCACACACACACCCAGCTTTGTTTTCATGACAAATGGGGACATTTCATTGACTTGCATTAATTTTATACGGCCTAACCCAGATCCTTACTCTTACCCTAACCCTAACTATTACCAAGATGTACCTAATCCCAACCTAAACTGAATTCACACCTTAGTCCTAAACCTAACCCCAACTTAAAGAACAGAACTTTACCATATAGGGACCAGTTGAATGTCCCCATATGTATTCTAACCCAGTGCAGCCCTCGGAGAGTGACAATATGTAACTGTAAGTCCTCACATGTAGGATATTTTACAAAATACTTCCCTCACATTGTAGGTAAAACAAGACCACACACACACAAACACAGACATACACCTAAAGACTTTGGGGAGATTCCACTGTTACCAATGGATTTTATTTAGAGGAATCAAAGTAGAGTAGAGGGACACAAATGTGAACCAAAAACATTTCATGCATCCATTTCTTCATAGTTTAGAAACAATGCATCAATATGTAGCTTTGCCTCGTCTGTTCCTGTTTGGCTGTGACTCCATCCTGGAGAAGAAACATCAGCTGTGCTGCTTCCATCAACACCCATGTTTAAAGATGCTGGAGATCGGCCCTGTTTTCCAGTGTAGTAGTCCTGTTTCTCTGACTGTGACTGACTGGATGTGCTCTCTTCATCCTCTGACATGGGAGCTGGCTGGGAGGTCGTCGATCTGCCTGGCTGTGTGTTTCCTGGGCGGGGCCGCCTTTTTACAGCTGCTTTTGTATCTCTGCTTCTGTCTCCTTGAACCCCAGTGGGCCTCAGCAGATGGCCGCTCACACTGAGCCTGGTTCTGCCTGGAGGTTTCTTCCTGTTAAAGGGAGTTTTTCCTCTCCACTGTCAGCTACAAGCATGCTTAGTGTGAGGGGATTGCTGAAGAAGAGTCAATGAGTGGATGCAATCAACTGGTTTTCCTTAGATAAACTTTGTATCAATTTGACTGTATGATCTGGTTGAATTGTAAAGTGCTTTGAGATGACGTGTTGTGAAGATTGGTAGCTATAGAAATAAACTGAATTGAATTGAATATTGCTATCATAGCAAATTATTTTGTGGTTTTAGAGCAACAAATTATAAAAAAAAGAACAAAATAATAATAATAATAAATAACTCCCTTGTATTTGTCCTTTTGTTCTTGTATTTTTTGTCCTGCTTAGCTTTTAGTTAAGTGATGCATGCATCCGTATCCCGGCTGTCAGTCTCTGAGGCCGACTCGTCTGTCAACGTCCCCGTGGCAGAGGAGCTTTGTGAATGAAATGCAGGAAGCAGCCACATCTTACGAGATCCCTTGATTACTTCTGAACGCTGAGCCACCCACAGTGCTCTTCTCCACTCACTCTCTGCATCTTCAGGGCCATCTACAAAGTGTCCTGTGCCCAGCAGGAGTGACAGGGAGCAATATGAAAACCGCTTAGGAAAGAAGCTTTCATATGCATGCTCTGTGTGTGTGCATCTGAAACGGTGTCTCAGGTGATGTCTCAACAATGAAGTGAATGGACAGCTGCGACACCACAGTTCATCAATAATGAACTCAAGTTTGGGCTCTCAGAAGCGGAGCGGACATCCACTATTCCTTCAACTACAAACATAATTGCCTAGCTGGACATCCTTTCCTGTCACATCACCCAGCAAAGAACACCTCCTCGTTTTATTTGAAGAAACATAGCACTGCTCTGTGTTGCAATCATCTATTTAGCATGATTATTGTGGAACAAAACGAAACGGGTGGGCTCACTATGGGCCCCCTTTGATCACGGCTAGTACAATATCAATTAAATATTTGTCTGACACGAGAGTGTGCTGTAGTTCATCGTGTGCCGTGTTTTGTTTTCCTTTTGTCTTCCCCTGCTTTGGTTTAGCCCTTGCTGCTGCGTGATGCAATGATTTCTACACCACCCATCATCTGCGATATCCACCCGAGGTTCAGTTATCTGTTCAACCTTAACATGAGAAAAAACCAAAGACAAATCTGTCAAAACTCCCCATGTTATTTGTGCTTTGGTGGTTCTCTGTTCCACAATTCTGGCCTTTATGGAAGAGTGTTTAAACAGCCATTGTTGAAAGAGGCCCATCCTGAAGTATATTTTTTGTCATAAGCCATGTGGGAACACATCAAACATGTAGAAGTGGGTTATATGAATGAGTGAGACTAAAACAAAACCAGACTACACTCATGACCATAAAAATTACTTAAAATAAAACTGGTAGCATTTAAAGCAGTTATATATAGTAACAATGTGAGATTCTGAGCATATAGCAAAATCTGAAGTTAATATTGATGGTGGCATCACTCTCACTATTCACATTCCTGAATATAATGCCAAATGGCCTACCCCCTTTAGCCCCTCGTGAGACCATCCTGATCTCACGCAGCTTTCAAGAGTTTCACCGCTAGTCAGTCTGGAGACCTCCTCGCTGAGAGAAAATTTGGAGCCGTTTCACCAAAGCGAACGCCCAATCGGCATTGGCTTTGGCGCGGTTGAGTAGACGCAACGACGACCGCGTGACAGTTCAGCCTAAAAAGAACATGAGCGTGTTTCAGCCGGCTTATGAAACTAGCGCGAAGCTGCGGCTATAGCAGCAAGTTTTATATGAGATTACAGAGTATTTCTTTCACTGAAAGAAGAGCAAAAACACTGCTCTGGAGGCTTTCTCAGAGGAAAAGATGTTTTTGCTCTTCTCCCGACTGGTTTCGCTCCAAGGAAGTAGCCTCGGCACAGCTAATTGTGTTTTAAATTACAAATTAGCTCAGTCAATTAGGCGTAGCCGTTGATCTGATTGCCGACAACCCGCCTATCACCAAATATAGGCCAATCAGCTAACCAGTATTTTTCGCCCCTTCCCAAAATTACTTCAACGGAAGGTTTTCCAGATGGATATGCGAGAGCAAATCCATCTGGCGGACATCAGGTGCATACCCCCTTACCTTTCCTAAAGAAACAAATAAGTTTTGATCAATATTGTTCCAGTATTGAAATACATTTAGAGCTGTTTGCTGGTTGGTTGTGCTATTTTTCTTTCTCTTATCTCTCCAAACAGTGTGTTGTTGGCAGGCGACTTAAAAAGGACAGTTCAGGAGAAGCATAAAAAGAATAGAAACCCTGAGAGAGACGTCCCACCTTAAGCTCTCTCAGTGTGGCCATCAGGGCTCCTGCTTTTGGACCCCTGGTCTGAATTCTAACCTGATTCTTTTTGTCACATTTCCGGTCATCTTTTCTTGAGCGGTCCAAGATTTTATGCCCCATTGTTCGGCTTACTCCCCTCCCCCAGGACTCCTGGAGAAGCCCATCTGAATCTCTACTGTCAGTCTACTCTGAGCTTCTTGGATCCTCTCTTGGCCCCCAATTACTTCTGCAGCTCACCTACTGTTATTTGCATGCCTACCAAGTCCACCCTTTAAACACCAACTGCTCCATTGTCCATCTGGAACAGTACTAACAAAGAAGCTGCAGTGCCTATCCACATAACGCAGCCACTTGTCAGCCTCAGCCTCTGAGAATACACCCAACTTCCCAAAACTTCTGTTTTCACTTCTAAGCGCTTTCCTCCTCCTATGATCCTCATCATTACAACTACTTTTCCTCGGAGCAACCAAATTTCGGAACCATGCAATTTGACTATTTTGTTGTTAATATTGTTTCAATAAATCATTTAAACTGCTCCAATGTGTCTGTAATTAATTCTCGCTCAAGAGTCAAACTTCAAACTCAATGATATGTTGAAGAAGCACTACAGAGTTTTCCAATGATACTGCCACCTGTGGCCAAAATGCAGAACTTCAGCACTCTTCTGCTTGTCCTCATAGTGAGCCTCATACAAAAGTTATGTTTTTACTTTTTTCACCTTACCTGTGTAGAAGCAGTTTTTTTTACTTATTACTACTCTTGTGCATGAAAACCCTGGTTAACAAAATTTGGAACAGAAGGCTAAGATAATAAGAGACAATATTTTCAGTGTTTAAATTTTTGGGGCAAAGATCACCAAATTGCCCCCAGATGATGCCTCCTCCACCCCTTGACAAAATGGTTGAGCCTAGGTACGCTATGGAGCCTGAGAAGAAACGCCTGAGAGCTGAGAGTGGTTTGACTCTTTTTCTTTTATAATCTAATTCCCATGTAAGAGGAACCTGCTTAAGGGTTGCATTGTAAATTCAAATTATTACCGTAGTTTTTCTTTCCTTGTGTCATTAATATATAATTGGGGATTAATGCACTTTGAGAAAAAAGGACCCAGGAACTCTGTGATGAAAAGGACCTTACAGAGGAATAAAAAAGAAAAGGTGATGAAGTTTGATTATATTTATCTCACATTCAGCTGTTAACAAGTATCTAAATTACAAGATTCCTGAAATAATTGTGGAGCAATTTGAAGCTGTAACACCGATTGCAAAGTAGGATTGGACTGCCATTTTCTTTGAGTAAAGTTTTCTCCTGTTTTTGTTATCTTAGGAAGGTAAGATGACTTTGTAATTTATTTCATGTTTCTTTGAACAGGTAAGATGATTCAACAAAAAGATAGACTTTTTGTTTGTTGTTTTGGCCTGAGGTCCAATCTGAAGTCCTACAATCGTGTTACATGATTTAAATTCATTATTATCAGAAAGGTTAATTCTCTGAGATTTGAGGTTTTACAGATTATTGGAGGATATTTAGAAATATTAATAATTGCAGATAAGGGAGAAGATACACCAAGAGACAATGGGACATTACTGCAACAATCAAAAGTTTTCTTATTTAATTTGAACTTTGAATACAGAAACTGCAGTTGCCATTGGTGTCTGAGTTGAGCTGCATTGGAAAAAATCTAAATCTAGATAAGTCAGTTTTTCTTAAAATCAGTGCATTTGTTATTGGATTGAGGAGAGAAAAGTGACATTTTGCCAATGGAGCAAGATGATTTACACTTTAAATAAGAAAATACAATTGTATTGCCTTATTTTAAGTGCATTTTATCTAATAATCTTATTTTAAGAGTAAAAATACTCATTCCATTGGCAAACGATCTACTTTACCTACTCAAATTAAGGGTAAATACACTGAATTTAAGAAATTGTTGCATATTTCTAGATCGTTTTTCCAGTGTGGATGCCAGTTGCTTCAGAGTATTAACAAAATCCATCTTTAATATCATGCTTTTTCAGTAGATATTTTTCAGTAAATACTTACATAATGTCCCCAAAAGAAAATGTATAAAAAAATAACTTTGACCAATAGTGATGTTTATATTTGTATAGCTTGTATTCCTGTTTAGAGTAGCCCAGTCACATTCCAGGAGTATACACAATTTATGACAAGTTATACAAGTTTTTTAGGTACTGTTAAGCCACTCTGTACAGTGGCAACTTGGTACAGCAGTATGAGTAAAAAAAAATTTTCATGGGTTGTAGAGATAAAACCTGGAATATTTGCAGATTAAAACATAGAAAAAGATAGTTCTACAAAGTATTGACTCAGTAGGCTTTAAAAGATATTTTGGATCCTTATTATTCAAAAGTAAATATTAAAGATAATGCATTACCTAGTAGTAAAATAGGTTAGTCAATAAAAAATGCAAATAAACTTAAACTTGTACTGAAAATAAATATCAAAGGTGAAAAATTGTGTTGCAAGGCACTGCAGTTTATGACTCATGTCCGGAGAGAATGAGGCTATGGATGATCCGCTTTGTTGTCCATCCTGACCGTAAGCCAGGGAACAGGGGACCTGCGCTTCAAAGGCAGCCGGCCATGGCACCTCAATCACAATCCTGCAGGGAGTGTGTCATTACATTCAGGGCTGTTTAGAAACAGATTTCATCAAATTATCCCTGTTTAGTAGCCTTT
This sequence comes from Cyprinodon brontotheroides, assembly GCA_018398635.1. NCBI lineage: Eukaryota > Metazoa > Chordata > Actinopteri > Cyprinodontiformes > Cyprinodontidae > Cyprinodon > Cyprinodon brontotheroides. Next base: position 2,427,570 of record JAGKQL010000005.1, on the reverse strand, counting down.
TTTGCTTGGCGCCACACTTTGCGTCACAGTCTGCCTGTCTGTCTTTTAAGCACTACAAATGGAATATGAAAAATATTTTGGTGTGGGGGGAAAAAATCAATATAACATTACTAAGCAGGTTTAAATTTCCTCTTTTTTGAACCTAAGCATTAATGCCGGGACACATTAGGTGTTGAGCTGAATCTATCAATAGAACCGGGAGGAAGGGAGGCTGTATTGAAATATTTATACAGGTAAGCCCACTGTATGTGTGAAGCTCCATTCATTGGTGGTATCCAAATGTTTGACCAAAGCTCAAATCAATAAAACACAATTATCACAGGACAACCAAGAGGTGGCTATTGATGAGGGATTGGAACGTGGTGGATTAAAGGGACTGTTAAAGTATTTTCACACATAAATCTCCAAGGAAATAAAAGCTCTCTAGGCATCATTTAGTTTAAATGCAGATAAGTTTTGATACAAGTTCCAATAATAAAAGCGCCCTAGTAGTTTATGTGAGCCCGATTTACAAATCTAAACTGCTGTCAGTTTTGCGTTTGATTGTTTGTCACAGAGAAATAAATGAGTATTTATTTTAAATAGATATATGTAATAGCTAAGGGCCAAATAAAGCATTTTTTACAGCAAACATGAGACAAAAAAATGGATTAGGTAAAAGTAAGATCTATCAAAGAGGATGCATACTTCACAGAATTATAACCGGAACAAGAAAACAGATTAGTCTAATGCAGAGATCTTCAACAGGGGGTCCGTGACCCCCAGGGGGTCCATGGAGGTACTGCATGAAGGTCGCGAAGCTTTGGTTGATTAGTTTTTTTTATATTCCCCCCTGCAATTTTTTCCACTAATTGAAATGTCTTTAAATCCACATTAACATGAATTGAACAGACTGTAGTAAACAGATAAATGGAGGCAGAAGATGTCTTTCAGTCATCAATGCACACATTCAGCGACACACAGGAGCTCTTTCAAGCTGGGCACCGTTTCATTCACAACACCTGTCCCCATCGACAAGGAAGCAGAAATACTTTAATAATCCCAGGGGGGGATTACTTTAGTTACATTACTCCATCTATAATAGAGTGACTATAGGACCAGGTTGATACTGTAGAACACTATTTCATACAATATATATAATAAGGGGGTCCCTGCTCCATCTCGGCATCAGTTTGGGGGTCCTTGGCATGAAAAAGGTTGAAGACCCCTGGTCTGATGTACAAAGTGGAAAAAGGTGAAAGTTATTGCATATAAACTAACTATATGCTGATTCCACCAGAAAATAAAAGTCCCTTTAAGGTTTTTGGCTAAAGAAATCCACACACTGTTGCTTTAGCCTTGCTGGCCTCCTTTGTGGTAATAGCAGTTTAATCTGTTCTCCACATTGTCTCATCATTCAACAAGCGTTCCCCTTTCTTTTTATTCATTCATTGATTACTGATACCCCTGAGCTTTGACTAGAGTTAATGTGCTAAAGTGCCTTATGACTCTAGAACGAAAGACATGGCTGGTACGCTTATCCTTACATTAATGGCTTCAATGCGGGAGGCAGGCCAGTAACCTTGAGAAACAAAACGACAACAGCGCTCAAGTCCACATTCACATTCACGGCAAATGCCACCAACAAATCAAATGAACAGCAAGTCAACAGCACTCGCTTTGAAAAGGAGCCTCTGGAGAAGCATACAGCCAAGGTCACAACGCCCATGAGCCATCAGGTTCAGCTGTAATAGATTTGAATTGGATCACAGATGACTGATCTGCTGCAAGTCGCAAGTGTTTTGCAACATGCCAACAATGATTCTTTTGCATGCAAGTAATCAGTGATTACACTTAACCTTGTGGAAATATCAACTTGATGCAGCGTGTGGGGGGCTAGCTGAGTGTCTACATTGTTTCTGACGCTGGAAGTATGTGTGTATGTACTGAAACAAAAAAAAATATACTAGCTCTCTGTGAAAGGGTGGTGACAGGAGACTATCTGTGGTATTGTATACCTCCTAAACCACCTTCTGCCCTCTAATAAGATTGAGTATGAAGCCAAGCTGAACTAGAGCCAGACACCATCCAAATAGAGAAGACATCTTAGGAAAATAATGGGAGGAAGGGAGTCGAGCAAGGGTGATATAGGCAGGTAGAAACATTTCAGTGCTGCAGCTTACTGCGCTGACAGATCCGTCACGGTCAAGGATACCTCAAAGAGCCCTTGTCAGGTAAATCAAGTATGACTTTTATTTCCGGGGGTGATGGAGGCACACGTTGGATACTGAGACGTCCTGGGACGATGTATTCTTAGGGTGAGTGCATCGGAGGAGGCTAATGTACTCCCATGCTCGGTGTACAGAACATTTCCTGTCGGGAGCAATTTAAATTTCACTTTAAAAATCTACAGGAGAGTTGCAGCCATTTCTTTTCCTGTCATGCCAGCGGTTAAAAATGCATTTCAGCAAACAAATAAAACAAGTGATTTTTAACTAAAAACTGTATTCTTTAAAACAGTATATTGCAGTGCAGCTTTTTAACAAGTGCTGGTCTAATATTTTCTTTGTAAAGCAAAAGGTCTTGAGGTGGGATATAAATGCTGACACATAAAACAAGGGTTTTTATGGTGATAGGCATGTCAGGACCTTTCTCTCTCTCAAACATTAAAAGCCAATCCTAAATGGCAAGCAATTATGCTGCATAGAGTTTGAACAATCTACTCGTGTTCCTGCCCCAGTTTCAGGTGCAGTGGCTGTCAAAGTTTGCAGACCCATATTTAAATGTGTATTTGCATAATTCATCTTTAAATATTTTTGTTGCATAAGTACTTGCACTCTCTAACTATGTATTTGTTTCACGCTAATTTTGAGTCACCATCTCTTTCTCACACATTTCCCCCACTCGGGTAGGGGGCTGATCACTTAGTTGGAATAAAACTCAGCTTTAGAAGTCCATACATTTTAGAGATTCCCTAGTTCCACTAGTTTGATCCTTCCATTATGGTATAATGCTTTCAGTTTATTGATTGCGGGTAAAAACTCAAACCAAAGTACAAAGATAATCATATAAAATCCAGAGGTGCCGGCAGCATATTGACTACCGTGTTATTAAGTCTGTTTTTAAACATGTAAAGGTTGTTCAAATATTTAAGCGGTAAACAAAGCCCAAAATGTCTTAACTTTCATTAGTATGTTTTTAAAGGGCAAATCACTCACCACTTTAGTCAGAGACTTTACATTGTGCACTTTACAATAAGAACAAAATAAACACATTACAACAATATATTTATTCTCAGACTAATAATTGTTTACCTTTTGTTGTAAATATAAATATTACACAGGATGGTAACAAATAGTAAATTTAAGGCTTTGAGAAATTGAAATAATCTTTTTTTTTTATTAAATAATTAACTTCTATTAAATGATTAGCTCTTCAAGTGAAGGCTAATTGCTATACTCTACACAATTTTTATCTAACTTCCTATAAACCCATACCTGTCATGATGTTACAAGTTCAGACCCAAAATGCAGAAAACGAACAGAGGCCAGGAGAAAAGGTTTAACGGGTTTTATTAAAGAGGTTTAGCAGAGGGAGAGGTGTTACTCTGCACAATGCTCAGCGGAACTGTAAAGTGAGGGGAAGACACAGCCAGTTAGTTCCGGCTCAGTGGGGAATTTGACTCGGAACTTGGGGAAGAGGATTTGGTTGCCAACTCACGTTCCAGAGAAGTTGTTGAATTCTTGACTCCTGTCTTTGTGGCGTGGTTCCAGTGTTTGTCTGTTCGGTGGAGGCGGAACAGGGTTTACAGAATGTGGTTGAAAGTTGGTGAGCGGAGAAACTGGCTGCCGCTCAGATTTCCTGCAGTACTTCAACAGGTCGTAGTGTAGAATATCCCCTTTCTCAGTAGTAGAGAGCTCAAAGCGATCTCTTGTGGAAAGCGGATCCAAACTTCTCCTGTTTGAACCCCAGCTCAGTTGGAAGCTCAGTTGATCCCTCCAGGGAGAGAAGGGCCGAGAAATTCAGTTTGCAGGGACTTCCTTACGGGGAGGCAAAGACAAAGCTCCAGGAACAAACTCAGGTTGACAAAAAGCTCAGCTTGAGTCAGCAAAGAAAACTCAAGCTTGGCTAGAGTACCTAAACTGGCAAAGCACTCTAGGCGTCCCGGAAGTGGTGGCAATCAGCAGCTTAAAGAGGCACGCACTCCATTAGCGTTGAGGAAACCATCAGCAGGTGTGTGAGGAGGCGGACCAGAGAACCAGGCGCCTCCTGCTGGTGGAAAAGGGAGACAAACACAGAAACACAAACACAAAAACAGGAGTCCTGACAATACTCAAGTTCAAAAAGGTAAAAGAGTTATATTTTAAATGGGATCAATAAGTGGTTTTTAACGTTTAGTTAGAAATCTTAAATGTGTAGATGTTTAGAACTTAAGAAAATGACAATTTGTAAGACATCAGGGTGGCTCAGTGCATCTTATCCTCTGAATCACTTACGGTACAGTAGCAGTAAGTTTGTTCGAATAACTTTAAATACAAAATGCATTTGGGTGACTGTTCTGTCTGTCTGTCTGTCTGTCTGTCTGTCTGTCTGTCTGTGTCTCTCTGTCTGTCTGTCTGCAATAATGCTTTTCTTTCTTTCTTTCTTTCTTTCTTTCTTTCTTTCTTTCTTTCTTTCTTTATGATTAGAACATAACTGTATGTGTCAACCAGTAAATTAATAAAACCTATCAAAGAGACATTTTACAATTAAACCCTGGAGGAAAACTAACCCTGCAAAAAGCTTTAGAGCTTATGTCCAGTTAGCTCACAGGGGCAGCTGAAGTTTAGCACTCATTTTAAAGGTTGTGGAAGACATCACACATGCTTTCTTTGATGTCTGATCCAAGCCACCAAACTCTCACATTAGTTCAGCTTTGGCTGGTAGGTTGTTGGCCTATGTGAGGGTAATCATACATGCAAGCAGCCACTAATACATTGCCCCGAAAGCTGGCACTGGTGCAGTGATGACGCAAGTTAAACCACCAGTAGCCTTGCAAAATTTCCAATTGTTCCACTGAGAACTTGCTCATTTTTTCACGTCTAGTTAAATTTACCAAGGACAGCAATAAGCTTATTTCTTATATTATCAAATATGATATGCATTTACCTCCTTTTACATACATATGGTGGACCATCAGACAACTTAAAATACTTGATAAAGATAATGAACTAAGATTTTATATAAAATATTGGACTCTTATTACGGTACTTTCAAAACTATAAGCCGCTACATTTTTTCCCACGTTTTGAACCATGTGGATTATACGAAGGTGCAGCTTTTCTGTGGATTTTTCCTAGCCGGTCAGCTACAATTTGGGAGAGGTGCTGCGGAGCGTCTCTCAAAGAGGCGGGGACGTCTGGAGCCGAGGTATTGCATTGCACTCATTGCACTGATTATGTGCAGTATTTTTGCAACTTTTCTACTTCTGTTATTTAATCGTATCATTGTGTATTCTTGAGTATCGAAAACAATTGAATCGTTGGGTCAGGAAATCGATACTGAATCCAGACCCTCACATTTACAGCAGTGTTATGATCTTTTCTTTAAAGCTCAGTGCAATTTTTATGCCAAATATAAGAAGCTAAGACCTGAAATGGGAAATTTTATGGGTTTTTGCTTTTTGACCTCCTCAATGATTATCGTATTCTTGGCATTGTTTTTTGTAAGCCAGTCAATCGTGAAAGCAATGATCCCTGGTAAAATCTCCCTCACGTTGGTTTGCTAAAGTCCCAAACACTTCAAATGAAGGCAATGAAAACCTTTGGAAATTGACCAAAATGGTTTTAAGATTGGGGCATGAAGTATTGATTATTGACTTCTTCATTGCCTATGTTTTCAGACATGTTTTATTTATGCAAATTCCTGACTGTAATTTTCTGCCAATAACCCGACTTCTACTTTTTGCAATCTGGAAATGAAGTAGATAATGGATTATTCTAGATAGATAATTCTTTTTCAAATGGTAATGCTGTCATTTAGAGACATTTCTATCGCTTTAAGATGTGAGTGTTCTAGCTCCAGCCCTAGCCAAGCAATACCTCTGAGACCCTCAGCCTTTCTCATTTTCATTGTTCTCTGTTTTGTATTCCTCCCTCCAACACCAACAAATGAAACAGTAATGATTGCTGCTGCTTCAAAGGGCATGTCTTGTGTTGGGACAAAATGGGGCCTGTTTGGCTGTGTGTAGCTACTTGAAGTGGCCTTCTTTGGTGATAAGCTTTTACTCGAGGATCGTTAGTTTATTTTTCTTGACTTGGAGATTAACACTCAGTTATTAGCGCAGTTTGACAAGCACAAATACATTTTATGGGTACAGCCAAAAGAGCCAAAAGTCTTGATTAACAAAATATGTTTTTCTTTAAGCTGATATGTTCAACATTAGTACTAAAGAAAGAAGAACATGAGGCTCAATAAGAACATTTGATTCAGCGTTGTCGGAAACTACAATCATGCCAGATTTTTAGCAAGAGAATGTTTCTTCTAAGCAGGTTCTACACAACATCCTACTGACATTCTGTGCCAAGAACATTTCTGAGTGTAGAGTTCTTGTTCTTCATGTCCCTCCACCTGAAAGCAGGCACTGAAGCAGTATTTCCATTTATGCCTCACACTGCAATCTTGTGAAATGTAAAACATTTTTTTTCTACCTTCCAAAGTCCAATATGACTAAAAGATGTGAGGGAAGACTACTGGATACTCTGAATTAGGATTTTGCTTTATACATATGTTCAAGGTGAATATTTTTTCCTTTTTAATAGGCCAGGACAAGCTTCTCAGCCACCCCAGAATATGACTTTCAAGTTCCAGCTTGTGCCCTGCGACAGATTGACGACCTATCCAGGGTGTAACCCGCCTCTCACTCATCGACTACCAGAGATGTAAGTGAAAGAAGATGGATGGATCGATGGAAGTTCCAAATTGAATAAAAATTAATTTGCAACATTTTGTTCAACTACAATTACAGGAATATATGTGTTTTAAAATGTATAAAAATAACAATCGACAAGATCAGGTGTACATTTGTATCCCATCCCTTTTAATATGTAATCTCTGAAGAAAATTTATAGGAAGAAGTTGCTAGGGCAAATGGACTGATAAACCTGTTTCTGCAGCTTTTAGATTTTGAAAAACATTGTTGTACCTTCAGAAATGTAGAACCTTAAACACAGAAGAAGCCGGAGGTTTTTGGTTACTTTGGTTGAGGTGTAGAGATCCACAGATATGTTGACATGTTAAATATTAGCCATAAAGCCGTCCATTAGTAGCCTTGTGAGACCATCCTGATCTCGCGAGCTTTCAAGGTTTCCCTCGCAGACCAGTCTTGCTACTTTCCGTTAAAGAAAATTTGGAGCCGTTCACCAAACGAACGTCCAATCAGCGTTGAGCTTTGAGGCGGGTTGAGGTGTGGCCCTTAACGAAGCGCGCACAGTTCAGTCTAAAAACATGGCGTGAGCCGAAAATGGAGCAAGTAAGTTAAGCGTGGCTATCGAGAGCAAGTTTGATCGGAATTACAGAGTATTTCTTCACTGAAAGAAGAGCAAAACACTGCTCTGGAGGCTTTATCAGAGGAAAAGATTTTTTGCTCTTCTCCCAGGCACTGATTTGGGCAAGAGTAGCCTGGCTGTTAGTCGTCATATGCTTCGTTGATCTGATTGGTTTTTATTTGGCCCGTCTATCACCAACATAGGCCAATCAGCTAACCAGTATTTTCGCCCCTTCCCAAAATTACTTCAACTTGAGTTTCCAGATGGATATGCGGAGCAAATCCATCTGGCGGAGTCAGGTTAGTCCATTAGGGAGTTAAAGTAAAAGAAAAAGACCTGATCTGATGATACCAAATCAAACTTTCTTACCTAACTGCAAAACAAGGTGGAAACTTATTCCATGGATCATCTATAAAACCATCAACCAAACATAAAGTTCTTAAAAAAAGAAAAGGACCCTTGTCAGAATTGCTGGAAGCAATCTGAAAAATATTCAGTACAGGATGGGTGAAAATAGAATTGAGACATGTAATGTTTGAAGAGACATGGCCCAAAGATTTGTAGCAATTAATCCAGCAAAATGTGGCTCTAAGAAGCACTGACTCAGGGGGGTTGAATACAAATGCCTCTACCTTTTGATAACAAAAAAAAAAGGAATTTTGTAATTTTCCTCCCACTTCACGAATATGCACTTGAGTGTTGGCTTAAATGCCAATAAAGCACATTGATGTTTGTTATTATAAATTGAGGAAATATGCAGAGGTTCAGGGGCTATGAATACTTTAGCAAAGCACTGTAGAGACAGCATATATTTCTTTTGAATCTCATGCACATCATGAATTGCAGTATGGGACAAATGCATATCTTTACTCTGAAATACAGAGAGCTTTCAGTGCAGCAGCAGTGACCCCCAAGCATTGCTTTCAGTTTTATAAATGCCAGGGTACTGCTGCAGTGGGAGGTATAAAACCTGTTGTTTCATTTGACAAAGGAAATTAGAATGGTGGTTTGTTGGAGAAAAGGCTTTAACATCTATAAAAACTGTAATTTATTTCCACTGAGGCTAGCTTTTCTTTTCTGACAGAATGCTGTTTATTTGGAGCTATTTCTTCTTATGTTACACCCTATTGGGTCACAACTTGATGTGAATTACTTTCTTTTTCTATTGAAGAAAAGAAACATTTCATTGATTTCCACAATAAAGACTGTGTTTCTATACACCATTGATCACTTGCTCAGGTTTTTATAGTGTACTTTTTTACCAGTATTTCTGGGATAAAACACATCAATAAAATGTATAACACACTGATCAGACAGAGAACATTATGACCTTGTACCATGATAGGCAGGAGATTGTTCTTTGTATCTCAACCCAGTAGTTTTTGGTGGCTTTAAGCCACGATACTACCAAATATTGATACTCTTACATACAAAATGTAAGAGTTGTTTGAATTTGTAGCCTCGGTTTTCTGTTCTTTGTAGAGTGGAAGATATCGTAGTGCTCTTACCTATCTGCTTCAACATTCAATGCTGTATGTTCAGAGATTGCTTTTCTTCTTTCATTCCTATCCAGTTAGTCCATCTCCTCTGATTTATTAACAGGTATTTCTTTTATCCACACTATTGCCAGTCACAGAATATCAGGGCTTTTTAAAACACAACAACGTGTGAAAAGCAAAGCAGAACAGCTTGAAGTAGTTTTTCCATTTTTGAAAAAGAGTAAAAAGATAAGGTGGAAGCTAATTTTTCAAATAGGTTCTGATGTAGCGAATATTTAACTTAATTGTGGAGCTAGTTTACACTGCCGCCCCGACCTCTTACACTAAATCTTTGATTATGCTTAGGTACCAAGTTGACTTCGGGCACCTTAGCAGATTGATAGGGAGACCTGTAGCTTTGATGGCGATCACAATACATAATTGTTTTAACGTTTGCACAATTGCTCAAAACATTATTGGTCTGGACAGCTTACTAAAGTAATTATAGCGGGGTGTAGGTTTTATTCGAAAGCGGGATTGCGGTTTGTAAACGGACAATTTTACGAAGAAATTCTCCATGGTCCCCTGGCGCCTCCGGCGACGCCACCTACTCCTCGCCATGGCCTTGCTGTTCTCCCCGGCATGACGTGACATTATGGCAACGCCACTCAAATAAAACTACATTGAGTCCACATGTCTGCATTTGTAACGAGAATAAATTCAGGAGAATGAAGCTAAGGATACAAAAATAAACTTGTAATATTACTATATACACAAAGTTATATACCCATTTCCTGTGTAATCTGTAAAAAATTAAAAAAAGAAAAAATACTACAGTGCCAAACGATTACCGTTTATTGGCTCAATAAAATAGATTTGTGACAAATAGAGACTGCGGGCGCAATGTAGTTTGTTGAGTGGAGTTGCCATAGCGTTACAAGTGGCGTTGCCATATAGTGACAGGCGGAGTTGCCATATTATGACGTCATCAAAAGGCGCAGGCCCCCGAGTCAATCTGGCAGCCCGAGTCAATCTGGTACCTACAACGGCATTAGAAACAGCTTTCATATTCTATGGCTGTGTCCAAATGTCCTCCCTAATCAATATATAGGGCACTATATGGTGCTAAAGCCATTTTAAATGAGTGTCCAAACATCTAGTGGATGAAAAAGTAGTGGGATCGAAATTTCCCACAATGCACCTTGAAAAGCAGTGATCATACATGGTCACTAGACAAGCAGATTAATCCCAGAATGCTTTGCGAAGAGAGCTCTCCTCATAAAGCATTATATGATCCCGCTGCCTTATGCTGAATACTCAACTGTGAGTAGTAGTATGCACCTGTAGCGCTCACTCCTCCCACACACAGTGGTGCAGTTAGGGACCGCCAACAAATATTTGAACCAAGCATTCTTGAGAAACAGAAATTAATAAATTCCTTATCTTATGACCAGCTCAGACGAAACTAATATAAAATCATGCCAATAGATAACATATGTAAGGCACACTTGCTTTTATGCAATTTTAAGCTATTTTCAATTTTTAAGATATTTTTAAAGACAAAGGTTGGGACTTTTCTTCAATAGCTTCCAGGTCATGTGACCCACTGACTCAAAAACTATGTCAAATTGTTTTACTACATTAGCCTGATGCAGGGATGGGAAGTAACGAAGTACAAATACTTTGTTACTGTACTCAAGTAGATTTTTCTGATATTTTTACTTTACTACTTTTTTTTTATGGCAACTTTTTACTTCTACTCCTTACATTTTTACACAAATATCTGTACTTTCTACTCCTTACATTTTAAAAAATTGGCTCGTTACTTTAGTTTTGAATCATTTCAATGGAGTTACCGTTATTATTTTTCACGTCATCAATACCAAATTCAATCTAATTGGATGTGAATCTACGTTGCATTTGACGCACCGCTACAGGATGAATCGACAGATTCGGCGGTATTCATTGGCGGCAAATCATTGCAGCTTGGTGGCGGTGGCGTTAGCATAGTAGCATGGACGACGAGATGATTGAAAATGAACACAACGGAGATCTAGTCCTATTGGCAGACATCCATTTAAAATGTAGGCAACGGCATGAAAAAAGTGGTTTCTACTTTTACCTTTATACTTTAAGTAAATTTACAAGCCTGTACTTTGTTACTTTTACTTGAGTAAAGAATTTTAATCAGTACTTCCACTTTTACCAGAATATTTTTTAACACAAGTATCTGTACTTTTACTCAAGTACGGAAAGTGAGTACTTTTGCCATCTCTGGCCTGATGGGCACAGTCATTTTTAATCCATTTCAAGTATAAATAAAATAATATACTAAAATATTAAAATTGCACCTGTTTTATATATGCAAATGCCTTTTTGGTCCAAAAAAAACCCCCTCTTATGTCACATGACCCTCAATTTTTTTTGGTTGCTTTCTTGCATTATTTACAACCTCATATTGTGATAACTTTCATTTAACAGAACTCTTATTTTTAACAAAGCAGTTTTACATGTGAACCATCAGTATGGCTGCATGTTCACAGTTTACTCTGAAATCTGCTGCATAATAATTTGTGTCTGTCTGTGTACATGTTTGTGAGTAGGAGGTAATGGTTGCACTGGTGCATGGGGTGGGCTGTCCCTATTGTTTAGAGACCTCTCCACCATCTGCCAGACTGTGCCTGGCCTCTGTGCCTGATCTTGCCTGACGAAGAGCAGATGTTTCCTCTCTCTCTTGCTCCCCATCAGGACCTATCCTGCACTATTTCAGCCCACTTTGGCTCAAACTCATAAAGTGAACACGTGCTGCACCCCTAATTAGAACCCTTGCTCATCAAGATAAGGTCCAAACATGTTTTATCATTTTATGTTGCGTTTACTACCACACTCACATAGATTTATATTTTGGCTTTGGAAATATCGAAACTTATTGAATTAATCAATTACCTTCAAACTTGCAGGTGTTCTCTAAGATGCACCTCATGTTTAATTTTTAGTTTCAAATGTACAGGTAAGGAAAAAAAACTCAAAAGTTTATAACCATACTTATCAAGAAATATCTACTTTCTTTACTGTAGATAGAGGAATCATTTCTGCACATGTGGAAAAATGTAATTTACAGTGCTATGAAGAATTATTTTCTCCCTCGTATATTTTGGTTTTGTCAGATCATCAACAATACTTAATATGAGAAGGAAATGTGTTTTTTTCAGCCTCATAAAGGGCTTTTCCAGTAATAATATTCTCTTTAAGGTCATTTTATAAGCAGTTAGTAGCCTGCAAGATAGTTAACGCACCCATTGTCTACTGTCTGTAAATTGCCAATTCAATTCAGCTTATTTATATAGCACCAGTTC